>OY390720.1:33803032-35003032 GCA_959613375.1 Heteropelma amictum
GCTTTCTTTCTTTCATTGACTCGATTTTTTCTTCGTTCAACGTTATTTTCAGATCGAGTTTCGTGGAAAGTAAGTGGAAAATCGAAAAGAAAAGATACACATGGGAATAAACGAGGGAAGAAAATACACTTTGCTTCGTTCAAAGCCAATAGCACTTGGAATCTACACGAAACGCAATTAAGAATTTATCGCAACTTTGATAGATCATAAACATCGTCCTTTTCATCAATCAATTGTAACGAAGCTCAGTTTTCGGTCAACGTCCTGAACGTTAATAAAAAGAAAAAAGAAAAAGTGAAATGGTGAACAGAAGAAGCCTTTACGAGAACGAGTAACCGCAATTTCACGAAACGATTTTATACGATATTTAAACGGCTTAAAAACATTTTGTACGAACATCCTCATGATCGAATACAGTTTCGTGTAATTTTCTTTCTTCGTTGATAATTCATCGTATCAATCGTGATGATGATGATGATGAAGATTATTCGAGGATCTCTCGTCTCATTGGACTTCTCAACCACAGAATTTATGTTCGAAGACAATTTTTGTATATTTTTTTTCTTTTGCAACTGGGTCAATCGTTTGGGAGCGTTCTGTTTTCACGTTTATTCAGATTAGTAATAGTTGTAAGATCCCCATTGATTATACGGCCCGTAAGCCTGTGGTCCACCCTGACTGTACTGCCAGTTTTGATAATTCGCGTAATTAGGGTCCGAAGGTGGGGGATATTGTTGATATCCTTGCTGATATCCGCCCTGGCTGCCGTACTGACCACTCTGAAATTGTTGCTGAGATTGATACGGCCCGCTGGGTCCGCTGCTGTACTGATAGGACGACTGTGTTCCTGCTGTCGGCGGTGGTGGAACGCTCGACGGTTCTCCTGTTTTCGGTTTTTTTGGTGGCGAGGAATCCCTACGGAAAACATTTGAAACGAACGGAATTGGATAAAACTTTTCGAGATAATTTCAAAATGCATTCGGAAAATATAATCGCTGAATCGGTGCGTCCTTAACCCAAACGACAGAGATATTTCGTTTTTCGCATATTTTAAATAGCGTCCTTCGTAACTTTGTTTCGTTAACTTTGTTCGTGAAAAAAAACTCGAAAAAGAATGAAATTTTTCGAATTTTCGAAAAGTGTCCAATACTCACACTTTATTTTCGTCATTCTTCGTTTTCTTGCGTTCTTTGGCCTGTTTTATGCACTTTTGGAATTGTTCGTGAGCCTTGACGACTTGTCGTATGTCGAGACTGAAATCTTCGAGGAATTCGACTTTTCGCTGAGCGAATAGGACTCTCTGTTCGAGATCCGCGTGTTCGCGATCTATAAACATGTCCATGTAGCCTACGACCTCTTGAGTGTCCACGGGATTTCGCTGAAGCCCGAGATCAATCAGCTGGAGGTACAGTCGAGGATTATCCTTGTCTTTATCCGCAGCCTGTGACATTTAACATTTTAACGGATAAAATTTCCGAATAAAACTAAATACAGTTTTTTTAGATGTGTGAAATTTTATTCATAATTGCAATCGTATTGCATTCTTTTCTCTTTTTTTTTTTGGAGATCGATATCCCAGTAATAAAACATCGATAAAAAAATAAGACTTACCTTCAGTAAAACTTTGATGGCCTTGTCAATGTCGTTTTTAAATTTACACAAAAATCGAGCGTACTTTACAGCGATATTATTCGCTATAGTGCGGTTTTTGCTGTTACTGATGTAATTCTCGTACAGGCTGCACGCTTTTTCGAGATCGCCTCGTCTTCGCTCGAGATTAATTCGCCGATAAGCGACTTGCAGCATGTTCGGCATGGCGGCGTCGATTTTTTCGAGAATCGTAGCGGCCTTGTCGAAGCTACCTTGGCCCTCCTCGAAAATGGCCCATTGCAGATGTAAATTCGGTTTTTTCGGATGATGAACCGTGCAAGCTCGCGAGTAAACGTCTCTTATTTTTTCCGAATGATCGCCCTTCAGCGACTCGAGATAACGGACAAACTGAAAATTTCGATGTACGATCACGTCGATTAATGCGTTTCGAAGATTCGTGGAGATTTTCGGGAAGTTCAAAAAGAAAAAAGAAAAAAAACTTACTCTCAACCAAAATTCATCGTAAAGGGCGCAAGCTATGAGGCACCTTTCGAACAGTATTATTATGCGATCTTGATCTCCCTGCTCGATCTCAAAGTCCAAATACTCCTTCCAGTTCTTCAACTGACAGCGTTCCAACGGTTTTACGTGGAAATAGGGTCTCTTGATCTAAAAATAAGCACAAAATATAATCGATTACAGAATTTTCTGTGACAAATAATTTCCTCGTGCGAAAAAAAAAATTTCATTCAATTTCAATGCTCGTAATGTCACTCCATCGTGAAATATCGCGCGTATTTTGAACTTGAAAAAACAATTTGACAGAAAATTCACGACAAAGATTCGCCGTTGAATTCTCAAATTTCGAACGCAATCGGTATGGGAAATGATGATTTTCGTTTGCTCCTTTCGCCGCAAACATCGTTTATCGATGCTGAAGAATTCATTGGAGATTAATGCCGATCGGATTACACTTTTGGTTTCGAAATATTTTCTTACCCCTTCCTCGTACGACCATCTCGCTGAAACGGCATTGACATTGGCTTTGTGCAATTTTCGCCTGCTACTGATGATTTTTTCTCTGAGGGCTCTGGTTTCCTCGTCCGTTGGAGGCACCTCGTGCGGCGGTGGCTCTTCACCCGGCGGTACGTCATCAGCCGCGGTCGTCGATCCCGTATCCTCAGTTTTCAGCAAAGCTTTAACTTCGGCTCGCAGAGCGAGAAAATCATCGACGCTGAGGATGCGATTGGGCAAATTTGACGAGACGAAATCTTGAAAATTGTCGAAATTTTGTGTGTAATTGAGCGTCGGCGTTGAAAGCAAACGATCGTAGATCGCCGTCACGCGACTCAAACGTTTAGCCTCGGTCTCCCAATGTATGTAACTTTCCCAGAGACGATCGGATCTGCGAAAGTACAAATAAATGTTGCAAATCCGTTCGTTGCCATTTTACGGCTAGATCGCTAAAGGGATATTGATGAAATTCAGCAGGGACACAGTTTGCGTCTCAAGGAATCCCCCCCCACCTTGTACGGAAACGATTCGTTCTCTCTCGATGTTTTCGATTTTTCCAAATTAATACGCGCTTTATTAACAAACGGTTAATTAAGTCGGATATCCATTTTTGAGATAATTCTTTTTCGTATTAATATTTCTCGTCTCCTTTTCACATGCCGCGGAAGGTTCAGTCGGTTAAAAAAAAAAGACCAATTTCACGTTGTTTTTTTTCATAAAGTGTTCGATCGAGCAAAGTAACGATGTCGAAAAATGTATTTCGAAGGAGAAGAGGAAAATAAGAATACGCTCACCGGAATTCGAGGCCACAAGTCTGTATAGCTCTCTCGTACTGTTCCCGAAGTTTGGCTTCGTCTTTCTCATAGACGATCTTACAGTGATTGATGTAATGGATCCACAAGTCGACACTGAGCGAAATAGCTTTCAAACCTTGGTCGAACACCTGTGATTAACGATGATTGTACGTTTAGAACGGCTTACAACTGGTATTGAACCATGGCGGGTTTAAGTTTGTTGTTTGTTCATTTTTTGTTCTCATTGTTTCTTTTTTGTATTTGCTTTGTATATTCCGTAAACCTAAATGCATTAAACGATTGCGTTAATCATTTGTACTTCGTTTCATATTAACGTATACTCACATAACGTGCGCGTACTGTAAATAAATAGATATAATTAACACAGAGATTGCAGAGCATTGTGCATTCACCTTAAAATTCAGGGAGTGTTCCGATCTGGGTGCCTCATGTATTCTCTTCTGCCAATATTCTCTTGTTCCCTCTCATTGGCACCGTGCGCGTTCGAACACGAGTCTTTTTCAAAGTCATTCGACTTTGACTCAAAGACCCCCGACACCCCAATAATATCACGCTCTCTTTCTCACGCTCTCTCTCTTACTTACATCAATGATAATGTAAACGCAAACTTATCCTTATAGTTTACAATACTTGTTCAACGGTAAGCTATGTGTACAAATGCTTACATTTATATATATAACAAACATACACGTTATTGAAATTCTCACCGAAGTTATTTTCTCTCTTCTCGTAAGGAGATCGGCGAAACAAGCGTATTGTTTTCTTTTTTTCATTTGGATAATATTCATGGCTGTCTGACTTAATTATTATCGTCATAAGTATGATAAATATTTGATACTTTGAGTATGCGATAAATGCATTTTTCTTTTGTATGTTCGTTTATCGTTTTTCTTTTGTTATGTCTCACGTCTAGTTGAATATTTGAATAAGTAGCTAATCGGTAACCGAAGATAGTTGAATAGGTGCCACAAGACGTGCTAGGCTGTTGGAAGGGAAAACCATATTTACGTGCGTGCACACTGCCCACGCGTCTTCCTAACTCGAGCTATTTTCATTAGATTTCGTTAATTATGTAATTTCGTATTTATTTATTTTTGTATATATATATACACATATATATATATTGATATATGTATATTTATATTGATTCATAAATGTATAAGTATATGCATATCGTAATAGGACTAATTCTAACGATTAATTGTTGAATTTTGTCACTCACCGTTTGTACTTTCTCCGGATCCCCTTTTTTCTTCTCGTAGTCAGCAAACTTCCTCCAGTAGCCGTAACAGTAGGGATAACGATCGAGAAATTTGTTGTACGCTTCGCGGGCAGCCTCGGGATCGTTCTGTTGCCAAATTCGGTGGATGAAAAAGCAAAAAAAAAAACAGAAACACGATGATTACCGTCGTGATACAATTGCATCATTGTCGATAACTTATCGACTGTTTTAATCAACGAATTCTCACTTCTTGGTCAACGTATTGCAAAAGATAGGTCCATCCGGTGAAATCCGAAGGATCGTCGTTGACGGCTTTCCAATATTTCTCCAATTCCGGCAGGACCTTCTTCTTCGGTGAAGCCGGCCTCGGTTCTTGCTTCTCGCTGACCTCAGTTTCGATCGCAAGCGCGGCTTTCTTTGCCGGAGTTTCCTCGTTCGTTTCCGAGGTCGGTGAGCTCGGATCGTACTCACCGTCGGCGTTCAACTTTCTCTTGACTGGCAAACGACATTTAACAACGCTATTTTAATTGTCTTGCTATCGATTTTTCAAAAATCGAAATTTTTTCAAGATTCGAAATTCGAAATTCAATAAAAATCGCAAAAATCGCAAACTCGAAAATTTCGCGATAATTTCCATTTCGATAGTCGTCAACCGTGCTGCAGACTCGACGAGATTTATTCTCCCAGCACAGTTTTAAAAAGCATGCCTTCGAGAAATTTTTCAGCTTACCGGAACATTCCGTTTTGATCTTCTTCTCGGCAATCTTTGCCGCCGCTTTTGCTCCGCTTTTCTTTTTCTTGTCACTGTCCGGTGGCAATTCGTCTTCGGAAACGGACTCGGTCTCGCCGAGATCAGCCGGCGCTGCTGCTGGTAATTCCTCGTCGGAAACAGCTTCGGTTTCCGGCTCCTATCGACGCGATAAATATTGATAAAACTTATTCAATGACGTCAATCCGTGAAAATCGACAAAAAGAATCTTTGCGGAATGGTTCAGCGAGTATTCCTCTGATGACAACAAATTTATGGCGTTTAGGTTTTACAGAAGAGGATTTGACAAAGGAAAATACCTGAAGCGATGCCTCAATCAGATAGAATTCGTCGTCAGATACTTCTTCCACATCTTGGGATAACTTGATTCAAGGATTATTCGGAGGGATTAATGAACGTGGGAGATTTCGTGAATTTCAAGTGTTTGAAATTATATTGATAATACCAATGATTGAAAAAAAAAAACGGGAAAAACTCGGGAAAAAATGTCGCAAGAAATATGCCAATATCGTTACCTTGGCTGCTACCTCGGTCGGAAATTCGTCCTCGGAAACAGCTTCCGTGTCAGGCTCAATTTTTTCCGCGTTTTCGTCCGTCTCAAACTGTTGTTCAATTTCCTGCTCCACGTTTTCAACGGATTTTGCAGATTCTTCGATATCGTTAGATTCCTCCAATATTTCAACGGCAATTTCAGTCTCCCCACCTGACTCGTCGACATCCATTGCTTCCGCAGGAGGCTCCTCTTCGATCCTCTGATCCTCCGATTCCTCGTCCTGAGCCTCTAATATAGAAGCATTGTCCTCAATTCCAATAACTTCATGAAAATCGATCATTTGATCTTTCGCCATGCAGGCGTCCGAACTGTCGCCATTCGTAACTTCCTCCTCTATCGTTACTTGCTGTTCCTCCAGTAACTCTACTTTGTCCATACTATCGTTATCTTCGCTGTTATCGTCGAGCGTTATAACTCTACTCGTCTTCTCCTCGTTTTCTTCCTGCAAAGCGCAATAAATTAAGATTCCTCGCTTATGCTTTGAGAAATCTTTACAATGCACAAATACGAACGAATTTGTTCCCAATTTTTCGACAGAGTTGCTAATTGCGAAATGGAAGAGCCAAGAAAAAACGTTTGAGAAAAAATCATATTCAACGATCGCTGCGCTTTTTTTGAATAATCGCGGTTCTATTAAGAAGGACTTTTGTCAGTTTTTACACGCTGGCATTGATTTCTCGCATGTATCAAACACAAGTGTGACTAGCAATTCGAGGAAAAAAGTTTCGATTAGACCTGAATTTCAATTTTTTTTTTTCGATTCAACGTCTACTCGTGAGATTGCGAATCTCTACAAACGGCACAGATTTTTCTACCTCAACCACACTGCCGTTGTTCCTATCATACTAAAACCGTCTCGAACGGTGTCAAAATTATCACAATTACCTATAGGGCACATGACGCTTTTTCGGAAATATCACAATGCCAATTTCAGCGCAAAAATCGGAAACCTCATGTGAATTGAACAAAAAGACAGAAAACAAGTACATTTTTTTCATAATATTACAATTTCGTTGAGCTCTAACGTTTCGCGCTCGCGTGTTATTTGAATCTGGTTTAAAGGATAAATAGACGAAAATAAATGAGAAGAAATAGCAATGACGAAATTGTCGTAGCGTCGGTTGCGAAACAATAAATAATGTGTAAAAACAAATTGTGAAATGTTGTACCATCATCTGAGCAGGCTCTTTCACTTTCAGCGTAGACAAAATAGGAGCGGAAGTTGGTATGTTGCTTACGACTGGTGGAGGAGGAGCTTCGAGCTCTGGGACTTCTTCAATTTCCTGTTCCATCTGCACATAATTCGCTACATCCGGACCCTGCTCGACTATACAAGTATTTTCACCCTGCGAATCTTCTATCTGTAGATGCAGCGAGGATGGATCTTCCTCACCAAAATTTTCAATTATTATTTCACTTATTTGCTGAAGACCATTTTCCGGAACGGTTTCCTCCATTTCTTCTTCTCCTTGTGACGCCACTTCCTAATTGGTATATAAATTGAACACGTGTTTACACATACATAAATACGTGTTTATTCAAGTACTGAACTCAGAAACTGTGGATTCTGGCTGTTATTCCGAACAAAACCACAAGGCACTTTTTTTTTTTGGTTTTTTAACAAGCAACAAAGTTTCAACATTCTGCGCCAGTCGGAGGTCCTCTATCAGCGGTATTGGGAGATTTGAAAATTAGAAATATGGCTTTGTTCAAGCACATGAGCGTCTTTCGCTAACAGGGGATTTTTTCTTTCGACGGAGATCCAGTGATTCTCTCTCTGAAAACATTCATCGAGCAGCGATCGGCTGTTTGTTACTCGAGCGATATATCGAATTTTGATCTCGGTTAAGGATTTTTCTCTTTTGCACAAAAAAAATCTGTTAGCATTAAATCATTAGGAAATACTAAAATAAAAAATTGTCAGTCGCACAGTGCAGCGCTGATGACAAAATTATCGTTGTAATCGAAGCAATCGCTTAACGTTGATGCGATTGAATTACAGCTTAATTTGTAGCCTCTAATCCACTCGGAATATCAGAATTTTATTGCTTTTCATGTAAAAGCTATTTGAAAAAAAAGACGACTCGGGAGTTTGGCTCAGAATATAATCAAGAAACCATCATTTTTCTGGTAAATAAACCTATGTGTTATGTACATATGTATATATCCATATCCACACGTACATACTCACACACAGACGGAACAAAATTCAAAAAATTAAATGAAGTTTTTCAGTCATGTTACCTCAACATCTTCGAGTTCTTGAACTTTCTTAGACGTTCTCGTTGCTCGCGCCAATATCTTCTTTGCCGGTGATTTTTTGACGACGGGTGCCTTTCGCGTCCTTCCGGATCTTGTCCGTCGGACTAAAACGTGGGAAGAAGTGAAATAAAGAGAAAAAAAAGGAATTCTTCGGTATTACGGGAATTCTTTAATTGCAGCCGAAGAATCAGCATTTTTGCATCATTTATTCTTATATATATACATCAAAGGGCGGGGGACCGCGTGATAACGCGACGTGTACCGGCCCTTCCGTGATGCATCATTCCACGCGCAAAACGTATTACGAAAACACACTCACACATTCTATCGTGATTAGAGACACGCGATCGCGGCTCAAGATACCCCGTAGCATCAAGAATGTACAAGAACAATATGATATCAAAATAGACTGATATAACTTACCTGGTTCTGTTTGAACAACCTCACTCTCATCACCGCTGAGCGACGACATTTTCCTTTTATTTTTTCGCTTTCTTCGCCCGTGTATCGCTTTATCACTTCGACGCAACGTCTGGAATGCACAGCGTAGTACTACAAATTTCGTAATGGCGGCCGTAGGATTGCATGAAATGTGTAACGAACGCGGTATGTGCTAGATACTCGACTTCAGTGTATCGTTAGTTCACACAGTAGTTGCCGAAAATGATCACAGAGAACGCTAGTGCCATGTTCCGTTTCAACAGCTATTGATGTTGTTTCAGCCAGCCGTTACAGAAGTCTATACTATATATTGAACATTTCTTTATACATCTTATATACTTATAGGTATAGATGAATAATGAGAAGAGTGAAAATGGCTTCGGATTTGCAAAATCTTCCGAATTTTTCCTATTTGTAAATAGTCGTTGTACATATCCCACCTCGAAACTTGTCAGAAATGAAAAAAGTTTCTGTATTTCAACTTTTTTGATTGACGTTATGTAACCGAACCAGAATGAGAAAAAGGGAAAATCATCGAAACTACTTTTTGTATGCACTTTTCGTAAAAGCGAAATAGCGTCAGCAGATTATCTTTGGTAAAATATGTTGCGAGAAAACTGAACTGTATCAACGACAATTGAAGAAGACCGTGGATGATAACGAACGCGATGAAAACATATCGTTTGCACAATGTCCAAATCATTTACTTTTTCATGCCCGCGGCAAAAAAATAATACAGGGCTGCGCGATCGGAGCTTATGAAATTCCGTTTATACGCAAGTCATTCTAATTTCAAGCTATAATACAAGAGTTTGTTATATGTTCTTTTTTGTAGCGTGTCAGACCTAAATAGTCACACACGCACTAGCTCATGTATGTCGTGCGTGTCGTGTATGTGCAAAAAGGGCAAAGTCTCTCGATTCTATGTTAATAAATATAATTTTATTCTTCAAAAACGCTCAATAATTATAAGGTGACATAAACTCTAGAGGACTCAACGCGCCAAAGTGAACGATCGAGCGAAGAAAAATCATTTTACGACACATTGGTTCATCCGTGAAAAATCCAGTTTTCTCTTATTTTTTTTTATCGTTCTGTACTTTCGCCGACGAAACAACATTGTGCAAAAGCGTAACGGAGAATGCCACGAGGATTATCGTTACCAAAGCAACAATCGTAACGAACTTTGAATCATCGAATACGTTCTATGGCGTAACAGAATCACACTTACGCCAAATACAAACAAATAATAAACATAACCTCAAAATATAACTGGCGGAAATACGAAATTATAAAATTGTACGAAAGCTATGGCGACGGGAAAACGAAGACCTATACATTCGAATACCGGAAACACCACAGGATCGACGACTCCTCTCGGCGGTAGCTTTCGTACCAGCAGCATGAATTTTCGTCCCACTTCGGTACAGGATGAACGTCGTGGTGGTACAAAACCCACAACTTCGCCAACATCTGTCGGACTCGTACTGATCACAATAGTTCTCCATATTTGCAGAAGATCTGTTCTCTTCGACGTTCGTCTCAAAGTGGCAATTTACTGCGGAACTACGTTCGTGGTATCGCTGATAGCCGATTACGTTCCGATGCCCAGAACTTATTTCGCAAGATCCGACAATATTTTCAATCAATATTTCGTCAAATGGGGATGGGGTTGGTTACTCTTGATCGTAGTACCCTGGGTAACGATAACGGCTCATACTCTGGGATGCGGCAGACGACCCATAGTCGTTAAACACCTTTGTCGACTCTTGATAGCCACCATCGCCTGGTTCGTCTGGATACGGCTTTTCAATTACGTAGAAACTAATTACGGCCGTTGCCTCAATACCAAAGACAGTAATCTTCAGATAAAAGCCAATTGTCTGCAATCCGGTAGATTCTGGAGCGGTTTTGATATCTCCGGACATACGTTCATACTTATTTATTCGAGCTTGATATTGGCCGAAGAAGGCAACGCTATCGTAGGATGGGAGGGTATCAAGGATCTCATCGCGAGAGAAGAACACTCGAGAAACACTCCGAACGAAACGAGCACAGGCCATATGAGAAATTTGTCGAGCGAAGATTTGGAGTTTGTGAAAAAAGCGCACGGCGCTTTGACGCCTTATCTCAGAGGCTTGTTCGTCGCTATGACGCTTCAGCAAATCCTCTGGGATGTAATGTTGGTCTCGACGATACTTTATTATCATATTATGCTGGAGAAAATGCTCGGTTGTTTCGCAGCGATAGCAACATGGTACGTTACTTATCACTACTGGTACAAAAAGTCCAGCGGCGTATTATGCTCGCCGTGCGAAGGTATCTTCAGATACAACGGGTTCAAGGACCAACCGGACAACGTCGCAGCGAGAGCACGAAGAAATAACGTTAATGGTACTGGCCCGCGATTTATGGGATTACCGATTCGTACCCCGCAAGATACCGTTGATAATTCGACAAATTCAAAGTTGGATGTCGATCTAACAGCATCGCGCACTGCATGAACGAATCCTCTCTGGATGCCGCGAGACGTTTTCTAATGCTTATTCTTCGACTCGCGGAAAAAACGACATAGGAATATTGATAACGAAATATTTTTGTAACATACGGGATAAACGGGGATTCGGTTTTTCTCCTAACTTTGATCATGTTTTTCTTTTCGTTTTAGTACAAATGAGGCTCGTTGAACAAACGATTATTACCAATAATCGTATTTTTCGCGGGTTTCGCATTTTCTCAAGTGTTCGATTAATTTCTGTTTGCGGGGTTTTTGTTTAATTTATGAACTGTGGTAAAAGCTGGACGGAGCTTGCATATATTTATAGAAATATTGTCGCTGAACTCTCTATTGATGACTTACGAATAATTATGGGACAGGATTGATACGAATTTTACGTATCGTTTTCGTGTGTAGTCGCGATTAAGAACCGAATTGTTGAAGAAATGTTTTTATCGTTAATGAAAAAATGGTCGATACGAAAGTTGTATGAAAAATTGTATATTTATATTGATGAAAGCAGATTCTTGTTCAAATCGTTTTTCAACCGAATGTATCGACTCGGTTAATCAGTTTCCGGTTTCTCGGTTAATCAGCTTGTCATTTATGGCGATAAGAATGTTTTCGGTAACAAAAAACTAAAACACTCTTCGCATACGTCGAATTTCCATTATCTTAAAGAATATTTAAATAGAAGTAAGCTAAATTATCGTTGAAAAATTCAGATTATAAAACAAAAGAGATGCGAAGTTATCTCGATTGAAAATAACTCGTTTGTGGTGTTGTTGCATTTGTAAAATCTTTCGTACGAATTATCCGCCCGAATTAAATCACGGAACGCACGTTCGCTGATTATTAACACGCATCGCAAAGTTACTTTCGTCTTTTTCCCCGATGATGAAAAATAAATAAACTAACACGATGATCCTACAATTGTTACAAAATTTTCACGCTAAATTGAAAAAAAAACATCGAAAGTATCATCGCCGCTCATTCTATTTTATATATCCTCGCGTCATCATCATTCGACATTTCAATTGTAATTTCAGTGCGTCATGAATAAACATTTTCAGCCTTTCGTATTTTGAATTTGACTCGAGTGTGCTTTCAATATATTTCTTTTCAAAACTGAACGATGTGTTTTTCGCTTTTTTTTTCGATTGATCCTCATCGACGCCGGTATCAATATTGCAAGAAAATAAATATATTCATGATTGAACGTATAAGTGATAATAGTTCGCTTTTTTTATCGCTTATTTTTCCGGAATTACGTAGTCGCGCGCGCAATATCATTTATTCGACTCTTTTTCTTTCGCGCGTCCGCGTTATTGTTGGAGAGGCCTTGTTTCGGTTTGCGTGTAAAATTGTTCTCCGAACCACTCTCGGTGCATCTCTAAATAACTGCGAAGGAAAAAGTCGGTTACAACGACGAAGAGTCGATTGATGGAAAAAATACAATTATCGGATCCGATTCGCTCACCTCAGGAACATGTCGAGATGCTTCAACAGCACTTTTAATTTCTTGTCAGGGATATCCGTAGCTTGCAACAAATCGGGTAGTTTGACTGGAAAATGAACATTCGAGACCGTCGGTTAAATATTCGATTGAATTTATCACAAAATCGTGAGGAAAAGAAGGAATTCGTTTCTTGTTTGCGACGCTGATCGATTTTTCTTCTTCCTTCTTTAATTTTTTCAGTCTAAATTCATTCAAATTTGTTCACTCGTTCGTTATCCTTGTTTTTGTCGAAATAAACGCGTATTCAGATGCGGTAAAAGGTTCAAGAGTGGAAGCTCGAAAAATATTACCGAACAAACGAGCCAGATGTACGGCGCCGAAGTAATTCGAAGGGCTCGGTGAATTTTCTTCCTTCGCCGAATCTGGCATCAGTCTCCATTTGTTCGACTCATGGAGAAGAGCTCCTATCTGAGCTGAACTAACAACCGGCAACCTCGTTATTACACCGCGTGGACTTGAACATCGGGAACTCGTACTGGCGATACTGTGGAATTTTCAAAATTTTCGTTTTTGCATTAACAACGAAGCTTATTTTAGAAAACTTTATGCACGAAAGAGAAATTCCTTAAGAGTTCGAACGACGAGCGATCGACGTCAAAATTCAGACGATCGTGTTTTCTGTAATCAAAAGAGCTTCGAAAAAAATGTACAACTAAAATTGATGATCTTACCTTGATACACTGCCGGGTTCTTGCTTGACGTCTTCGTACGATCTCAATTGTCGATTATCATCAACGGAGCTTACCCTGCACGACCTTAATATTCGTTTCGTCGATGTTGGTTTAGACTGGCACTCGGCCTCGGATTCGTTTTCTCGAAACGGCGGTAGATGGGCGTATTCGGGATCCTCCATTTCCTCTTTGATGATCATGTCGGGATTGCTACAGTGATCATCAGCGGTTAATGAAATATTAATTCGATGACGAGAAGGTCGGAGCGCGAAACGAGAAACATCGATCGGACTTACTCCATTATCTCCTCTTTTATGGGAAGAGGATTTTCCACGAACATGAGAGACGATTTGAACGCGTTGTACTGCTCCCTCTCTTGCCGATAAAGCAACAAACTCGGTAACGTAAAGTCAAAATAAATGCGCAGACCGTCGGCAACTTCGCGACAAATATTGACGTCGTTGACGGTTTTCTCGATCGTAATGTTCGTCTTGTTGCGTTGAGACTTTTCGGGGATGTTTGTCAATTGCGTCGTTGTAAAATGTTGAACCCAGGACTCCAAAATACTAATGACGGTCGGCTGAGCCGGTAATACAGCTAGCTGATGCGAGAAAAATTTCGATTTCAATTCGTGTTATATTTTTTTCGCAAAACTTTCTTTGCGAATGCGTTAACATATAAACAAGCCGCTCACTTACTTTGTGTTTATGAGTTATGAGCTCGTAATCCTGATCGAGTATCCTCCTCAGCGTGCTGCCAATGTCAAGGTCGATTCCCGGCCGCGTACTCGCGCCCGACTGACTCCCACCTCCGCTGTCCTCGTCGTCATCGCTCGACGGACCACCAAAATCCGAACTACTTTCCGATTCCTCCTCCGTGATTACCTCTTCCGTGTCGTAATCATCGTGTTGACCGGAACTACCGTCTTCGGACGACCCCGTAGTTCCCGAAGCTGCTCTGCTACCGCCGCTTCTGGCTCTTCGTCTCGACTTTATACACGAACGATCCGACAATTTGTGGCTACGATTTTTTCTCTCGCGGCGATATAAATACGCTCCTCTAGGAAAAGAACAAAGAAAATATCATTCCACGCTATAAAACAAAGGCGACGACAAAGAGATCTTTGGGCGCATAGGAGACAAAAGAATAGGCAAAGACGGACATAGAAGTTTAGAGAAAATTTGAAACGGTGACAAAATCTTCGCCTCGATCGAGTTTCAATTTTTTCCTTAAGATGGTGCGATCGATTTTTCAATAACTACGAGTGTAAAGATGGATTCTTTTTTTTGCAAAACGAACGTCGTGGAAACATCCGTATCGGATTAAGATAGAATCGAGGATTATTTCTGTTGAACGGAAATGAAAAATATAAACGCGGATTGAAGCCGGGCGAAGAATGTTTAAAGTCATCTTTTTTTTAATTGCATCAAGTTTGTCTTGTATTTTACGTACAATTGAAGTTGAGCTTTCTGCGCCAAATCTCTTTGCAATTGGCGGTTTTCTTCTGTATCTTTGAGAACATATTCTTCGGTGACGCATCTATCCCACGATGAATTCCAACCCTGCAGTTGCGAGGTTAAAAAAAATGTTTAGATTCATCGAATATCGCAGATTCGAAGATCGAAAATAAATATCGGAAACTTTGTTGGGGAAAAAAAAACCATTCAAGACGAAAAAAATGATCGAATCATGATCGTAATATTTCGATAATTATGATCAATTTTGCGACGAACAAACACGATTTATTTTTCATATAATTTTGATCTTGCAAATAGCACTTGGATCATATTTTTAGTCAACGAATTTGCCGATATTTACGCGGAAAAAAGTTTGCGATTTATATGCTTATTCGAAATAAATGAAAAATACGATATTGCGGTCATGAATATTTCGATAAAAAATAAAAAAGTGTTACACTAGGCTTCATTCCGGCGCTCTGTGTTTTGTTTTGATAAGAGATGATGACAGAATGGACGCTAACCTGAAAATGTATGAGATATTCCACTGCTTTTCTCCCCCTTTGATCTTTGTTTATAATAACATCCAGGACCTACGAGTTGAAACAAAATGTATTCGTTTTCATTATTGTCATATGTGTATGCGTTCATTCTGTCTACTAAAGCGCGTGTATTTGTCTTCGTTCACGAAACATTTTTTTTGCAGGTTAATCGACGTCTGTGTAATCAACAATACGGATAAATGGTGTTGACAACGTTCGAACAATCGATGCGACAATGATTCAGCACTGCGATTTTATTTGATACCTTCGAATCGTAAAGTACTTTTGCTTTTGTTGGATCTGGTTCGTAACACAAAACTTTTTCCCCGTCGCAAAATTTGAATTTCGGTCCTCGCGTGGATACCATTTTTTTTTCTAACTTTTCCATTTTTTTTTTCGGAGCGCACACACACATCGGTCCGTCTCTTTACCTTTTACAGGTAATGTCACAGAAGCAGCGCTGTGTAGCGCACTTTTTTAACGCCAGATGTCACTTTATAAATTGTCGGAAAAAGGAATTGTATTTTTCTATACAAATGTGTGTGAAAACATTCTGAAAGAGAAGGTTTTTGAAATTTTCATTGGAATTATTATGTGAGTAAGACTTTCTTATGTGCTTCGTACCTACAGATATAATACAGTCGCAAAAGCGTATGTAATTGAATATGGAAAATCATACAAACTCACGTATTCTTACTTTTTATGCAACAAATATTATTATTCGTAAAAATTTCGTACAAATTACTTGCGCGCGGAATATAAAAATACTTGCAGAATTAATGTCAAAAATTGTGACTGAAATTGTAACAGAAGTAACAGGCCCTTCGTGTAGATGGAAATAAAGAATATACTTTTGGTGTAAATTGTGAATAATGATATTCACAGGAATCTAATGACCTCTGTTGTACTGTCTTTTTATCTGACAAACAACGTTACTATAGCGAACCCAATAATTTTGTTTTTGCATTATTGATTGTATTAACGTATACGATAGGATATTATGGGTATGTTAATAGATGGGGTAACCTGGGAATATATATGTAACCTCACAAAAAAAAATGCCATGCAATCGATTTATATCAGCTGACTGTGAGGACCACGCAGGGTCAGAAGCAACAAGTTATACGAAAGAAACTCGGTTCTATAGATTTTTTACGAATTCATTGGGTACGGAAAATGCGTTGTCACGTATAAATTACTCCACCGAAGTAGTTTGATGCAAGAAGGATAAAGAATTTCGAAAATATAATACCCATCTTATGAAAAAACAGTTCGTATTTTTAAATACACGTGTTGTCGTTGCTCATATTTTTATCCTTGTTTATAAAATTAAAAAATCTTGAAATTGTCAAAGTCATACTTGGGTGTTGTCAAACGATTGAACATAATTATTCGCGCATATGGGTAGTATTTCACCAGTGTATGTAATGTGAAAAAGGGATGCATGTCGAAGGACTTTTTTTCTGTGTATATAAGTGAAATAAATTGAATTGCGGCATCGTCGAAGCTTCCTGGTGGAATTGCCTTTATTGTTTGATCTTTTGAGACAAACATCGAGGATGAGCAGAAGTCTCGTAGCTTCTTGCGGATAAATTGCATCCGTGTATCTCTCCCGCTTCCAAACTGGCGCAAACACACACACGCGAAACTAAAAATCAATAAGACCAGCTGTAGCTATCGCGCATGAGCTTTACCTGGTTTTCTTTGACTCTTTAACGTCACTTTTGTGAGGTTATGGCGCTGGAAGGAAACTCGTCAGGTTCAATTTGTAGGAATAATTGAAAAAAATATATTCCTTTTTTCCTCCCTCGAACGAAAGCATAAAAGAACATAGGAACAATGTTCGAGGGTGCTGTTGCCGCGTTTCTCAATCGTTTATTGGGAAGATACGTTGAAGATCTTGACACCGAACACTTTAATGTCGGAATATTTTCGGGTGAAACGTATCTGACGGATTTGAAGCTAAAACCCGAGGCATTGGTGAGGATTTCTTGCTTTACATATATGTATATCCTTTTTGGTTTATTCATGATAAAAGAGAAAAATATTTGCGTACTTTCGCACGTAATCGTAATTTCTTTTTTTTTTTTACGTAAATAGTATCAGCTGGGATTACCGATAAGGGTTGAAATCGGTATTATCGGTAAAATATCGCTGAAAATCCCATGGACCGGTCTGTTCACACAGCCGATCATCTTATCGATCGAGGTAATGCCGCGTGATTATTTGTTTGAATTGAAAAAAAAGTTACTTCCTGTGTAATACACATTAAGTGTAAAAACAACATTGTGAATATAATTGATGATGATTTTATATATTATTCATGCGATTTCGTCTCGTGTCGTCGTGTTATCACGGCAAAATAAAAAAAAAATTCTCTCGCAGGATATTTACATAGTCGCAGTACCTGCAACATCTGGAAAATACAATTATGAAATTCAAAAGAGGCTCATGAGAGCCGCGAAGAAAAAAATACTCGAAGATCTCGAGGGAGAAGGATTATTGGGGCCAGGTATGTTTTGGTCGCTCCTTAACGATATTTTGACGATAATACCTGCGAAATATCTCGATGTTCGTGTTTAAAAACTGTGCTAATCACCGTCGACGTGCTGACACACAATGTAAAAATCATATCCGCGCAGTAGCGCTTCTGGTCGGCCATATTGGTTTTTCGTATGTTTACGATCGCGCGGGAAGATTTGAAACTCGCAATTTTGCCAATTCAGCAATTGCGTGAATGCCTCATAAATTCACAAATTGATTACATAAACATTAATATAAAATAAACGATTAATCGTTTTCCGGTATTGCGGTATTAAACGGTTCAGAATCCGCTAGATACTATTGTAGATATTATTCGTAAATGTAAACTTTTTTTTAGGCCTACCATCGAATATCTTGGACAGCCTAATGCTATCGGTTGTGAAGAATTTCCAGATAACCGTAAACAATGTTCACGTAAGATACGAGGAAAGCTTCGCAGATCGAAACGTTGCATGCGGCTTGTGCGTACAGAGCTTTTCTATGGCTACAACGAACAAGTGAGATTTCGGTTTTTCATTATTTTCAAAATTTCGTTGCCCCAAGATTCATGCTACAAAAATATTGAAATATTTAATATCACATTCAACGTTCCTCATTAATTTGCATCCGTACCGTTTATTTGTGCGAAAAAAAAAGCAAATGGAAACCTGGAGTCACGCCCGTGACTTCGACGTCCGTTTATCAACTCATACGAGCTGAATCGCTCAGTCTTTACATGGATCCTCACGCGGAGCCTTCCCTCCCGAAATATCCAGAAAAATGGGAATTTTCGAATCTTCTCGAATGGAAATCAATTATGAATCGCTCGCTACAGATTTTCGGGATGAACAACAGAGATTTTCACTTTCGTAAGTGAAAAAAGAAAACCACACTGTTTCATAATTTTGAAAATCTGTCGTTTCAACGAAAATAATCCAAGAACTTGTTCTCGTTATTACTCCTTTCAAGTGGTCAAACCTTTCACGACAAAGATAAAAGTCATCGTCAATAAGAGCAGCGAGGGACAAGTTTCTCGTATGCTGGTGGATGTTGTACTTCAGGACGTTGCTATGCAACTCACTTCTGATCAATTTGCAACTTTGTGCCAACTGTGGAAATCTTATCAGCAAGGATTGACCGAGAGGTGAAAGATTGTTTACCATTTTTGTTACTATTATTTGTGATAAGCAATCATTGTTATTTTGGGTTTTCTTTTTCATTACGACCATTTGCATTTTTTGTTCGACAGTCACGTCAATTATTCATGAAAAAATATCATTTCCACGCAGATCCAGGCTGAACAACAAAAATCATCCAGTTACGAGAGTGAGCGAAGATTGTAAAGCGTGGTGGCGGTATGCTCACAACGCGATTCTGGAGTACAGCGTAAGGCCGTACACGTGGGAGTACGTGAAGAGTCACAGAAAAAATTATAGACTCTACAAAGAAACGTACATGCACACGCTGTTGCGGCCGAACGACACCGAGCTCAAATTGGATTTACAGAAATACGAAGATTTTTTAACACCATTGAACATCATTATAGCTCGGGAACATGCGAAAATTGATTTAAAAAAAAAATCACCCGAGTGCGTGAGCGTCGAGGCATGTCAGGCCTCGAATTTACGATTGATCGTAAATTGCGACAAAATTCAAGGCAATCCCGTACAAACAACGAGCCCTGAATGCAAAAAAACCACCGTTGGTTCAAGCACGAACGATCTCGAGAGCAAATTCAAGTTGGAAAAAGTTCCGAAACACATTGGCAAGTTGCGGCGTTCGTTTTCGTCGTAAATTCCATGGTCTTTGTTACTCGTGCTATTTTCTCACGTGAAATTATTGCAGATCGAAAATACAACTTCACCTTAGCCAACTGGTCCTTGAGCTTATTCAGCAAAGATCACGAAATTTTCGTTATGACTGTTACGCAATTTTTGGCGAGCGTAGAGACTCGCCCGGAAGCCGCTGCCTACAAGATCTCCGCGCGAGCCGAGAGCTTCGTTATCGAAGGAGCATCGATCGATGGTGATTTGATTCCTCTCGTCACGGCTGACAACATTCTCACAGGTATATTAACCAGATCGATTACGAAAACGTTGATAATCACGACGGGTATCTAACTAATGAGCAATTTTTCATATCCCTCTGTAATTCTGCGGTTCTTTTTGTTCAATTTTAGGCAACGTTTTCGCTAATTTTCTGGCAATCGATTTTGAAAAAAACTCGTCCACCGCCGATTTCAATTACGACATTTCCGTCAGGCTGGAGGCCTTTGAAGTCACTTATCACGGGGTAATTGAGTTCGATTGAAAAACAACAACAACAATCGCGGCGCTAACCACCTAGCGGTAAAAAAAGCAATTAACGATTTTTTCTATTGCAGCACGCTGTTCGTGAAATTGGCATGTTTTTCAAACGCAACAAATCACACGTCGAACACTTTGCACTGAGCGTTCACGAATTGTATCAAAGTATCGAAGATACTTTGACGAATCTCATTAATTCTATCGTATCGAGAAGATTGAGAATTAATTTGAAGTTGGACATAAAAGGACCGTACATAGTGTTTCCAGAGCTGAATTCACTGCAAGAGTTTGTATACACTCAAACATATGTATTTTAATCAGCAGGAGAGAGAGAGAGAGAGGGATCAGCAGCTGTCGTTAATTAAACATAACAATTTGTTCCTTGACCTACGAACAATTTCATTAATATAATTTTATTAAAAAAACAAAACAATTTGTTTTGTTTATCATCGCATGTATCCAATCCTCGCTTTTTTTCGCACGTTTGTCAATGTAAAATTGATCATTTTTGTTTGAATTTCAGAGGTGGAAACATATTACTCATCGATTTCGGCAGAATGATATTCAAAAGTGAATTACAAGCCATCAATGTCCAACTGGAGGATGCGACGTTGATGGAGTTGGAAGAATTGGTCTACGATCGTATTCATTTGATATGGACCGACGGACAAGTTCTCATTTGTCACTCTGGTGTGTGTTTTATTTATTTATTCGTTTTTGTTGTTGTTTAATTCCATTATTCTCAGTACGAGAGCCGAGGTGCGTAAAGTACGACAATATTCTTTGCTAAAATGGTTCGCGCAGGTGACGAGTGGCGGGAGTGTCGAAAGTGGAAAGACTCGGAAAACCATTTGATACCGAAGATTCAAGCCAATGTGACTCTATCCTGCAGCATAAAGCCGGATTATCGTTTATTGCCGAGGTAAATACAGCCGGAAACAGAGTAACGCGGAGAAAGCACTAAATTTTGAAAAATCTTAACGGGACTCGTTGAATTTCAGGATGAAACTTAACGTTTCGTTCTCAAACGTCAAGTTCAATTTATCGAAAGGTAAGCTGTGGTACGTGTGTGTCTTTCTCAATAAAATGTGGATACCAAAACCGGAAGACATCGAGGAATATCGTAAGAGCCTAACGAGGGTCAGGGAGGAGACTGTCGAAAATGTTCTCATAACATCCAAGGAACTGATCCGCGTGAGATCGATAATAACGCTCTCGTCATTTATTATGGGTCGCGAAAAGTCGGAATACCGTACGAGTTTAATTCCGACTTGTACAGTCACGGAATCTGTAAGGTAAAAAAAAACATCGATTCGACATCGAGTAGAATGTTAATAATGTTTTGTTTATTATTGTTCTTTTCAACAGAAGCGTTATATCGTCGGAATTCAGCGAAGAGGATTTGGAACAATGGATGAGAACGATAAATTTATCGGGATTCGATGACAATATATCGCCTCACAATCACGTCGATTTGTTGCTCCGTATCGTAATCGGCGAAGTAAGTTGCTCTCCGACAAGATCTTACCGACCGTCGGTACATTGTTATTTTCATTTCTTCATCGTTTCATGTTCTTTCTCGATTGAATTGAATATTTGATCATCGTTTAGTTATCATTTCACGCTGTAACTACATCCGACGGCCGTGAAAAACCGTACTTGGTTCTGAGACTTTGCACGATATATTTCGAGGCTGCAATAATGGAATACGGTCCAGCTTTTCAATTTGGAGTCGGCAGCATAGTTTTAGCCGACAAAACAAACGCGGGAATAACAGGGTCTTATCTCGAGCTTATATCCACCGATGGATCTTACGATGTGATCAGCGTCTCATATCGAAAAGTATGTAAACGACATTTCACTCTTTCCGAGTAATTGTGACGAAAAACTTGCATCTTCCAAAGCGTAAAAATACGGTCGATTTTTCGGTCACTGCGACACGAACACTGTACCGTTGAAAAAAAATTCGCGACCAAACGACTTTGATCAACGATGAAAATTTGCCTCGTGATGATCAATTTCTTTTTCTCACAAGGTCAAAGCTGACTGTCCAGATTTTAAATCCCACTTCAGAAGCATAGAACAGTCATTCATCCTGAACGTCACGAATCTGAACGTCGTTTTTCATCGACAAGCTTTTTTAAAACTGAAACATTACTGGCTGAACGTCACGACGTAAGTTACAAAAAACTATTTTCGCTGTAACCTTATGGTAATTCGTAAATCACTTTCGACTATTTTCAGATTACGTTTCGCCAAGATATTCGATATACTGGCGATAGTGCGATACGGTATGGGATTTTTGAAAAAGAGCGAAAGTGATCCGCCCGTGCCGCAAGGTAGAATAATTTGTAATGACGAGTGAAGAGAAAAACGGAAATCAATGCAGCGCGTAATGCGAACTTTTCGTCAATGAAATTTATTTCAAGAATAGATTTTTCCGCAGGTGCTATCAAATTGAGTTACTCCGCACGGTTGAATTCCTTTCTTCTGCGACTGTGCGACAAGGACACGGAATTTTTGGAGATCAAAGTAATAGGCGCCGAGAGCGATTGCATTTACAACGCGAATCAACGAATGATTCTCAGGGTGTACCTGCGAGGGTTGGCGATCGATGATTTGAGAGAAATAACGTTATATCCGAAGGTAAATTGAGCGAAAATCGCAATCTGCAAATTGATGAGAAAATGATGTAACGATTATGTATTTTTCGTCCATTGAAGATGTTGACGACCGACGAGGATGGAGTCTTCGATCTGAAATACGTCCGGCACTCTCCGAAACTCTACTCGTGTTCGGACATTGCCGGCAGCCGCGACGATGTTAAATCCGACGGTTCTTTCAAGCTGTCCGTCGGAAAAATTAATTGCGTTTTACACTCGGAAATGCTGATCCAGTGTCGAGTATGTTTCTTGCCCATTTACGCAATCGGAATAATCAACGTTTGCATCGTTTTACACCGAATCACGTCGAATTATATTGAAACGCAATTTCGATATCGCTGATTGTTTCTTTTACTTTAATCGAGGTGAAAAAAATGTCGACTGTTTCAGTATTTTATGCAACCGTTCGAGCGGGTATTCGCCGTTTTGCCAGTGGACGAATTGAAAAACTTGACACTCAAGACGATAGAAGAATTTCGAACGAGTTCAACGAAATTACATCTATCCATCGATATACAAGGGCCTACGTTTCTATTCCCTCAGAATCGTGACAATCCGAGTGTCCTCGTTTTCGATACGGGTACGAATACGCGAGTAAAATTGATCGTTTATTGTTTTTTTGTATACTTCAATAACAGTGCGACGACGTTCAATGATCTTTCTCTTCAGGTATATTAACGATTGAAAATTTCTTGAAAAAGAATGAAAAACTTCGCAACTCCGAAGAGACGAGCAATGTTGAATCTCACGTTGTGATTATTGACAATATTTTGGTAAAGCTTACGTCCATGACAATATGTAGAGCAATTATGACCCTCGCTGGAGTCTTGAAGATGCAGGTACGTTATTCTTTGATTTATCGTCTGCATAGAAAAAAGACAAGGGAACGCGAAAAAGGGTTGCAAAACGTTCTGAAATATTATTTTAAACTCTTTTCGCTAAACTTTCGATCACTTCTTTTGCAGAGGTGCTGCCACAGTTTTTCCGGCGAACGATACAGTCTCATTTATCCCAGTTTATTGAAACTCGATATTGCCCAAAATAAATTTTACGGAGAAAATTTTTCAAAATAATAATTATTGTCTAGCGTAATATTTTTGTGTTGCGGTTCAAACGCTTCACTTTGATAAATTCATGTGTCTAATTGAAACTCGAATCGTTCGATAATTCTTCATTTTGTAGGGGGAAAAATTGCGAAAAAAAAAACGAAAAGAACCGAAATCGTCTAATGTCATATTTCTATTTTCATCTCCCGTCCAGGAACCTATAGTCGAACCGATACAGATACGACTGGACGCGAAGAGAAACACCGAGTTTCGTAGCGTTTTGGGCTTTCAAACTTTCGGTCTGTTCGAGATCCATGGCTCGGTCGACAATCTTCTGATAAATTTGGGACAAAAGGATTTCGCATCGATCGTGAATATTTGGGAGGACAATATAATGAAAATTCATGCCGAGCGCGATACGATAATCGCGGAAAATGATGGCGCGAGAAAGTCAAATATCGTCAAGGCCAATGTCGACGACGCCATGGTGAAAAAGCTCGAAGCTTTTCTTAGCCAGGACGAACAGCCGATATGTGAAATTAGTATGAAATTAACTTTCGACGGATTGCAATTAAATTTGTTCTCCGACACCGACGAGGTACGAGATAAATCCCTTGACAACTTCAAGGAACCTCGAAAACGTTTGATTTTTCATCAATTTTAACTTTTTTTTTTCGCCATTGATTCATTCATTTTCATCACCCAGATTGTGCATATTTTATTTTGAAATCGTGTTAACGTCCGACTCTTCTGTCTTCTTCAATAGGAGGCTTTGCCATTTTGGCTTGAAAACGTATTTTCCAATCATACAGCACATCGATGTTTTTCTCTCACGTAAGATTTGTTGATTTATCCATTTATTTATTTACATATTATCGCACTTTGCACAAACTTGACGTTCTCATTATTTTTCCTTAGCCCGACATTATGCTTGATTATTTTTATTCACTTAATTTTGTTTTTTCTTTTTTCATTTCGAGTATACTCCTCTTCCTTCGAGTCACCTGAAAAATAAATTTTCATGACTTCCGGTATGTGCACATTGAGAAGGAAAGAGAAATATATGTGCGTTTTTCGTGCTCAGGTTCTCAGCTCGCCCGTTCGCGATTTGAACAACGGTTTGGGAAAATTGACGTTCGGTGAGATCGTCTCGAATTTCGATCTTTACAGCAATCGAAGTGTCACCGTTAAGGTATCACTCCGCACGTGTGTGCTCGAAGACACTCGCAAAGAAGCTGCCGTCATAAGAAAGTCTGTAAACGTAGAACGGAAAATTTCGAAAAAAATGTCGAAAACTTCCCGTGATTCTTCAATCGATGGGTTTTTGCTTGCAGGATTATTCAATCTCCGGCAAAATGCGCGGGTATGAATTTCGAGTCGTGCATCTCGGTCTCGGAGCCGCCGGTATTCGATTTTACGTTCACGCAAGCTCCTACGGGCGACCGGTGTATCGATATGCTCGTCGAAGAGACGAGGCTCAATCTGTCGATACCCTTTTTGTTGCGGCTAACTCGCTACTTTGTCGATTCACTGCCAAATGAGAAAATTGAGCAAGGAGTCGTGAATGACGCTTTCGAAGATCATACGGTCATTGTTATACTTGCCTCCTAAATCGCAGACTTACAGTCTTATTTTTCCCCTAAATTTGTCGTAACGTTCGAATGTCTCTTCGCAGGTGTGCGTTTGCAAAGAATCGGACGAGGAGACGCAGGATCGCGAAACGCCGGGTAATTTTTTCAATTCGTGATATTTTTATTATCGGTATTTTAATATATTTTCTTTTATCTCGAAGGTTTATCGGTTTCGATACGCGTGCGAAAACCGGAAATACTCCTTTTCGCTGACCTCACTGCCAGCAACTCTCACGCTATATTGATACAAACGGAGTTGACGATCGAGAGCAGCCAACACACGGGCTCATCGTCAATTGTATTTTCCCTGTCGAATCTTTTGGCGAAGAGCAAAAGCCAGGAACGTTATCGTCGACAATTACCACAATGGGTATTGCGTCCTTGCGACGTTGAAATTTCGATAAGAGAAATTGAATCGGAAAATCGTGCTCAAATTAACGTCGATGTCAATTCCGTAAATATTCACATTACACCGGGAATCGTTTACACTTTGAATGAGGTGAGTATTTATCTTTCGTCATGTTTATATACCGAAGAAATGAATCATTAAGCTCAAATTTCAATGAATTTTCACACAGCGCGATGAAATTTTAAATGCAGTTTGAAAAAATAAATACAGTTCAATTTGTCTGAAAATCAAAGTTGCAAATATCCATCGTAAAATCGATCGGATTGAACCGATATCGATGAAACTTGCCATATTTTTTCGGCCGGATTTTTTTTCCGCCAATAGCGCGAGTCTGATCGATTAGAAAAAAGTACTCGATCCATGCGGACGATTGCATTATTCTGCACATTTAACATTGAAAAAAAAAAATGATTTTATATAACATATAACGATGAGCTGATTTTTTTTACTTTAATCATATTGTATGATACTGCAAATGTCATAGACATTTAACGACGGTCCCAGATCTTTGGTTTATTTTTTCTCGCGTCTAAAGTTTTTTTTCTTCGCATTTATCCAGATTATGAAAGAAGCATCGGGAATTTTCAAAGCCGTTGATGGGAAATCGCCTACCGCCGATAATAACCAAAACAGTGGGAATTATATCGATCTTTGGTCACCAAAGAAAGTATTCGTCGTTCCCTGCAAGGAGATCGAACAATGCAAGTGTCTCATTGTACAAGGCAATCCCTTCGTTCGCATTCTCGTTGATCGATTTTTCCGTTTCGATGTTTTTAAAAACATACGCATTTTTCAGATATGCCAAACAAACGTCGGTTTTCGCAAGACCAGTCGGCGCAGATACAAGTCCTCTACTTCAAGCCTGTAACAATACACATATTGGTTGAGATGGAAGACACTATCGAGAGAATCCCAATGATAAAAGCGGAAATGGAAATAGGTGGATCTTATCACTCGGTGGACGAGAGATTTCAGATCGAATCGAGCGTGAAAATTCACGCCTTCTGCTACAACTCTAGTCGAGGAAATTGGGAACCCCTGATTGAATTGTCGAGCAAAGACGACATGATTTACAATTCATGGGAGTTATCCATAAAGGTTACGAACGAATCGATGATTTTTCTCGAAAATGATTATTCGCGATTCGACGATCAAGGAAATTCTTTTTTTCTTTTCCGTACGACAGATGTATCAAGCGGAAGCTTACAGATTGGCTTCCTGCTGTCCGGTTTTCGCGAATCAGATAAAAAAGATCGGCAATACTCCAAAAAGGAAAAAAGGCGACGGCTTCGACAGCGAGGACGACTGCAACGAGGATATGTTGTTCGTTCGTCCGGACATCACCGTTTCATCGAAGGCTAATCGTAATGAAATTTCCAAATAAGAACCGCGATTGCGATCGTCGTGATTGCGTTAGAAAGTGAGTGTAATTCGCTCTTCGTCAGGTACTGATTATGCATACGAGCAAGAGGAGGATTCGGACTCGAACGACGAGGAGAATTCCGAAAAGTTGGCCAGAAGCTTCAGCAATTTGATCACGAAAGACACGAGCGACGAAGAGGAGAGCGATTCGGACGATTCCAGCAAGTACGAGGACGAGGGTTTGGAACTCACACCCGAGCACGTTGTCGAGACGAGTAAGCCCGAAAAAGCGATGCTCCCCTCATTGCGTGATTTACTTGAACGTTCAATGTATTTCGTTATAATTCAGTGACGAGAATGTCCAATTTTCCAATGTGGAAAATTCGATCAACGATAGTAATTTTGTTCATCTCTTTTCGTCAAGATTGTTCCGCTGAAATGAATAACACTCCGATCGAGGGTGATCCCCTGACGACGTACGTCATAATCAGCGCTGAAGAAACGATAAATTTCACGATAACTCCGAATACAATTTCGATATTGGAGACGATACTCGATACGTTCATGAAGAGTCGCGCTGGTATTCCGATAGTCGTTACGAATGCCGGAAAGCTCGTGCTTCACAACGAAATCGGCCATCCGAGTCGAATAGAATTGCGAGCTGAGGAGCCGGTGCGAGTTGGTTTTTTTTTATGGAAAAAAAAAACACTTTCGAGATGCACGAATTAATCCGTTTGCCTTGATTTTCAGAATAGCACCAAAAACGCGTCGCGTTTGCTGATGGCCCGCGAATATCGCAATACCGAGACGCCTACGAGCGTACCGAGCAGTCCCGAAATCGAAGATTTTCCCAACGACGCGAGCCACTTGATGACCATTGAAAATAGTTTCAACGATCAGGAGGACAACAATCGCGAACATTCACTCTGCAATCCTATTATATTTACCGACGATTCGCCAATGAAGATATACCGATCTCTCACCGAGGAGAGACTGAGAATTCTCATAGACGGTAAAACAAGCTAGTATTTCGATGCAACACGCATTTTCATTATTCAATCCGCCGATTCGAGCTCGTAATTCCGTTTTTAGGTTTTGACGAGACTTTGCTTTACTGCCCAAAGTGGCAGGGATACAAACTCGTCGCTCTGCATCCGGCGAAACACGAAGTTCGATACCATCTGATCGTTGAAGTTTCGACGGATCAGCATTTGCATCGGACCATATCGGTTCGTTCTCCGCTTCAGGTGAATCAAACAAGACCACTGAAAAACAGCAAAAACCAGAAATTTCGATGAAACTTTCCAACGGAAATCATACTCTTATTTTTCGTTAATTTCAATTTTATGCGCACGCGTTTTTTTCTCATATTCTCGGCCCGATATTCGATGGAAATCTCGTTTTCAACGCTTTTTCCTCACGGATAAATGAAAAAAAACATGATTCAGATATTGACGTAATTTTTTCCGCAATGCTCGCAGATACGCAACGAAACGTCTTACGCTCTTGGTCTTTACTACAAGAAACAGCTGCTCGAGAAGCTTCAACTTCCTCACGTCGGGGAAGCCCTCAATCCTTTTGATGATAATATGAGGATTACCGTTATAGAACCCCATGACACGTACAACGTTCCTCTTTACATAACTTATCATTTTCCCATACACATTTTACCGGTGCATCTTGTGTAAGTCTTTTTTCACCACTTTTTCTTTTCGAAAGAGAAAAAATCCAAGAAGCCTGTTACTTCTTACACGTTAAATTCCTTAATTCGCTTCTTTTTGTCATCTCCGTGGGCAGTAATTATCAAGTGAGCGAGCGAGGAATGTGCTGGCGCGAATTATCTCAGAACACGAATACCGTCAGAGACATTTATTGTCTCTCGAAAGAGGAAAATTGCAGTTCCGTATTCGGCGTTAAGGTCTCGTGCGCTGAGAATCCAAAATTCGTGAGAACCAACTGTCAGGTGCCGCAGTATATCGTCACTGTTTTACCACCCCTGTCTTTCGACAACAAGCTGCCGTTTGTCGTTGACATAAACGTACCCTCGATCGAGTACGAAGTCAGAATCGAGCCTGGCGAGAGAATAAACGTTTATTCTCTGAAATGCGACTGCGATACCGCTGTAATTTTCAAAGTACGTTGTTGGCGAAAAAAATGTTATTTCCGCTGTTGAAAATACTTTGGTCATCGGAGGAAAACTGTTATTACAGATACAAAATTATTTGGGAGCTCAATGGACCGGAACTTTTAAACTGAACAGCGAGCTCGAGAGAAGATTCGTGAAAATGTTCACAGACAGCGAATCCGACTCGATGAAACCGTTTGTTCTCTGCGTCGAATTGAACAAAGCGTCAAGTTGGACCGTCGTTATTTACGCTCAATACTGGATCATCAACAAAACCGGCCTGTCTCTGCAAATTCAGGTGAGACGTTTTCAACAGCATCTCAATTCGAAAAATATCACAAATTCGTTGACGTAAAACAGTCCGCAACGCTGTCGATGCTTTTTCAGGAATCACTTTCGAATACTCACGACATACCCGGCGAGGAGCTGATCGTATTTTCACAGAAGAAAAATCGCAAAAAAATGATAACGCTGAAGGCTCATCAGTCCGATTGGTCGTTGCCGTTCAATCTCGATTCGATAAGCTCAATGTCGCTCGTGGCTTGCAAGGATCTCGAGAGAAAACGAAAATACCGCATACTCGCCGAAATAGCAACGTCGAATTTGTCACCGTTTTTCACAAAGATCGTCACTTTTTTGCCCTATTTTTATATAAAAAACGACACCAAGAGGACACTGAGATTCATGGAGGAGAACGAGGATGCTGATTTGTGGAACGACCTTTTACCGGGGCAGGGTGTCGCCTTTTGGCCGTATACGGAGTCAATGAGAATGCGCTTGAAATGGAAAAACAGTCAATTGGTCTCGCAACATTTCGACGTTACGAAAGTCGGAAAAGTCGTTTTGCGAATGGAAAATGGGGTTAGTTTGTGAAATTCGTTTGAAAAAATTCGAATTTCCGCCTTTCGTTGTCGATGATTTTACCAATTCGGATTGCCTCTTTACAGTCGGCATTGTGCGTTGACGTCGCTGGGGGAAACAATTCACCTTTCATCGTGACCTTCCGGAAATATCAACCGGGCGATGCGCCCGTGAGGGTGGACAATCTTTGCGACGATTTGTTCCTCAAGATGAATCAAATTAATTTGGGACAAGTTGCCCTTTTGAGTCCGTTTCAGAGTATTCTTTATACTTGGGACGATCCGACCGAGAATCGCGAACTCGTATGGAACGTCTACAACAGTAAAACAAAGAGTTACACGGCACAATTCAATACGGTAATTTCAAACAAACGATTTTTATTTCATTTTTTTCGATTTCTCCAATAATTGAATTCGATAATGCCATGAAATTATTCAACAATCTCGGATTGAATTGCCGGAATGTTCTTGTGGGAAAAAAATGTTATTTTAAAAAAATTTTTATCCCGAGAGCTAATTAGAATTACGATTTTCGTTGATTAATTAATATTCATTTAATATCTCAAGTTTTTTAATCGTTTCAATTATGTCAGGATGGATATGGCCAGGAGGTCGTAACTTTCCGTACTCTTCGACGTTCACCCTTGACGCCTGTTGTGAAAAAGCTGTCGCAGGATGCTCGCTTCTCGACGTCGGTGAATTCAATGTCGGGCTGCAGCAGCAGTGACGATAGCGACAGCGAGGCTGACAACGAATCGCCGAATGTCGAGAAAGTTCGCAAAAATCGCGCCGTAGTTTATTGGATAAGTTACGTAGAGAAGAAACAGCGAGTGCTTCTTTTCACTCAGGATGAGAATATATTCATCAGAGCAAAGAGCATGGTCGATCCAGAGTGCAGTAAAAAAGAAATATTTTTGTCGCTCGCTGGTATCGGTCTGAGCATCGTGAGTAAATTTCAACGATTTTCGTTCTTTGACTCGCGAGCTTAGATTTTTACGAAATACGCGCTTTTTCCTCTATTTACATCGAAATTCGTAGACATTGATACCGATCACAATTTTGCAATTGAAAAATTCATTCTGATTTCTTCTTTTGTGTCATCCGCCATTTTTCTAAGGTCGTCGAATCTTCCGTGCTGGATAACAAAAACAGAGAACTCGCCTATGCGTGCATCGGCGATTCAGCCGCTCATTGGGAGCTCGATATCGGTAAAAGATGGAAAACCCTGACGCTAGAATTGAGCGCTTGGATGGAGGACATGTACAAGGATTCCTTTACGGAAGCCCAATTTGAAAATTTCATCGACGTAATTGCATCAAAATTTGTTTTCTTCTTTCGTCACGAAATATTCCATCATTACAGTTTTTCGTTAGACATTTTTGCAACGGGATAACGTCATTTATTTATTTTTTCAAATTCAGGTGAATTTCGTCAAAATGCACATGACCAAACCGTTTTTTGGGAAATTACGACGTACTTATTCGCCAGGTTTGTGGCTTCACGTACGAAAATCGGATACGCTCACTTACGTTCAAGGAAACATTCACAGGATACAGGTGAGTGCGGATGGGAAGAAAAAATTGAACAATTTCTCCCGTACGATACATTTTGAGTCTTTTTCGTCGACAGATCGACAATCAAATTCACGACGCCGTATTTCCCATAATCCTGAGGCCAGGAACGAAAAAGTATTTCTCGAATCATCCGGGCATCCCGAGGTTGAAACATTGCTTGGAATTTTCACTTCTGAAACAGAGAAAAGCGACGTACGACGTGTACAAGTGAGGCGATTTTCATTTCTCGCGAAACAACGTATACTCGCTTATTGCATGTACAACACCTTTTTTTTCTGTATCGAAATGTCAATTTAATCATTTAATTATCATTTGAATAAGGAAAATCATTTTTGTTTGAAAAAATGAATAATAAATTTTGTGTCTTCTTTCAGAAAAGTAAACTTAATCGTCAGAGAGTTCCACTTGGACTTACAAGAGGAGTTCTTGATACAGCTTATAAAGGGATTATTCTCGAAGAAAATAGAGACTAAGCACTCGATAGCTTCGAGGCTCAAGTCCGATTTATCAAACTTTTATGTTCCTCTGCCTGGTGACAAGGTGAACGTTTGAGGAAACGATGGTTCAATTTCCTGTTTCTTTTTGACTTCCACGATTTTTCGATACACCATTTTCATTTATTTGCAATATTTTCCTCCCTGTCGGAAACTTTTCCTTCTTTTTCCATTCATGCACGCATAAACTGTACAAACGTGAATAAAATTTCAGACGCTCGAAACCAAGAGAACAACGGTGCTGGAGAATCTTCACGTTTCTCCCGTGAAGATGCACGTAAAATTGTTAGCTTCCGCCGAAGCTCGGGCGGGTCGATCAGATCCGAACGATTATTGTAATTTCATCAAATCGATATTCGAGTACGCTTGCAACGGAACCTTCCTAAAATGCGCTGAATTCAGGTGATTATTCGTTTCGAAGAGTTCAACGTTCTTTCCGTTCGCCGCGGAACAACCGATCGTCATGATTCTTACGAGCGTACGATGTATCCATTCGCAGATTACCTTACGTTGAAAAAAGTGGCGTTACGATCGACAATACAGAATTATTGTTGGAACTATGGCAAAATTATAAATCCGAACTGAAGCATCAGTACAACGTATCGATCCTCTCGATGACGGTGCTTGGAAATCCATATAGTTACAATTTCAAATCACCGGGAGATCACTTTTACGATACAGATGCGGTAAGTTTGATTTTGTTAACCCTTAGAAGCATACATTTTATAATGATCGTATAAGGGTGAAAATTATTACACGGAGGTTTTTGGGGTCGCTGATTACGAATCTGAAGTCAGATTTTTGAAATTCGAGGTGGCGGATCCAATATGGCCGATTCCAAAACGAATTAACCCTTCTAAGGGTTAATTTTATCGATATTAAAAAAAAAACAATGACATAACCTTATTTTCAACGCAATTAGATTATTCTCGAAGGCGACGAGACTGCGGAAATGCTGAGTTATGACGTATCGTGCTTTTTGGGCTACTCTTCCATGGATGGTCAGCCGGCTTCAATTTTGAATTTCAACATCATCGATTCTGATTCAACTCGTACGAAGGTGAGCTCAATCCTTTCTTCGTGCTTTGGGAGAAAAAATACGAAAAATAAAATTCGAAGAATTTAGTTTCTAACGAATTTCTCGACACGCGAATTTTCTACAGAAGCGTGTTACGCGCTTCGAAAGCACCGAGACACCGGAGTACGTTCTCTCGATAGACTGTTCGTTCTCCATCGGCGTTGAGCTCGAAATGTCCGGGTTAATCGTAAAGCCAACCGACAGTACGTACAACCGAGCTGACGAGTTATTCGACTCGTCTTCGCGATTGATGTGAAAAAGTCTATCATTTTTCAGACACTCACCAAGAGGAATTGAGGTATTCGCTGAAAACTCTCGGCAAAGGTATTTTCAGTCTGAAGCAGACTGAGAGTGAGAAAGATTCGTTGAAGATCCAACCGGGATTAATATTAGACACAATTAAGAGGTAAGACGAAGCAATCGACGAAACGTGCCCTGACGAGCAAACGAGTAATTGATAATAATCGCTGATTACTCGCGATAATTTTCAATTTTTGCAAAGGATAAACAAAAACTCTTTCCGAAACCCGTTCATTAAACCAATTTTCCTGTTTATAGAATCCAACGCTTTTCACATTTTTGTTTTTCATGAAATGTCTGCGGATTTGAGACAAAAAAACGTTCTTGATGAAACAATATATTAAAAACAGCATTAAATACGAAAATGCGTCGTTGAAAATTTGCGCTTGAAATATCGACGATTGCCCATTTTCAAAACCGTGGATAATTTAGTTATATGGCATTCCGTTGAACAATCGATAATGAACGTGACGAAAGTACGAATATTAACGAATGTCTGTACAATTCGCAGAGCGCACGAAATGGGATACAAGTTTGTATCGCGCGTTCGTTTTCCTCGGTACATCAATCCATACTTGGTACGAACAACCTTTTTTTTCTTCCTTTTTCTTAATGATGAATTAGCGAGTCGGGAAGGCCGCTGCAGCTTCACTGTGACTCACGTTTCCTCTCGTTTTTCATCTCAGGCGGTGGAGTTGTATTCGACTTACAAAGCGAGGGGCATGCACCTGTTGAACACCGTGAGCAAGCGTGATTACGCGAATGCAGAAACGTATTGGGCCCACGCGGCACTGTCCGACGGCGGGCGGCACATTGCTTTGATATCGTTGGAGTAAGTTCGTGCTGAAACATCTTTGAATATTCAGTCTCGTACGAATATTGATTTACCATCGATTCGTCGTCTCGTAAATTCATTTTTTTTCTCAGACGCATATATCTACTCGAGAAACGATGCATCTGGGGTTCGTGGATAGTCGCGTGGTCAGTGGAGATAAGAAAGCTCATGGAGGCTCCTGCGGTCGTCAACGGAAAGCTCGTACTTTGTGTGGATAAGGTAGGAGATCTCGTACTTTACCCAAAAATTTCTGACAAACGTTTTTGCCAAATTGATAACCGTTATTTTTTTCGTGAATTCCAACGAGAATTCACGTTATTAAGAAAGTCGAAAAAAAATGTCGATTTTATGAATTTACGCCTGAATAATTGTATTCAAACGCCAGAAAAAAAGAATATTTCCTCGTTCAGGAAAAATGTCAAAATGTTTAGGAAACTCGAACGAAAGTTATCAAGCTTTTTCGCGTTTAAACAGAAAAATGGCAATTCCTGTTTGTGTTTTCAAAAAAAAAACCGAGCCGCACGTTTCCACAAGAGTTTGAAAGCGCTGAAAGGAAAAATCCATCGACCATCGTTTCTTTTTGTCATAAAAATCGTAGTTCATCGTTGTTTTTCTTTTCCATCAAAGGGCAAAAATAAATCATCACCATCGGCCGACTGGTACTTGGAGAGCAGAGACGCGGCGACTCTGGAATGGTTAAGTCGTAAAATAAATACTGCCATGGTATTGAACATGGAGAGCAGCATTTTTCCGCGTTTCGTTGTGTGAATACGTGGACAAGAATGAAAAAAAAACACACAAGAAACGAACAAACACACAGACACACGTGGGCTAAGCAAAGATCGATGTATATTTCATTAATTAATATTGGATTGATTGTTGTTGAAAAAGAAATATAGACTCTAAAGACATTCCGACCAAAGAGCCCGCGATCGAAGAGTCAGTAGCGTTGTCGACCCGCGGAATGAAATTCTGTCGCGCAAAAAGTAGCTTCGCGCCTTTGAGTATTCGAGACAAGAAAAAAATTGCAATTTATCAGCTCCGAAAATGTTTCTCCGCGCAAAGTTGCTCTCCGTCACGCCGCTTTCGTAGTTTGGAAAACGCGATTCGTATCTTTTTTTTCCAAAACAGATTTTTTCCACGAAAGAACCGCGTTTATCCCCGCGTTAACATTATGAAACATTCGTTCCACCGAAATCGTTTCCATCAAAAGGAAAGTCTCGATATTTTGAAAAAAAAAAAAAAAAAAATCATTCGCTTTATCGAAAGATTCCGTTGTAAAATCACCACGGAGCGCTTGGAAGTCGTTCTATTTACGCCGTCATGAAATTAATCCGCCTTTATCCGCGGTGCGTGAAAAAAAAGACAACAATCGCGAAATAAATAACGGAATGTCGCGTAAATGCGAAATGTGGTGAAAATTCAATGACATCGAGTTAATGTGGCATTTCACACGCGACGATCAGGGAAAGGCACAATCAGCATAACGAAGTAGACTCGACGGAATTGGTCGTAAAACATTCGGAACGAACGTAAGGAAAAGAAAAAGACTAAAGCATTCGCGTTTCGAAATAAGGGTAGAGCGTGCTCGGCTGTTGCAGGGAAAATGACAAAATTGCTCTCTTTGGAACTCGAATGCCAACCTGTTGAATGCAATTAAATAATTGTTTATATATATATATATATATATATATATATTTATTCATAAATATATATATATAAAATGTGTATATTTTTCCCCGTATTATTCAGATTGCAGATCCTTCTGGATAAAGTACATCTAGTTTATTTCATAATTTATTTACAAAAAGTCTTAGTAAATTACACTTACAGGCATCTCCACTCGAACTAAAGTAAATAATTTAAGAGCTACACGTATTAAGATGTCTATAGAGTTAGGATACTTTGGGGCTTGGGGATGAAAGCCGGGGGAGGGGAGAGGAGTTTGGGGGAGGTCAGGGAGAGTGTTCTGCTTCGTACAGAGGGTTCCTCTCTCTCTCGCACTCTGTCTCTTCCGTCGATCACGCCCGGTAAAGAAAACGAAAAGTGTTTTTTTGTTTTTTGTTTTGTTTTTTTTTGTCTTCAAATCACCGCACAGACTTGGCAAAGAATGTTCGGAGAAAGGAAAGAACGAACGTACAAGAACTTATTTTACCTCGCCGAGGAGATGAAAAATTGTGTTTCGCGAATGTTGCGTTGAGAAGGGCGAAGAAAAAAAAAAGACAACGCGAATGAGGAACGAGAAAAAGAAGAAAAAGAAAAGCTACGTACATGTCACGTTAATTGTCAGAGACGTTTGATGTTTTTAAGGTAAAAAGAATTGCAAGACGTAGCGTATATATACATACATATTTTTCCTCGTATGTGTATGCTCATTCACTCCATACTTTGTGTATGTGTATTTTTGCGAGTTTGTGTAATTACAATAATAATCAATATACGCAAGTAAGATCCAGCACTTTTTGCCAGTTCATCATGACACACTCATTCTTTCTCTCTCTCTTTTCTTTCTCTATATTTATCGTTCTTTATTTCTTCATTTCTTTTTTGTATTTCAGTCATGTTAGGAGCGTTAAAACGTGTAAAGATCGCTAAAGCATGTACATACGCCGAAACTGGTTCCGGGTAATTAATCGTGTTCTCTTTTATCCACTTTATTTTGTTTCTTTCGTTATTCCCTTTCATGTACCATACAACGATACGAGATCGTGAATTTCATGAATATTCTATAGACAATTTTTCATACAGCTTCGCTTCCTCCCTTTGTTTTGTCCCCTTTCCCTCTTCTCGTCCCTTTTATCATGTCCGAGCTCGAGACGCGCTACTCCAAGTTCGCGTTGTTCCTTTTGTTCCTTTTGCTTTTCATTCATCTTTTTTTAATAAATCTTTCTTTACGTCAGAGCTTGATAATAAGGTAAAAGCGTATTCTATTTCTTTAATTCTTCTCTTTTTTTCGTCGAGCCTCTTCTCGTCAAATTTTCAATGCAACAACACCTCCGCCGTCGATCTATTTTACAAAAATGAAATTCATAATGAGTGTTGAAGAAGGAAAAATAATAATTTCATTGCTCTCTCTCTCTCTCGGTCTCGTTTTAATTACACGAGTCAATATAATCGCTCGTCTACTTCCCTGAACTTGCTTGTTATTTTCTTTGTTTTTACAGACACTTTTTCCCACCCCCTTATTCCGACAAAAATCATTCGTGGTTTATTCGTTTTTTTGTTTCTTTTTCCCTCACCCTTTATTGTTGTGTCCCCTCGCCCCTCTTTTGCCCCAACCGTCGAGCACTCACGTGCATTCTCACGAGCGCAATCTCACACACACACACACGCAATCGTTAAATCCCCCGATAGATACAACCCGAGCGTAAACGCTGCAACGCAACGAGACGCAGATCACACATCAGTTTTCCTTCGCGTTTTTCTCGTCTCCTCGTCTTTGCGCTTTACTCGCTAATTCTTCGAATTAAGCGACAGCCCAACCATCGTTTCCCGTTTTTCCCCTCAGCACTGACGAGATCATTGCCTTTGTTTCTCTCGCTCTCTCTCTCTAAACCCACTTCATTCTCGATTCGTTCATCTCTCTCGTGCCTATCTCAATCTCTCCAAAATTTTCAATTCGTTTCCTCTACGTCTCTTCCTCCGTTAAATTTCTCTTTCTCTTCGCTACAAAGGTGAGACTTTAGTGGTTCTTTCGACCACGCGCGTTTCTTCTTTTTCTTTTTCGCTCTTCCTTTTTTTCCTTCGCGTCGCTGCCCCGTCCGTTCCAGTCTCGTTTTTCCGTCAGCGATGCGCGAAAAGGAAAAAACGAAAAAAAGAAAAGAAAAAAACAACAACAACCGAACGAACAAGATTCAATGGAAGTGTATGTTATCTACAAAATATCTTAATTACTCGCTAATTACAGCACAAAAACATGCAAATATAAAAATTTGCATTATATCATTATAATATTTATATAATCGTCGAGTCGACGTTTATACTTCTTCGTCTCCTCTGCTCTCCTCCATTCCGTGTCGCACTTGTCGCGTCCATTCGTCCATTTCCTCCCTTGTTTTTTTTTCCTTTTACGCCTCTCCCTGTTTCAACGCCTCTTTGTGTCTCGTCTCATTTTTTCATCATCATCTTCTTCGTCCCTTTTATATATTATTATGCAGATGCCGTTGCTTTTCAAGTCTCTTTCATTAACTATGAAATATCTTACACTATCGATATTATTTCCAATTCACAAAATGGAAGGTATACCAATGGTGAACACCACACCGATTTGTGTATACCTAATGCGCTAACACCGATAATTAGCATTTATTTTTATTAATTTTTTTGTTTTTTTTTTTTCTCTTTTGTTATTTCCGTAACTCGATATAAAACTACAACTGCACTGCTGGGTAGAGAGGGTCGGGGGGGGGGGGGGCGCGGCGGTGGCGGCGGGAAGTAGAGGGTCAGGGGCATTTTTATCCTCCCTTCGGGGCGCGAGGGGAGAACGGGGCGAGGGCGAACAAGAGTAACGCGAGATACTCTTTCTTCTTTTTCATTTTTATTATCTCACTGTTGAGTTTCATTTTTCGTTTCGTTCGTTTTTTGCTCCGTCTCACCGCGGCAGTTTCACGCGCGCATCGTTTTTTTCATCTTCTTCCCGAGTCTCTCGAGGGCCAGAGGAGAAAGATATACATGTACATATATTCTTTTTTCTTCGTCTTCCTTCTTGCCGTCTCGCGTAACAGCCTTCGACGGCGGTTCTTTCACGCTCTTCGTAAAAGTGGCTGCAGGGGGCGCGCGCGACGGAACGAGTCGGATAACGATGATCGCCGAGCGGAGCGTAGAGGGCAGGGGAGGGCGGGGGCGGCGGCGGCGACGACAAGGAGGCGCGTTTTTTTTCTTTTCTTTTTTTTTTAATAATAAAACGAAACTTTAAACACGCTCTCTCGTGAGTTACGTACCCCTAGAGCACTGGAACAACACTCTGGCCACTATCGCGGCCACCTGTTGATCGAGAATTTGACTCATAACGAGAGCCAAAAGACGCGACTCGTGTTGCAGCAGCAAAGTTCTGTTCTCCGGATGCCTAGCGAGATTCAGCAGTGTACCGGCCGCCCGTCTCAGCATATCGAGACTCGTCCCCATTGATTCCGGATTATCCCTAAGCGCGGCTAAACCGTGCTGATTGGCGACACCGAGCGCGGTACTCTCGGCCTGCTCGATAAAAGCCACGAGGAGGGCGACGCAGGGCGTCTGCAGGGCGATCGTTCTCGCGACCCCGCTGTCCGCCGCGGACAAAAAGTGCAAAAGATTAACACCGAACTCGCGCAATACCTGTTCCTCGCTACGGCACAAGAGTCTCGTAAGTACGGAGCATAATCTCTGGAGTCTCGAGTAAGGCGGCGTCGCGACAACGAGATCGACGTTGCTCTCGGTAACGCACAATTTGCACAGAGCCTCGAGGGCGAGTCTCTGCGGGGAGAGCGACGAGTTCAAATTTACGGTCGGAAATGGATCCTGTCCGTGGGCAGCGGGACAAACGGCCCAGTGGAGGAGGCCGTCGAGAACCGGTCGGGATATCTCCTCTGGATGCTGACTCAGGTCCGTCTGGCCGGCGATGTTCGCCGCCATTACGAGAACGTTCTCTCTTATGTGATAGAGAAAGTCCCACCACCATTCGTTCTCGCCCTGGAGGCTGCTGCACGAATCGGCAAAGTCGGCGTCCTCCTCGCGATCGTAATTCCGCGTCTTTTGCGTCCTCACCGGATGCTCGTGATGGAGCAACAACAGCTTACCGAGTAAACTGAGGAAGGTAACGTTTTTGGCGAATTCCATCTCGTTGCCGGGTATGAAGGTCAAGTTTCGCAGTATCGTCGACAGGCAGACGCATCTGCGCGCCAGGCTGTCCTGCGACTCGGTAACGAGATAGAGGCTCGCCTCGTCCCGCGAATAAGACTCGTCCTCGTAATCGCTTATTCGTCTCCTCTTGAGCGTACCGGCCGGGTCTCTTATCTTCAATCTTGGTCCCTCTCGCTCGTCGTTGACGAGCGAACACGACTCCGTTTCCTCGTCGTTTTCGATCTTGACGTCCCGCTTCTCCGAGTCTATCGTACTCGTCGAGTCGCTGAGACCGTTGTGCGTCGGGAAGGCCTCGTCGTCGACGACGGCGACTTTCGTAAATTCGGGAAAATGCTCGCCCATGTTGTTGTTCGCTTTGCTCTCCGGCTCGCAGTCTTTTTTCGTTCCGCCGTCGTTTTTCTTCTCGAACAGTTCTCTGCCGAGATCGTTCATCTCCACCGGCTCCTTTTTGATCCTCGACAGCACGTCGCTCAGCGTTTTCGTCTTTTTCTTCTTGTCGAGCAGCTGCTGCTTCCTCTCGCCGTTCTCCTTGGGCTTGTCGTCGTCGCCGCCGCCGCCGCCGCCGCCACCGCCGCCACAGCCGTCCTCGCACTTGTTCGATGACCCCTCGACGTTCTCCGTCGACGAGTCCTCCCCGCTGCTGTCCTTGTCCGTCGTCTCCTTCGTTTCCGTATTGTCCACCTCCTTCTGCAACAACGGCGGTTTCTCGTCCCTGAGATGCCGAGCGAACGGCGCTATACCGATTTCCGACTGAAAGCACGTCATTATGTACTTTGTCGCCTGGGTATCGATCTGCCATGGCTCAACGTCCGTGTCGCAATCCTGATGATCCCACTGTCGCCTGTTGTCCAGCACGAAGAGATCGTCGTCCCGCGGTATCATCTTTACCGGCCTACCGCGTCTCGACAGAAACGTGTAATTCGAGGTAGTTAGCAACTTTGTACGATCCTCGGCGTCGATCGGCCGCGTCACGATACCGAGATCGACTTCCGGCTCTTCGTGCGTCTGGCCCCAGTATCGATCTTCCTCCACCGTCGACGACTCGAACATGTCCGACAACGAGCGGGAAAAATGCTCGAGCAAAACGTCGAGAAGGCCGGGTAAGTGCGTCAGACCGAAGTAGCTCACCTGTAACGGTCGGATTTGTTACACACGCGTAATAATAACAGTGTGAACGACGGTGGGTAGGAAATCATGGAATTACGATGATGATGATGATGATGAGAATGAAATTCATTTTTTTTTGCAAGTTCGACACTCACCGAAGAATCATCGAACAAGAGTATGTTTAGAACGTCGAGCGCCCAACAACTCTCGGCGAGAAGTCCCGAGCGCAGCGCCATCATGATCCGCCAAGCCTCGACCGGTGCAACGTCCGCGCGTGTAAGCTTGCGCCTCTTGTAGAGCAACGGCGTAACAGCCTCAACGCTGTCAGCTGGGAATGTCATTTCTCTCTTGGGTGCCGGTTGCTGATTTATCATCGGATTCATACTCAGTTGGCTCTGTAATTTCATTTTTCCCTTTTCAACTACTTCCTTGCACTATTCACAGAGACTTTTTCGATTCTCTCGAGCTTCGAAGCTCAATCTTTGGCGCTTATTTACGAAATCTTCCAGCATACCATTTTTCATCGAAACCGAAACGACCAAAATGTTTTTTTTTTTTTTTTCAAAAAATCTCAATTGCTTCATGATTTATCTACGCAAAAGTAAATCCTCGACAAAATGGAATTTCCATTTCGAAAATAGATTTCGAAATTGCGAAATCGTCAGTCTCTCAGTGTTGCGTTACTAAATACTCACAAAAAATTTCAAACCGATCCGATTTATAGATTTTGCCTGAGAATTTTTCGAAATTTCGATGGGGGAGAGGGTATCCTCCATGACCTTGAACCTCACTCGAGGAGTTTTGAAAACAACGAAAAAGATTTTGCGCGTGGGGCGGGGGGAAAAAACGATCGACCGACGAACCTGATGCGTTCCCGGTGGTGGATACAAGGACGACGCTTGATTCGGATATCTGTGGTCCCATGGCGGTGGTGCGTGCGGTATAGCGTTTATACTGGGTTGCGATGATGGTCTCGTGGGTTGCTGCGTAGCCCATTGTTGACTGCTGTTTATGTTTACGGCCGTTGGCGATGGTGATGGAGCAGCTGCTGCTGGAGGCTGCGCGGGTGGAGGTTGCGTCTGCTGCGATTGAGGGGGCGCTTGCTGACTCGGATAGCCCTGAACCCTGTTGTTCGTGCTACCACTGTTATACTGGTTGGTAGAACCTGGCCAGCCTTTGGAAATTAAAGCCATTCGTTAAAGTTGTAAGGATAAATGTGTTTGAACTGAGGAAATAATCGTTTGCCGCACTAATACACCAACGAATACATTTTTAGCATCTGCAACCTGATGCAGCAATCCGACGCATTACAAACACGCGTTAATTACGAGTAACACCGCTGGGAGCTTCCAAGCAACATTTCTGCTTTCACCCTGAGATATTTTGAGAAAATTGCATCAATCCTCTGCGGCATGGTTTTTGAAAATAATTCCCTCATCTCCGCCTACGTTGGAGGATCAAAGTAATCGTTCAAATTGCTTTTATGTTTCAAGTTTTCTTGTGCGAGCCGCGAATTTTCAAAACGGTCTTTTCTTTTTGTTTCCGGATGTTGAGATACGAAATGACGTAAGAAAATTCGTAAATTTTCTCGTAAAATCGATATACAGGGGTTTTCAAATTTCGAAAGTTTGATAGAAGATTTCAAATCCGCGAGCTCGAATTGAATTTTGCAAATCTGCCGGTATGTTCTCGTTCGACCCCGAAAAACCTCAATTTACTGGTTTTTATGAGTATTCCTCGACCAAGCCGAGTATGCGCCGCAAAGGATCAACCCGATTCGGACAACTTGTACCTGGATAAGGCGGTCTCTGTTGGTTATACTGTGGATACTGCTGGTCTTTGGCAAAATCCGGGTGTCGTCGCGGTTGTGTAGGTCCCGGCGGCGGCGGTGGCATATTTTTGTTCGCTGGACCACCAGATGGATACATCTGACTGCCTGCCGGCGCCCCATAGCCAGTCTGTAAGGCAACGTTATCGTTATAAATTACGCGTCGATCCAGAGTCACGTAAAATTTTGCTTTTCTGAGCAAAAAACGTCGCATTGTCAAAATGAAAAAAAAAAATCTGCTCCAGACGTCAAAGCGTCGTGTATCTTCTTCCGAGGCTACGTCAGGACGAGATAAAACGGAAAAAGTCGATGAAAACAGTAAACTGGAGAGTGAGAGATAAAAAAATGACGAAAAAAAAACGTTTCACGAGCGAAAAACTTTTTTTTATTCCGCTCATGAGGTAATGAGAAAACTTGCCTGCTCCTGCCGATAATAATCCTGCGGACAAGAGTACGTGGGTGTCGCGGGCGATTGAGACGGAGGAGACGGTTGACTCGTGGATGGCTGCTGCGGTGGATTCGGCGGATGACTCTGCGCCGCGGAAGGATAATTCGTGTTTCGAACGTTGGGCGACGTCCCCGCGGGATAACCAGCTGGTTGTTGACCACCGCTGTACCTGCTGTACATGTCTTGACTTCCCGCGCTGTTCGGTGGAATGTTGCCTCCCGGGTATCCCCTGAAAGATCGTTGTTTTCCGTTTTATTGATCTTCGAGCACTCGACGGGGAAAATACGCGAGTGGAGCGGGAAAAGCGATCGAGATTCGCGGCGTGTTTCGCGTTTTCGTTTTTTATACCTTTCGGCATCCGTGTGGGCAAGAATGAGATGCGGGAATATAGGAAGAGCTGGAAAAAAGGGGAGAGGGAACAGGGTTGTAGGATATGCGGAGAAGAGAATGAGACTATGGAGGGCTTAGTGATATGTAAAAAAGGATGTGAACGAGTAAACGAAAATGGCTGGGGGACATGGACAAAACGGCGATAAAAGGAGAAATTATAAATATGTTGAGAGGAAAAATTGAAAAAGGAACGTGCGAGTACTTTAGAGAAATAGAAAGGATGTGCAGAAAGGGAAGCGAAGAAAATGGGGAGGGGAAAGGCGGGGAGAATGAAGGGGAAGAGTATGAGAAAGAGAGGAAGGATAAAGGAGTAGTAGCAAACGACGATGATCGATCGAGAGAAGAGGAAACAAATAGAATAAGACGATGAGAAGGAGGATGAATGTGTAAAAAATTATTTTGTAAAAAACTGAAAAGTTGCCGAAATAAAACTCTGCTATAATTATTACCTATCGGCATCCGTGTGGGCAAGAATGAGATGCGGGAATATAAGAAGAGCTGGAAAAAAGGGGAGAGGGAACAGGGTTGTAGGATATGCGGAGAAGAGAATGAGACTATGGAGGGCTTAGTGATATGGAAAAAAGGACGGGAACGAGTAAACGAAAAAACAGGAGACAGTGTAAAGGAATGGCTGGGGGACATGGACAAAACGGCGATAAAAGGAGAAATTATAAATATGTTGAGAGGAAAAATGGAAAAAGGAACGTGCGAGTACTTTAGAGAAATAGAAAGGATGTGCAGAAAGGGAAGCGAAGAAAATGGGGAGGGGAAAGGCGGGGAGAATGAAGGGGAAGAGTATGAGAAAGAGAGGAAGGATAAAGGAGTAGTAGTAAACGACGATGATCGATCGAGAGAAGAGGAAACAAATAGAATAAGACGATGAGAAGGAGGATGAATGTGTAAAAAATTATTTTGTAAAAAACTGAAAAGTTGGCGAAATAAAACTCTGCTATAATTATTACCTATCGGCATCCGGAACGTACGGCGGATAGTGCGATCGTGGCGTGTACGGTTGATTAAACTCTCCCTGTTGGTTCATCGACGCTCCGGGCGGTCGTATGTACTGATCCTGCGGATAGTTTTGATAGGAGCCGGCGTTTTGGTAATTGCCCTGTTGCATCCCTGAAACGAGGAGAAACAAGCGGAAGTTTGAAATATTTAAAAGTTTGAAAATACGGAAAGTCGTCTCGAGATTTTCCGTGGAAAATCTTTGCTGAAAATCGGTCGATCCTCGGTTGGCGCCTGCGCCAAAAGCACGTGCGAGTGAAAAAACATCGTACGTAACTCACCTTGATGCGACGAGGGCGTATTACTCTGACTCGGAGGTCTCGGAGGTGGTGGCGTGTACTCCGAGGACGGTCCACCCTGATTACCGGTTGTATAATTGCCCTGATAATTGCCATAACCATCCATGGAGGCGTTACTCGAACCGGCTGCAGGGAAAGAGTCTTGGGAATTAGATGACCCTGCAATGACGAAAAAACACCGGCGGGGGAGCCCTCGATATAACGCCGGAAAGTTTGTGGCAAAGGAAACGAGAGGAAATGTCGAGGAACGTAAAAGAAAAAGTAGCAAAAAAAAAGAAAAAAGAAACAAACAAAAAAGACACCATGAGGGATTGCGCAGCGTAGTCGTGGGCTCGGGTTTTTTCGTGTTTTTTTTTCCGGCGATCCAAGGCGGACGGGGTACAAAATGATAAGAAAAAAAAAAACGCTATACGTATGCACATATGTGAGAGTGTACTCGCCTGGAGACGGTACGGATGCCGCTGCCTTGGCGCCTTTCTTCTTCGAGCCAGCCTCGACTTGATTGATGATCGGCTGAGGATCAACGCCGCCGCGATCGAAATGACACTCGTACGCCAGCAAGTGCCTCGTGTAATGCTTCCGAAGTGTGTAAGCTGCGCTGCTGCTCGCGCCGATGCCGAGCAGTCCGGCGATGTCTTTCCATGTCTTGTTTTTCGTGACCTGCGAAAGAGCTTCTTAATCCTCTAGGTCTACGTCACCGACAAACTACGTTTCGTTCTAAATACTCTCAGAATCCAAGACAATAATCATAGACCAAAAAAAAAAAGAAGAAATCATAACGATACTCGTGAAAAAAATCGAAATGTCACTACGAAAAGGATACTTTGAAAAAGAAACGTTACTATCGAGGAACATACCGGAAGACGACAATTCGATCGTTCGAATTGCCGCCGAACCAAACAAAACGTGATGAATATTACCGTTACGTTTATTCATCTCTTTTTTTTCTTTTTTCTTTACTCATCCCGATCATGGAAAAACATAAAGTAAACTCGAACGAAAATCTCATGCACATTGAATATCGAGAAGAGAATAATTACTGTATAAGTACCAGATAGATTACCGTAATCGCATTGACACTTTTATCGATAAAATTCAGTTTTTGGTTCTTTCTTTCTTTGTCTTTTTTTTCGCATTGTTTTGTTTTGTTTTTTTTTTGTTTTTTTTTGTGTGTGTTAATCTTCTCTGAACAATAGAATAATTCCATTTAGCACCAGGCGGTTCGTAGTTTCATGGTGTTTCATCCGCAAACACCTCGAGAGCTTCTATTACTGATTCAAGAGAATTCATGAGTTATACGCATTTATCGTTTATCTCTTTCGTTTCTTTCATTCATGTTGCGACGAGGAGAGAGACATCGTTACGTAATACGTTCGACCAATGTATGTACATGCACCAAAGGAAAATCGTGCTTCCAAACGAGACGAAAAATCAATGTAAAAACGAGTAAAAAAGGAAAAAAAATAACATTAAAGATCGAGAAAAACAAAAAGAGGAAAAAAAAATGCTTTTGAAGAAAAGCGCGTCACCGAGGCGTCTCACTGTTTGCGTTTGACGAACGTGCGTGTGCTCTAAGACGGAAGTTTGATCTCGACGGAACGAATATCACGTCAACGAGACACCTCGTGGATACATCGATGCGAGGAAACAAAATTGCCAAAATTTGATAAAACATGTGAAATATGCACGTGTATATATATACACACACGTGTATGTACGTTTACACAGACGAAATTGAAGACAACGTAAAAAACGAGAAGACACCGAGGGCTAGATGGAACTACACTGCACCTTGCATACCTCCATGAAGCCCCCCCTTTCCTTTACGTAGAGATATAGACGGAAGAGGTCGAGGGGGTTCTTGGAGATTGTGGGACAGCTGGTTATCGGTGTTCTTCGCTCCTCCATGAACGACACGAGTTTGTCCAGCCAGCTTCGTCGTTCTATCGAGTCGTCCATTTCGTAAAGCTTTGCCAAACTATCCGGTTTCTGTAAACGATTTCTCATTCATGTTTTCCATTCGTCGACGCTCTTTTTTCGTTCGTTTCGTCGCTTGTTATTTACAGATAAATATCTCGCGTGAGTTTCGCTACGAGTTACACCCAGCTTTCCAAACATTCACGACTAAGCAAAACGGAAATAAACAAAGGCCAGTGTTTCTCTCGCGTTGCAGCCAACACCGAGCTAGCGGGGTGATTATCGCGGTGGGAAAATGATACTAGTTGAATCCATCGGACGATGTGAAGATTTTTTTCATCCGAAGAATCACGACAAGATTCGGTCGACATTCGCGGGTTTTTGCCAAAAATGGAAATGCCTTTTTTTTGCGCGAGATGCATGTGTGAAACGCTGCGCGAATATCGTATCGATCTTCAACGAGGACAATGAGATTTTGATATATGTTTATGTACAACGATCAACATCCATGGCGTCATGCTGGCTAAAAATGAAAAAAAAAAGGCCACGATTTTCGCTCATTTCCGGTCCAATTTAATTGGACCCCGAGGACGAATGAATCTCTCTCGAAAGATACACACTTCCTCGTGCGTTGGGCATGCAAGTGTCGTTGAAAATGAATATTGTGGGAGTATTAGTGATAAAAAAAATGTTTAATCATCATGTGGGATTAGTATGTGGTGCTCGGGACGTAATATCGGGCACTCGCAGGACCGAAGGTGATTTCGTATGAATTAATAAAAGCATTTTGTTAATTTCTCTCTCGTTACTATCGAGCGATCACGATGCTTAAGACCATGGGGGATACCCCCTCCCCCATCGAAATTTAGAAACATTCTCAGGCAAAATCTATAAATCGGATCGATTTGAAATTTTTTGCGAGTATTTAGTGACGCAACACGGAGGGAACGACCATTTCGCAATTTCGAAATTTTTCAAAAAAATTTTTTTGTAGAGTGAACAAATTTTCTAAATTTCAAAGTTCTAAAATCGTCAGTCCCTCCGGGCTGTATCACTGAATACCCACAACAAATTTCAGACCGATCCGATTTATAGATTTTGCCGGAGAATTTTTCTAAGCTTCGATTTACGGCTGTAACACATCGCCTTAACGATAAAAATCAGTCGACGAACAAATTGCTAGACAATTGTCGTAGGCTGGACAGCAACAGCGGGGAAAAAGGCGAAAAAAAATGGACCAAGCGTTAATTGCATCGACTCGTCATCTCCAAGCGGTCTAACGATTATCATTGCATTTCTGTGGAATTTGTTTAGCGGATGTATACTTGTGAAAAAAAAGTATCAGTAACCTTAGATCTGTACGGGTCTTGAGGCACATGACTGTTAAACACCTGTAAAACACGAAAATATTGAAAAATTCATCTCACATCGCTGTAGTTCTGCTTTTTTTTTTTTCAAATTCAAATCCGATCTCAACAGCGCAGCTTCGAAATTTTGGCGAAACGTCGAAAATCTCGTACGCATGCGAACGTGATAAATATCGTACTCGTGCAGAGGTCAGCGAATAACGGATACAGGGGGGAACTGAAATTTTTCATCTCAATAATGGAATCGAGACTTTGTTCGTTATAGCGTTTTCGCGTGATTTTGTGAGAAAAAAACGTCTCTATCGTGAAAAGAACCCTTTTTTCAACGTTTCTGGAATTTTGTTTAGACGGGCGGGCAGTTTTTTGTTTTTTGGCAAATTTTTCTATTTTTCTCGCCTCTCGGTTACTCATTCGTAATTCGAATTTGTTGTTTGCCGATAAAACGAATTCAACGATGAATAACGACGACTTACCGGACTAGCCGGTGTACGGGGCCAGCTAGGGCTGTTGATGTCCGGATATTCCTCGTGAATAGAATTTATACTAGCTGCTCCGGGTGACGGTACGGTGCTCTGTGGTGTTGCCGGATGACTGTGATATCCACCAATGATATCCTTTCGAGACTTTGGCGTGAACGTGGGATCCTCACCGGAAGCTACGATTTTTTTCGTCATACGATTGAAAAAGTGTCCCTTTTTTGCATTATTTTTTCAACAGACCGCAACGACAGGCATTTATTCTCGGAGGAAAAAAGTAAATATCCTCTCGATTTTGCCGTAAAGCTCGTGACCGTTATTCTTCATGGAAAAATCGCGATACAAAATTGTGAGAGTAAATTTAAAAAAGTGATTTTCAATTTTCATAGAATCGTGTACTATTCAAAGGATTGATTGCTTTTGAAAAATAATGAAATTCACGACTGCGGAATGTCCGAAAGCGAGATAAATATTTTGACAGAAAAAAATTGGGGAGCTCACCGGCCGAAGCATTGGACAACGTCGATTGTTGGGAACCCTCGTCGATCGATGTGCCATCCGGACCTGTCGTTATCACCGACGTAACCGTACCGCTCGACGTTGACGTTACGTTGATAGCCGTTGTGCCTGGAACAAAGGAAAAAGACGATTAAAAAAATACTTTCAAACCCTCATGGACTGCGTAACATCGAAGATATGCGCCCGAGATATCGAACCCGAAATTCGTGTATACTCGTTCGATTTTTCACGAAAACCCATCAAAGTCGCTTTTTTTTAGAAAATACTGCAATTATTTTCGAAAAATTACTCAAATTTAACGATACTAAACAATTTATTAAAACGCCAAGTTATTGAAAGTGACTTTAAACCCGCTTTGACGCATCTGTGTAACGAAAAAAAGCACCATGAAATATTTTACATTTTTTTCTCATTTCTCAATCGATTATCAATTTGCCTTTCGGACGATCGAGAGTGCGAAAAAATCGGAGGATTCTCGAGTCACGCGCGAACGTTTTCAAAGTGATGTTTCAGTTTTTGATGCGAAATTCTTTTGGATCGCATTTGTTGTAATGAAAAAACGGTAATGTTCGATGATGAAATTGCGCGTTACCGGAAGCGGTGGTGGTAATTCCGCTGTCGTTGGAAGTATCGGGACCGAGATCGGCGGAACTGTGGCTGGTTGGAGTTTGTGCCGGCGCCGGATGTGAATTCGGTGTGGTGCTCGGTGGTGGCATTGGGCTACCTTCGTGATTAAGGGGTGGCGTTGCAGCCGGTGGATGTTGATGAGGTATCGCAGAGCCCGTGGGAGGCGGTGGAGGCTGATTGCTCACGTGATTAGGCGAAGGTGGCGGCGGACCCATCGAACTCGCGGGTGGTCCCATGTTACCGATTCCCCCCATTCCTGGCGCACTCGGCGGTACCAAGCCGCCTCCACCAGCTCCACCGTACACCTGAGGAGGTCCAGGACTCGGTGGCATACCCGGTGGTACGCTATTGAATCCCATTTTATGCTGCAACGGATTGCGAACAAACGAATAAATTCGACGATTGCCGGAAAGAGAGAGAATATTCATTTTTTCCATTTATACTCCTCCCGAAGAGGCCATTGCCGGTGAGAGAAGGTATTTTCCGCCGCATATTTTGCGAAATCCGTGGATCATGAAAAAAAGACACCGCTCCACCGTCTCGTGAAATGTATACTACAGATGCGACGTTTTTCTCGCGTCAATTATTCCCGAGAGGCGGCGAAATAAGTTCATAAGTAATCGATCGGTGAACAGCGTGGAATTAGTATTTTCCGCATCTGAGCACGATTTATAGCGAGAATATTTAGTCTGACGGCAGGCAGCATAATAGAAAAAAACTCGTCTCAGAAAATATCGATACAAAAACGGAATTTTGACAAGCCTCCCAAACTTTGTCGATGTTCGGTTGGCGATTCAGCTGGGAAAAGCTAATGGTGTTATTTTCATGTATGATTTGCGAATGTGAAGAATAATCGATTAACGTACCGGATACGGGGGTCCATATTGCACCATATTGTTCGGTCTTACAGGTTGATATTGATTGTTGGGTGGCGGTTGAGAATTTGTCGGTGGTGGATAACCTTGTGGAAATTGCATATGCGGTCGAGGCGGTGGATAGTTTCCTTGGGCCGGGTATCCACCGGGCTGTCCCGCCGCACCACCTCCACCAGCGTATCCCATACCACCACCCATGGGTCCGATAACACCGAGACCACCGGGTCCCGGTCCTGGCTGACCGACACCCGGACCACTGCTGTTCAACTTGTAACTGTGCATATGCGGCGAAGGCCCCAAGGGCTGCTGATAACCTCCTGTAATCGTTATATCGAATTAACGATCATTTTCAAAATTCCCAAGAGTTAAATGACGCTGCTATTCCGATGTACAGCGATAAAATGTAATTGCTATTATTTGCGGAATATCGGGATATTAATTACGCGCAATGTCTTTATTTTCAACGATTAAAGTTAAAATGATAAAAACACGCGTGAATACATGCGTCGTACGACGATGGAAAATGTGTTCGGAATGATTCGGTGAAAATTGTACACAGTCGATTATCATTGTGCGTAATTATGCCATAATTAGGTAAAAAGTTGTAATGAGGGCTTTTGGACGTCGGTAATGAGTTTTAGGAATGCACGATGTCATTAGTCGCTGAGAATTCCGAGAGCTTTGATATTTCGAAATTATTGCCAAAGTTCAGGTTAATCGAGCGGTTATTCGAACGAATTTTCCACAAATTTCGCGTAGATTAGATAAAATGTCGGCTTTTGGAAGACCCTCTGTTCTTTTAGCTGCAGAGTATTTTTTACCAGCCGAGCTGGTGAATATTTTCGACGCGGAATTATCATTTTTTCAGTAGTAATGACGAATCTCTACATTTTTTTGGTTTACAATTCAACTGAAACGTTTACTCCTGTTTGTTATAGTTTTTGATTCTTATTTAGGGCTTATTGCGATGCGAATATCCCACCTTGAGTAGTCATTGGAGAGTGACTCATACGTGCAGGGCCGCTACCATCCGATTGACTGCTCGACGGACGAGGAGGCATCTGAACGTTTTGTTGGCCTAAAGTCGCAAATATTCGACGATATTAATAAAAGTTCTTTATGATCACTCGGCATTGTAGACACAGACAGGGCGAGTTACAGGATATAAAAAAGTTCGTAAAAATTTTCCAACTCGAGTCTAAAAAACCTGCATTTCTGCATTTCTTTCCTTCTCGATGTTATAATTCTTTTGTTTTCTGAGATTTTGAAACTCTGTGAATCCATCATTTCTGTGGGAATATAAAAAAAAACTTTTCCGTGTCATGGATTTGCGATCCTTGCCTTACGAGACTTGAGCAACTTTCGTTTTTATTTCATGGCGGATTATTCGAGACGTAAAAAAGAGAAAAAATGTCGTTAGAATACGTACCTACGGCAGGGGACATTGACCGGGAACCTGTAGATCCAGTAGGCGAAGGGGTAGGCCTCATCCCCTGGGAGTTTGGAGTCCCTGGACCCGCGGGTCCATTCGAACTGTCGTTACTGTTTTGACCCGAGAGTTCCTGCTCGGAAAATCAATGGAGAAAAGTAAGTAAGCAAAGTTCATGAAAAACGTGTTTTGCGCCGTTGGAAAGTTTTGAAACGGCAAAGAAAGTTCACATTCGGAGCTGCCGATTCTCCCGAAGAACATATCCGGAGAATCGACGGAAGAAACGAAGAACAAACGAGCAAATATGTACGGAGAGAAAAGGATCATTGAATATTCGAATATCTCCTGGACATAGCTTAAAATTAATAATTAGTCATCGAATGAGGACATTGCTCGGATCACACAGTAGCACCTTTCATTGTTTCCTAAATTCTGAGAACTACCAGACGGAAATACAAGCTGACTGTTACGTTAAACCGCGATCTACTATTCTCGACCGATGAAAATGTGATTCGCGCGTGAAAAATACGGTGAACAAAAATCGACGGTAGGATTGAAAAAAATAACAAAAAAAACGGCGCTTTAACGCTTACGTTGTGGAAAAAAAACGACCAATTCAGCTTGCGTGTGCGCGCGAGAGATACACGAACGATCTGTTAGGTTAGGTGAGCCGAGCGAGACAGCGCGAGAAAAAGGAGGGAGGGAGAGAGTCGTATTACGCCCAGGCGGCAAGCGGAACGAGATCACGCTCCCTCGCCTCTCTTTATTATCCCAAAACATTGGCTCCGAAACAAACGGACGAAGCTTTTCAGGATAGGTTAGAACATGGTTGGTATTTCTAAAACGAGGGAAAAATATCAAAGTTGCCCGTTTTGTCCCGTCATACGTGCTCAAACGGATCACAAAATCCAAATTATCGTTTATCCTTGATTCAATGCACGTATGCATTAACGCACATACTCGTATAAATTTTATGTTATACATAAACGCTAGTGTATACATGTATTTTAAAAGCGATTGTTCGCTCGTGCGGTTTTTTTTCGTCATTCCCCGTACAAAATGGCAACGAAACGTCATGAGTGGTTATAGTTCGTTCTCCGTTTGCCTAGGAATATTACCGTTATAAGCGAACACGTCACAATTCTCAACGATCTCAAAGGTTGAAAAAGGAAATACAAATTTTGTGCCACCAAGCTTGAAAAAGGAAACACTCATTTTTCCTCGCGTCTGCTTCACGCAAGATGACACGAATGTCTGTTTAAACATCCGTGCGTATGTGTGTGTGTGTGTGTGGGGTTATGTACGCGGTCACATATACGCTATGTAGCACGAGAGACGGAGAGAAATGGAAATAAAATACGTCTGTACGAGAATTTTTCAACAAATCGAAAGATTCTCAATCATTTTTCCTCCGTAGTGTATCAATTATTCGAATTTGCGTGAAAACACCTTACGATGAAAGGATTTTGCTTCGAAACATCATGACGGCGGAAATGTAAGAGACTAGCACGCGGCCGCATCGACGATCCAACACACACGTATCTCTCCCTCCTTCTGTCTTTTATGATTTTTTTTTAAATATCCTCGCTCGCTCCTCTACCGCGAGTTTATAATAATTGTAAATGTACATGTATATAGATATATATATATACTTTTTGCCTTCATCCTCGTTCCATCGTCTCCGTCACACTCGTTGCATGTACGTATGCGCGCGTGTTGTTAGATTGACGCGCGCATGAAAGCGACAGAGAGGAAGGATTTCTTTTTTTTCCTCGAGAATTACGAAAAAGTAACGAGAAACAACGAGATACGCAAAGAGGAAAAAGGGAAAATAAAAATTCACTTCACTGCACAAAACTACGCCCACCGGCCACGATCCCGCACAATCGAAAACATATTCACGGCGGAGCTTGTGTAATAATCCCAAGGCGAGGTTGTCCGCGCTGAACGACACACGCACACACTCGTGACACTGCCGATGAAAAGAATTTCGATTCAACTCAGCTTGATAAATGTTTTCCTTTTCGAAGCGTTGGAAAGAAAATATTACTAATTTAGTTATGTTTCGGATAATTAATTGTCATTCAAGGATGATACTGCGAGAAAAACACGCATTAAATTCCTTGACATCGTGCCCTGGCGTTCGTCGTCGTGTGGTTTTGTACTCGACGTTCTCAACGCTTGGCACTCTCGCGCCGTATATCCTACTTTTGTACGTACATTTATATGTATATACATACACGCGTGTATAAATGTATCGATTACTGAGGAACGAAAGAGCGTAACTCGCGCTTATGAACGGCGTAGATATTCGCCCTTTCGTCCGTTAGCTGTACGTGTACAGGCCTGTGTGCACAGCTCCAACACACACAACTTCATTTAACGCCACTCTGCCTCGCGCTCCGGCCACCGCCGCGCCGTAACACTCGAGAGCGCGCATGCTGTGTATGTATCGATAGCTCGATAACCCAGGGTGTGTTGCTTTTACGTTTCATTTTATTCCCCTTTAAAGTTTTCCATCTCCATTTGTTCTCCGTTTTAACTGTATTTTGAATAAACAATTGAGGAACGCAAGGGAGCCATTGGCGAAACTCGAGGGCGGGAAGCAGCGAAACAATTTCGTTATTCAACTCGCGAGTTTATCCACGAGACGAAAATTCTGGACTCGTGTACTCTCTTAGCTCTTTCCCCTCATTCGTCTTTCTCTTTTCCGCAATGTGTACACACGCACACGCTCTTGCGAGAGCGAAAGAGAAAAACCTCCCCACCTTTTTTACCCCGCCAAGCTAGAGTGGAGGGGACAACTTCGGGCTTTTGGGAATTTCGCGTTCAACGGTATCGAGGGCGTTCTTTCATGGCGCGGCAAGCATTCGTTCAACATCGCTCGCGTTCGGGCATATTCGGCTTTTCACGGAGTTGAAGAAAAGCCCGCGCTATTTCAAAAAGGCGCGATGCCCATTTCTCATGTTCGAACTGCCGAAAGTGTCGCAACGATTTTCCAGCGGACTCACGTAATTCGTCATTATCGTGAATCATTGATATAATTTTTTTTATATGAAAATAATCCGTCGGAATAATCGGATATTGATAAATATTCAAAATTTTGGGTGTAGATCGATAAATGCTGTTTACCGATTAGCAATTTCAAGATTATTCAAGTCCAAATTATCCCAAAACGTCACTTTCGCGATTCGATCATCGTACGTAAAGTAGGGTAAACCGTAAGATCGAAAATTAGGCCGAAAGGTCGTACGTTAATTACAAGAAAAGATCGCCAGAGTGAGTCCGAGACGAACATTAGCAAGAGCATAATCTTCAATTGAATCTTGAAAAACTGCCCAACGGATTACCGAAATAACCTGTTTACGCGAAGAAAATGAAATTTCGAAACCGTCCCGCCAAAAATCTTGGTGCATAGATGGCGCTGAGGGAAACTACGAAATTATTAACGCCCAACATACAGAACGCGGGGAATTTGCTCCTGAGAGGAGAGAAATCGATTGCGAGTTCTCTTTCTCTCTCCGTCTCTCCCCCGAATGACGATCGAAAGTATTTCTATACACTCATAATAGGCAATATATAACCGAGCTTCATCTCGATTTATTACCAACGAAAAAAAAAAAAAACGAGAGGTTTTTCGTGCGCTTGAGGATCAGAAACGGAGGAGCGTCGCATGTCAACGGAAGACTTGATATCCAGCGGGCGAATGACAGGCGGAACGAAAACGTGGCACCCAATATCAAGAGAGGGAGAGTAACACGAGGGGTGGGAAAAATCCCTCGGGCGCTTTCTGCGAAACCGCGCGTCGTACATCCCCCCTCTGTCGTCCGCCCCCTTCCTCTAAAAAACGTTACGACTGTACGTACTATATATATATCACGCGACTGTTTTTAAGCCTGGAAAATACACTTCCCGCGAACATGATTTGAGCCACGAGCGGGCCAATTCAATCTCCGAGTGATCGAGACGTGCTCCGGACAAGAATTGAAGACCCAATTATTTCATCGCATCGCTTTCCACCTATATTACTTTTCATAAAAATTCAACGATTCTGAGGTTTTAAGTGATGAATAAATTATTCATTTCTTTTACATTCTATATTCGTGCTATCTGATGCCACAAGTACGACTTTTCCTCGCCGCTCGATCATTAAAAGACGATATTACAAAAGTATATATTCATAGTGATTGATGAAGTTGAGACGACATGTCAGACGACCTTTTTCACTATCGAGATATAACATTCTCGTGGTTTTTCCACTCCTCACTGGCGCCCTCTAGTGCCTCGTTGCACACAGCGGCACACTGTGATGGCGCTGCCATCTGGCTGCACTGATTCGTGCACTTCTGAAGACTCGTCATTCTCACATCGCGTGGGCAATCGTTAGAAAATTACGGAGACGATAATTTGCGAAAATAATGCAAACACAATTCTGCTCTTCCAATGCGAGATTCGTAAAGAAAAAAAAACGGTTCAATACCGAACTTCCGAAAACATCCGTTTCAAAAAAACACCACGAAGGGCGTTTCAGGGCTATCTATCTTTCGACTCGGGCTGCAAGTATTACCCAAAATTGGACGATTTCTCACAAAAGAATATTCAAAAATCTGTCGCGCATCGACAATGCTGAATCTACGTGGTAAAAAAACATCGGATAAACGACAAACGCCTCAATCTTTACACATCAAACCTTTGCGCAATTTTTCAACGTAAATTGCGACAAAACTCTGTTTGACATAAGAGGGTCTTTTCTGAATGAAAATAAATAAAAATTGTTGATTTTGTTGATATATTGTTAATAAAATGGAAGAATTCTCTCGGTGAACGCGAAATCCTCAGGATCTCGCGGAACAAAGTCGTCTTTCTCGTTCTCGCGCGTTATCCGCTCGGCAAGCGGCGAGCAACGTTCTCTGTCCCCACCGCTGTGCGAGCTTCAACCTTGCTCGCATCTGGGGCTCACGGCAGCCGCGCAACTCGCTCGCACCCTAATCGAACTATAGTGCTAGTCCCCTTATGCCTCGCTTCTCCTCTTGGCCGTCATTACCCCCTCTACCGGCAACCCACGACCGCGAGTCTATACCATTGCCCCCTCTCGCGAGCGTTTACGACACCGACGCACACACCGCTCGTCGCGCACCGCAGCCTCTCGCTTACGCCTTCGCCTATAGCGTCCGATCTATCTATCTTTTGTCTCTTTTCCTCTCCCGCCATGGACATTTCCTATTTTTCTGTTTTCCTACCCCCCCCCCCCCCCCCCTTCTTCATAGGTAGCCTGTACTCGGATTTATTTATCCTCAATCTCTTTTCCTTCCTCCCGACAAACGCGTGTGTACTTCGCACGCACGACAAAAAACGTCATCTTTTTTTGCCTTTTACAAATCGCCAACTTTTTCGTTCTTTTCGTACTCCCTCTTTCCGTCTTTTTCTTTTTTATACGGTCTCTCGTCAATCGCTCGTGTGCGCACGTAAGGGAAGAGCGGCGAAGGGAGATTTTCATTCTACAAAACGTCGAATCCCCGTAACGTGAATGGAAGTTTACGACCAATTGAGATATACGTATTCATTGTGCACGCGTACTCGCCTATGTACATTTACGAGAGGCTCACGTTTTTTTTTTTTTTTTCAAGAATCATGCATTCGCACTGCCCACACCGGTAACAGAGTGTTTTACTGTAGAAATTTTGTCGATCGAGATGAATGTTTGAAAAAAAGCCGCTTTGCTCGAGTCAGAGCGAGAAGATGCGAAAAAATCGGTCTCGCGTCCTTTCGCTTCAAGATTCGCTACGCGATCCCATTGGAAATTTCGACTACTTCGCGCGCTTCATCGAGATATTCGATTCCAAAGTCATTTAACGCAAAAGCCGCACTGGTGATTTTCCGATCGAGACATCAACGCCGCGAAAAATTATACGATAAAGAAGTCATTCAAAATCGATCATGCCTTTCCGAACTCGTTGAAAAGACGGTGAAATCAAACGGACATTTACATTTTTGTGAGCGACATTCCGCCATTTCGTAAAATGCGGCGATTAAATTGCGTTTTTGATAAAAGCCGAAAGCTCATCAGCGAGTCCGCGTACCGCGCCATGAGGAGAAATCGAACGTAGCGACGAGTGACGGAGGAAAATGATTGAAACATTGAAACGAGCAACATCGCGATTGCGTGTAAACATCCGAGGGGGTTGGGCGTACTTTCGCGTAATTTTTCAAATTGCAATGAGATTTCCAACGATAAAACTTTTCTCTTCTGGATGAAACGTTAGGTCTGTCTGTATTAAAAAAAAAAGAAAAGAAAAACGAGCAAAACTCAAAGCAATCGTTGGTCACGGCTTTGTTCCCCGCCACGTTCGAATGATAAAGCAAAAACAAAGTCGACAATCCCGTTCGAGCGTTTACTCACCCCAGAATCGATTCCTTGAGTATTCGGTGTAGTCGATCGTTGCATGTTATGAAAATTCTGCAAAATCATCGATAATTAGTATTCACGAAGAGCAAAGTTGGAAACGAGTTGGAAAAAAATAGCCTAGCTCGTGAGCTTGTTTTCTTTTATGCCAATTCTACCTGTGATTGACCAGGTTGTTGAGGCTGGGGCGAAGCCGAAGGTGGTGGCGCTGGCGATTGCGAGAGAGCTCGCTGTGGCGACTGACTCGAGGAATTCGCCTGATTTGGAGGCGGTGGAGGTGGATTTGGCGGACCACCTTGATTCCAGCCGCGTTGTTCGGGATACAACGACGAGGGATGCCCCGCTTGCGCGGCATAAGAATTCAACTGAAACGAAAGCGCGGTTGGTCGTTTTTGCCGTTCGTTTTTCTTTCTTTTCCTTTAAGCTTCCTCTTTCCTCCGCTTTTTGATAATCGAGCGCTGTGCGCGCCGGGGATAACATTTTTCTACAAAGACGCACCTGATGATGGCTGTAAGGGGAGTGCGGCCTCGCGGGTGACGAGTAACGCGCCGTGTACGGTTGATACTGCATCGGAGTCGGCGAACTCGGTCCACCTGGTCCGGGATGCAGTCTTGGCGAACCCTGAAAGGACAAACGATTTTTTAATCAAGTTTCTTTGTTTGTTACAACTTAGGTTAAGTTCGATTTTGTTCATAATGAAATAAAAATATTTCGACTTCAATATTCAATATCGTCGTTTCATCATGCCACTAGGATTCTTTAACGCTAACGCTCGTCGAAAGATGCTCCAAAGCTCCAATGAAGAGCTCGAAACGATTTTACTCCCAAAGGTTGCGAGCACATTGACGATTCTCGTTGATTACCAATCGTTGTTTATCTTTGAAAATACTCTCTCAGGCCGTAGTTTCACTTCAAATTGTCGTGTTTGTACGAGAAAAAAGGCTTTTTTCAAAAGTGCGCTGTATTTTTTTCGAATTTCTCTCAACGACAGTTTTTCTCTGAATTTCATTAACGTTCGATGCCAAATAGTGATTTGAATTTCGCGCGCGAGCGATGGAAAGAAACAACCTCCTGTAACGAGTACTGGCGATACTCAATTTTGCCGATAGAGTTATTCGGGATAATTAATTTTTACATTTCACGAATGTACTAAAATTTTCCATCTACGGTCGCAACACTAATGTCCGAGCTTGAATTCCGTGCTTTTATTTTCCTCTTTCGTTGCGTGACGCGCAAAAATTGCGCATCTAGAATAGTCCAAATGCGACACGCAGTCCGAAGGGACGCGGTACGGTCGACGATAGACTTTCGTAATGAACAAAAAAAAGAAAAAACAATCCACGAAGGGGTTGTACCGTCTGCGGAGGCCGTTGACTCGACTGCGGATAGACGGGCGGCACGACAGGTGGTCTCTGCATAGGCCAAGGCTGCTGGTAAGACTCGGGTCCGATACCGGGATAATTGGCGTGAAAACGATGCACCGAGCTAGTAGCCTGTAGCAACTGATTGAGAGTCGGAGTAGGCCCGGTGGCTTGCGATATGCTCTGTCCGGACAAAAATCTTGGCTGAGCTCCGAAACCACCGGGACCGGGTCCGATGTGCGCCAAGCGCGGTTCGATTTTGGAAACGGCATAATGGTCCTCCATGTCGCTTTGATGTACCCTCTCGTTGTCGTTTGACAACTGCTGCTGCTGCTGTTTGGAATGATAGTCGTGCTGTTTAATTGGAAAATCGCCGCCTTTTCCGCTATAGTCTTGCTGCTGTTGTTGTTGTTGCTGCTGCTGCTGATGCAAATGATGCTGCTGCTGTTGATGTTGTTGATGCTGTTGTTGTTGTTGTTGTTGTTGTTGCTGCTGCTGCTGCTTGCCACCGTACTCTGACAATTGTTTGTTAGTGGGATAATCGTTGGGTTTATTTGGATACTCGTCGCTGTAGTCCCTCGTTACAACAGTACCAAAAGGATTTGAGGTATGGGTAGTAACGTGAACGTTTTGCTCGTTATGATCGGGCTTGTTGCCGGTATTATCCTGACTGGTTAATACGACCTCCCGTGGTGACTTGACCTCGCCAGGAGCGGTGTGTCCGCCAATGTCCTCGCGATATTGACTCATCTCGAAACAAGAGTTCACGTCGCGATTCACATACTTGAGCGGCGGCTGCTGGGCACCGCCCCTCGACCCTCTATCACACTTATCCGTATCAATCTGTTGCTTTATGCAAACACTCGCACTATTGACGCTTAATTGCGAACGTTTCTTCGTACATTTCACTTTATCGCTGTGCTTTACATCGTTTTGTTGGCTCTCGGCTTGCGTCGCAGCCATGTTCTTCCATCACGGTCCCATACCAGTCTCGTAAATTGACCAATAGGGGCACATCTCGAGTTTGCTGTAACACGGGTTTAACGCTAACTCTAACACGATTGGCTGACGCGTCCGGCTACCGTGAAACACCAACAATCGCATTCTTGTACCCCCCGTATATATATATACACATGTATATGTATATACTCGTATACATATATATGAACGCGGTTAGAGGTGTGCGTTTTCGCGTATACGCAAAAACGCTATGTGAGGCTTTTTCTCTGTTGAGAGAAAAGAGATGAAGAGGAAAAAAAAGAACTGCACCGACTGAAGCCACCGTCGCGCACACTTGTGGCGTTTATGATAGTATTGAAAAAAGAAACGAAACTCTTTTTTTTCTCGATGACTTCTTCTATGGCGTTTGGAAACTTCCAAGTGTGCGCGGATTCTCGCGGAGGTACTCGCGTGTTCCACAACAGGACGCGCTCTTCTCAGTCGCTTTTTTCTTGTGGATTTTCTTTGCTGTTTTTTATTCTTATCCACCGTCGTCGTCGTCGTCGTCGTCGTCTTCTCGTCCTCACCCTCTCCCCCGTAACGCGCCCCGTGAGGAACGCAAAAAACAACACACACTTGCGGCACTAACGTCAAAAGTAGCGTCGCACGGTATACGCCATCTTGTGGTTGAATGATATGTCCGTGGATCAAGAGCTCTGTAGATGGACAGCTGCTGCGAGGTTTTGGACTCGAATGCTGACTGTTTTCGAGAGTGGTGGTGACACGTTCGAGAGGGATATTGATTCCGGGATGTCCGTATAGATGTCAGGGCAATACAGTTCGATGCTTCTATTTCTACGTTGTTGACTTTTATTTTTTATTTTTAGATGATACCGCGTTAATAAGCCTCGCAGAATATATTACAACTCCTCGAAGGTATGAAACGTGAACGCTTTCGTAGTTTTTTTTCTAATAAACAGGCCACGTGTTTGCATATTTGTCCAACTCATTTGACATCAAGCGCCATCTGTGCGGCGAAAAATTACCCGTCGGATCATCATCGATATTTTCGCATGACTGCATAGACGCTTGCATACATTTTTTTCACGTCGCTACACAACAGCTTCATCATGCACTCCAAGTTTTTGGATAAATGTATGATGCTTTCATTCAATCGTAAAAAGAGCGCTGTATTTAGTTTTACAAATAATTACCAACACAAACATATCGGTCTTTCACGTTGGACAAAAGCGATTTTTCAGCATCCATATTGTATTTTTCTTTATCACAAGAGCTGCAAGACCCGTCTAGCTTTGGAACATTTTTCACATGGACATGCTGTGTGTAGCAGAGTATGATAATTTACTAGCACTTCCGGCGCGCAACATCCCACTGCTCAAACGTTCGTTCTTCCAGGGCTCTATTCTTGGACCCTAGTTGTTGCATGCGATACTCAAAATGGTGTTCTCTCTAATCATCACGAGTGCCTAAAAACGGGCGTAAAATAACGCGTGAAATGCACAATCGCGCATGACAATTTATCGCATACATCGAGTGTGTGTACATCAAGGATATACCAAGCGATAAACGTAAATATCACGCGAGATCAAACGAGTGTCTCGAGAAATGTGAGGTTATGAAATTTGGGTGAAATAAAAATAATGTTTGGCGCGTCGTAGAAGGCGATTCTCAACAAAACATATATTCTCAGAATATAGTATAAATGTTATATTAGTAAATATATTATGAACCTTATGTAATAATAAACCTTGCTTAATATTTCGCATTGTGAAATCTTTTTGTACAATTCTTTTATGAAATTCCTGGCTATGACCGAGAAATTACTTGTTTTCATCTTTGAAATAATCGCATTTTTCACTCCGATCGACATAGAAACATTTTAAAAATCATTCATTTTGTAGTTCTGTTTGATGTTTTTTGTCCTAATTTTTTATTTTGAGATTGGCATTGAAATATTGAGGTTGGTGTTAACTTTGTTTTCAATTTATTTTTATCCAATCTATAACAATAATCGCGAGCTAAAAAGAGCCCCACGATGGAAACTGAAGTTCCTTTTATTTATTTTTCTAATTCACGCGCGAATGAAATTCGTAAGATCGTAAGGCGCGTATGCGTACTGTGAGCGGCTAACGTCGCGTTGAGCGACGCAACTTCACGAATCAAGCGTTCGACCGTCGAGAGGGCGCCACAGTCTGCTAAATGCGCTCTTTCGGAGATAAATGAAACGTTCGAGACAGTTCGAGAGCGCTGATTGACGCTGTTCCGTCTGCTGCAGTTAGCTGCGCGTGTGAGAGACAGAGAGAGTCAAAATGAAGAATCAACTGGTCGATGTGATGCACACGTACAGGTGGTGGTGATTGTTTATGAATTGTTCCTGCCGGGAAAACAATCGAGTGATTTTTTCCTACAAAATTGAAAAAGCAAATTTACGAGTTCCTCAATTCAGTTTGCGAGTGTTCGTTATCGACACAGATTAGTAGACATTTTATTGTTGATATAATCAAATTCTTATCGCTGCAGCGCAGCGAAAAGACTGTACGCTTCAAACTTATTCGTTCCTTCAAAAAGGATGGAGCGAAAATGCGCAGCTTCTGGGTTTTCCGAACGAATAAAACGAGTCAAGCCAAGTCGAAAAAAGACTTTGGTGCACGGCACGATTTTTATATTTTTATTTATATTTTTTTCTTAAGCCTGCGAGAAGATTTCCCAGCTGTAGTGGCGATAATACAAAATATAGTGCAGACAAATGGTTCGAAATTTGGTTGTGGTGCTTCGTTCGGCCATTTTTACTGACCGAAAATTACCGACCGAGTTGGTTGGCCATTGTTGGACATAGAAAAAAAATGTAATGCGTGAAATCTTTACATTTTTTATGATGCCGTTTCTGTCGAAATCAAGAAAAAAATGGTCGAGAAAATAAAAAGCAAAGGAATTAAACCTGACCAAGAAAAAGATGTTTCCAAACGGTATCAGGCTTTCCATTTGAATAGTTTTTGGAATCTTTAACGAAATAACTTTTTCATGATTTCATTAGCTGAAATTGATAGGCATCTTCCATTTCATCGTTTCACTTTGTGTATTTTTAGGAGCAATGCAAAGTATTTGAAAGATCATGTCATTGAGTATATTATTGAAAAAAACATTGATCAGCAGTCATCATCTCCAGTTGATTGAGAAAAATTTCGACGAGGTCGGTTCGAACGTGAGATCTCCGGTTGGTAGCCGCCCCTATGTCCACGAGGCTGAAAGCTCATACGCAGACATTGTAATGCAAGGGACAATAACAAAACATAATTTTTTATAAGAAAAAAGCGTAACGAGTTTCGTAAAAAAATGCCTACTTTATTCTTCCATTACGTTTATTATTCAGTCAATGTAAAAAAGGTGTCTTATTTTACAAAAAAAATATGCGCAAACATTGACACGGCAAGGTCATTTCAATACACATACCCTTATCTTTTTTATTTGCCAATAGCCGTTGATGAATCGCAATTTTCGTGAATCAATTATTCGGAGCTACCATGTAAGAGTAAAAAACGAACCAACGAGGAATCGGTAAATGAAAAACGAGAAATCACGACAGAAAGAAGGAACGGAAGTTTTTTTTTGCTCAGCATCAACAATCGCGTGTATGTACATACTAAATTTCTATACATAATGCGTAGATGTAAATCGATATTTTTTTTCGTAGAACAATTACGTCGCTCATGAATCGACTGATTTCAGCGGTAGAGATTTTCCGGTATATTTTCAAGATAAAAAATCGAAAACTCCATTTCATCCGACGATTCGAGAGAAATGTAGAAATGTAGTATTTTATCAATTGCGAATAGTCGAATGATCATCGAGATCAGAGAATTTACGCCAAATTGACGAATTTTATTTGTATGAAATTCTATCTATGCAATGTATTTCCGTTTTTATTATCATAATTAAAAGTCTCGAATCCTCTGTTTCAAACTTGCCGCGTAAAAATCACTACGATGCTATATATCGATTCGTACAAAGCTCGGCCGCCAGGGTCGCGCGTCACGCGAATCTTCATTCTACAAACAGATTAATGCGATTGTAAGACTCTAGAACCACGTTGCATTCTCTTTCGTCTTGGACCTTTCGCGTACATATAAAAAACGATTTCTTTCTCCCAATCACGGAAAATACGAAAAAATCGGTTTTCCGAGATTTCGTCGGTGTTTGTCTACGTTCAATGTCGATCATTATATTCTTCATTAGGTCTCGATCGCAATGTTTCTTTTTGACTATTCTCGTCTCACTTTCAACCTTTTGACCTTCTTTCGTTTTTAATTCGCACAGCTTTTTGTCTTCCTCTGGTAGATTTTTTCATGGGGTTGTTTGTTTTTTTTTGCTAACGGGTATTTTCATAGTCGTAAAAAAAGAAATCGATCCTCAAGAATAAACGGAATTACGTTCGACGAAGGGCACGTGTGCGTAGATCGCATGAACACCACGGGTTCGCAGTCTTTTTCTCTCGATCGTTGCGATCGATGTCCGGCTCGTCGATGACATCGGCCTTACGTCGTAGCGTCGATAACGCGGTGTCGTTTTATCGTTCGACGCTGCAGCTGTCTTTAGTCTCATCGACGGGCCACGATTTATTTGATGACGATTTTCATGGGTATCATTATTATTACGTTGAAAATAATGATGATTTGCTCCGCGTACGTTTCCACGCGCGCCGTCTAAATTACGATGAGCAACGACTCGATTGCGACGAGTGCCCGAATTCGATACTCTCGTTCGTGTTAGAGAGTGCGACAACTCCATTGTGGAATCTCACCTGAAACAATTTTTTTTTTCAGACAAATAATTTTTTCATTTTTTCCGAGAGATCAACGAATCTTTCGACGAAAAGAAAATTCGATATTTTCAAAAATTACCGCAACGAACATCAAATACAGCGAGCGCCGAATGAACTGGGACATGCGGTGTCTTTCCCGTTTTCGACACTCGGTTTTGTCCACTTTTCCGCCAAAGTTTGAGCGATTTGAAAAATTCAAAAAAGTCCGAGTCAAAATTTGACAACCACAACCTGCCCTTACTCGCGAAATGAACTTGACTTTTTTGGATTTCCGAAATCGATCAAACTAGGGCGGAAAAGCGAGAAAACCGAGTGTCTCAATTAAGGTAGTTCTATCGTTAGATTCAAATCGAGAAATTGTTTTGCAGTTTTTCTCACATACAAAATGGTTCGCGGGCTTCAGTTAAATAAGAAAAGTTGTTGCAAATCGACCAAAGAACAGCATACTCCAAATTCACGGTCATCCCAGGTGATATGTGCTTGCTCTATAATTACAAAAATTGCGAAAAAAATTTTCTTAAGATTTTTTTGGAAAACTCAAGAAATCTTCTTTGATGTTGCATAAAAATGTATGCAAAGTTTTAGAAGGCTTCACCACGTAGAAGCCAAGATATTCATTGATGAAAATGCAACTTTTAACACGCGCTCTTACGAGAGACTACCGAAAATTGTGATTTTTACCAATAAATATCTCAACTTCCACGTGGTAAAACCTTCCAAAATTTATTACACACGTATATATGACATCAAAGAATACGTATTCAAATTTTCAACAAAATCTTAAGAAAACGATAAAACGATAGAACTACCTTAAATCGGCGCTCACCGCATGGAAAATAGAAGGAAAGTGTGGTTTACTTCATCCGGAGAATGAAAAACAAGGTGTGGTACAAGGTGAGACAAAAAGTTATTTAATCAGAAAACGTTAATGGTAAAATTAGGAAGAAGAAATTCACCTTGCGTAAGGAGGCGGTGGTGACGGAGCAGTAGGCTCTACCGAAGCTAAACCTCCGCTTCCGACCGTACTCGGTATCGTGACGACCACTGGTTGCGTTGTCGATGACAAACCGCAGGTTCCCGTGACATTATTACTATTACTTGGTATCGCTAATTGAGCAGGATTCAATTTAATAGCATCGTCGTAACTCGGTGGTGCATCGGCGACTGCCTCGTAGTCGGGTGGCTTTTGCCGCGGATTATTCGTCATCGAAGGTTCCTCTATCGAGATCACGTGAATTGGATCGTCAATCTGCAATTTCAAGGGAAAACCATGATGGCACACAGTCGTTACGATTTTTCAGGCCCTTTTGCTATTTTTCAAACAAACGCGAAATCGCACATGTACCTCCAAATATGTACCAAATAAAAACGTTATACGTGTGTTGATACCTTCATTTATCATCGACAGTTTTATCAGATACAATATCTCTAGAACAGCTGGGAGAATGTTGGGCGAGGAATTGTCGAATTCCCTCGGCGGTGGATAAGAAACCTACATAAAAGTACGAAATTTCATACAATTTCTAAGGGAACCCTTCTGGTGAGGCCTTTAGGCAATTCCTTTAGGAATTGTTTCTTCGTATAAAGCAATAACTCATCATAATTTGTTAGTTCGAAAGGAGTTATTTGTATAATAATTTACCAAAAATTTCATCGCAAGCTTGGAAAAACGACTATAATCGGTCAATTAAATGGGACCTTTTGGTATTCGTATTTTCAAAAAAATGATAAATTCTTTCGAGATGGACGACAAAAATGTAAGTACCTCGCGTTTATGGAAGCTACTTAACTGAATTGTATCTCGAAATTTTTCGAATACGATCTTATTGTGTGTGCATGAGTGCGTGTCGTAACCACTGACAAGAAGAATAATGAACAGGGGCTTTTCTATGAATAGATCGAAGGGACAATGGGGTAGAGGGCGATGACGTAAGAATTCTAAATCGAATAAAGTATAGTTTCATACTGTGTATTATTTCCATGGGCGCATAGGGTGTATCTATGCACCTTGCATAGAGTGCACAGGTAGGCTGTTCGCGTACACATATAGACGTGGTTTTATTTTTGAACCTTTGCCATTCAGTACCATCAGCTCTTTTTACCATTTTCAACGGCACTTTGCGTCGTTTTGCAAACTTGCAGTGATGTTAAGCTGAGAACGTAAAAAGTCAGCGAAACCGAAATAGAACGCGAACTTCGAGAACTTGAGAAAAAATTCGTAAAAATTTATAGAGACCGTATTTTCATTTCGCAACAAACAAATTCGTTCATTTATTCGTCGGCGCAGGAATTCTTTCAGAATTTCACTATTTCATTGAAGTTCCTTTTATTTAAACCTTTTTTTAAGGCTTTTCAAACGAACGTGTATTCTTCAGTGGTATCGAGTTATTTTTAATTTTTTAAATTCTGGAAAATTTAGAAAAGAAAGGTTCGAAAACGATGACGAAATTCGATGACGTTTTTGTACAATCCCTGGGTACTCGAATTTCGTATTCTATAATGGTTTCGTTGACACTGTGGAAGTAAATATGATAATATAAGGCGTATCGTTCAATGTCTATATTCGCAAAATGCCTGTAACGATTATGGCTCGAGATATTTATACGTTCGAATACCTATAGCGCTCGACGTTCTCTTTTGTCGCAAAATTGCCCACGTAAGGGCTGAGATAAGTGGTTTGAACTGAAAATGTACGTGGGGGTAGGAAAAACGTGTATTGTCAAACGCCATTGGAGTATTGGAGAACCCTGAGTTTACGGGTACGTCATAGGTTCACGTTTGCGTGAGCATAGTAAAAGAGTCTATAACACTTTTATACATTACAATGACACTCGTTACGGACTGGCTGCCCTATTCACACGTGGCAGTCGGTCGAAATGAAAAAATAGCGACAATCCTCGTGAACACTGTTTTTCGACAACTGCAAAAGTGTCCAAGTTCCCACATAAGATTGCGATCGAACGAGTCTTTCGTACTCTTCGATGAAATGCAATTCAATCGGACGCTGTCCGTCCGAAATTTCAACTCGATTAATCGCGGTGTTGCAGAGAAATTGAATTACGAAATTTCGAGCCGTTCCGAGCGTCTCGTGCACGATTTTCTTTTTCATAGCGTCTGCAATCTTTCTTTTTTCGTATACCTCTGACTTTTAGTGGACACTTGATACGGCGAATTTTTCAGACATTTCATTTTTAAGTAGAACGCAAAGAGATGGGAAGTTAGCCGTGAATGTATTTCTCATTCTTCGAAACTACCTAAAAGAAACCTTGGAATCCACCTTAAAAGTGTGGGGATGATTATCTGCAGCATTTACTAATAATCGTTTATCAAAAATTCAAGCTTTCTTTCATAACGAACATAAACGATTTTGAGTAATCTGAAAAACGCAGATCGTGCAAATTTCGATCGCGACAATGGGGGATTTAATTAAATAAAAGAGACGGAAATTCCGATCGAACCAGGGGTAAAAAGATTGAAAGCAAAATCCTGAAATGCGAATCCAGTGTTGAACGACGAACTTTTTCTACCCTCAGCTTGTTTTTTGTGGTATTATTTTGAGTCTTCGAAAGTATCGAAACTTTCGAAGAAGTTAATCGTAGATGTAATTTATTCTTTGGAAAGGAAAAGCATGCGCGGTATGTAATACAAGAGAAACAGTGGTGTATTAGAGGGAAAAGTGTGTGTATATGACGTGGAGAATTTCCGCGACGAGTATCAAAATAGATCAGAATACAGGGGGTTTGACCCGGATCGATCTAAAAATGCTTCGCGATATCGTATGTATATATAGTATTCGAATAATGGCAGTCGAGGCCTTCAACCCCTAGTTTTACGAGCAATATGAACGAACGAAGCTGGCCGACAATGACGATTCATTTATAAAGAATCGTGTCCGGTATGATGAACGAGAAAACGTTGAAAAAAAAGAGAAAAAAAATGGAATATATGGAAATAAAAAAGTCGTCATTTTTTTCCTTTTCCTTCACGATGAAAGTTCGTGAGTTTTGCGGAAGTTATTACGAAATTGCAGTTGTATGCGATGAACGGGTGTACGGTCATCGAAAGGAATTGAGATCGAAATGATGGAATGAAATTGGGTAGACTGAGAAAACGAGCGAATAATAACAAAATGAGAAATCCAATTCAGGATGCGGAGCTCTGGTGTCAATGCACCCTCCGTGCATTCACCCTTAAATATATTTATGAAAAATTCGATATATCGTCTTTTTTTTTGCCTTTTTCGATTGTACAGAAAATCGAATATCCCCTAGTTTTTTTTACGGAATTGTCGAATGGACGATAATTCATGGGTGTTATCAAATTTCGGATGTTTTTGGAGACAAATACGCAGGATGGTACATTTTTGTGAATTGAGAAGAAAATGTTATTACATTTTCGTAAGTATGTTGTGTTTTTCTTACTTGGGCGGTTATCGGATGGCTCGTTTGTTGCGGGTGTCAATGCACCCTCCGTGCATTCACCCTTAAATATATTTATGAAAAATTCGATAGATCGTCTTTTTTTTGCCTTTTTCGATTGTACAGAAAATCGAATATCCCCTAGTTTTTTTTACGGAATTGTCGAATGGACGATAATTCATGGGTGTTATCAAATTTCGGATGTTTTTGGAGGCAAATACGCGGGATGGTTCATTTTTGTGAATTGAGAAGAAAATGTTATTACATTTTCGTAAGTATGTTGTGTTTTTCTTACTTGGGTGGTTATCGGATGGCTCGTTTGTTGCGGGTGTCAATGCACCCTCCGTGCATTCACCCTTAAATATATTTATGAAAAATTCGATATATCATCTTTTTTTTTGCCTTTTTCGATTGTACAGAAAATCGAATATCCCCTAGTTTTTTTACGGAATTGTCGAATGGACGATAATTCATGGGTGTTATCAAATTTCGGATGTTTTTGGAGACAAATACGCAGGATGGTACATTTTTGTGAATTGAGAAGAAAATGTTATTACATTTTCGTAAGTATGTTGTGTTTTTCTTACTTGGGTGGTTATCGGATGGCTCGTTTGTTGCGGGTGTCAATGCACCCTCCGTGCATTCACCCTTAAATATATTTATGAAAAATTCGATATATCATCTTTTTTTTTGCCTTTTTCGATTGTACAGAAAATCGAATATCCCCTAGTTTTTTTACGGAATTGTCGAATGGACGATAATTCATGGGTGTTATCAAATTTCGGATGTTTTTGGAGGCAAATACGCGGGATGGTTCATTTTTGTGAATTGAGAAGAAAATGTTATTACATTTTCGTAAGTATGTTGTGTTTTTCTTACTTGGGCAGTTATCGGATGGCTCGTTTGTTGCGCTTGAACACTGGCTCTTGTGGGTGGGGCGTGAAGCCAACAGCACATTGCAGCGCATATTAAAAGCGCACCTGCGACTATGCAAGCGACCCCAACGTAGCGCACAGGTTCGACGTAATTTTCGGCGAGCCCTAACCAGTTTATGAGAGCACCGACGCACAGTAGTACCATGCCGTAACGGTAAGGCCGCTGAGAACGCCGTGACTCCTCCAGAGACATGGCTGAAACACAAAACGATCGTAAGGTCAATTGATATTCTTCCAACAATGATTTCATTCGATATATCGATCGATAAATAACGAGGAATAAAAATAAATTGTTCTAATCCGAATACGTTGATATTCCTTCGATCAGGAATTTCATTCAAGTAAACGATTTTACATTAGGTGAACTTGGATTAAGAAAAAAAATTCAATGAAATTTAATCTTTGCAAATGTAATTCCTCCAATTTTTACTTTCCTTGGCTGAAGAATAACACAATCATTCAAAAAATGCATTTTTATAGTCGTTTCATTCGATCAATCGAAATCGAACGATAAATCCAATGAAATCCAATGAAGAATTGAAAAAATCTTGTGTATTTTATTTTAAACACGTCGATGTGGGATGGATTTTGCGACTTTTCTTCCTGTACAGATAAAAGCATTTACGTACCTATTGTCGAGATTTTTACATGAGATGAAGGAAAATTTGAAAAAAAGACTCAATGAAATCCGTTCATTGCAAGTTTCTTTCTAATATCATGGAAATTATCCGAAAATGAAAAACAATTGCTATAAATTTCCTTCAAGCTCTGATAATCATGAAGGAATGGAAATGATCCGAGTGGAAAAAGTTTTAACTCCGTTTGACACGCAAACGAACGCGACAACTACGTCGATTGTTGTACGTGACATTTATCGCCGAGTGTCCATCATACGATGTTAATGTGAATGTTAGTCCATGTGTCTCTGCGTGAAGACGATTAAACATTCATGTCATTAAACTGCGACTAATATTGATATCGACGGATTCACGTGACACAAGTTTCGGCTTCGTAGCAAACCAATTAGAATAAAGTTATACCTGACTCTGGTATACTCTCATTTTACGACTTTGCATGACGTTTGAAAATTTTTTCGAAAGAATACCTAATGAAGAAAATCAATCAACTTTAAGGTTTTGAGTACAGTAATTTCGAATAGAAGTTGGTTCAGTTTTGTTCCACAAATATTTATGAATTTTAGATTTTGTATTTTTATGTTCGCCCTCTCCTCCTTATTTCTTTATCCTCCCCTCCACTTTATGGCATTTGCACGAGAGCACGGGGAAACTGCAGAAAACCCGTGTCGGTAATAGTTGGCTGTGTTCCACAAATATTTATAGTCCAAGATTTTTAGCACCAAAATGAGCTTGGCAAAGCAAAAAATCCGGATAATTGATTTTTCGATTGGATTATGTCAGAGGGTGTCCCCTAAGTATAAAACCAAATTTGTGAAGTCTGAAACTGTGAGAATTAGCCGCCATCTTGAAAAACACGTTTTTGCCGAGTACGGAAAACGTATATTCCGCGTAAACTCAATATTTCGGCCGGAAAACGCAAAAAACGAATTTTATCGAAAATCACTGTTTTCTCCTTGAAATAATTAGTCTTCGGGTAAAAAACCATGAGATTCGTGATCAGCGGGAGATTTTCTATCCAATAAACGCAGGAGGAATATTAATTATTCAAAAATAAAAAATGATCCGAAAATCAGCGTCTTTTCCCCGTAAACTCAATATTTCGGCCGGAAAACGCAAAAAACGGATTTGATCGTAAATCCCTGCTTTCTCCTTGAAATTATTAGTTTTCGGGAATAAAACCATGAGATTCGTGATCAGCGGGAGATTTTCTATCCAATAAACGCAGGAGGAATATTAATTATTCAAAAATAAAAAATGATCCGAAAATCAGCGTCTTTTCCCCGTAAACTCAATATTTCGGCCGGAAAACGCAAAAAACGGATTTGATCGTAAATCCCTGCTTTCTCCTTGAAATTATTAGTTTTCGGGAATAAAACCATGAGATTCGTGATCAGCGGGAGATTTCCTATCCAATAAACACAGGAGGAATATTAATTATTCAAAAATAAAAATTGATCCGAAAATCACCGTATTTTCCGCGTAAACTCAATATTTCGGCCGGAAAACGCAAAAAACGGATTTTCTCGTAAATCCCTGTTTTCTCCTTGAAATAATTAGTTTTCGGGAATAAAACCATGAGATTCGTGATCAGCGGGAGATTTTCTATCCAATAAACACAGGAGGAATATTAATTATTCAAAAATAAAAAATGATCCGAAAATCAGCGTATTTTCCCCGTAAACTCAATATTTCGGCCGGAAAACGCAAAAAACGATTTTTATCGAAAATCCCTGTTTTCTCCTTGAAATTATTAGTTTTCGGATAAAAAACCATGAGATTCGTGATCAGCGGGAGATTTTCTATCCAATAAACACAGGAGGAATGTAAATTATTCAAAAATAAAAATTAATCCGAAAATCAGCGTATTTTCCGCGTAAACTCAATATTTCGGCCGGAAAACGCAAAAAACGATTTTTATCGAAAATCCCTGTTTTCTCCTTGAAATTATTAGTTTTCGGATAAAAAACCATGAGATTCGTGATCAGCGGGAGATTTTCTATGCAATAAACACAGGAGGAATGTAAATTATTCAAAAATAAAAATTGATCCGAAAATCAGCGTATTTTCCGCGTAAACTCAATATTTCGGCCGGAAAACGCAAAAAACGGATTTTCTCGTAAATCCCTGTTTTCTCCTTGAAATAATTAGTTTTCGGGAATAAAACCATGAGATTCGTGATCAGCGGGAAATTTTCTATCCAACAAACACAGGAGGAATGTAAACTATTCAAAAATAAAAATTGATCCGAAAATCACCGTATTTTCCGCGTAAACTCAATATTTCGGCCGGAAAACGCAAAAAACGGATTTTATCGTAAATCCCTGTTTTCTCCTTGAAATAATTAGTCAAGTGAAATAATAATTGTCAGACACCGCGAGGATCGCCTTGACACAATCGTAACGAAATACGAAAAAGAAAAGAGGTCGAGGTAGGCGCGAATCAATGACGATCGAGGAAAAAAGAGAATTTAAAGTGACAACAATTGACTTACAATGTATTTCAATTTTTCTCGCGATAAGGTGAAATTTCGCTTTGAAATCGATATTTGCCTTGTTTTCCAATCGATTTCTTTAACGTCCGTAAAAAGCCCAAAGTTCACGGGATAATACGGCTAATTCACGCTTTTATCAGGATCGATCGACTTTTCCCGACGTTTATCTTGGCTCAAACTTCCTGTCGCCATACTTGCTGCACACAGCTCTCGCAGCTGGCTCGACTGTTGCTTCGATTATTCACGAGTTGTCAAGCTCTTCACGACCCCCTGTGCGCATTCACACAATTCACCCTGTGCTTTTATTCGTTTGCGTGTCCCGTCACATTTCCTATACACGCCGGGGTTATAAAAATAACGGAATTGTTGGAAAAAAAATGTCAACGATAGATGGAAAATTTCTTTGTGAAATCTTCTAGATTATATTGTCAAAAAACGTATCAAAAAATTTTCGAGCAAAATAGGAAATCGTTTGTTGAATTTCAAATCGTTTTATCTAGAAATAAATAATATATTGTCATCAATTTCGTAAACGCAAATGTACAAAATTAATTGTTGCAAAATTAATGATTTTATTTTCGAAAAAGTGAAAACTTGTATCACATTGTTACATTTTTTCATATTACAAAGTTAACAATGATGCAGAAATAACACCGTGAATCGTATAAAATGATTGCTGTTGTAAAGTCGATCAATAGTCAAGCTCGAAGGCCATTGTCTATGTTTTATTGCGTGTGAATTTGTCGAAGGATCTGCTTTGTACCAAGTGACGTTGATATACACATTAAACATAGTTTTCAAATATTTGAAGAATCATGCCCTAGAAAAATGAATTATTGTCGGTACAATAATAATAATATGCAAAAAACTAGCTCGGTACAACGAAGCTATATTTTTTTAAACATCATACATTTCCGTCAATATAATCCCTAGATTTTATCTCCTTTTTCATCCTCATATCCATAACTTGACTCTATATTTTTGATCAAAGCGAATGGCGACATTCGTTGGTCATTGTGTCGTTGGAAATCATTATTTTTTGTCACATTCAGCAAAATTGCCAATTTTTTCGGATGAACGTGAATTTTCCAAAATATTCTCATTGTTCTTCATGGTTTTCTTGTAAAGTACGAAAAATTTATCAAAAACTGGAAGACTTTGATACTTTCTTCGGTGCAACGTCACGTTATACCTGAAAAAGTTTTCGAGCTGCTGCTCGTACCCGATTCTCGTGATGGGGAATTTAAAAAAGCCACTTTGCAACAACAAGATCATCCTTCCTGTTGGAACACTAAACGAATAGAAAAAACACCGCACCACCACCACGACACCACCTTAAAAGACTCTCCTGTATCCGTATCCTGTCTTTTACTACCAACTGGATATAAATAAATATTTTTACCACATCATGGGATTTACGTTCTTGGGCAAAATTATTTACCTTTCGATCATAGTCGCGTGTGATACCATGTTGATAGCTCTCATTCAGCACAATTGTGGCATATTTGCAGCTGTAGGGTGAGTAGCCCCTATCGCTCGAGCGTACTTCGCGGTACCGGATTTCGTAAATTGGTACACAGATGTGTGTTTCGTGAGTCGATTTTCAGCCAAAAACTGCAGAGAATAGGAGAGAATCGGGGGAAATCAGACGAAACGGATACGGACTTTGAGACGCTAGCCATATGTATCGTCCGACACAACCACGCTTTACAGTGAGATTGTCATAATTTATTTGCCGGAATAAATCGGTGCCTCTGATGGCACTTTTTGTCCTCTCAGGTTTGCCGAACTCATCGACTCAACATTTTCGGCTCATTTTTTCGTCATCTTGGGTGTCAATATGATCGTTATGAGCTTCACGGGACTGCAGGTAACGCGCTTTTTACCCAAAGTAACTTATGGAATTGTTTTTGAGTTGTCGGTCTTTTTTAGATTATCACCCGCGTCAATGATCCGCAAGATATATTCAAATACGTCGTTTTTATCCAATTTCAAATGGTCCACCTCTTCGTCGAATGTTACTTTTCACTAACTTTATTGGATCACAGCACTAGCATTCGTGAACATATGTGAGTAAGAAAATCGACAAAAAGGTCGATTAGAATGGAAGAAAATTTGATGCTCGAAGAAAAACGGTGTTGTCTCTCACAGCTTTTATGGCAAATGGTACAACGTACCGTTGAAGACGCAAAAGCTTCTGCATTTGACGATTTTACGTTGTAGCAAGCCTTCCAAACTGACTGCTGGGAAAATTTGCGACATGTCGCTGGAAACTTTTTTGGGAGTAAGGATGATAGTGCTTTTATGTGCCAATTGTCATGATTTCGAATAGATTATCAAGACGTCCATGTCATACTTCACACTTTTGCGTTCCGTACAGTCGTGAAATCGCAATTTCCAAGCATTTCGTCGATCGTAACCAAACGGATTCAAAGATGGCCGAAAGTAAGTTAGTAAATCCATTGGAACGATCGTCCGGAAGTGACCCAAAGTGCAATCAATATGGCTCCCAAGTGATAGTGCAAATAGCCGATAGAATACTCCACTTGTTTCGCCTTCGCAATGTACTTTCTCACGATTGACCTTGAAATGTTAGTAAAATTAATACAGAGACCGTATCGTACGGAAAAAATAGACTTTGTAAGATATAATTTCCTACCACGATGGCCGACACCACATTCAAAAACTATTCGTCGTTCGCGTCGTTAAAAAAAAATAACAAATAACAATCGCGTCAAGATATGCGCATCGAAAAAACACCGCGCTTGATTATCAAGTTTTTCAAACTAGACTTATTCTCAAAGGGAACTAACGTCACAGTCACGTCGAGTTCTTTGTTCAACTTCGAAGCCTTCTCGCGTAGCTTCTCGATGGTTATGCATCGAAATAAGGATAATTGCCGTCATTGACTATTAATGAAGAGCTGAAAGATGCCAGTATTCGGATTTCAATACCTCCTGTCTTCAAATAAAAAAAAAAAAAATATCTCCCATCTAATATACGGAACGAAGTAAAGTATTGAGAGGCTCAGAAGGGAAATGTGTCCATCACGTTGCACCTTCATTACTTATGAAAAAGCTATCGCTGTCTGCGTGATGTGTGAAGTTATAATTTCAACATCTGCAGAAACGTCAAACGTAGGTAATTATGCGTGAGAATAGACCAAGTGAAGATAAAATGAAACAAAGGGTGGATGGATTGTACGGGCCGGCGCCGGTGTCGTGGTGACGGGCTACGGTGGGTGCTTCGATTCTGACACGGGCACTTCGCAAGGCGTACGGTCGTGATGGACATACCGCATTATTACAAAATAAATAAATTTTTGCTGACTTGCATAGGGCAATGGCCGTTTCAGACAAGGCTGTCGAGTCGGATCGCCGTCGCTGTGGTGGTATCACTTTCGTTGAGTCAAATAGGGCCATCGATAGCGGCTGGTGTAAAATACCATCACGAAATGGTCGTCCTTGTTGACTGCATTACGATATACCTCATCATCATCGTGTATTACACGAAACTTATGTCTTATATAATCAACTCGGAAAAGGCCAGTTGTATTATCTTTCACGCAAGTATGCGATTTACTACAATTCAATGAACCGGTGTTTCGTCAATGGCAAAAGTTCTGTGTGAATGTATAGATATCGAAAATGATGAATTTCATGATCGAGGACTGGAAAATTTGGGCTCAGGACGAGGAAATCACTGTTCTTCACGAATACGGGAAACTTGGGGAAAAAATGATAATCGCTTACACAGGTTAAGAGAAAGATAGTTGACGGAATGAAAATATTAATGATCTTGCCTTACATTGTCTAAGAATTGAATTTTAAGTTCACAATCGTACGGGAGGAATGCTTATGTGCACTCGATTCTAGTTGAGCTATGATTTTTAATGGATTGAACGGAAATGAAAAGTCTGATTGACTGTCCCAGTAATATTGTGGCGACATGCCAACGACATTTATCGATTACAAAAGATCTTCATTTTGATAGTGTTCGTATCAGCCGCAACCATAAGTTTGCATCGTGTGTTTTAGTTCGCGTAACTCGCACTCCAGTTCCGTTTGGTTTTTATGAATTCGGTAATCACGATAGAAATTTATACGGCCAATGTAAATTGTTATACGCACGTGTGCCTCGTAAATTATAAGGCCTGACTCCAGGACCATTTTGATCGTTTTCGCGGCTTTCTAATTACCGTTTCAAACGGTCTATTACCGTGTAGGTGGCATTATTATTTTTGATTTCGGTGCAAGAAAAACATGTTATTTCGGCAGCATGATAATTTGACTAACAATCGAATCGTTGTTGCGAAAAGTCGGCTTTTATTTCGCAACCATCGCCTACCTTTTCCAACCGTTAATGTTAAAAATCATTCGTGACCCGATGAATAACGGCACCAGCCCGGGAGATTTCCCGTATCCCGTCTACTACTATCAACTGGATGAGCGGAAATATTATTACTACATCGCGGGATATGCGTGTGCGGCCAGTATTGTGTATCTCTCGATCATAGTAGCATGTGATACCATGTTCATAGCGTTCGTTCAACACAATTGTGCCATATTCGCTGCTCTAGGGTGAGTAGCTCGTATCGCTCGTATCGTCGGCATAATATTTGTTACTCGAGTACTCAGAAGATTGCGTTTTATTGGCCGACCTCTAGTCAAAAACTGCAGAGAATTGGCCAGAAAAGCGGGAAACCGGATGGACCAGACGCGGACTTTGAAGCACTGGCCATATGCATCGTCCGACACAACCATGCTCTCGAGTGAGATTGTCTCGACCCGTTGGCCGAAATAAATCAGAGTCACTGATGGTACTTTTTCCCTCAGGTTTGCGGAACTCATCGAGTCAACATATACGGTTCATTTCTTCATCATGTTGGGTGTCAATATGATCGTGATGAGCTTCACGGGACTTCAGGTAATACGATATTTACCCATATCCGAGTCTAAAGATTTGATTTATGATGGGTGGCTTTTTTAGATCATCACTACAGTCAATAGTCCGCAAGAGACATTCAAATATGTTGTTCTCATACAATTTCAAATGGTGCATCTCTTTATCGAATGCTACTTTTCGCAAAATTTGTTGGATCACAGCATTAGGATTCGCGAAAATGCGTAAGTGAGGCTGCGAACAAAAACATCGTAGGAAGGAACGTCTCGAGACCATCTGTCTTGTCTGTTGCAGCTTTTGTGGGAAATGGTACAACGCACCGTTGAAGACGCAGGAGCTTCTGTGTTTAATCATTTTACGTTGCAGCAAGCCTTCCAGATTGACTGCTGGGAAAATCTGCGATATGTCGTTGCAAACTTTTTTGAGCGTGAGTGTGATGGTTTCTTTAAATTATACTATTTTTATTCATCATGCGTACCAATAATGGAACGGGTATTGCGCATTGGTTTGAATGCAAATACATTCTAGATTGTCAAAACGTCAATGTCATACTTGACGCTTCTACGCTCTGTACAATCGTGAAAGCGGAAGCTCCAATATATTTTGCAGTTCTCGCGGTATGTTTTGCGCAACATATCCGAGGGGACCCGAAAATAACGCCCAAAAAAAGTTGTTGGGTCTCTAACACGGATTCAAGGCTATTTGCAACGCTAAAGGACTGACAGGGCTTGTCGTGTGTATATCTGTAATAAAAATTGGTCGAACACAATGACAATAAAAATCATTCTTGCACGCTCTCAACACGGGAATTTCCCTTTATGTTTTCGAATTTTCCACAAACTCAACATTTTTTTACCCTTTCGACAGAGACTCTGCAGTCGCACTTACGCACAATGCTCAAAATTTAATTCGAAGAAAAATTGATATTCAGGAAATCGATATGAGAAAAATCATTCAAAGCGAAATGATTTTTCTACTTTAAAAAACGGAACATTTTCAAAAAGCACCAGTAGATTTCACAGACACTTTCCCTTGTTCAAACGGTATGTTTGCTCACATTCTCATGCTACAATTGCACAAGTCGAATCTGATCGGTGTCTCGAAGACTTCTTGGTCCGATAATTTGTTGACGCGAAGAACAAATTCACGTTCGAAAATTATTGCAGTTTCTATCTCGAGAGTGAAAAAAATTGTGTCGATAAAGTCCCATCGGGCAAATACTCACGGCAGTTGGTTATATTTCCATAGAATTTCCCAAACGAATATCAGCAATGGTAAGCGGTCAAAGCAGTTTGTATCGTATTCGAGTGAAATTATAAAATCAATGTCACGCCGAGGCAGCTATGAAGAAAAGTTCAACTATAGCAGGTACATTGACAGAGGCATAATTGCTGTGCCATTAGGTATTAATAAAGAGTTGATGGACATTCGATTTTGAATATTTCTCTTCAAGAATACGCAGTGTAGTAAAGTAGGAGTTGGAAGGGAAATCCGTCTATTGCATTCTACCATTTTTATTACTTATAAAAAACCATTGCGGTCTACGTGACGTGTGAAGTTATAATTTCAACGTCTGAAGAAACGTTAAGCGTAATTATCTGTGAGAATGCATCGCGTGAAAGTGAAATAAAATGATCGGTGGATTACTTCTGAGACGGCACCGATGCTTCAGTGACGCGCTCCGGTCGTTGCTGTAAACCAAACGCGAGTATTCGCAAGTGGTTCAGCCGCGATGGACCTACCACATTATTACAAAATAAATAAATTTTTGCTGACGTGCATAGGGCAATGGCCGTTTCAGACAAGGCTGTCGAGTCGGGTCGCTGTCGGTGTGTTGGTATCACTTTCGTTGAGCCAAATAGGGCCAGCGATAGCAGCTGGTGTAAAATACCGTCACGAAATGGTCGTCCTTGTTGACTGCATTACGGCATATCTCATGATCATCGCGTATTACACGAAACTAATGTCTTATATAATCAACTCGGAAAAGGCCAGTTGTATTATTTTTCACGCAAGTATGCAATTTACTACACTTTAATGCACTGGTGTTTCGTCAATGGCAAAAGTTCTGTGTGAATGTATAGATATCGAAAATGATGAATTTCATGATCGAGGACTGGAAAATTTGGGCTCAGGACGAGGAAATCACTGTTTTTCACGAATACGGGAAACTTGGGGAAAGGTTTATAGTCACTTACACAGGTTAAGAGAAAGATAGTTGACGGAATGAAAATATTAATGATCTTGCCTTACATTGTCTAAGAATGGATTTTGAATTTCACAATCGTACGGGAGGAATGCTTATGTGCACTCGATTCTAGTTGAGCTATGATTTTTAATGGATTGAACGGAAATAAAAAGTCTAATTGGCTGTCCCAGTAATATTGTGGTGATATGCCAACGACATTTATCGATTACAAAAGATCTTCATTTTGATAGTGTTCGCATCAGCTGCAACCATAAGTTTGCATCGTGTGTTTCAGTTGGCATAACTCGCCCTCCAGTCCCGTTTGGTTTTTATAGAAATTTATACGGCCAATGTAAATTGTTATACGCATGTGTGCCTCGTAAATTATAAGGCCTGACTCCAGGACCATTTTGATCGATTTCGCGGCTTTTCAATTACCGTTTCAAACGGCCTATTACCGTGTAGGTGGCATTATTATTTTTGATTTCCGTGCAAGATAAACATGTTATTTTGGCAGCACGATAATTTGACTAACAATCGAATCGTTGTTGCGAAAAGCCGGGTTTTATTTCGCCATCACCGCCTACCTGCTCCAACCGTTAATACTAAAAATCATTCGTGACCCGATGAATAACGGCACCAGCCCGGGAGATTTTCCGTATCCCGTCTATTACTATCAGCTGGATGAGCGGAAATATTATTACTACATCGCGGGATATGCCTTTGTGGCCAGTATTGCGTATCTCTCGATCATAGTAGCCTGTGATACCATGTTCATAGCTTTCGTTCAACACAATTGTGCCATATTCGCTGCTCTAGGGTGAGTAGCTCGAATCGCTCGTATCGAAGGCACAATATTTGATACTTGAGTACTCAGAAGATTGCGTTTTATTGTTCGACCTTTAGTCAAAAACTGCAGAGAATTGGCCAGAACAGCGGGAAGCCGGATGGACGAGACGCGGACTTTGAGGCACTGACCATATGCATCGCCCGACACAACCATGCTCTCGAGTGAGATTGTCTCGACCCGTTCTCCGAAATAAATCAAAGTCACTGATGGTACTTTTCCCTCAGGTTTGCGGAACTCATCGAGTCAACATATACGTTTAATTTTTTCATCATATTGGGTTTTAATATGTTCGATATGAGCTTCACGGGACTTCAGGTAATGTGATAAAACAGTATCTTGTACTTTAAAAAGTAAAAAATGTACACCAAGTAATAAAAATACTTTTCGATGAAAACTACTATTTTTATTACTTGGTGTACATTTTTTACGTTTCAAAGTTTTATAGGTGGATTTCACTTGTTTTTGTATGAAACCACCGAATTTAATCATGTAAGTAAAAAAAACAAAAAAAATTCTTCAAGCGTTAAGACTTTGACATCGGTAAAGGTTAAAATACTTTGATATTCAGCACTGATGCTTTGATTTTCGGTGTTTTGCCTACTTCGCGACATGACGAATGTGATATATATATTATTTTGAAATTTAGTAGAGAAAAAATTAGCTCGAGATTATGAGTTTGCACATATCCACTAACCAAAACGTGCTTTAACTAGGCTCCATGGAAAGAAAAAAATCATATTTAATCGGTAAAATGTAATTACATTTTCGATTAGGGGAACGGTTTCGGAAATACATATACGTGATTGAAATGCTTGGTTGACAGCTGCAAACCCATTTTCCTGTCTAATATAGTAATCCGTGGCAGGTCTCTGACGTCAGGTCATACAATTTTTTTTTTATTACTTGGTGTCGAGACGCTGCCGCGTCTCTTGATTGATTCACCCACATCTGAATCTAAAGATTTGATTTACGATGGGTGGCTTTTTTAGATCATCACGACAGTCAATAGTCCGCAAGAGATATTGAAATATATTGTTTGCATACAATTTCTAATGGTGCATCTTTTTATCGAATGCTACTTTTCGCAAAATTTGTTGGATCACAGCATTAGAATTCGCGAAAATGTGTAAGTGAGGCTGCGAACAAAAACGTCGTAGGGAGGAGCAACTCGAGACTATTTGTCTTGTCTGTTGCAGCTTTTGTGGGAAATGGTACAACGCACCGTTAAAGACGCAGGCGCTTCTGTGTTTAATCATTTTACGTTGCAGCAAGCCTTCCAGATTGACTGCTGGGAAAATCTGCGATATGTCGTTGCAAACTTTTTTGGGCGTGAGTGTGATGGTTTCTTTCCATTGTATTATTTTTATTAACGTGCATACCGATAATGGAACGGGTATTGCGCATTGGTTTGAATGCAAATACATTCTAGATTGTCAAAACGTCAATGTCATACTTGACGCTTCTACGCTCTGTACAATCGTGAAAGCGGAAGCTCCGATATATTTTGCAGTATCTCGCGGTATGTTTTGCGAAGTATATCCGAGGGGACCCGAAAATAAGGCCCAAAAGAAAGTTGTTGGGTCCAACACGGATTGTCTTCAACGATATCAAGGCTAGTTGCAACGCTAAAGGACCAACAGAACTTGTCTTGTGTATATCTGTAATAAAAATTGGTCGAACACAATGACAATAAAAATAATTCTTGCACGCTCTCAACACGGGAACTTCCCTTTATGTTTTCGAATTTTCCCCAAACTCAACATTTTTTCACCCTTTCGACAGAGACTCTGCAGTCGCACTTACGCACAATGCACACAATTTCATTCGAAGAAAAATTGATATTCAGGACATCGATATGAGAAAAATCATTCAAAGCGAAATGATTTTTCTACTTTAAAAAACGGAACATTTTCAAAAAGCAATATTCGGTGCGTTTTTACGTGAAAATTTGTAGCAACTCTGTCGATACTTCTCTGTATGATTCCAAACACTAGACCAGTATAGATTTCACAGACATTTTTCCTTGTTCAAACGGTATGTTTGCTCACATTCGTCGTGCTACAATTGCACAAATCGAATCTGATCGGTGTATCGAAGACTTCTTGGTCCGATAATTTGTTGACGCGAAGAACAAATTCACGTTCGAAAATTATTGTAGTTTCCATCTCGAGGGTGAAAAAATGGTGTCGATAAAGTTCCAACGAGTGAACACTCACGGCCATTGGTTATATTTCCATACAATTTTCCAGACGAATATCAGCAATGGCCAGCGCTCAAAATGGTTTGTATCGTATTCGAGTGAAATTATAAAATCAATGTCACGCCGAGGCAGCTATAGAGAAAAGTTCAGCTATAGCAGATAAATTGAAAGAGGCATAATTGCCGTGCCATTAGGTATTAATAAAGAGTTGATGGACATTCGATTTTGAATATACCTTTTCAAGAATACGCAGTGTAGTAAAGTAAGAGTTGCAAGGGAAATCCGTCTATTGTATTTTACCTCTCTTATTACTTATAAAAAACCATTGCGGTCTACGTGACGTGTGAAGTTATAATTTCAACGTCTGAAGAAACGTCAAGCGTAATTATCCGTGAGAATACATCAGGTGAAAATAAAATAAAATGAAGAGTGGATTATTTTTGCGGCGGCACCGGTGCTTCAGTGACGCGCTCCGGTCGTTGCTGTAACCTAGACGCGAGTATTCGCAAGTGGTTCAGCCGTGATGGACATACCGCATTATTACAAAATAAATAAATTTTTGCTGACGTGCATAGGGCAATGGCCGTTTCAGACGAGGTTGTCAAGCCGCATCGCTGTCATTGTTGTTCTACTATTTTCCCTGAGCCAGGCAGTGCCATCTGTAGCAGCTGGCGTAAAATATCGCCACCAAAAGGATCTCGTTGTTGACTGTATTACATCATTCCTCATTATTGTCTTATACTACACAAAAATGATATCTTATATGGTCAACTCGGAAAAGGCCAGTTTCATTATCTTTCAAACAAGCTTGCAATTCATTATTTATTCAGCGAAGTGATGTTTCGTTAATTGCACAATTTCTGAATGTACAGATATCGAAAATGATAAATTTCATCATCGAGGACTGGAAAATCTGGGGTCAGGATGAAGAAATCACCGTTTTTCATAAATATGGAAACCTCGGGGAAAAATTGATAATCACTTATATAGGTTAGCAACAATGTATAGTTTACGGAAGGAAAATATTAATAATGGATCCTTACCATTGTTTAACAATACATTCTAAAGTTTATAAGTATACAGAGTGATTCGGTTTGTACAGTTAGAGAATTGCACAAATCTGTGCAAAACAAAAAAAGTGCAAAATATTCCGGACGATATTCGAAACGAAATTGCTCGTCGTTTTTTCACATTTACAGTAGCGTCTAAATACGAATCAATCGAGAAGAACCCGAAACTTCGATTGGAACGAAAAAGCCATTCTGTGACCCAGTATAGTTTTAAAATTATCGCAAGGACGGCAACGTCACTTATTTGACTATAAAAGCGACAACTCCAGAGATACTAGCCACTGACAGAGCTTGCTCTGCGTTTGTGTGATTTAATTTCGTTTGGCACATACATACCATATGACCAGTAAATCTCCATATGCTACTATTCAAAGTTCAACCAATTTTCTTTCGAAAAATTGGCGTCGAGACGCTGCTCCTGCATCTCGAGATTTGCCAATGTAAATCGAAATCTAGACGACCAATATAAATAATAATATTGTCGGTGCGCTGGATATAATACGGTCGGACACCAGAGTTACCCTGAAAGCTTCCGTCAGTTTCCAATCCCGGAAGTCGTGATCTTTCAGGCGACAGTTTCCAAATGGTTCGATTTCCCTGTACTGGGAGAGGAGAGGGGTGAGGGGGGGGGGGGCATTATTATTTTTTTCTTTCCGAGTAAAATAAACGATGTAGGAAGAGTGATAATTTGACTAATAATCGAATCGTTGTTGCGTCAAGTCACGTTTTATTTCGCCGTCTTTGTCTACCTATCCCAACCGTTAATATCGAAAATCATTCGTGACCCGATGAATAATGACACCAGCCTCGGAGATTTTCCGTATCCCGTCTATTACCATCACTTGGATATGCAGAAATATTATTACTACATCGTGGGATTTATGTTCCTGGCCAGTGTGGTATACCTTTCGATTATAGTAGCGTGCGATACCATGTTCATGGCACTCGTTCTGCACAATTGTGCCAAATTCGCTGCTTTAGGGTAAGTAGCTCACACCGCGTGCATACGAGCGTGCATGATACGTCACGGGAGCAGATTTGGTCCATTTGTACTCACAATCAAATCTGTCTTGTTTGCGGGCTTCAAGCCGAAAACTGCGGAGAATAGGAGAGAATCGCGGGAAACCAGGCGACGGAGACGCGGATTTTGAGGCACTGGCGATATGTATCGTCCGACACAATCATGCTATCCGGTAAGATTATCATGAGTCATGCGCCGAAAAAAATAGGAGCCACTGATAGCACCTTTTACCTTCTTTAGGTTTGCACAGCTCATCGAGTCAACGTATACGGTTTATTTTTTCATCATATTGGGTGTCAATATGATTGTCATGAGCTTCACGGGACTTCAGGTAATGACGTTTACTCAAAATAATTTACGTAATTGATTTATGATCGGCAGTTTTTTTTGCAGATTACGTCGACAACTAGTAGTCCCCAAGAAATATTCAAATACGTGGTTTTCATGCAAATACAAATGGTGCATCTTTTCATCGAGTGCTACTTTTCGCAATGTTTGTTGGATCATAGCATTAGGATTCGCGAACACATGTGAGTGCGACAACCACCAAATAGCTTAATATAGGAATAAAGAATGCTTCAAGAAAATCTGTGTCGTCCGCGTTGTAGCTTTGGTGGAGAATGGTACAACGCACCGTTGAAGGCGCAAGAACTCCTGTGTTTAATGATTTTACGCGGTACCAAACCCTCCAAACTGACGGCTGGGAAAGTCTTCGACATGTCCTTGGAAACTTTTTTGAGCGTGAGTGTGGGGGTTCTTTGACATTATTTAATTATCATTGATCATAAATAATGATAATTCTTATGGAACGAATTACATACTGGTTCGAATGCAAGTGTGTCTTACAATTAGATCGTGAAGACGTCCATGTCGTACTTCACGCTTCTACGCTCCGTGCAATAGTGAAATCGCAGCCCATATATTTCGTCGTCGTATCTGATGTATACATATCTGACCGAAAACCAACATGGCGTCCAAAAGTAAGTCGGAGAATCCAACAAGGGTGTCCCATAATGACTCCAAGTCGCTGTGGTTCATGATCTCACATTATTCAGAGCTTTTATTCAGGCATATGAGGTATGATGCCGTTGAAAGTTTTGTGATCATCCCTCAAATTTTAATGATCAGCAAAAAGGGGCGCGGGGAAAAAAAAAAAATTAATTCACAGCCAGCATTAAGGCTCTTGCGAAATTATGTTTATTTTGATATCGTCTTCCTGTATTTTTCATTTTACGAATTATGATGGGAATATGTCGATTCTTCATGGGAAACTTTACCGTTCCATCGGTAATCAAGTTACAGTGGCATACCGATTTTCTGCATTTAATCCCGAAAATTTTACACGTTATCCAACGATTTTAGTACTACTCGCAGGAATTCCCCATAGCGTCCAGTGTTTTGTAGACTTTTGGCGCTAACATTCGATGACTTTAACGCAGGTATATACGACGACAGACTCAAAGCATCTTTATAGTACCGCAGTCAATTTTGCGAAACACGAAACTCTTTGAAAGAGGATCAAAACTTCGCAAACGTGTAGAACGAGAAAATGGACACCCGGTAATTAAGCTGGAGTTGCGCAATTTTACGTCACCAGTGACATATTAGAACGAAACACTGAATACGAGACGGAAGAATTAGCCGGGACGTCAAATACGAATTCCTCAGATAATAATAACAATTATTCAAATTTATTGTCTTGGCTGCACGTAGAGCGATCTTGCGGTAAACCTACGCAGTGTATTTCTTTTTCTTTCTTTATCTCTCGTTGGCCTTCGAGTTTTATGTTTGCATATACACATACTACAAAACTTTGAGCAAGTGCTTCTACTTTGTACAAAAATCTGTGAACGTGAGAGTATATCTGCTTGTAAAAAAAAGTCATTATGAAACAGTAGCTAATAAAATTTAAATTTGAGAATTGTAGAGCAAATTTGTTTCGCGAGCTCAACATTATTAGTTCCACATCCAGTCAGAATTATACACAGTTGTAAAAATAAATACAACCCTTCGGAATCCCCTATTTTTTTATCGTTAAAACAGTCTTTTCTGTAGTACGTATAATTTCGCTAATAAAAAATCACGATCGACGAGTGAAAAATATTTTCTAACGTATTGAGACAATCATGGAGGACGTTGCTCGCGTTTACATTTTCGAGTGAGAGTTTTCTTCGCTGAAAATTTGAATATCCCGCGATTTCACATAATTTGAAACAAAAAATCAAACACACTATGGACTGAAGGTGTTCCCAAGAGGACGAGCTTTGATCTTCGACAATAATGATGCTGTGAAATCGATAAAATAACAAAAAGTCTTTAAAAACAAAGTTTTCCGTTCAACAAATCTCAGCGGACAAATTAAATCCTCTCGTCGTATCAGATGTCGTTGTTGGTTTCTTCGAAAACGTCAGATTTCTTATCGTGGATCTTTTCGCCATTATAATTTTGTTTTTGACATGTGGAGAAGTGGATTAAAAAAAAATCGGAATATTTCTGATATCTCGGCACCATTTTGTAATCAGAGTAATCGAATAATCATTTTCCCGAGTAAACGTCACAAACTGTTCGTGCATATAAGAATTCGAAAGCGGAGACGTATTTTCTTTTTTCACTCCGTACAGAGCGCAAAAAAATGGTCAATTAATTACTTATGCTAATAACATCGAACAAGGACGATTGTGGGGCAGTTTGTAAAGTTTCTTTTCTTTCTTTTTACCAGCAAGTTGGTAATTTCCTTGAGTTTTAATCATTTATTTATTGCATAATACACTACAGTAGTTTGAGTTTTGTTCATTCGTGAGTCAGAACTCACTAATCACAGAAAAAAAGATATGACAGATTTTTTTTTATTTCCATGAAAATCGTTGTTCGGTTAAAAAACTTTTCAGTCTTCAATGCCAAATGCCTCATACGCCCATTCTGTTTGTATAAATTACCAAGCACAAGGGAGAATCGATCGGAACTTTGATTATATTTACAATGCAATAAACATGAGAAGATAAATTGTGGGGCAAAAAAAATGCATACCAACGGGAAATTCAGTGACTCAATTTCCAATAACTATTTGGAAATTGTTTCAAAAAAATTCGTTATCGAAATTTTTCACGTAAAACATATCGAAATACGCGTAGAACATAAAGGGGTTCGATTCTTACCGTTCATTGGTGGTTCGTCGGTCGACCGAATTTGACGATTCCTCTTGAGTTTTCGTGCAACTCGTTGCGGGGATGAAAGAAACGAAAATGAAAAAAAAAAAAAAAAAAAAAAAATTGACGAAACACGCAAGAATTTCCCCTCGCTCTCGGACGACGGTAAAGTAGAAATACCGTTCGTGATCAGACACGCATCCGAGATGACAGGAAGAACAAGAGGAAGAGAAGAAGAGAAAAAAAAAAACTAAGCGCGTTCTAGTTTTCTCGCTGCGCAGATGGGATTTTTGTTCCGTTAGACTTACGGTCCGTGACTGAAGAAACCGAACTGTATCGTATCTGCTCTTAACGTTCTGTTTTTATTTTATCGCTAGATTGCTCAACGATAAATGCGTGTACACAAATATACATGAAACCGCACAAGCACGCATACATTCCCATTTGAAATCATGAGAAATGTATCAGTGTGAGAATCGAGTGATGTCGCGATAAGGTTTTCGACCCAACGATATTACACACGTAAATCTAGAAGCTCCGAAGCTCTTCCGTAATTGATGTATTCTGCCTTACCTTGTTTTTCTCGTTCACCGGATGACAACAAGATTGAAGGGAACAAGCGTGTAAATATACCAATCATCGAGTGTTTTCGATCGTAAATATTTGCCGAATTGTCATTTTCCACGACCGCCCCCCACGGTTATAGCAAGTTTGGGAGGGAGACACATGTGAGTATGATAAAGTTGATCTATAATCGATAATACTATTAATAGGAAAAATACGAAACGACGAATAGAATCGTTTTCCGTCCACAAGTCTGTTTCTTCACGTTGATCAAATATTCGACGAAAAAAATCACCGTCTTTTTTTATATTCCCCATGATGGGAACAACGATAATAATAATAAGAATATTTTTGTATTATTCGAGCATGTGTGGCAAAGATTATTCCAGCATCATCAGAGTACTATGAGAATTCCGAGTACTTGGTGATGTTACACGAATTTTGAAAAATTTCGATCAATAGCTCAGTAAATTTCTAATACCGATGTTGGAAAGTTATTAACAATTTGTGAAAAAACTTTGATATTCAGGAAATTTTCTCTTGAAAATCGGAATATTCTCGTTCCGATTTATTGCTGTAATGTCTGGCTTACATTATTATTTAAAAATTTGGATTAATTTAGTGATTTGATAATAATAATACTAATCATTATTATTGTTCCTGATACCGCGTGATCTCAATAGAGAAACTGTATACCGATGATAAAAAACTCGACGACGATTGACTGAAGCACGAAAATGTTTTATCAGAGACGCTCTAATTGGCACGACGCCTTAGATACTCAAAAAGAATCAAGAAACTCTGGCTTGTTTTCGCAGTGTCTTATTCCTGTACCGTCCCAGTATACTCGGTGACTTTCATGATTCCACAACTTTCACACGTTTTGACAAACTTTAACGGATAAAATACTCTGAAATGTTTAATAAATTTATAAAATTTTTCGAAAAATTGATAAGGACTTATCCGGCAACGCCATGAGGTCAGAAAGACAGAGAGCGCTTAGAGAAGCAGAGCTCGATGTCGTTTCCACATTAAGCAACAATTTCTCCGTTCTTTTTTTTTGTATCAAATTTAATAAGATGAAAAAAATGTCAAGTCGATGACGCACAAAAATAGTTTACGAATCATTTGTTCAAATACAGTTTAAATATTTCCGGTAACGATAAGCGATTTTTTCACATTTGAGAACAACGTCGTCCCAAATTTGATGAGCAAAGTATTTCATTGATGGAGATAATTTTGGCAAATTTCGAAATATACAACGAGTATTCAATTTTTTTTCTTTTTAAACGATTTGCTGATTCCTTGTGAAATAAACCCGAGGCAGAAAGTATTCTCGCGCGTGCAACTCCGTCACAGTGTGTAACAAAATGTATGTGAAATTAGCATAGGAATGCCGGGCATTTTGAAATCATGCAAATTACAATTGACGACGATAAGCAAAGTCGTGAAAACAAATTATCTTCGATTATCACGTTTATTTCTGTTCGAAAACTCATCGGGAAGATTCAACTCTGAAAACGCGTCGATATACAAGTTTTCCAATTGACAGCATGGATTTTTTTTTTCTTATCATCAATTTCGATCATCAACTTTTATTATTCATTTAAGATTTTTCGAATGACATATTTCGCGAAGGAATTCTGCTTGGAAACACGAGTAAAGAACGAAGAAACGTGGAAACAAGTGGAAAGCATCGAGTAGCGGAAAGAGAAGGAAAAAATGCTCGCGAACTCGAGAAAATCGCATCGGAAACCGCGAATTTTTGTCGACGAAATTTATGATCATTCATATCGACGTTAATGACACATTGACCATTTTTTTCGTACGAAAATTCAAGTAAAACACCGATATTTTGTATTTTTACATATTTTCTTCAAAAAGGAAAACGTTATATGCTGAGGAAATGCGAACAATAATAATAATCATAATAACATCGTAGATTTTCCACACAGAGCGCAACTTCCAACGACTGTATAATTCCTCGTCTCATTGTTGGATAATTGCTACATTGATTGCCATTGAGCTACTTGGAGACAATGAGAGACGAGCGCAAAAAGGATCGAGGGAATTGACTTGCTGCCTTGGGTTCGTTCACACTCGGAATTTCAAATCGTTTTTCGTATACAAGTTTGTTTCTTCAAGTTGTACAAATTTTTAACAAAAAAAAACCACCATCATTTTTATCACAAGCCATTCTTTCGGCAACTGATTAATTTTTATTTATCAACATCAACAATTTGTCAGCAAATGCATTCAGACGAAATCCCATAATCGTGAGTTTACAGAAAAAAAATCCCGTCAAATGGACCACAAATGAAATAAGAAAAGTCAATCATTATTAAACACCATTGATCACAATAATTCGCAGATTTTTTGTGGAGTCGATGTTTTCTGAATTTTCCAATATCCTGTAATTAAAGCGTCTTTTAAAATACATTGGCATGCATTTGCGGCTCGACAAATGAAGCACAGAAGGATTCAGTTAAAACAGGTATTTCCTGTATGGCTGGCGTTACAGAAAAAATGTCTGAATAAAACAGCAATGGAAACGCTAGAGAATAATTTTTTCTAAGGTAATTTTTCGTGAGACATTGAGATTTTCAGATTATGCAGATGATTGTAAATATCAGTTATTCTATGATCGTTTTATTACTTCAAAAAATGTGCATAACCTCGGGGCTTTCGAAATGAACTCGCAATTATCGATGTTTTGTCAATAAAACTAACATCCCGATTGTCAGAAAAAACGCGTTCATGACCTCGTCGTGTCTTTTTTTCAGTTCTCGTTATGAAAATGGGCGCATGTTTCAAGTGGAAAATTAATTTTCTCTATCGTAAAAAATAGATTAAGCACGCCGAAAATACGTGATCAACGTCGAGAGAAATGCGTTGTTGAGAATTCTTCCTAATTTACTCCAAAAACGAAAAAAAAACGCGGAAAAATGAGCACTAGGATTATCTTTGTTAAAACAGTTTGTTGATGAAACTCATGTTTTTCTGTCAGAAAGAACGCTCCTGATGTCCTGTCGCGATTGCGAAACAGGAAAATGTTTTAAACAAACGAGCCATTTTTTTGTTCTGTAATTAATCCATCAATTACCCCAAATATTTTCATAATTAAACATCGAGAGAAATGCTTTGTCGAGATGACTCCCTAATTTACTCCGAAAATAAAAAAAAACACGGATTAAATGTCACACGTTTTCTTGAGCATTAGGCTTATTTTTGGAATTTCCATAAATCACGTAGAGCAGAAGGCGACCCGCACGCACGATGGTATTACGAACATGCTAAGCGTGCTGCGGGGATATTCAACCTTCACCTGGATAAAGTTACACGTAGTGACAAAACGCACATCGGTAGAATCAAGCCAGGATGAAACGATGGGAAAACAAAATAACACAGAAATCATCAAAGCACCCATGTGCACAGGATCTTTGATGAAAAAGAAAAAAAGAAAAAAAAACAGTCTGAAAAGATCTGAATTGGTGTTGAATTAATATTAGAATTAATGTTTTTCGGTCGTGGAATTTCTTCGACGTCGTAGAGCGAAAAAATCGTGTTTGCTCAACTGAACGTATTGAAATGTCAATTCATTTAATTTATGCACATTTCGTCATCACTCGCAAATATCATTGACACTTTCGAAATGTGAATATTGATTTTTCACAAGAAAAAAAAACGTTAAACAGAGAGAGAAAGTAAACATGAAACGAAACTTTTTGCAGATGTTCGATAAGTCTCTTTTTTTTGAGAACACGTCAATTTATCCAGTGGGTGTAATAAATTTCAATTTTATTCAACGTGATACAACAGAATAGGAGAAGAAGCAAAGGGGCTCGTTAATTTGAAATGACAAAAGTAAGGAGGATGGTTTGTGAAAATAGGCAAATTCAGATACTAATTAATGATAATAACATTGAAATTGTCGATGGCAGAAAATATTATGTGTGACAGTTAATTTATTCTGAAAAATTCCTTCAATGGTCGGCGAATGTCGACAAAAAGTGCATCCCAAGTGCAGCGACGCCGGTTTTTTTTTCATGTCTTGCAGGTCTTAGTAATTTTACGTGCATTTTTCTTCATATATCGATCGTCTCGCGTGCTCTGTGCAGTTGCATTATACGAAACGTGCGAACGGGGTTGCTTGACGAGAACGAATGCATGTATGTACGTGTATGTACATTAGGGTGTCCGTTTTTTTTCAAACTGACTTTTTTTCTCACGAATATGCTCGAAATTATTAGTTAATAGTTGGCAGTCGTGTCGGAAAAGAGGAAAAAATGATCAATGCCATTAATCTGAATAACGATACTTTTCCCGTTTAATTAGCACGGGAATTTCGCACTTTTTGGATTTTAATCGATTCTGCTTCGACCATGATATGGATACATTTTTAAATACACAAATCTCTTTTTCTTCAAACATTGTTTTTGAGTCGTGAACTGACGATTTGGGGACTAAATACCCGAGGGAAAAAATGTCAGCTTGGGAAATAACGGACAACCTAATGTATTCGTATTTAATAATATCTTTCATTTTTAAGCACACTATTTTTTCGATTTTATTCAGCTTGAAAAATCGATAACTCATGTTATGAGGAAAATGTTCACCTGAGCAAATAAATTCTAGATAAATTCAATTTGCCATTTAAAGGGCACAACAAAGCTTGTCCCTATTCTAAATAACTTTTCTCTGCCACCGAAATGTTTTTGTGAAAAGTAAGTTCGAAAACTGTAGAGCAGGAAATTCTCAACAAAAAGATTGAAATTTGAGTAAAATCGCTTGTAGATGTTACAAAACTAATTCTTATGATTTAATTTACGAGTAATTAGAGAAATTCGCGATTATTGATTGATCGAATTGTTTACTAAAATACAAATTAAACAACTTTTTTTGCATAGTCGACATAATAAGCGAAATTCAGTTTTTATAAAGAAATGAAATGTTGAAAGGGGTCGAAAGATTTTCCATGTTATTTGACTGAGAAAATAAATTTTCCACCGAGCTCTGGGTCTGTCCTAGTCCGAGCCTGTAATGGTACCTGAATTTTTTACCGAGGTGAAAAATGTCTACGTATTATTGGTTCTTCAACGTGGATAAAACGAAAAAGAGTGTTGTCCAAAAATGAAACACCCTAATATATGTTTTGTCTCATTCAGAAACCACTCACGAGAGCTCGAAGCTAGGGAGACTAAAAAGGGAGTACAACTATGGTGAAAGTCAGATTAAAGAACGAGGATGGAGCCGACACACCAGCGCGAAAGACACAGAACAAAAACCGAAGAGGCAGAAGGAGATAAATGCGGGAAAGGCACAGGTAAAAGAAGGAAGAGATTTGGAGATTTAGTTTGCATTTGCGTTGAAATAAAATGTTCATCGTAATTCGTCTGTGCGTAGAATCCAAATACGACTTTAATCCAAATTTCGACAAATTACGAGTCAGTCGCGTCTACGCTGAGACAAACCCCTCAAATTTGCATTTTTTTTTCTTATTTTTCAAGAAAACTTTTCACCCAAAATTCCGATTTTCCACAAAATTCAGTATTTCCATGTTACATTTCCCAAAACATTTTCGTTGCAATTACTGTTGTTATTATTCATATTTATTATGCATGTTTCGATTTATTTGTGAATAAATCGAAAAAAATGTCTTTTCGAACTTGTCTAATGTACTCTTTTTCTCATTAAATACGACTTTTTTTCAAATCCTGAGATTAACGCACATTGCATCTACTTTATATTCTTTCATTTTGTTTTTCGAAATTCGATATTACAAAAACTTGTATATCGCGGTTGTTTTGACTTTGCAGCGTTTACTCCAATTTGTGTCAGCAATATTCCGTCAGTTTTCAAAATACAAAATTTTGAGGAATTTAAAATAAAAAGAATCACCTCGTTGGAGGGCAACTTTGTTTCTTCACGAAAATTCTGAAGAACAGATTCGTGAATGTTTTTTTTTTTTCTTGTTGCCGATATTTCGTGCCTTTGATTCTTTCATTTTGGAATAATTTACAACGAAAAATTGGGCGTTTCAATCGATCGTTGCCGCACGCGAAAGTCCCCGATACGTTCGTCGTGTCGAGGTAATAAAAAAAACCTTCCCAAGGACGGAAAGCAACACCAGAACACGAGAAAATTATGGTTTACACTTTTGTATCGCTGTATATACATTATATATTAATATACATATACCTAGGCCAAGATTCGATGTTAAAGCAGCGAAACACCGTTCTAACGGATTATTTCATTCGGTTATTTTGACGTTGAAAAACCGGCTGATATATTGTACACTATAGTTAGCTCGAATCGATAACGTGTAAAACCAGTTCTTCGAATGCCACAATATTTTGCAATCGGGGAAACTTAATTTCATACATCCTCCAAATGGAACATCTATTTATAATAGAAAACCGTTTTTTTTTAAATAAATCAATATTAACTAATCATCAGATATTTTATTACACAAACGCTAAAGTGGTTACGGTTTTTTTGTGACATTTTTTTCAAAAAGACAAAAGTTCCATCGCTGACATTTATTATTTTGGTTTAAAACGTTTGCAAATCGTCATGGGAGAAAGAGCTTTTCAGGATTTTAGTATCGTTTATTGTTTTTTTTTTATCAACGCGTATCGCAGTACGAGGGATAAGAAATTGTGAGTCAAAGATTGATCTACTTCGTACGATATTGTCGTAAAATCTGCTGTGAAATAAATCCGTAAATTGGTGAATAAAATAAGCAGTTAATGGAGATGGAATTATCGCAAAATTATCGCGATAGAGCAAAATTTATGAATTTCTTTTTGCGATAATAGCGGCAAATTTTTTTTTCTTCGTGAAACAACTCCACGTGGCGTTCTCGCTACATTCCTGGCGCGTCAGTATTTCGATTGCGAAAAATCGAAGAGAATAAAATACATGCCTCATCGGCGCACAAATTATAACTTATTATTGTTTCTCGGCGTTCTTCGATCGCATATCGCGAAAATATATTCATCCTCGATTTCTATCACTTTATTCGACGGTGAAAATCAAACAACAGGGCACATCTCGAACGGATAACGCGAAAAAACCACGCAGACACAAAAAATCTTACCAAATAAAATTGACCTTCGAATTAATCTGACAACTCAATGACACGCGCGTAATATACTCGACAGACGTCGGAGAATCGTTGTGTTTTTCAAAAAACATCACTGATGACACTTTTTCAAAGAAAGGAATAAAATAAACGAGAATGAAAAAAGAAAAAACGACCAATCGTATTCCGTACAGGAACGAAACATTCGTCAGACACCAAAAACAGTTGAATCGTTAACTCACAAAAGCACGTACCTGAATGCAAAGTGGCGTTCGGATCGGACAGTTTGACACGCTTGTTGTCGAAAGAATATCCAAAAAAAGCCTCGACGAGTGAAAGTAACGTGAGAAAACGAAAGTCTTTCGCCGCGGTTTTGAAAAATATTTTTTTTCGCCAATTGAACGCGGGTCGAGTGAGAAATATAACTCGTTTGGGACACAAACGAAAATTCCGTTATCCAGTCGCTCTTCGTCCGCAACTTGCGAGCGAACTGTGAATCGGTTTCCGACAAACGCTAATTATTTCTGCGCACGTTAAGATGAAAAAGGGAAACGAGACAACAACAAGACGGTTAAATATTCCGCGTCGCGCGTACGGGAGTATGCAAAATCGTTCCGTTTTTTTCGATCGACTGCTTTTTCACACTCGCTGTGTACGGTTGTTTTTGTTCGCTCGCTTACTTCTTTCAATTTATTTATTATCGTATTATCGTTTAGAGGCACATGAAAAAAAGACGCGCCAGAAGAGCGCAGCTCCTACGGCGGACTCCGCGCGTCGACTGAACGGCGAGACTCTCGCGTCTCGTTTCGTCTGAACAGCCAGTGCCTACTACCACTTGCCGCACACGCCAGCAGGAGCCTCGGACAATTTCGCGATTACTCTCCGCTCTCCGGAGGCGTATGTATTTCAAGACTGTAACCGTTTTTATGACGAAAATAACAGAGGGGCAATGGTGGTCACTTAGCGCCGCAGAGTGATTGACCTGCGTGTGTACTTGGCAGAGAAAACGGAAGGAAATTTGAGAAAAACGAATCTTTCGAATCGCGACCGGTAAAGATCGTTGCTTCGTTAAAATGACGATCGGGAATCTGTGACACAATTTCGGCTAGCAAATTTGTTCAATTTTTCTTCGTTTTACCGTCAAGCGGGACTTTCAATGTTTTTGCAAACTTCCATTTTACCTTTCCTCAATGCTTTTCACTCTTTTGTTTTCCCCGGAAGTATAAACAACGGAGTTTACTCCCGATCTGCTGATGGACGATTTCGGAAGACGTTTTTCAACGAAATTAAATCGCTTTTTTATCGAATGGCGAAAGCGAATAAATAAAACGGTAAATAATGTTAGAAAAAAACATTTCTTTTTGTGTTTTATCGTCCATCCGGTTGTCTACCACCGACGATTCTCTGGAACGTACGAGTGTAAGGAAAATCCCCGCTTTGTTTTGTTGAAACGATTTTAAACAACATTTTTCATTTTATTTTTCACCAAAATGCGTATTAAAGTATCGAGCTGTATTTTAGCGAGTTCAGAAAAATTGAAATTGAAAAAAAAACACTATTCTACGAATTTTTGAGGAGCAAAGTTAAATAACAAAAAACATTTTATTTTGCCTTTCGTCTGATAAAACTTTGAAACAAACTGGTGTCGTTGGGCATTCATTATGAACGGGAGAAGCAAAGAAATTCCAAATTTTTTTCGAGTCTATTTTATGCAATTAAACATACTCAAGGTCGAGTTGATTTTTTTTTAAATTATGTCGACAATTTTACCCACTGCTTCTTTGGTAAAAAATGTCAGTTTATTACAATTTCTCAGCTCCAAGCCACGTAGAGACTTTCGATTAATTGTGACCCTCATTTTCTCCTGACTCCGATTTCCCCATGTTCCCCGCTGTACCAACGTCTACGTGACTACGTTTGTGACACCAGGGACAGGCGCGCGTGAGCGTCATTCTCGAGTCATGTCTGTTCAAGCCACGATACTATCCACTACGTCATTCCCTGGCTTGCCAAACCTACACAGAACCTCGGAGGCTTCCGTGAATGTTCGTTTCTCAAGTATGAGGTCGCTGACGAATAATTAACAAGCAATTAAGTGACAAAGTATGTTTTTTTTTGAAACCTCGAATTTCTTCATCAATGAAACTTAACCGTGATTGCAATGACAATCATCTTAACAACTAACGGCTGATAATTGTTATTACAATTAATTTGACGTTTTTTATCAATTTCGTCAATGATGAAATTAATTTCGGGCTTTCACCACCTGTTTTTCCCTCTATACTTTCAAAATTTGTCATTCAATTCTTCGTATTTATCGACAATCATTTACAAATTCAAATGTCAATAGTTGTACGTGATTTCAAATTTTCAGAACGACTTTTTTTTCACCAAAATCGTTGTCGTGAATTGATTGAAGAAGAAAAAATTCTGTTCGCGATTAAGATTGTATTCTCGCCAAAGGCGTTTACTCTGGAATTGTAAAAAAATTGAAGAGCTGGATGAAAACGTTGACGCACGATCGTTCGCTAAATTTGAATAGGGTAAACTGTTTACATTTGGAGATAACTCTTATCGAACATGCTGAAATTTCGCAAGGGTAAATGGAGATTTCGGCAGAGCGATAGAAAAATGCTAAAATATGGATGAGAATTCTCGTCGGTTGGATTTGCGTACGATTACGCGGTTTCGAATAATCGGAATGATTTTTTTTTTTTTTGCTAAAACCACTTTGCCGAATAGATTGAGAAAAACGTCAAAAATTGTATCGAGGATTAATGGTCATTGCATGGGCGAGAGTAAATGAATCACATCGATCGAAATTATGGCCCAATCGATGCGAATATTTCATGTTCAAGTGGCCACCGACCTTCCATGATCCTTCATCAGATTTTAGCCTCTTTGACGAAACGACGATAAAGCAAGAGGAAGCGAATAGGGTGTTAGAGAAAAAGAGACAAGTGGCGAAAAAATACTGATTACCACAATTGCCTATTTGAGAACGTACGCGAATTACATTTCCAGTCACAGCTGATAAAAAAAAGACGAAGACTCGTGTATTTACTCAAAGTCATATGTTTAAGATTAGCCGATAATTATTGTTTCAATTTTTTTTTCATTACCCAGTTTGACCTTATTGGGGAAGACTAGAAAAGCAGCTTTTACGTGAGATCTTTTTTTTTTCACTATAATTAAATGTATTCTCAAAAAAGTGAACAAGAGGGGCGTGAAAAAAATACTGATATTAGCCGGATCGGTGCTCGTTTTAGGGGGTTCGCACGTAACCTTTGTAACTCGATGAAACTTCTGAATTTTTTGCACTTTTGATCGTTGAGAGTCAATTAAGAATTTTTATTAGTGTCATAGAATTATTATTAGTATTGCGTAGGACGAGCGTAAAATGAAAAACCGTTTATCGCGTATACCGTTATCGGTTGATCTGAAAAAAAAATTAATTTTCTTTTTTTGGTTACTTTTTGCGGTAACGAGATTTTATAAATAGCTTGCTGCACTCTATGGGTATTTTCTTATATTCGTTTTTGGTTGCTCAAAGTCGAAAAATCTTTGTTAAAAAAACCAAAACGAAATTGTATGCGATATATTTTTCCATAATCGTGTAAAATTTTATACCGCAAGGTTGGTATTTTCGGTAACCACTGGATGCGCGGGAACCTCCTTAAGAATATTTACCGAGACTTACGCGAATTAGATTTTCCGTTATAATTGATAAAAAAAATAGGAGAAGACTCGCATTTACTCAAAGTCACGTACGGATGAAGTGATTGTTATTATTTTAATATTTTTATTGCCCCGTTTGAGCTTCGAGCACACAGGCTCGGTCGTTTCACGGCAATATTGTTTCGTACAATAACTCTTTTTCTCTGATAAGAATTATCGCGTTATAAGAACGAAACATTTTATATATTTTCGTCTCGCAGCTGGCGCTTTTTTCTCCCAATCTTGCAACGTAACCACGAATTTTTTTTTCAACGAATAAATCAACAGTCCGACGTTATCACGAGCTAATTAATTTGATAAAACACTGGTTAATGTTATTTGAACGTATGTTCTGCAACAAAACTCCAAGATCCTCCGGCACCGTTTAAAAAGTAGCGGATTCGGCAAATAAAAAAAAAACATTTCGATACATTATAAATTTTTCGAATGAAGTATTTTTTTTTTCGGATGGCGGAAATGCATAAAAACCTGTGTTAGTTAAAACCCTCCTGACGGTAAGACTCGGGGAATTTCATCGCGAGGCGAGCCTCTTCATGAAAATTTCCGAGTAATTTCGATTATCACGAGGAAAATGAAAAAAATCATTCTACGCGATGTAGTTGATTTTGTCGTATTAATCATTCGAATAAAATACGAGATCATTGACGACGGAACGAATTTTTTTTTTCATTAATTTATTTATTCAAATGCTTTCCTGTTTGTCATTCAATAAATACAATGTGTACGAGAATTGAATGCTTTTTAATTGGCGGAAATTAAACCGTGTGTAAATCAAATGCGAATTACCTGGAGAGTTATAATTCAGTAAATCATTGCAGGAAGAGAATGATCGTTAAAATTCTCGGTATAATGCTAATAACAGCGGGGATTATCCAAGTCAAGACGTGACGTTATCGATTTGCGGAATTTATCGGAGAATCATCACGAATTCTCTCGAAGCTTTGGTCAAGCGTCATGGCGACGTCTCGACGGCTATTTCCTCCCACTTTTCCATTTTTTTTCTCGATTAACGTTATCATGCTTTCGGGTCGATCACCGTCTCGATCTTACCTACTGTTGACCCTCTCGTTGCAACGGGAAACACTTCATTCGTCTCTTGCAATATTTGTCATAAATAATATCGACGTTTAAATCCCTCTCGCTTCCATACGTATAAGTGCCATTTTCTTGTACGTGCATTTTTTTTTCTCATTGGTTTTTATATAATTTTCGACCGTTTCAGAAAACACATCCGTTTGCTCGTGTGCTTCTTTTTTTTGTGTTCATAAATGATTCGAAATTTTTCAATGAAAAACCTCGGAAATTATGAAAGAATGAGATTTTCTTTTTCTCTGCACATTTCCTTCACACTCGTCGAATTATTTTCGGATTCGATTTTCAAATTAGCTCGAATTAACTATTTCGATAGTTAAATTACAAAAGCAAAACAACCATCGGCCAATGACGCTTTCGAGATCGCAAACGATTCTCTCGTCTCTTGGTATATTTATCTTGAATAATATCGACGTTTAATCCCTCTCGCTTCCATACGTATAATTGCCATTTTCTTGTACGTGTATTTTTTTTTCTCATTGGTTTTTATATAATTGCCGACCGTTTCAGAAAACACATCCGTTTGCTCGTGTGCTTCTTTTTTTTGTGTTCATAAATGATTCGAAATTTTTCAATGAAAAACCTCGGAAATTATGAAAGAATGAGATTTTCTATTTCTCTCCACATTTCCTTCACACTCGTCGAATTACTCGTCGTAATTTTCGGATTTTAAGGAGAAAACTATTTTTCTAGACGCACAAGATCACATTAATGTCTAAAAGAGGCGATAAAAGAAATAGTTAAATTGCAAAAGCAAAATCACCATCGGCCAATGACGCTTTTGAGATTGCAAACGATTCTCTCGTCCCTTGTTATATTTATCTTGAATAATATCGACGTTTAATCCCTCTCGCTTCCATACGTATAATAAATAGTTAAATTGCAAAAGCAAAATCACCATCGGCCAATGACGCTTTAGAGATTGCAAACGATTCTCTCGTCCCTTTATTGGTATATTTATCTTGAATACAATCGACGTTTAATCTCCCTCGCTCGCAAATACGATTACAACGCCTCTCTCGACTCCCGTCGAACGTGAAATCAAAATTTTGAATGAAAAACCTCGGAAATCGCGAGGAAATATCTTTTTTTTTTCAAAAACCTTACCATCATTTTCATGGGATTATTTTAAGGGCTCATCGCGATTGTAAGCTCACTTGTAAACATATCGTGAGCTTGCGCGATATGTTTACAATAATCGCTGGAAGAATATTGAAAAGTTCTTCAAAAAAATTGCGGTTGCAGAATCAACCGATGATTCAAAAATTCAAATAAAAATCCCAAATAATTTCCTTCCCTTTCTCATTGATATTATTATCCACATTGAATCTTAAAAAAAGGGGAGATTTATGCAGACGTAAGATTGTAGCAATGTTTACGAAAAAAAAAAAAAAAAAAACCAGCAAAAATCGGTAAAGCACCGCGATCTTTTTTGCCATAAAATATTAAAAGGTTTTTTGTCACATGCGCTTTTTTCACCATCGAATCTACTGACCTTTTACCGAAAGATCAAGAAAACATTCTCATAAAAGTATCGTTTTTTTTTTTTCGTTTGTTTTTTTAATGAAACAAGGGGGAACAAATGGTAATCGTATCCTTGCATCGCATTCGATTATCACGAGATGCGTAACATTTGCATGATCGTTGAGAAAAAAAAAGGAAATAAATAAAAAAAATGAAATAACTAATTTCCCTCGATAACCTCGCCAAGATGTATGTAAATTGGTGAATACCAGCGTTAAAGACATCGCGTTGGTGAGAAAATAACGAAGGGAAATAATAGCGAGAAACGGTGTCTGATGACGATATCGAAGCTGAGTGTGGGCTCGACAACGATATCGCGGATTTTTTCCTTTCTCTTTGAGGCAGCGCGAATAGTCATGAGGGAGGTATCTCGAAGGTCGCCTGGTCCGAATACGGAACTCCGTTCGAATCGGTCGACTTTTTTCCGACGTCATTTTATCATACATGTATATCTTTTTTTTTTCGTTCAAACGAAGAATCATTTTTCAATCTCGGCTGTTTTTTTTTGTCATCGTCGATTTTGCATCATTTGCTTCCTTGATTATCAGGAAATGAAAAAAAATCTCACGATTCGCGTCAGTTTTGCAAATTTCAGAACGATCGATTTTTTTTTACAATTTCTCGATGTCGTTTTTTTTTCCTGAAAATTTCACTGAATGGGAAATCGTGGTTTTCTTTTTTAATTAACACGTTGCTCGACATTTTCCGACGAATATTTTCGACGTAAAATTCGCGCGAGGGAACTTTTCACGAAAAATCAATAATCGTAAAATACCGTTGTTGGTAAATAAATAATAAGAGGTTAATAATTGTTGCGAACGTTCCTATCGGTGTTTGTTCATTATTGTGTTATCTTGAGAATTTATAGCACGACGAAAAGAAAAGAGAACGGGGAGCATGAAATCGTCGTTCGATCATTTTTGTAATCGGTACGTTCGACATTGGACGTAAATCATTTTTTCAACTTTTCCAACGATTATTACGTTTTTTCTTCAATGTTTTTCCACGTGTCTTTCTGAAAATGTGCACTACGCCAAAGGGGAACATAAAATGAACGTTTATACTCATTTCGTAATCAACAAAATTCCATCAATGGACGATACGTCTTTTTGAAAAAATTCGTAAAAATTGAATGAGTATTTTCGAAACGATAATTCGAAAATAATAATACAGCCGGTGAATAAACGTAAATGGGTTTTTCAAAAATGTTCCTGGAACAGACTTTCGCGCGTTTGTCGTAATCTTTAACTTTTTTTTCATGCAGTTTTTCTCGAAAATTAGAAACTAGGCACATTTTATCGTTCATTGATTTTTTCGTTTTTTCAATGATGCTCGGTAATTCAACCGTTCTTCCGGCGTGTGAATTTTTTTTTGCGGTACGACCAACCGTTGTAATTATACGCTAACGAGACTAGCGTGACGAGATCGAGGAGATCGATTTATCCAGGCGATCACTTTGAAGAATGTGAAGTTCGTAAGGTTCAAAGTGTTGATTTAACGAGACAGATCATGTGTGCGCATGCATGTATTCGTTTTAACATGCCCATCGAACCGAGACACGAAGCTGTACGACCGCGATTTAAAAAAAAAAAACCGTTAAAAAAAAATCCAATTTTTTCACATGAATTTTACAATCGCTATACAGTTTCCCCATAAAAATACCTCCAACGTCATTATAATATTGAAATACCGAATAAAAAAAATTTTAAAAAAGACCCACGCCCAGGGAATAAAATTTCGTTGTCCGGAGAAAAAAAAAGCCTCTTCCAAAATTCGCTACATTTTTTTCCCTCCTCGTCGATTTCCGAAGAACACGCGATTTTCGTAATCGCGCGAAAAATCATCCCTACATCCGTTTACGAATAATGGCATCGCGGCGATGAAATAAACGAACGAGAACGAAAAAAAATTATCGCGCAGATATTTATTTTATCGAATTTTCACGAAAAATTTCGTACATGTCAGAGAAACATTTTGGAATTTTTTTTTCTTTGTATAGAAATTTCTCAAAATGTAAAATCGTATCATCCCGATGTTAATCACGGAGCGTTATTGTTGCTATCGTTGTTCGCAATTACGGGAATTCAGTCGTTTAGTTTGTTCGATGGAATTTCGATAAACAATTTTTTTTTTTTTTTTTTTTTTCTTTCAATTCGGTTAGAATGCACTTTGCGTTGCATAGAGAATGCAACGACGCGGCACTTAAACGCGCTTAGCCATCCGGACGCATGCACGAGACGTTGGCTCGTATTCGAGACGACCCACTTCGAGCGTTAATGCTGACCCAAGACCCACTTTAAAGGCACTTATAGAAAAGCCCAGCGACGCAACGATAAAGCCGTTGAAGATATTCTGGCGCGCGTGACGGCCGCGTTAAATTCTTCATCAATATTGTTAACCATTCGAAATGATTTTTTTTCCACGTCAATCTCGATTAAACCGAATTTTCCATTCTAGTGACGCACTTGATCACGTTGATAAAATCACTCGGAAAATCCTGGCACAGATTTGTCGTTGTTTAACTTTTTTATCGCAGGATTATTCGATATTGCAACAAGGATTGTCGATGCTTGTTCGAAATTGAAACAAAACAACAAAAAAAGAAGATGAAACGTCGTACGGACGATAACGTTGCGTTGATAAAACGTACAAAAGGATTCAAGATTAAACCGGATTTTTCATTTCAGCGGGGTATTTAATTCTCGTGTTTTTAACTGCAGGATTTTACCTGACGTCTAAGAAATATTGATGCGAGTTTTCAACGATTTTTTTCATTCGTAAACGCAGCAATGTTTCAATGCCTCGATTATATCATACGTGATTTATTTAAATATGAGAAAGAGTCAAAGTGTGACGAAGGATTATTTTATATCATCGTACATCTTCGATTATTTTGAAAAAAATAATCGATTATTCTGAAAAATTTTGATTCGATTCTTCGATTATTTTGAAAAAAATAATCGACAAAAAAAACATTATTCATGCGATAATACAAGTCGTTGCTTTATCCCTCTCGGAGAATTTCGTCCTTGCGCTTCTTTATCAGACATAATCGTGAAAATCGAGTGTATTACAGTGGGTTTGACTCCAAAATGAATTTTTTCATTCCGAATAATCAATAATGTGAACGATCGATGGGGAAACTTTGCAAACTTTGGCGATCGCTTTTTTTTGTTTCTTTCGATCTTCGTAAAGGATTGAATAACGAAAAGTTGGCGACGAATGACGAATGAAAAATAATATAAATCTTGACGAAATTATTTGTTATTCGTTTGAGAAAAAATTTGCGAATGATCGTCACGTTTGTTCGTCACGTGAAATTTGCCTCGTTCAAACGTTCTGTACGGTTCGTAAATTTCTGCGATTCGATCTCTCTGCAAAGAACAGACTGGCAGGAAGGAGAAGAAGAAAAAGGATCGCATTCGAATTTTTTCATCGCCCGTTGACGACCGCTGCGGAATATTTCATCCTTGCGCAATCAACGTCAAAGATCAAAAGAAATATCAACATCGTCAAACGTCATTTTTTCCAAAATTTTCTCAATCTTGAATAAAAAATAAAAAACATTACATCGAGACAATTTTTTTTTTTTATTTAAAGGAAAAAATAGCGAAAATAACGTTGCTTCCTTCGAAATAGCGATTAATCGTATTTTTCTCATATTTTACTCGTAATTCTCATCACTTTTATGAATCTCAATGTGGACATCCTCGCCTTTATGTTTCGCGAGTCGCGAGTTGGCACACGCGAATTGTCCTCGTTAAAATCTCGAACTAGACTACGAGGAAGCATTTTATATCTCAAGATTTATGTATAAGAGAGAGAAAGAATGAGAGAGAGAGAGAGAAAGGGAGAATTCACGTCACGTACGTACGTGACGTCGAGAAGACGTTGAGGAGCTTTTTACAGCTTCCTCGATGAATCCCGCTCAACCCCGGATTCGGTCGGAATTCATTGGTTCGCAAATACAAAGTGCAATTGCATCGTAATAACGTCGCGATTGGAAATTTATTCTTCGTAAATGTCATGAAACGAGATTGGAAAAAAAATTGGTGAATCAAATATGCAGTGTCTTCATATTGAAAAAGAAAAGAAGAAAAAGTTTTAAAATAATGGAATTTCTCGTTTTATCCTCTGCAATATTCGTGACGAATTACGTCTCCCAATGGACGTATGAACGATGAATAATTGTTCCAATAAATTCATTCGACTGTCGGAATTTTTTGAGAATTTCGACGAGCATTCACCGAGTTGTAATTTTCTTTGTTTTTTTTTAAGTCAATACACAACCTCCAGTGAAGATTCGTTTTGCAATTAGAAAACTTTATGCTTAGCTAAAAGTGCTCGAGCACTTTTTCACTCGGAATTTCATTTTTGTAAATTATTGGCACTCAATTTTGGAACGTCGTGTATATGCGTAAATACTAATTTTTTGTGAATCACCTGACAGTCGAGAACGAGCCAGCACGAGAGTACATTCGATCTCGATATTTTTTCTTCCTCCTCTTCGTGTAATTATTTAATATATCGATACGCCTTGCAAGGTTACTTCCATGGATGAGAACATACGATCGTTCGATCTGATGGAAAACCTCGGTACGTTCTATTGTCAAGGATACTCGTCGAGGCAAGTTCACTGTTATCGTCGTTCCAGAGCCTGTTGCACAAAACGATAAGAGTCTGAAGCAAGATTGAGATTAAAAAGGACAGCATTTTAAATACCCTTTTTTTATGACAAAAGTCGTAAAACGAGAAACACGTCGATAATTGCGATTTTTGTGCCAGGCGGAAAAAGATCGCGAAAAAAATTCATTCCCGAATGAAAATATTTTCAAAGCTTTTCCGTGCCTTTTCCGGTGGGATATACCGGCGGTATGACAAGAGGATGAATTAATTCATTTTCGAGTCGCACCTCGAACGTTGCAAAAAAATGTGACGTTGCCTGATGAAAAAGTTTTGCCTCGCTTCTACTTCCTACTTTGCATTTTAGCGATATTCGTGTTTTTATCGCGTCTCGACGAAAGAGAGAAAGCTTGGAAAACGAATGAGAGGAAAAAAACGTAAAATACAGTTTTTTCGGTAACTTTTCGAAAATATCATTTTTCCGACGATTCTTTGCGCAATCGGGTGGTCTTTTAGAGAGGAAAAATGAAGAAAAAAAATGAGATGGACGAATTTGTGGCTTCGAATCTATTCCGAGAGACTTTAAAGACTATTGACAATTGAAATGACGTTTATCAGGAATAACATCGGTGGAATATACGAGTGCGATAAGAGAGTGACTTTCAAAACGAGGTTTATCGGGTAGAAAGGAAGAGAAGTGACGTAGAGGAGGGCTTCAGGCTTAACCGACGATCTTCTCTTTAATTATGAAAATAGATATTTCCACGAGTTTTCAGCTCGTTCCTTCGCTACAATGTTACTTTTCTCGATATTTCTCGTGTGGTTTCTCATTCTTTTTCGCATACTTGTTTTTCTGTTTTGACGAAAGAGGAAAGGCTCTCGTTAATTGAACAGAGAGATTGGCTGAATGTGAACAAGCTGATGCGACGCGCAGATAATTCTTATCATTTTGTCTTACGCGACTAGATTTTATCTTATCGAGGATCGAAGCTGCGCGACGAATTCACACGCTCTGATACCGACGGAAAAACACAAACGCGCGCGTATCTAATTCCCTCAAATTAGAATCTCGATCTTTTCATCGTAAATCACCGTTATTTTTTTTTTTTTAATTCCGTTTCGTCGTTACCGAGGCAACTCTCGAGCTCGAAAAAGTCATTTTAACATTGTCAAAATTTCGATAAACATAAAATTCTTCACGAAGGTCAAATGAGAAAAGGAAAATGAAATCGTTGAGTAATTTCGAAATTCATTAAGGTATTGTCATTAAGGGGTCATACCGCTGTAAACGATTACAAGTCAGCGTTTTTTCGAGAATTTTTTTCGGATGGAAGAATAACGTCAAACGAGAATTTTTTATCCAAAATCAAAAATTCAAAATGGCAAAATTGCAAAAAAATGGTTCAAATCGAGTGAAATTCGGCGCTCGGGCGAGCGAAGATTCAAAATGAAAATTGATCCCGATAAAATTGGGCTTCTCCGAGGCTTCGGGCGTCTCCGAAAGCAAAAAATCTTGGATCAACATTTTTTCGAAACTTCGGCCTCAAATTCGTAATCATCGATCGGAAAAAAAAACCGGTACCGTGTTTCGTTGAAAACAAAAACGCTGTTTTTTTCGCGCTTGGGGCACAAACGGTAAGATTTTTCTGGCCGCTCAAGTCGTTGATACACGAATCAACAATATTTGAGCAATTCCTTCAAATATTTCTATTTCGTTATCTCTTCTTCCATTGAAAAAAAAAACATTCCCAAAAAAATGCCTATTTTTAGTCATTTACAGTGGATTTACACCTTAAACGAAACAAATGTTTCCTCGCACGTGATAACTTTGTGGCGTTTTGCTCCTCAGCGATAAAGATACCGCGTTTAAAAATAAATGACGTCGTTGTTTCGTTTTTTTTTTCGGAAAAAAATTATTCCACCACGATAATCGAGAGTCGAGAAAAATAATTGGCGTTTATTGGTGCTCATTGACGGATTTCACGAAGCACGAAAGTAATCAACCGTTTCTTCGAATCCGTATTCGTCCTCTTCCCCCCGGATGTTGACGGATGACGGAAAAACAATTTGTTAATTGATATTTTTTATTAACGATTGCGTGACTCGGTGTCGCGATAAAAAAAACGAGAGCTGATTATTATTATTATGATTCGTGATACACGTTTCGGTTGATACCACCAGTCGAACGTCACTCGAATCTTCGCGCGAGCGATCGACGAATTAAATTTGTATTTTGTACACGCGATCAACGTTCAAGTGCCGGGTGAGGAAAAAAGATGTTTGTTTGCCAAAAGATACGAACGATTTCAATGGATTTTACGGCAAAATAAGGCTCTCGGCGTTCGCGATTAATAACAAAAATTTTCGTGACGCTTCAATGTCGTTATTATTGTCGCAAAAGAGTAATCATCGTATTTTTTCAAATAATAATCGTTTTTGGTTTTTTTTATCGCCAATGCTCACCGAATTGACGACTTTCTTTTTTCAGCAAAGGTCAATTCTCGTAATTGAGAATTTCGAGCACTCGAATGTGGTACGAGAATTAACGAAAAAAAATGATCACACGACAGATACGAAAGACGTTGATTACGAATTAATAATAATGTTGATAGATTGAATGAACGAATATTTTGAAAAACATGTTTTATCTTTCTTTTTGAATAATCTTTTTATCTTGATTGTCATTAACGAAGTTTAGATGAGATAAAATGATGCTAACGACGTGAAACGATGTTTCAAGCACTATTTTTGAATTACACTCTGTTACAACAATTTATTCGCCAAAAGATACGTTTTTTCAAATAATAATCGTTTTTGGATTTTTTTTATCGCAAATGCTCACCGAATTGACGACTTTCTTTTTTCAGCAAAGGTCAATTCTCGTAATTGAGAATTTCGAGCACTCGAATGTGGTACGAGAATTAACGAAAAAAATGATCACACGACAGATACGAAAGACGTTGATTACGAATTAATAATAACGTTGATAGATTGAATGAACGAATATTTTGAAAAACATGTTTTATCTTTCTTTTTGAATAATCTTTTTATCTTGATTGTCATTAACGAAGTTTAGATGAGATAAAATGATGCTAACGACGTGAAACGATGTTTCAAACACTATTTTTGATTTACACTCCCCTTACAATAATTTATTCGCTAAAAGTTAAGGCGGGACATTGCAATTTTTAGATAAATTTTTCAAAATTCATCGTTTTGAATTTTCAATTCGTAATCGACGACTTTTTGAAAACATTTTACCGAAAGATGGCAAACTCAACTTTCTTGAAAATCACAGAGAAACACCACATTTTTTTCACTTCGTGTCTTTATTTTTTACAAACTAACCGATTGAAAAAAGTGATACGAAAAACGTTTTTTTTTCCAGCTAGGACACGTCGTTATTCGTAAAAACAACGATTGCGCAATCGATGATCAAAATTATTTTCGTTCTCGTGAAAACTAGGAATAAAATTATCCTTTCTTTTTTTTTGCGCAGGCCGTTTTGTAGATTTTCTCAAGAATAATATATATTTTAAAATCATACCTCTAACGTTTGTAACAAACTTGGCGTTAGAAAAAATTCCCCCACTCCCGATACGTATTTTCGTTCACCTTTACGTAAATATATTCTTGGTTGATTGATAATTTCTCGTTTCGTTCGTCGGAATAAACGAAATTTCATCGTGAGCTTCTTTGGCTTTTTTTCTCTTTTTCCACGCGAGAAAAAGTCGGATTTCAACGGTTCGTTCCAGCTTTTTTTTTTTTTTTTCAACATTTACATATTTACACAAACGTGTTTGAGTGACGTTTCATGTTTCGTTCTCCACCCATCTTACTTCACGATCCTCATTTTTCTCTTACGATTATCGATGAAAAAGTTGCGAGCGAAGATTACGCTTCGAGAGCGACCGCTTCGCGGGTCTCTTTACCAGCGGCATCTGTCGACGGAGAGAAGAACAAATTTCGTGAACAATGAAAAGGCTATCGCGAATCCTACGAATAAAGAGACAAAAATATTTCTAGATCGCAATTGTCCTTGCGACTCGTTTATCGACTCGAGTCGGAAATAAATGTGAGTAATATGTATATTGAATTAAAGGACAAACGATTTTGTCACAGAAATACCAAAACTTGGACCGCCTGCATTTATTGACGATCAAAACAATTAAAACGAGCAGTTTCCAGAAAGATTTCATTTTTGACCATTTTGTACGAAACATTTTTTTACTCTCTCGAGTGAATTTCGCTGGGAGAAAAAGATCTCAACAACAATTGCAAAGTTTCCGAAAGAGTTTGTTTTATTTTCCAAATTTTCTACGCTTTTGAAAAAATTAAATTTTATACGCTCGATAAGAGTACCTTTTTCTCTCTTTTCGGTTCTTTCCGGAGTGTCCTCTGGTACTTCGGGCAGAGAAACGTCTTCCGGCTCTCGAATCGTTTCCTCTTCCGTGCTCTTTGCCATAAGAGCGTCCAATTCGGCTTCGACCTCCGTCATGTCCTCGTCGCTCAACATTCCCACCAAAAGATCGTCCAATTCTCGCTGTTTTTCTATACCCTCTCTCGTGTCGTCCATTACCCTTTCGATCTCGTCGACGGACAATACATCCTGAAGCTTTTTCAACGCCGTATTGCCTATTTTCAGACCGTCTATGACTCTCGCTTCGACGAGGGTGAATTCAATGTCGTGGACCATTCTTTCGAGATTTTCAAGCTGGCCGTCGGTCTTTGATAGGATTTGCTCTTGAAACTTCTTTTTGCGCAACAGCAGCAGCGCTCGTCTGGGATAAATTTCGTTGGTTTTTTGTTTTTAATTATTTTCACGACAGAGTTTCGTAAGTGTTTTTCTACTTTGCCATCCGAGTTTTGCAATATTTTGCAAAAATTTTGGAAAACGACAGATTTACGAAATCACTCCATCGTAAAACTGCGCGTTTGTGTGAAATTGTGTTTTTTTTTCAATTCCATGTGATATAGTTTTCTTTCCAACGACAATTTTTCTTGTATTTGAAACAACATGCGATGTTTAGTAGAAAATCTCGGAGCCGTTTATAAAAAATCACATGCGTGATGGAAAAATGTGTTTGTTTTATTTTTACGATCGGAAAACTTTCGGTGAATATTGGGAAAGGTTAGATTTAAAAGGTATTCGATTGGAAATTGCGCTCTGAAAAGGTGGAAAAAGATTTTCGTGGCGAACTTGTTTCGCGCGAGAAGCGTAGCGCGTCTGATATACATTTTTCCACTTTCATTATTCGCATTGGAGCTTTTGTTTAAGGCCAGTGCCTTACGAGTGAAAAAAAGAAACGAATTTTGGATAAACGCGAGATCGTACGGTGTCTGAAAGCTGTTGATTCGAACAAAATAAGGAAAATCGATGCAATAGCGAAGTTATGCGATGTTTATAACCTAAAAAATCGCACACGTACGTTAAAAATGGTTGAGATCTATTCGCGAGATCGGAATTTCGAAATATTTGGAAAAAAACGTTCGACCTGAAAATCTTCGTTAGAATATCGTGCTTTGAACAAACAGATGAATACGTTTATTTCAAACTCACTCTTTTCTGCCGTTCGCCAATAACTTTTTCGCTATTTCGCGATCTTTTTCGATGCTCTGTTCGATTCTACGCTGGTACTGTTTGATCTTGTCTCGCGTTTGTTTCAATTGCTGTTGATGGTAGAAAAACAGAAAAAAAACAATGTAGAACGATTCGAAAAGAAAGTTTGGAACGAGAGGTTATGCGCTTGCGATCATCAAAACACGTAGAATTTACCAAAATTGCTTTGTCCTGCTCGGTAACGCGAGACGGCGGCTTTTTCTTCGTTAAAAATATACCCATTTTTTTCCACTTAAAATTATTCTCAATCGCATACAGCTGCTATTAACTTGTGGTATCGGAAACAATGAAGAGTTTGTAACAACATTGACAGCAGAGTGACACACGATACTCGAGTGTGACAGGGCGCACGCGCAGGTTAGGAACCGAATCCAGACTCCGAATCCAAAGAGCATGTCACCTCTGTGAAGTTAGCTGCTCAGTTCGCTCTTTTTTTCGGTCGTAGATTGTTCGCTCCTCTCGGAAGTTGTCAATTACTTAAGTTGCGTTGAAAAATACTTTCGATGATGAATAAGTTCAGTTGCTCCCTTCTTTCTAATACAACGGAATTTTTCCAACATTTTTTTCTGTATTTCCAATTGTTTTAGGTGAGCCCTTAATATTGACATGACCTTCACTGCAATTGTTTATTTCCCATTAAAATAACATGGAAAGATTTCTTTTCACTTTGGAATTTCACAAATCTCCAAGCGCGTAGTCCTTGACTCGATGTTTATCGACTAGACGGAAATTTCTTATAAAAATATGTTATAAAAATTTTCCTACATCCATCCTAACTTTCAGACAAGATCTTTGCTCGCGAACAAATTTAATAATTCATGTTTTTTCTTCCCAACATTGCGAAATCAGATCGAATACATTTCGAAATTTTGGATCATATACTTTTATCCCCGAATCTTTGGGCTTGGGCAAATGTTGTTTTCGTTCTTATGCAAATTCGGTCATTATATTTGAAATAATATTCATTTGCATTTCGCAAAGTGATGCGGTTAGAACTTGTCCTTTATAATTGATGTCAACGTCTTCCTTACTTGCGGAAGCAAAGTTACTCGTTCGAATCAGACCCACGGTGCTCGCAGCCTTAGACAACTGCGAACTTCATCTTTAGACAAACTGCGGCCGGGAGCATTCTCGTAACGGCGAATGAAGATACGATATTTGCGCTCGAATAAATTTAATAAGTATATTCAACAACACTAAGAGAAGAAACTGAATCAAATGGCGCAAGAGGGATATGAAAGGGTCGATGATTAACCAATTGTAATGAATACGTAATGCGTTGTTGAATTGAACAATGTCCATTATATTATATATTTATTCCCACATACACACGGCACGTTGTGAACCTTTTCTTAAATATTAATAATAACATTACATTAGTGATAATAATAGTAATGATAATAATAATAATAATTATAATAATAATAATGATAATTAATAATAGCAATTTATATTCGTCATCGAAATAATTAATCAATCAATAAATCGACAAAAAGGATACAATATTAAACGTAATAATTATTAATTCATTAGAGATATATATATATATATATATTTATATTGTTTATTTATATATATGTATATATTTATATGCATAATAAATCATATGGTAATAATCATTGTATTATCATATATTTATATGTACAGAGGGGTACAATATTGTTGTTCTTTTTTTTATCAGTGTTTATATTTATAATCGTAATATTTATTATTATTATTTTTTTTTTCTTCTTTAATTCTGTATACATACACGATAATTTATATTAAAGGGCTTATCGGGGGTAAGAGTGGGTGAATTAGCCCCGCGAATTTTGCCGCGATGGTAATTATTATTTATTTATTCACCGAGGAATATATGTATGTATGTATGTATGTATGTATATATATATATATATATATATATATTTTCTTTTTTTTTCATTCTTTTTTGTTTTTTGTCGGAACTCTCGGGGCCGAACATTCTCTCTCTCTCTCTCTCTCTCTCTCTCTCTCTCTGGAACCGTAAATTTCCTCATTTTCATTTCGATAATATCATCTCGATTACCAAGGGCGGATTTCATCCCGGGCATGTGCCCGCAAAATTATGATATACAATCAAATTTTCAACCTTTTTGTTTATCCAATGTTTTCCACTCAGCGTGAAGGAGGATAAAATGAAAATACATAAAGGTAAAATCCGCTCTCGGCTCGATATGGCTGTTTTTCCTTTTCTTCAAGTATGGCTCGTGCAATTTTTACTGTTTTTTTTCATCATATATATTACAAAACATCCATTTATAGTCTGGCCGTTTTGCGCAGAGAGTCGCGTGCCGTGAGCGTAACAAATTATATCCCGGACGATCTCTAAGCTCCGTGATCAATCAATCAATCAATCGATCGATCAATTAATTATTCACGTTTTTATCTTCTTAAATTATGCCGCCATTTTTTTTTCTTTCTCCTCGGGCCCCACGTGGAGCGATCAGAGGATACATTATCGTGTAATTATTCATCATTTATTGTTATTATTAATATTATTGTTATTGTTATTGTTATTATTCTTATTATTATTATTGATAACATTGCTGAGAATTGGCTTATTTTGCTCGCGTTTTTCTTCCTCGATCTTCCATCATGGTGCTTATTTCGTATTCGTTATATTATTATTATTTATTATTCAAGCGTCGATTATACCGAATCCCATAATACATATAATAATATATGCTCTATTATTTCATCGACAACATGATCTCGATCAGAATCGTTGAAAATGGGTGTCCCGAATTGAATTATTATTCGCGCTCTCACCGATTACAACCGATATATTGTTTGTTTGTTTTTTTTCTTTTCATTTCTTTTATTTTCAATTTATCTATAAAGTTGCGGTCTAAACTCTCCCCTCCCCCATCCCCCACAGACCTTTGTTATTTCATTATCGGAGGCTCCGAAGGAAACTCTCATCGTAAAAGCGCTCTCACTAAACAATTGGCGATCGTACGCCAATTTTTTTACTTTATTTTCGTGCTTCTCTCTCTCTCTCTCTCTCTCTCTCTTATTTTCGCACTCTTCCTGTCTTTCTGTGTTTTTTTTTGTATGATTTACGTTTTTTTTTCTCCTTTTCTCATAAATATTCTGTACAACTTTTTTTTTGTTCTTCTTTTTCATCAAATAATGGATAATTATTATAAATCGCCATCGTATATTTTTCTTAAATAATCTTAACGTTATTTCATTATTATCGGTAGTGTAAAATTGAAACTTTACGTACTTATGTAGATACTCGTGTCATTTTGCATTAATCTTCTTTTCGTATTTTCTTTGCCTTGCTCTTTTAATTTTTCTCAGTCGCAAACTCTCGCTATCTCGCTCTCCCTCCCTCTTAGCTCTAATTCCCACCTCTTCCGCTCCATTTTAACTCACAATTGCGCAATCGTAAAATTTAATACGCTCGCTATACGTATTCTTTAAAATTATTTTCATTTAATGTATTTTTTGTTTGTTTGTTGTATATCGATATCGATTAGTAAGAATATGTAAAATTGGTATTTCCACGTATTTTTTTTTGTCACTTGTTTCGTTTTTATTTTTTCTCAAACTCTTATTCTTCCTTATTGTTTTTTGTTTCGTCGATAAATCTCGTATGTATCCACAAAATCGTTTAATATACATGGAATTCAAAAAGGGGCTTATTTATTGCTTGTTATATTGCGGGGGGGGTGTTTTTTTTTTCAATTTCTTCGCAGCTCTTCCATCGCTCGCGAACTACGTACTTTTCCCTTTGCCATTTTGACGTTTCTTTTTCCCTCGAAAATCATTTCCGTAACCGAGTTTTATTCGTTTTTTCAAGTTTTCGCGCAGATCAAAAGTGCAACTTTCTCGTAATTCGGATGAAACGATGAAAAACAAAGAAAAAGACATAACACAAAGAAACAAATGGCATCTCGTCACTTTCGATAAATCATTCACGATCGATCGATCAATTTTTAAATCGATGATTTTTCTCGCTCGTTATCGTCGAGTCATTTTTCCCTTCCACTGAAAACATTACCTCTCGTTCATTTAGAATTTTACATCTCATAGATCACTTTTGATATGCGAACGTTCGGGTAAAAGAGGATGGCGGTCATTTTGCCATCCCTTTTGTTAGAAAATAAAAAATCAAACAAATTGCATGATTTCGTTGAAACGGAAAAGTGACGAGATTTTTTTCCGCAATGAGAACAAGTGGAAATTCTCAGACGTAAAATTTACTAGAAAAAAACACACTGACCACATGTTTTTGTCGTCAAAAATTGTTCCATGGCGAAGGATCGACTTCAATGGGATTTTTTCCACGATTATTTTTCATGAAGGGTGTTATTTTTCATCAGGAGAGGAGAGAAGAGGGGGGGGGGGCTTGGTTGAGTGAAAATCGTGTATGAATATTCGCAATTATCGTCGTACATATTCTCGTTCTGCTTCTTTGATAATTAACATCGTCTCATTTTCGTTAATTGAATCCTTTCTTGGCTCTCGCTTTATCATGACTTTTATTCGAGAAAAAAAAATGAAAACTGCTTCAACAAGTGCCACGATTCTCATTTATTTTCCTTCCTCGCTTTGTTCTCAAACGAATGACGATTTTTGTTCAAAGTGCGAGAGAGAATTTTATTTGTATTAACTATTATGTCGTACTGCTTTGGTTTTACTGACAGATGCGAAGAAAATTAATATAACGATTGAAATAACACTTTTTTTTTTATTGAGATTAGAAACGACAAAGATCGCGAAAGAATACAAAAAATATATTTTCTTGTTTTTTTTTCTCTTTTAATATTCGCTCTGATCTTTTTTTTTTTCTTTCATGACTACACGCAATTGCATTTTTCCTCGTGCTTCGAAGAAATTCAGAGTGACAACGAAACTGTAAATTTTTTACTTGATTTTTGATACTTCAATGGCAATAAAAGTGATGATAATAATAAGAATAATAATAATAACAATAATAATAATGATAGTCGCAATAAAAATAATAATAACAACAACAACAACAACGAAAATAATAATAATAATAATAATAATAATAATAATAACAAAGTCTTTCGGCTTATCGATTTATTTCTGAAGCTTGAAGAGCTTGTAATGGTTTTCTGGAGATAATCGATGAGATCCAGCAAAACCCTCAAGTTTTGTCTGTATGCCTTGGCATTTATCTTCTTTAATTACCATTCCTCGCATGTTCCGTGTTATAACTTAGGACTGCACGTAATTCTTTCGTTTTTTCGCTGTATATATAGTATATATATATGTATATATTCGAGACAACGAAAGTGTACTTGTTTTTGTTTTTCTTCAGTAATTCATCTTATCATTATTTTTCAATAACAATGCTGATTTTCACAATAATCATGTAGACCAATGATAATTCGTGAGAATTTTTTTTTAATCGGTGCAAGTATGTGAATTGTACTTTTCAATTGTCGAACGTAGAGTCGCATCGCGCGAATAAGGTGATCATTTACGTGCATGTTTTTTTTTTGGCTTCCTGCAGAATTTGCGATTTCTATCGAGAATCGGGCTCATGATTTATGTAAAATAGTCCCCTTCCCCCTGCCACATTGATGTCGATTTTTTTTTCTCTCTCGTTCACAACGCGATCCTTTTTGTTTTTGGCAATTTTTTCAAACGCGTCTTTACAGATCTACGAAGAATTGAGAAAAGAAAAAAGAAAAACGAGAATCATATGCTTCAATCCGATGATAATTTTGAACCTCCCTCATTCTGGTGTTCATTTCCGCTACCCCTTTCTTCATCCCTTAATTGCTCAGTTTTTGTCGTGTTTTTTTTTTGGTTTCAACATCTTTCGATCTTATCTATACGCTAGATTCGTATGTATATAACATGCGTGTACGTGTGTGCAGAGACTCGATCAGATTCACGGTCGAGCTCGATGTATTTTTTTTCTAAACAAATTCTTATGATAAAAAAAAAACGAAAATGAGCACATCCGCTGCCTCTCCATTAATTACGGTTAACAAGATATTTCTTCTGAACTTTATATACAAATGCAATAAAACTCGAATCTGATTTTCATTTGTTTTCGAATTCAATTTTCCCGTTTTTTGTTCCTTCGTCCCGTCGTTTTTTTTTTTTCTGTTTTTATCAAAGTTGTACATTATCGATCCAAGAAACCAAAGTCTCATTGTTTCTTCGTCGAATTCTCGCGAATCACGATCTACACATATTTATACTTAATTTTTTTTACTATTTTAGCCCCATTAGCATGGTTTCCAAAATCGTTTTAACAGAGCCCCATTGAATTTGCATTTCTCGACGAAAAATAATAATAATAACTTTTCTTTCTATCCTCAATTTTAATTCCTGCCGCGCACGAGTCCATTCGCTTGCTTCGGTTTTATTTATGGAGTCTCGTAATTAAACGTAATTGTTCTTCGCGCATAATTTTCATACCGCAGCGTAATTTATTTTTCGAATTTCCTCGTCATACTTTGATAAATTTTCCGACGATTTTTCGGAAAATGGTTCGAATCGATACTTCACCCTCGCACTTTGTCCAATCGTCGATTTTCTCGACCGTCATCCCTCGAGAAAAAAGGGCCAAAAAACAATGCTGTACGTTAGAATACGCTGAATTGCTCGCGCCGACATTATTATTTTTTCTAGTTAACTTACTTTTCATTACCCTTATGAAAAATCATCCGAATTGGCTCAATTTTTTTTTTCGCGCTTTTTATTAATTCAATATCATCTAGGTCTCGATAAATCTCATTGTATTTTGTTTCCTGTTCTTAATACCCCCTTAAAGGTCATTGAGCTGGTGTTTTATCCTTGTAGTGTTCTCTAATACATTTTTTTTTGTAACTTTTTTTTTTCGCATCGATTTAACAGTCGGATTTCACGTTTCGTCCTGTGATACGCACGATTTCGTTTTTTTTCCCCATCTCTCAACCTCGTTCATCCCTCCAGAATTTTTTTCTTTTCGTTTTACGTTAAACTTATTTACGCAATCAGGATTATGATTCTTTATTATATTTTTGTTTCCTTCGGGCTACAAGTTTATCCTAAGGTATTTGCTTTTTCTTCTTCTCAATTATTATTATTATTAATATTATTAAATATTATTAATAATATTGTTATTGTTACTATTAGTATCATTATTCGTTCGTAAATAACGAAACAAAATTTTACCCTCGAATCTGTTAAATGTACTCAAAGCGAAGCGGGCCTAAGTCCCTTCGGCTCGTGTTCGTAACGATTTTTCTTCCCTTTTTGAAATTCTCAGTGCCGTCGTTATCCTTTACAAACGTTCGTTCGTCTCGTTTCGTTTCCGTTTTTCATTTCGTTCAAAGTAGCATGAAAAGAAGAGTATTTTTTTCGCGTTTTGTTAAAGAAAATCATTTGATCCTTCGAGATCTATTTTCCTTCATTTGATTCGACCGTTCGTTGGTCCAATGGGAATTACTTTTACGTCCCCCGTACGTCCTCGTCCACTTGGCTCTTCCGTTTCTCTCTCGGGACTTGACGAAACGACTACCATTTTGTTACCACCGTTTATTCGTTCGCTTTTTTTCTTCTTAATTTTCGATCCACGTAATTCGGTTTTTCCAAGGTTTTTTTAAATTTATTTATCGCAAAAGTATTGCTGTGTTGACGAGAATTGACACCGTTCGCGCTCAGGCACGTGCTCCAACGATATTCGACATTATTCGCAGGAATATATTGATCGTTATACATTGCAAAGGACAGATGTTTATAATTAACGAAAAACAAAATGGCCGACGCTCGACGTCCCCACACGCGATCTTTCCTCATTTCCTCCCTCCATTTCATTTCCCACAAAATCTTTCGTCCTCGCTTTTTCCCCTTCTACGTGCTTTTCTCTCCCACCGTCTCTCTCCATCGAGTTGTTTCTTTGTTTGTTAATTGTTGTTTTATATATACCCTGTCGTCGAATACAATTTAACCGTATTATAATCATCGTACAATATATTCATTTATAATGATAATAATAATAATAATATCGTATCGATTATTATTCAGCGATCTGCGAAAATTCAAGAAAATCTCCAGTGTTTTCGTGCTTTTTTCATCTACGTTCAATAAAAACAGTCAATGAGAATTTTTCAACGTAAACAGATATATCCTCATTTTCCATGTCTTACTTCTTCCTCTCACTCTCTCTCTCTCTCTCATTCTCTCCCTCCCTCTAGCTTTTTTCGATTTTTTGATTTTGCTATGGAGGATTTTCGAGACGAGAAAAAAAAAAGCCAAAAATCGAAGTTCTCTCGAAAAATCAGGCAAAGACACGAGGAAAGAAGGAAAGGAAGAAAACCGCGTGAGATATCCAGGTTTTGTCGGTCAGAATTTCTCTCTTTTTTTTTCATCTCACTGCACGCGTTTGTTGTTATTATCATTCGATTAATGACAATCTCATTAATCGTTGAATTATTGAACGATCGTTTTCCGATCATGTACATACATATATATGCAATATACAATACATATATATATATATAAACATATATGTTTATATATGTATATATTTATATATAATTTTAAAAAGATTGGTGTTGGCGACGATATTACAAAAACATAAAAGACTCGCTTGTGACATTTTATTATTTTTTTATCCACTGCACTTTCTCTTCTTCTTAAATATTCTCGTACACCGTTAATTGTTTATTTTTCTATACTCTTTCTCCATCCCTCAAATTCGCTTAATCAATAATTAATAATTGTTTAATACTAAAGGCTCAATAGCATTCTCTCTCTCTCTCTTTCCATTTCCTTCTGTATCCTCTTTATCTCTCAATCTCTGGTTTTTTGTTCTCTTCGCCTCGGACGAGAATATCCTCGAAAAAAAAAAAAAAAAAACAAAAATCGTCATAGAAGACAAATTGATCTCGTTAGACATGAGATGGAAATCGCATTTTCGTACTTTCGCAAATTCATTTTCAATCAATTTCAAAGACTCGAATGTCGATTTTAATTGTTAATCGACTGTCGAAAGCGATATGGAGAAAAACGAAAATACGAATTAAATCATTATCGCGACAAATTTTTTTATACAACGCGATTGTAACGATCGATTGAAAATCTGAACTGAGGTACGTTTTGCTGTTGTTGTTGTCGTTCTTTTTTTGTTCACAGTATTTTTTCCTCTTTTCGTACGATTTTACTCGACCCAACGATAATCGATCATACAATGATCGCTTAATGTATTGCAGTCATGTTTCTGTATATATAGATATTATATATACATATACATATACATATACATATAATTATATATACATTAGGATGTCCGTTATTTCCAAAGTTGCCTCTTTTCACGCGGGTATGCCCCAAATCATTCTTTTATAGCCTAAACACTGTGTGAAAAAAAAACGTTCAAATGCCATTTAAAGCCTGTCTGAATAACGAGACTTTTCTACTTAAATTAGCGCGGGATTTTGACACTCTTTGAATTTCAATCTTCATCCTAGCCTGTTACGTTCATTAAATTATAAAAAAACTATCGATTCCGCCTCGATTACGGTCCTCTCGAATGGACAAACTTTTATCTCGACGATGAAAATTTCCTCAAATTATTGTTTTTTTCCAATGTTAAAAAAAGAAATTTTTTTCTCCACCGACACAAACATTTCTCTCTTCCAAGGTATCAAAATCGAGGTCCAGCCGGCAGTTTTTTCGTAACTTAACGCACATACGACAAGCGAGAAAATTCTTCTTGTCGATTTTATTATTGTTTCTCGCTCGTCGTATTAATTTTCAAAATACGTCGATCCTGCTGCGACTGTCATGCTTTTACAGATCGACGGATCTTTGCATCGGTGAGAAAATATGTTTTCTTTCGATTTTGCAAAAAAAAAGACAGATTTGAAATCATTTTTGTCACCGATAGAAAAATTCTTCCATCCAAATCGCGGTCGACGCTGACTGGGATGAGAATCGAAATCCAAAAAGCGCGAAAGTCTCGTATTAATCAAATCGGACAAGTATCGTCAATTACGCGAGAGTCAACGTCGTTTGGAATTTTCGTTTTTTTTTCCAACATTGATTTTAGGCCACGAGGCACCGATTTTGAGCATATCCAAGCGAAGAAATTCCATTTGAGAAATAACGACACCCGAATATACACATACGTATATAAATCGAGAGACGCGGTGGCGTCGCAGGACGCCGGGTAAATAAATGGAAAAAAGGACATTTTTGAGAACTCTGCCGCGCACTCCACTGTACAGCAAGTTCGACTTTTACTGGTATATGTATATATTATATATATTAATATACTCATATATATATACTATATACATATACATTTGCCTATTCGCGCACAATATTTGTACACGAAATGTTGTTATTCATCGTAATTAGACCCTAAGGATTTTCTTTTCCCTCAGTTACATGCTGCTTCTAAATGATATCAATTTTATATATATATATATATATATATATGTTTATGTATATATGTATGTATGTATATGCATATATATATAATATATATAATATATATATATATATATATAGACTTACACGTCTAGTTATTCAGCAATTAATAATTAATCAATTAATATATTTTTTCAATAATTAATCCCCCCTCCCCTCCCGTTTGTTATTATTAATAATATTGTTGTATTATATATTATTATTTACCAATGTCGGAGATTGGGCGGGCGCTAATTATGCAGATACGGCCATGGCATCTTTTTCATTCTTTTCAATCCTCATGATATCGCTCGTTTTTAATGAAATCGCCTTTATTTTGAATTTTCCTCTCCCCCCCCCCCCCCCCCCCCCTCCTTCCTCTTACTGTTAGGATGGGATCGTCCTCTGGTTTTCTTTTTATCTTCAACGTGGATTTCTTTACAATTTCAGATCTGACGTGTTGCTGTCTCTCACTGGTGGTCATTTGTCTCGCTCACTTCCGGTTTTGACATGCGTTTTCTCGTAATCGTTGATCCTGATTCGCTGATGTTCCGTCCCTTTATCCAGAGGCTAATGGGGTCCATTTCGTCATCGGCGTTTTGTGTGCTGCACGTGTGTGTGTGTGTGTTTGTGTTTGTGTGTGTGTGTGTGTATGAGTTTTCTTCAAATAATCATTTTTTTTCTAGGCGTTTTATCGTTGTGCCGTCAGTCGATCGTGCCACGCGTTGCCCTCTCTTCCATTCTGTCGGAGCAACAAACGAAAAAAAAGAAAACGTACCGACTTAAAAATCTTTTTAATTTTGGAGTAACTGAGACGATGGAGGTGGCTGATTCGTTACATTTGATAATTATCATCCACGCATATAGAAAATTCGAAACACTTTTCGAAACACTTAGATGCAACGAGGAAAGAACGAGGAGATTGGTGTTTATCGAGGAATAACATTGACGTTTTTCATGGTGTCCAGTAAGGATTCGCGTTTGCAACGGAGGAGTCATATTTTTCGGTGTTTTTCGCACGAAAATTCGCCGATTGTGTACTCCGACAGACTCCGACAAGTAGTTTGGGAAAAACATCGATAATTCGTTTTTTCAAAGCGAAAAAATTATAAAACACCGACATTTTTTCGAAAAAATTCAAATGTGTTGCGAAAAAATGAACGAACTGATTTGGCATCGAAGGAAAAGACGTTTTTTGAATATCTTCGGAATTTGGTTTTTTTTTCTCGAACAGTTCGTGGATGAGTTTAAATTGAGAGAAAAAAAAAGTGGAAACACGGAAAAAGATTTTTGAAGAACTTCAAGGGTATTGAAGAAAAAATGGATTCGACATTGGGGGAAACGAGATTTCTCCCGGTGTTTCGCGCGTCATTAACATTTTTCAGATTTTTTCAATCTAGAAATTAATTTGGAAGAATTAATCTGGAATATTTGAAAGAGAAAGTATCTCGGAATTTTTGAGGGGCTCATTGGACACCATGGGGTTGGGGGGGGGGGGAGGTCCACATCAGGATCAATACGTACTTGTTGTTAGGTCTTAACAAGGCTCAATGGTAGCCATTAGTGAACGCCGCTGGTATGAGAGGACCCTGGAACAGTAGACGGAGAAACATCGTGGATAAGATTCAACGTCTTGGCTGAAAATCGTTATTAACCATTACCAGTTTCTTAATGTTTTGTTAATCATTTTTTTTTTTTTTTTTCATTTAAATGAATATACAGTGGAACCTCACGTAAATTAGAGTCTTGTACAGATTGCAAGGGCAATAAAATTGGGGGTGGGGGGAGGGCAGGGACTGGACAGCGGGGTCTCCTCATTGGCTCGAGCGAAAGATAGCGAAGGGTGGGAGGCTCTGCTCGTTGATTTTTCGTAACGCTCAAGTTCGTCTTCGTACGACGAGAGTTTTGCGAGGTTTCACTGTATATATATTTCTCTATATTAATGTAATATATAGTTGGGGCATTCCGTGTCAAATTGATCACTTTGAAAACTTCTGTTTTTGATTCCTTTGTCACTTTTGCCAGTTATCGTATTCGATTTGCCAGACTTCCCTCGAATTGTTCTTCCAAACGGGAAGTTAACGATGATTTTCTTTAAGAAATTGGTGTTTTTCTCTTCAAAAGCCTGCAATCTGGCCAGAATGAAACCGAACATCATTCCTTTCGCCTCTTAATGAATTTAATTTTGTTTTTGAATTTTTTGAGAAAAAAAATGAACATTTTGAAACGCTATCGTCCATCTGGATTTTCAGTTTTACGGAGAAAACCGTAATTTTTTTCAAAGTTTTCCACTTTTCTCTTTTTCTCTGTAATAAACTTCTTTTTTCCGGCGCTTCAGAAAACTTTGAAGACTTTTCGGTCTCTTTCCCGAAAAATGAAAACAAAGAAGACGGTATTGAATTATTCCCCTTCCTTTTTGTCTTAGAAAACTCACTTGGCTCACTTCTTGGCCAAATGAGGCACTTTTAAAAAAGACACTTATGAAAAACAAAATCATCACTCACTTCCGGTTGTTGAATATAATAACTGGTAAAAATGTCGAAGGAATCGAAAAATAGAAGGTATCAAAGTGGTCGATTTGGCGTGGAATGCCTCAGTTGTAATTGATTTTTTTTTTTTTTTTTTTTTTTTTCAAAAAGAACTTAACGAAAAAACACGCACACTTATTATATGTGTTTTCTTGAGACTTGGGGGCAGCGTGTGTCCTCGGGTCTTTACGAAAATCCTCTTTTTCCCTCGTATATTGGCATAATCCAAGTGACGCGATCGTCTTGTGCCCGAGTGTATGAAGAGAGCGAGTGCCAAGCTCTTCTATGATCGAAGAAACGACGGTCGTATCGCTCTTGGCTCGCTCGCTCCCCCCCTCACTCACGATACTCACGATTATTACTCACGAAAGGGGTGCATAATAGACACACTGAGGGGCTTGCTGTGAGTACTGTTAGTATAAAATTAGTCTGGTTCAAATTAAGTCTATAACACGTTTTTTTTTTCATACAAACTAATACATTTTTGTGGTTTTTTTTTATTATTCATAATACGTATATTTATAATATATCAAACGTATATGGGCTATTTAATGCTGAATCGACTCATTTTTTGCTCGTATTTGTTGCTTTTTTTTTGCAACTCGTCAATTGTAAAATTTGTCTCATCTTTTTTCTGGTCTTTGACGAGATTTTGAGAGAGATGCGTTAAACGTTTTGCCGAACAATTTCGAGGACAATTCGATTCGTAATTTTACTGGTTTTTGAGAAACTCGGATCATCGTCGGGTATTGACAAAAAAAACAACGTTAATAATGTTGGTTAATTTGATTTCTATTTTTTTTTGTCATTCAATAGCCCACATATAAAACAGCAGAGAATTATTGATAATTCGTACAAAATTGAGAACATTTACTACAGGAATTATTAATAACATAAAATTCGGACCGAAATTAGAAAATTTTTCCGAGTTACTTTTTTCGAAAACATTATACATTCAAAAATCGTTGTGACGAGAAGCATTCACATTCAAGGAAAACATTTTTTTCTTTAAAGTTAAATAAAAATTAGTTGAAATGCTTCTTTTGCAGTCAGTGCAGCCTCGACAAACCGGAAGTAAAATGGGGAGGTGAAATAAAATGAATTTCTCATACTTGACGATACTATAAAAACTTTCAGTGACAGCGATATTGAAAAGTTATTAACAAACTTTTAAATACAAAAAGAATTCTGAAAATATTTCGTAAACTTGGTTGTTTTCATGCAAAAATAAATTCGTTGAGTTTTTTCAATACACTTGACGTAATCGACTCGCGGTTTCGTTGATTAGGTCTTGAACAGGAATAGAAAATTTCAAAATATCGACAAAACTTGGAAAATACTCGAAAAACTCAACGAATTCATTTTGTATAAGAGAAGAAAAGAAGATTTTTCCAACAATTTCCGAAATTTCTTTTTCCAACAACGTTTCGTCAACTTTTTGAAAATGTTATTATTAAAAATTACTGTCCTCGGTATCTTAGGTACCACTAATTTAAAAAAAGACTTTTTCACTGTCGTTGGGTACTCGAAATCCTCGTTCCACTTTGGTTCTGCCTAGACTGCACGTGCGGCTTGTAAACGAAGCTTTTTCTCTTTATTTCGTCACGGAAACTCTTTGCCTTGGACGTGAATCAGATCGTGATGCAATGATGAATTTTCTTTTGACAAACTTACGGGACTGTAGTTGAGCGGTGCGCGGGAAACGGCGATCGCGGGAAACGCTGTTGTCGGTGGCTGAGGGCTGGCTGCAGCTTGGACGTAACTTGCAACGGAATCTGCGGCTGCTGCTGCCGCTGCCGCTGCTGCGCTCGTACTGTACATGTCAATTGGACCGGGTGAATTCGCCGCGGGAAACGAACGACCCTGGGGACCACCGTGACCACCGCCACCATGGGGCGAGGCCGGCGGAAATCCTGCCTGTGCAGCTGCCTGATAATTGTTCATCACTGCAAGAAACCATTTTGTTTTTTTGTCAATTACAATTATATAATGGAAATTAAAATAAATAAGCGAGTAAATAAAGTCTCACAGGGATACAAGTCGGGGGACAAAAATTGCGGGGGCTTGAGAAACAAAAAAAATCTCGGGAAAAAAATATTGAAAACAATCGGTTGGAATTTTTAAAAAATGACCCGGTGGGCTCTTAATATTGGATTTTTGAATTTCAATTTTGTAAGTTTCAGAGTGATGTTATTCGAAATTTGTCGAAATAACGAGAAATTCCGGATAAAAAAATGGTTTTTTCAACGCTGGTTAAAATATTGTTCCACTGTGTGGCGTGAAAAAAGGCATTTTTCTCCTCTGAAAACAGCGATTTAAAATAATTTAGTGATAATTTCATAAGAAACTTGGAGAAAAGTTAATCAATCGGTTTTTCGATTTTCACAATTGTCGTTGGACCGTGGTAAAAGTCATGACAAATGTGTCGGAAACAGATTAAAAAAACGAAACTATACCGAGCGTTTGAAAGCTACGAAAATGAGAATTGTTCGCTTCGGGGGGATCGTCGTATTCCGGTCTCCCCTGTGTATCACTGCGTGCTCGAAAAATCGAGGATATCGAGGACAGAAAGCAATCTATGCATTACTATGCTGGAAAGATCGGAAATAAGAAAACATAAAGTGAGCGAGACGAAGATAGATAGAGAGAGAAAGAGAGAGAGCGAGAGGAAAAGAGAGACAGGGAGGAAAAGTTAAAAGAGAAGGAGGGTAAAAGATAAAGTTTCGAGAAGGCAGGATTCAGAGTTCGCTAGATGACAACCGAGAACGCTTCTGTACCTCTCTTGTACAATCTAAAAATCCATTCAGCTTTTAAACTCTCGACAATGGTATGAGAGGCGGGATATACACACACACACACACACATATATACATATATAGACATATATATACATATATACAAGAGGCATTAAGGGGGTTGAGGAATATCCGAAAAGAGAAACGGTTACAAAGTTTTATTACGGTGAGGAAGAGGAAAATCGGGAGCTTTCAGGAGAGAGAGAGAGCGAGAGAGAGAGAGAGAGGGATGCTTGGCGATTCAAAAGTTTGATTTATCTGAGAGCAGATTGCGAAAGAAGAGAAGAATGAGAAGTCCTTCGAGGAGAAGTTGAGGATGGAAAGCTCATGTGAACGAAAAAAGTGGGGAAAAAAAACAGAAAAAGAAATTACGAAAAATGCGGATATGGGTTGGGATGAAACTCTGCTACAGCCTCGAGCTGTTTCATGTTTCACGTGTGGAGCTGCCGAAGCGCAAAAACCGATCTCCTCAACTCTCTTTTGTGGCTCCGAGCGAGACAAATTTTCCACGAAATTCGAATTAATCGAAGTAAATATAGCGAGGGGATGAAGAATTATTACGAGGTCAAGAGTTATTGAAAGTGGATAAATAAAAGTCGGAGATGAAAGAGATTTTTTGCCGGGCTCTTTCATTGACGTCTCGGATATTTTCATGAGGGTGAAAAATTATTGTGGGGATGAGAGAAATCGACGATTGAATCGACTTTTATTCGAGCAGAATGCATCACTGAACATTCGGATCGGACTTTGCGATCAATGCGAAAACGTAATCACAATTGTTGGGACGATGCTGATGGCCGAAAGTGTTTTCTCAAGAATCGGAGAAAACTTGGAGAGCACGATTTCGAGTTCGGAAATATCTTCCGTCAATTTTATCGAGAACGATGAAAAATCGAACATTTTTTGCGATAATATTGCAACTGTTTTTGAGATTCTTTTTCTGCCGGCTCTGAACCATCAGCGAACGTATCGCAGAGTTTTTGGAAAAATCTCCACAATTTTGGTCGTCCAATTTCGGAAATAGAAAATTATTTTATTAATAATATATCGTATATTATGTTATTTCATTTTTAGGGAACCTGTTTTTTATTTTGTCCCAGTTGAAAAATTCATGACGTTGCAATTACGGACTCTGCCCGTTGGACATTCAATTTCCGAATGTCGCGGAATATAACAACGTTAAATTCATTGCGAGGAATATATTTTCAATCCGAATAATCACGTGCCGAAATTCGGTGGATTTTATCGTACTCACCAGAAAGTGCTTGCGTTAACAATGGCGTGTTGTTGTTCGGGGTGAGCTGTCCGTTGGTCAGATCCACTGAAACACAAAACTCTGATTAACGTTACGTTGGTGGAATTTTGCAATCGAAATTTCGCAAAAATCGTCGTACGACCCATCACTGAATATGTGAATGAAAAAAAAAGGTTGTACTCCCGAGCAGCATCCCTCATTCCTTTTAACCAGAATTTTTTAATCCTTTTTTCTCCAACTTGAAAGAGTCGAGAAAAATAACATTATTGCAGAAAAGAATCGTCGTAACCAATGTGTCGCTTCCTCGGGGATTTCGCAGTGAATATTGCGGAACGAGGCTTTTACTCTCGCGAGTGGTAATTTGAAAGAAACAATAAAGAACGAGGAGAAAAATCGAAAATTTCAGAAGCACGTCCAGGTGCTTTTGGAAATTTGTGAAAACAAAATTGTGAAATTATACGCCCGAACACGAGCACAGAGAACCTCCAGGCAGAAATGTATGAAACGCGCATTCGCGATCGATTATTTTCAAAGTCAATTTTTGTAGCACTTGAAGGAAAAAAAAAGATGAAAAAAAACGACCGAAAGTTTATTCACGTTTTAGAAAATCGACGGATGTTAATGCGGGCAAAGTTTGGTTTTCTTTTTTTTTTTCCACTGCTCAAAGGAATGTATATAGTATACGTTTTCTTCGTTAGCGTGCATCGTTTTGCGGAAGACAAAAAAAAATGATTCCGCTCCAGAGAGAAGTGATAAGATACGACTTCCATACATTTCTTCCGCAGTGAACTCCTTTGTAGGTGTTGCATTGCAGGCTCCGAGTACGGGCGACCCGCATTATCGTTCCCCGGCGGGTTTCCGTGGTAGTACATTGCCGGCACTCCTGGCATTAATAGAAGAGAGATAAAGATGAAATAATAACTTTTGCGAGCGAAAAAATTGACGAAGAAATCAGGATCGAAGAAAAAAAAAGGCAAATGTATCGGGCATTTTTTTTTCACTCAAGGAAGCACGGAGGGCATTATTCCGGCAACGAAAAAAAACAGAATGAGAATTTCGCTCACTCGGCAATACTATAAAAATCTCGGTAAAAAGAAATGTACGTAATTTCACACGGTAATAGTATTGAAAAGTTATCAAGATACTGATAAAAAAAAACGTCTCTACGAAATATTTAGAACACTTATTTTCTATTTATAACGCGCCAATTCTTTCCTTCGCTTTTTTAGTACACTCGAATTTGTTCAACATTTCTTCGGTATTTCGAGATTAACATTTTTCAAATTTTATTTGAGACTATGAGTATTAAAAAAAAATGAACGAATTAGTTTATGATGGAAGAAAAAGAATCTTTTTTTCCAACAATTTCTTAGTGAAATTTGAGTATTTTCATTTTTCGAAATTATCGTCTTACAGTCATGGTGTGATTGAGGTTTTTCTGTATTGATTTTGTTTTTTTTTTTCTAGATTTTGTAGCATCGCCCAGTATGAGAAATTAATGCGGGAACAATGTCCGTCATACGCCTTGAAGACAATACAAACAAATGAAAAAACTCTAGACCGAAACAAACATTTGCACGGAATACGAAAAACATAATCGGGGATGCAGTTTTGGGCGTTTCTTTTAAATTAACTCCTAATGAAATCGATTATTTTCCGCCGATTAATTAATTTTTTAATCGTCATTTGTTCCTCGTTTGTTTCGAGGTTACAATTTTATTCGCATCAAGTGGTTACGGCTGTCAAGTTCAGACAGAAAATGTAAACAATGCGAAATAACGAATGATCAATGGAATGCGAAATTTTCCCGCTGACGAATCACCAAATCAATCAGCGATCATTCAGATCCCTTGTATTCCGCGAAATTTCGAGAAAAAAACAAAATGCTGCGAATTTCTCGACCTTTGATCGAAATGCACCCTCGAGTAATAAATGATTTATCAACGTGATTAACCGAATAAGCGGAATTTCGATTTATTTTCATAAAAGTTCAATCAAGATCGAATGAATTATTACGTTAAATTGTAAAATGTGAAAATTTGCTCGAGCGTTGAAAAATTAATTAAATTATATTTCTTCGTTGGGGTGATATTGGCGTACGATATTTTTGTATTTTTCAATAAATAAATCTCCGTAATTCCGTCAATGCCAGTCGCGTGGAAAAAGAGCATCGACCGTACAAGAGCATGAAGATAAGGGGAAAAAAAAACACGAGATTGACAGGAAAATAAAAAGTTTACGCAATCTTATCGAGAGGGATCTTGAAGATAGCGTTCGTTTTTTTTTTTAACAAACTTGGTGGGCAAGCACTTACGTATACATGAATCGTCGCGTATGGGATAAGGATTGGTCCTGTGTGCACAAGAGGCCTCGATAAAACGACGGGAAATAAAAGGAGATTACTCCAGTAACTTTTGTAGCCTCGAGGTGAAACTGCGAGTGTGTTGACTCGTAACCCTCGACATGGTTACTGTAAAAGACGAGGCGGCGGTACACCATTCTCGTGAGTCCCGGAAAATAATAAAAATCACGACCCAACTCGGCGAGATAGAGAGTCGAAATAAGGAGCGCGGAAATAAGAGATGAAGAGAGAAATAGGCGAAGAAAAAAAAATCGTGCAGTCAAGGAAAAAAAACGTAAAAGCCTGCGAGGGATTGTTACGAGATCACTCGACCCGGAAAACTACCACTGTGGTCATTCGGTGTATCGTTTATGGCTCTTCTTCCGCCTCTTTTCTCAAGCTATACATGGTCACGTATGAAAATTACCAATACGTATTTTCGCAACTTCAAAAAAATACTGAATTTTGACAAATATAATACTGCAAATTTCGTGAGCTCTGAAAATTAATAAAAATCACCTGAAAATGGAAATCGTCGACAAAAATTCATCATTTTTTTGAATTTAGAAATATATATATTTTTGTAATTGAACAAATGTCTATGATGATAATAAAAGCTTCAACATTGTACGATTGTACATTGAAACATTTTACATTGTCGTAACGAGGAAAATTTGGAGAAAAATTTCATTTTGGAAAACGTTCACTGTTGAAAATTGAACGGTAATAATATTGAAAAATGACGCTATATCAATTGTCCTTAATCAAATGAATGTTAAGATTCAACGTGAGTACTCGCCCCCTCATTTTGTTAAAACGCAAATTATGATTAGTTATTGCGTTCTCGAAAAACGTGTTAGAAAGTTTAACCACAGTCACGTTTTTTTAGCCTCCTATAATTTCTTTACAAAAATCCCCCAAACTTGATTCAATTTTTTTTTATTGCAAAAATGAAGCGGGAAACTTTCACTTCGAGACATGCATTGTACAAGAGTTCATTTATCTCATGTTTAATAGCAAAAATGTGCGAAAAAGGCAAATATCGTTAAAGAAAATCGAAAATCGACGAATTTACCAGAACTCTCAAAACTTCGGGAATTTTTTACTCACAAAGCAATAATAATTCTTGAAACATCTGAACAATGTAACGTTGTAACAGCCGCGAATTGTCGTGTGGAGCACGCAAAATGCAGAATCGTTGGATGTTAAATGTAAACCATACGGAAAGAAGCAAAGAGAAATTAGTAGTGATCGCAAGTGCATGATCAGACACGCATTTTTTCTCGTCGTTTTTAAGGACCTGGAAAAATCACAGACACTCGGAGGTAAGAAGCGAGGGTCACGAGTAATTCGACAGGCCGATGGAAGCGACACATTGGACGGAAAGATTGTTACAAGCCATTGTTGTTTCTTTTGCATAGTTTTTTTTTTTCGTTCTCCTTTCAAAGCAGGTGTTCTCGAGAGTGTTAGCGTTGGTCAGCAACGAGCGTAACTGCGAATTAGAAGAATGGAAAAGAAAGTACATGGTGTTACAAAAAGCATGATATTTTTTTCACACGTATGAAATGATAAACGAAGTATCCTTGAGGGAAACGAAAAAGACACGAAGTTTATTTCAAACTATTCTACGGACGAATTATCACACTCGACGTGTCCAAAATTGTATTTTCTTTCTTTTCAACTATGTTCTACGTGATAAAGCGTGATATTCACATCACGTACGTTCGTCTATTCTAGAATTCAAAGATGTCTAAGTACTCTAGTAACGATAGCACAAAATTCGGCAAATTTTCAACGATTCGTCGTTCGTTGTTGACGCGTTTTTTTTTTCCTGTCGTTCTTCAAACGTACAAAAAAACGCATCGTTGGACACAGCGGAGGTTTGGGTGTTGGCAAACGTCACAAGAGGTCGCGTACGGAAACAGATTATTGAAATTTTTCAGAGCGATAATGGTCAGCAAGGAATTACGTTTAAACAAATAAATATACCGTAATGACACATGTGATATTTTATAATTATGTAACAATTAAACTTACTGTATGTACTATGTATTACTACTCACTTGTCTATAATATCTACTGATCTATGCTTCTATCATCATCTATATGTTATACAACGACGATATCGACGATTTAAAAACTAATTGACGAAAGTCACTCACGCTCACTCAACGATATCTATTATACGCGTACGACGCCTCGTTCCATCTACTTTAATCGCCAGGGATGGTTACATATCGTTAATTCAAAATCATTAAGAATTATTTATCGATAAAACTGAGTCTTGAGGTAAGGATCATTTTTCGGAATATTTTGTTAAGTAGAGTTACAATCGAAAACAATGAAAAAAATGATGATTCGAACCTGTCGAACCGATTCATACACGTACAATTAATGAGAGTTATTTTATTTTCTCGAAAAAAATGTTAATTCAAAATTTTCGATAAATGCCCATCCATGTTTCGTGACTATATGACGATCAATTGTTAATATTGTAATATCAACGATGTTAATTAAAAAAAAAAGAGAAAAAAAATTACGCTCTGTCCTAGAACAATCTTTCTGTTATTACTCGATACAGTTTTTCCAGACACTTTACTTTACTCTTCATTCGAATGGTTTTTCACACTACGCATGAGCATATACACATAGATACATAGATACAGGACGGGTAAAAAAGAATGGAATTTTTTTTCTTCCTGTTATATTTAAAAATTGATTGATTGGCAAATCAAAAAATGTAAATTGAATTGTGAACCCTCCATATTAACATCGACGAGTTCCCCACCACAATTTTTTGTTTCCCATTTAAATAACGCGAGAGAATGTTTTTTTGTCTTTGGAATTTTGTAAGACGTCAATCGTTGAGTTTAGGAAAAATTGTATCTCATGTCTTTGTAGGAAGTTTGATGCTCTACAAAAAAGCTCCCTGCTCGCGTTTGATCAATAATGCAACAGTAACCGTTCCGGTGCTTAAACCACATCGGTTTTGATACTTTTTAAATTCTTACGCTGAAAAATTAAATTGTATTTTGAAACTGTTAAATTAATTTTCGAAAATTTGTGAATATATAATATCCAACGGATATATACTCTTTTTGAGTACTAAGATTCTCAAAAAACTGCTAATAATTCCAGAGTTAACATGGATCACAAAAACATTCATTTGATAGAAACGAATTTCACAGTTTCAGACTATAATGAAGTTTTTAATAAGTAAATAATATAAAAAATATTTAAACCGATATAAATTAACCTTTAGCATCTATTGTCCATTGAACGGCCATTTTTATCGATTCAAATGATAAAATTCCAAAATTCAAAAAAAAAACGTCCCGTGTTATTTAAATTCGGAATGAAAAATAGCCACAAGGAACCTCCCGATGTTAATAATACAAGCTCGTATCTGAATTCGTGTTTTTTGAGGTGCCAAACGCAATGAATTTTCGAGTATGTGAAGAAGAAAAAAATACTCGTTTTTTTGCACACCCTAATATATATGAAACATCTGTGTTATTATATGTAAACATGTATATATGTAAATATAATAATTTGAAGTAATACCTCCGGTACTGAATAAAATCTTAAGTACCTGGAGTAAAACTTTAACAGTGGTTAGTCTGTATAACGAGGGAGGCCTCTCACTACTGATTTTCATGTCTAAACCAGAGGCAATTTAGTTTTGTTCAGCTCGAACTTTTCTAGGTCGACTACACTCTCGTGGCACCGAGGGTCGACCTCGCACATCAAAACTCTCTCTTAAACGCAGAACGAAATTTTTGACATTTAATTGTCAGAGAAGAAATTTTTTTTTTGCCAATTATCATAATTAATCGTTTAATTTTTTTTTGATGGCTCGTCTACCCCCAGCGACGTTCAACTAGATTATTACTATGGAAGAAACATTTTATACACGAAGATATACAATTGCAGACTTTTCTGTTTCTTTGCACTAAAAAAAAAGAGCACAGTAGGTGGTTTTTTTTTAGGTAGATGGTAGAATTACTCGCCCCTAGGTAAGACTGCATCTTGAGGGTAGTCTTGGTCATCAGTCTCGGCAACAGTCCCGTCCAGGGTGTCTCTTCCTCGTTACGATACTCAACGTATTCGTTTTTTCAGAATATATTTTTTTGTTTTCATTTTTTCCCGACAGAGATCCACAGGCCAAAGTTTCGGATTTTTTTAGACATTTTTTTTCACCCTCATAAGAATCGATATAAACTCCGCTCTCACCATTGGACTGTGAATCTCGAAAGGTTACCAATTATTTGCTCGACCTGGCGACTTTTTTTGACGTTGCAACAATTTCATCTCGTTTCAACAAATCGAATGTCAGAATCGATGATTATTTTTGTCTTAATTACGATGAATCAATAATAGACTTTTTAAAATTAAATTATCACGTCATTGCGTTAGCCTTTTTTTTTTGTCATTAATTGAAAATTAGAATGTTCCTGACGTAAAAAAGCAGTCTGGTCTCGCAATTGGCAAAGCGTCACTTGCCGCGTCGAGTCAACGAATAAGTGGAATTACGTTGGTTCTGTTTTATTTTTTTATCAGATTTTTTTTATAAAATACTATGAGCTAGGCAGTCGTGTCCAACACCATTTACGAATTACAGGATAGTTAGGCAATCACATACTTGAATTGGTATGTCTTCATGAAGGTACCATGAAAATAAGTATACAATAATTTACATTTAAATGTCTGTAAATCAATTTTGTCAGATACAACGAAAAAAGAAAACAAAACATTTCTCGATACTCGTAAGCTAGTCTAATCATCTACTTATTTGTAAATGTACATAAAAACGTACTCAGGGCACAACGTAGACGATTAAATCTCCCTAATTACTCATTATCTTTCGAAGCAAAAGCTCCATTTTGCCATCGAAGTGAAATACTTTTTTACAACAAATAAAGAAGAACAATTCTTTTGGAATGTTTATGTCGAAGGTGTCATCATTTTCTTTGGTGATTTTTTTAAATGTTAAAAGTCGAATATTTTTTTGTTCAATCGTTCAAAAGCATCGATGTTTCAAATAACATTAATTTTCGTTTTCTAGCAAGGACATTATCTCCGGCAGGACTGCGAATATAGAAGGTAGGAAAGACAGAAAAGTGTGGCGTTCGCGGACGAATGGGCAAGGATTGGAAAATAGTGATGAGAAAAATGTTATTTAAATTTTCTATCGTTCGGGCATCGTTATATAGATATAAAAAAAACATTCAATTGACCGAATGCGCAGTCGTTGAATATAAACTCGTGGAATTGAAGAAACGAATGAATAATTTTCCGATAAATGATTTTTATTTAAAAAATCAGCGATAATTTTGTTATTCAACGTTTGTATCTACAGTCCTTGCAATCGTTATACATTGTATAACAATTGTAGTAAAAAAATGATGAGAATTGAAAAATTCACGTTAATGGAAAAAGAATGATGATTTTTCGTTAAATCATTATTATTATTTCTCCATTTATAAAGTATTTTTAATTTTTCAACTATTAATGCATTCCAACTCAATAGAAATTCATCTTTTCCTTCAGATTATTCCACAAAATCTCTCGTGCCTGACTATAATAATGCCTTTTCGAGCTTCGGGCGTCGTTTCCTTTTTAAAAAGGTTTGACGCGCTTTTCGCGACCCTGAGAGTCGAGAATAAAAGAACAAGGGACGAATCGGAATTACGAAAAATGCAACAAAAGTCAATGGAAATAGAAGGGATGGAAAATTCTATCGCGCTAATTTTAAAGCTCGGCTGATGAAGAACGTCTTCGGGACGACCTTGAATCACTTCGCGTCTAAAATAAAGCTCAAATGACGTTACAATGAATCATCCGTGAAATCACTAACGAGTTACGTCATTAATTCCGCGACAAGCGAACTTCGATCGAATTACGTTGTAACCTTGAAGTCATAAATCACATTTTGCTCTCCAGAGATTCTTTCGCGCGATGGAAAAAAATGAAATCAATAAATTGAGATAAAAATTTGATTTTTGCAAGATTTTTTTTTCCATTAAGTTTTTTTATTTAAATAACTTTCCTGTCAAGAAATCATGGTCGAAATGGGTTTACGACGACGTACATAGCGAGATCAGAGAGTGGAAATTGCGCAATTTCGAGTGACAAAAAAAACTAGAGAGTCTTTTCTTTCGTTGACTTTGCAACGTCCGAATTTTTTTTATCGAGAATATTTTGCCGAACGGATTGTCGTTAAAAACAAAGAGAACTTGTATTTCTTGTTTTTTTTCTGATTGGTTGCAAAATTGTTTGCAGGTTTTATCCGTTTTCGCGAAATCATTTATCGATGTTTCAACATACGAAACTTTTTTACATACGTGTTATTGTGATGGCATGATAGATAATTTGATGCAAATCATTATCATTCGAGACGAGCAATGGATGCACAAAAACAATCAAGTCTAACATTCGATAAATTTTTCGTTGCAATTTTCTATAATTATCAGGCATTCCCAACGAATTATCAATAATTAATTTCAAAAACTGATAAACATGGCATTAATCGATTGTCTCATCGATGGATTTGCAAACAACACTATTTTTTACTCGCAGTGTTTTATTATTCAGTGGGGTTCCATACTCGGTCGACTGGCCTCAATTCTCATATAGACAGATTTTTTTTTTCATTAAAGTCATGCTGTGACGTATAGTATAAAAAAAATACCGAGAATTTTATTCAGATTTTTCGATATTTCGAAATTCAATATTTCTCGAAGACTCAAAGTTATAGAAACATCGTTTAATAAAGACCAATTAATTGTATCCATAACTTATTTTTAAAATGCATGTCAAAATGATTTCATGTAGATCGATTTTGTGTTTGTATTTGTAAAAAACTCAGAGACTCTTTGATTCGTCAATTGCTTTTTTTTCAAATTTCTGCAAATTTCCATTCGCAGTATTTTACATTGCACAAATTGAAATTACTGACTATAAATGCCAGAGGCTGATCGATTGGGCACGGAATGTTTCCTATAATACAAATGGATTATCAACAATGCTCGAGCTAGGGGAATTTTTAATAATACCTATTTTGTGACTAAATTTGCCAAAATGTATGAAATACAAGTGGAGGAGTGATGCCACGTTTGGATATCGATATTTACAATAATTATTAATTTCTCAAATAAATTCACTGCTTTTTAATTTTCCATTTCTATTTTCATCGTCAACTTGCTTTCAACTTGCCGATGTCGTTCAAGGTGGAGTCCGAATTTTGAAAAATTTCTGAAACGTTGCTTATTCTTCGTGAATTTTTTCTCATCCGGATAATAGGAAATCAATCGCGGTATGATTTTTTTTCGAATTTCTCCAATGATCGTTACGTTCTTTTCTATTTTTTTAAATGATCTCTGATGTGCCATGATATGACGTTGAAGTATGGACGAGAACAACGAGAAAGGGAAAAGAGGTATTTATCTACGGACTAAGGGATTACGGTTACCGGTAAACACGAGCGGAAACACGTGGATTTCGTGTGACTCAAACACAAACGTAGCGAGCGATTTGGGATTTTAAAGCTTACCGGTACAACCCCCGCTGGGGCTGACGGACAATCGGCCCACTCTTGGCCCCACCGCGCGGTAAACGACCGCTCCTACTCAAACAAGAGAGACCCTTCTTACACAATTTTCTTTTTTTTTTATCTTAATGATTTATGGCACGTACGTTCTCACCAAAATCAAATATAGAATGAGAATTTCGCGGATATGGGGATGCTGTAAAAATCTGAAAAAAAACCATCGATCCTCCGCGAGATATCTGGAACGTCGGTAATTTTAGAAACAATATTGGAAATATTACGAAACAGTTGCAAAAAAATGCTAAAAATATTCAGAAAACCAGATTTCTCATTATTTTTGGTTCCAAAAAAACATCGAATTTTCTCGACAGGGAAGGAAAAGAATTTTATTCATATTTTTAGAAACACGTTCATTTTACAACGTGAAAATTTCAACATTGTTATTATTAAAAGTGACAACGTTACGATGCAAAAATTTGCCCGGCGGATCTTACACCCGATTTTTCCGATCGATTTTTATAGCGCTGCTAGCTGCGCGGAAATTCTCGTTCTACTTCGATTTTCTTGATACTGTATGTGCCATACATCCTCAAAAACACATGATTATTCGTTGAAAAATGATGATAAAAAAAAGAACTTCTCAAGATGAAACTGGGAGTTTCACAAAATCGTTATCTCATGAAAAGATTTATTGTGAAAAGTATGCGACATTTTCAAAAAAATACACGCAATTTATTTTTAATTTTCCATACTTGTGACAAAAATAATCGTAGGATAAATTATATACGTGACGTCATTTCAGACAGGCGGGAGCGATGTTAAATTTGTACTTTTGTATATTTTTAATAACAATAGTCGAATATTTAGATCTTATTTATTTTCATCTTATTTTTATCTTATAAATGCATTAAGATCATTTGCACGGTGGTGGATCTGACACGTAGCTCATAGTATAACGGGGAATTCCGAAAGATTTCTTCGCATGGGAAAACTGTTTTATTGGAAATGAAAAATATGCAATAGCTCATCGTTCAGCAAGAAATTTCCTCGAGACCACAAAATCTTGATTTTTCCTTTTTTTTTCTCTTCCATACAATTTCACCGATTTTTTTTGTTTCTTCATTCTTTCGTTGCTTGATATCTTTTTATTTATTACAGACATTCATTATTTCACATAATTCTTAAACGTATTGTTATATCATAGAGCTTCAGCAAATCATTACAATTATCCGTGTGTATATACGTGTGGGTTTGCGTGTGTCGAGTGTATATTTATGCATTAATTATTAAAAATTATTCTCCCTTTACACTCGTTCGTAAAATTATCGCTTGATGTTTTTATCCGTTCCGGAGCAAATGCGTATTGACGTTTGCCAAATTTCTTTGAACAATTTCTCAACTTTGCGTTCACGCTCGTCTCGTGATTGTTCCTTCGTGCTCGAACAATCGCGTTTCAAAAAAAAAACCAAAAATTGCAAAACAAAAACCAAAGAAAATTGAAACACGAAGAAACGGAAATAAATTTCACGCCTTTGAGAACTTTTAATGCGTTTGACAGTTTGTCAGTTCGTCAACGTTCCGCTCGGAGCGATCGCAGCGATTTATTAACAACAATCTTACGAATAGCAACAATTCAACCGTAGCTCGATGGCGAAAACTTCACGGGAGGGTAGTAACATTTTTTTTTATGCTAATATTTTGCTTCATTCCGTTTTCTTCATCTTTTGCCAATTTCGAACGAATAATCTTTGGAGATCACTTTCGATCAGCAGCGAAGCTAACGCGAGCGAGCTACCGGCGCGCATAAAAATATTATAATATCGTTAAGCATCATGTATAATAACAAATGTAAGCTCAGGACAAATGAGAGATATATATACATATACATATATATATATATATATATGTATATATGTATATAAGTTATACATATATGTTTACATATATATCAATTTTTTTCGATCAGAATATTTTGAATTTTCGTTCGTTCCGACTCGTCAAAGATTCTCTCGTACGTCGTACAAATACACTCTCGAATTTGGCGCAATTAGCGACAACGATAATTCACCTAAATTTATCACGAAATTTCACTCTTTGGCAATTATTTTCATCTCGTTCGATACACATATATACATATGCATATATATATATACATATATATATATACATTTATATATCTATATATATATATATATATATGTATATTAATAGACTTTTATTTGTTCGTCATTTAATCGTGATTAAAATTTCGATCGTCCCTCGGCCAGGGCGACGAGGACGGACTCGTCCTTAGAAACTGTACGCGTGTCTAGCTAGAACTCAACTTTCATCCCTTGCAAAAAAGAAGGAAAATGTTTTTTTTTTTCAATTTTTTTTTTATATCGATAATTAGGCTCATGGTTTTTCGCAATTGTGGCCTTGCCTCATCACCGTGACAATTGGAATCAACGTGGAAATGAATAAACGGATCACAGCTTTTTTTTTGTAAACGGGAATCAACGATAATCGCATTTACGATTTGGAGAGGAAAAAGAGGACGTGAGGAGGAGAGAAACAGCGGCGGGGATCTCGCGATTAGCGAAAAACAGTTGTATCTGTCCAGAGAATTGGAAGGGAAAAGAATTCATTAGCGAGGAAAACAGCAACAAAGCATGACATGAAAAATCGAATCCTTTCGAGGGTCTTTGGGCGTCAATTGTTTTTTTTTTAATCTTCTTCTTTCGCATTTTGTCGTTGCTTTTATTTCGTTTCTCAGAGAGGATTTTTTCACTTCTACGAGGGTCTCGGAACTCTTATTTTCATCTTGCCTAATAGGGCTGAGTTCTTACACTACGATTAGCGGTATTTATTTATTAATCTGTTTTTCATCATTTTTCGTTTCTTTTTGTCAACAGATTGATAATACGGAGACTGCAATCTGCTGCAATTTTTTCTCGTTTTTGAGATCGTTATACGAATGATTAATCGCTGCAGATTGCATTCTCTACAACCGGAAACGCCTATATGTCTTCGACATACCTAATCACCTACGCTAATTGATTTTTTTTTCAATCGGTTATTCCTTCATTGTTTTTTTTTTCGTTTGGTTTTCTTCGTCGTTTAATTGTTCGATTAAAGGTTTTAGCTTATATAGATTACATAGAGCTCACTACTGTAATTATCTACATATTCAAATTCTACGAGAGAAACACGTTAATTTTTAGAGACAGATTTTTTCGGAGAGTCCAGAGAGACGGATTACTTATTTGAGGGAGGATACGGAAGAGACGAGGGGATGAGTGCACATTATTTTTTTCTTTTTTACGAAAAAAGGGCAGAGAAAGGAAGGGGGATGGCTTTCGTTTCATTTATTAAGAGTGTCATTTTTTCCTTTCAATTATAGCCTCGTGTTTCTTGCCATACAGGGCATCCTAGATTCGGACGTGCGCTCTTTTCTTACTGACATTTTTGCAGGCATGCGCATTACACACGTTTCATGTAATTTATCTTATTACTTGTAAGATTCACAAGGGTTGAGGCAATTAATTAGGAAAGAGAAAGAAAAAGGGAGGGGAGAGAGAGAGAGAGAGAGAGAGAGAGAGAGAGAGAGAGAGAGAGAGAGAGAGAGAGAGAGAAAAGTTGTATTAACGATTCAGAAAATAAATGCTCATTAATCATCGATTGTGAGCAATATTTCAATCAATTTTAAATCATTTATTAACATTCAATTGATTAATTGATTAATTAATATCTTCAAATCAACAACATCCGTAAATTTGGATCTCACGCTTAATAAATAACGCGAAAACATTGATTGCTATTTTTTAATATTTTAGTGTTACTCAATAATTAGTTGAACAAATTTTCGTTTACCCTTTGATCAGACATTTTTTTCATCACGCATAAATATGGGGTCAACGTTTTGAACATGCGAATAAAATTATTCAACCGTGAAGCTTTCGCAATCGCTGATATTTCAATCGATTGATAAACTTTTTAATGTCCGTACGAAAATTTATGAAATTAATTGATTCATTATTGATTCATCAAATTAATTATCTCTCTTTCTCTTGCGATATAATTTTTACGTTCTCATCGGGGCGAGGAGGGGAAAATTTCTTGTCAATTTCTTTTAGTCGGTATTAATTTTCCTGATCGTCTCCTTTTTTTTCTTCCACCAATCATCTTACGATTTTACATTGTTTCGTTTGTGTTTTTGCATTTCCGTTTTCTTTTTTCCTTTTGCGTGTGTGTCTGTGTTAAATTTTCATTTTTTTTGTCATGTACTTAATGGAACGGGGGTAGAGGCAGGCGACGCTTCGCTTGACGTAGAACCACAGAGTTTGCCAGCCATGCGTCTGTGAACATTTTTTTGCACAACTTCCAGAAATATCATCGCCACGAAAAAATTATCGCATTGTTCTTCTAGTCAAAATCATGTTAACGACCATATGGCAGGTACAATCACAGCAAAACCGGATATTTCACGAAATTCTCCGCGGGATACTCGAGTTTTTTCAAAAAATGTTCGCTCTTTTGAAACTGTACTTTTTTCGATATTTTTCAACACTGTACAGAACAAAGCTTCCAAACGAGTAACGACAAACCTTCGTAAACGAAAAGTGACGAATAATATGCTGTTTTTCAAACATTGTTGAAATAAAAAAAAATCAAGACATCGAGGAACTTGATAAAACATTTTAAGTGTGTTAGAAAAAAACGAACGAATTAATTTGATCGGGGAGGAAAAAATGATGCTTGAACATTTTGCGAACTTTTTTTCTTCCATAATTTGCACAGTTGCATCGCTAAGTGGTTGAAATTATTATACCTCGTTTTTATCGCGATTTTATCTGCCATATATATTTTTTGATACGATATGTTGAAAAAAAAAAAAACAAGAAAAAAATGCATATACTTTTCCAGCTAGTTCATTATTAATGGGTTTGAATTTTCGTTTGCACGATATACCGAGGTGACAGAAGTATACATGCACATACATGTAAAGTATGATATCGAGGAAAGTTTAATTATAATCGTCGAACTTTTTGTCTCAGCGCTTTTTCGTTTTATCTTTATTATTTGTTTGTTTTTCTCTTATATTGCAGCAAATATAATCGTAGAAACAACAGCGCATTAATTTCATGTATTATCATGTATATAGGTCAACGTATGGACCTGTTAATCAACAAATATGTGAACAATATTCGTTCACATATGGTACGTAAATTTTCGTAATTATTTTTGGGATAATTCAAAAGTAAAAGTGCATTTTTGCGAATTTCATTGTGGCTCGCTTAAAAGATCATTCAAAATAGAAATAACTTACTCGTGTGTTTAAAAAATCGATAATAATAGTAATTACAATTTGAAGAATCAAATTCATATTTTATTTATCGTATTAGAAATTTTATTTTATTTTTTCGAACAATGCTTTCAGAGTATGAGACGCAAATAATGGATTTTTCAGTTTTTCGATATCGTAATATGTATATCATATAGTTATTTGTAATATATATTTGCATTTTTTAAACCGCGATATTGCACCATCGGGGAAAAAAAGGCCAAGGCATCATATATTTTGTGTATGTTTTTCGTTTAATATATCGAACCGACACGTCTTTGCGCGCGTCAGAATCGTTTATATTTTCGAGTATTCAATTGAACGGGTGGTTTAGAATTATAATATTTCACGCGAAACGCTTACTCGTCTTTGCGACTTTCGATTTTTTGTTGGTGTTGATAAGAACAAATATTTACAGTGTTTACATGTTACATGATATTATTTAACGCCTGGTAAGAGTAAATATTGAGCTCTGGATTGAATTAACGTCATTACAGTGCAGTTCGAATAAAGATGAAAAAAAAAAATCGGAAAGATTGACAGATTTTATTGTATAATTTATTGTATAGAATAAAAGAGAATTTTACGTAAGGATGTATGGCAGATAAAAGTTCATCAAGACCAGAAAAGATTGAGAAATTCAAGTACTCAGGGATGCTGTAAAAATCGTATGAAAGATTCCGAGTAAAACAATTTACAAAAACAACAGTATTCAAAAATTGTTATCAGTCGAAATAACGTGTTGCAGTTTTTGTACAGTCAATTGAAACGGGACAGTTTTAGATCAATAGCACGAGTATTCCGAGGCTTCCAACAAATAAATGTGATTTAAGCAGAGATGAAATACACTCAGAATGTAAACGATTTTTACCCAAAGGCAAAAAAACACCGATTTTCAGCCTCAAAACAGAAACCGTTTACTTTCAGACTTCACTGCGGAAACTGGCTGTCTCTCCTCTGCAGAAAACACCATTTTTTTCTCGAGAATTTCCCTCGTTTTTTGCGATTTTTATAGCATTGATAAGTACCCAAAATTCTTATTCCATATCTTTTTGTCGCAAAAGTACCCACCGGACATGCTCAATAACTTATTTTCATAATTGTAGACACCGCGTGAAATACGCGCTTATGAATTCGTACTTCCGAATGAAAAAAAAAAAAAAACGAGACTTCAGCCTCCAAACATTTGGTCAATTAATGAAATTCGATAATTGCTCGGAAGATCTATACTAATCGACAACGCGATGTAACGAATCAATCGAGATACTTTTTGCGAGCATGAGAAAGGCATTTTCCTTTTTCTTTTTTGCATTCGAATGGTAGACATCTTTGCCAGAGTTCGAACGGTCCAAGGAGGACGAGTGAGTATAAATGATTTTATTTTTCCGAGAGAGGAATAATGGAAAGGCAGAGAACGAATGAGCTCGAATCAATTTGTTTTTTTTTATATGATATAAATTGGAGAAATTAAACGAGTCATGCACGCTCCATTGGATCGGTTTCTTCCAACGTTTATATATCTGAGGATACAAAGCGAGAGAGAGAGAGAGAGAGGGAGAGAAAACGATCCTGGAAAATGGAGAAGAGATAGGGGGAATGAAAAAAAAAGAAAAAAAAAGCTTGGAACAAACCCCGGACCGTGGAGGCTGCTATTGCAAAGCTACGAAAGGGGTTCAAGCGCTACAATAAACCCACCCCTTTTTCTCGTCTCTTGCGCTTCTGTCACGCTAACGGTAACCGACGATTTATTGCGTGGGTGCATTGAGAAACGCTCGAGAGCGTGTGCCGTACCGGTAATGACTGTGAAATACGACGTTGGTCGTGCTCTCCATCTATGCTCTATTTATCCTCTCCGAGTCCTTTTTCAACCGGTGCCTAACGCTACATACATGGACACGATTTTTCAACGACTCAACGTTAAAGACAAGAAACATGAATAACGGACGAAATGAAACGCGATGCCGAATTATCATTAATTTTCCGAAAGAAAATCGCGGAAAACTCAGCTCGTTCTCATTTATTCGCGAATAAAATTCAAAAATATGTGGAAAATTGGATTTTTTTTTTTTCAGAAGATTGCCGAAAATCTTTCATCGTCCCTGAATTCGTAGACTTTTTTCTGAATTTCTAGATCGTTCTCTCCATCACTCACTCGACTCAACGTGAAAAACAAAAGATAAATAAGAAAACGAATAAAATGAAAAACACTGTCGAATTATAAAGAGTTTTTTAAGTGGCACGAATTTCGCGCTCATTTTTTCGTGAGTGAAGTTTAAAACTTTGTGAAAAGTTTGTTGGATTTTACACGAATTTCGAAGAAATTAGAAAATTCTTGAAAATCTTTTGCTCGTCCCTGAATGTTGGCATTTTTTTCCCTCCCTCTTATTTCCGATATCAAATGCTGTTTCCATTTTTTTTTCTTTCATTACTTTTGTACAGCAGACTATGTACAAATGCGAGATTGACGTTTCAGCTATCTTTTTTTTTTATTCATTTTTTATTCAGCCTTGCGATCTCGACATGCCTCTCTCTTTTTACAATTTTTTCACAATCAACATTTTCCATACCCGAATTGCACCTGTAATCGCTAGTATCTCGTGTACCGATGTTGCTTCACTTTTTTTTACAACGATCATTGTTTCTTCAAATGAAACGGAATTGACCAACGAATTTTTTCGCCATTTTCCAAGATTATTTTCGTTATTTCATGAATCTCAATTTTGCATACGAAATTTTCAACGAATGCAGTTTAAACCTCGATAAAAATAATCGTCAAAACGTTATTAATTCCGAATTATACAATTTCCTTTTTTTAGATGTATCGTTTTTCTTCCATTTCGAGTTTTTTTCGCTATTTTTTCCCTCATTTTCTTTTCGGTGCTTCCGCAAAGTTTTATCTATATTTTCCGATTAATTTCCACTTTTGAAAATTGTTTTTCACTGTTCGGGAATGATTCTGTACTCTGTCGAGTAGGTGTGCAGCTGCGGGTCTCCGGAACCGAGTGTCGGTAGTCCCAAGGCACCTGGAAAAATTATACCAACCATACCAACCCCCTAAATTACCCCGCGAAAAAATGAAAAAAAAGAAACAAAGTAGTACGAACGAAAGGAAAAAAAACAGAGAAAAACCATTGTAACGCAACTTTCAAACCACACTATGCAGAAAAAATACTGATCGCAAATGGAAAAAAAAAGAAAACGAAAAAGAAGGGAATAAGCAACGCCACGAAGAACCAACGTTTTTTCTTTTTTTGACGTAGAAATGCCGAGCGATGTTGACGAATGAAAAAAAATGTGCATTTCATGGAAACATACAATTTTCTAATAGACGATAATTAGTCAAATGTGAAATATTCATGAAAAAAAATATTTGCAAAAGAAGACAATAAATTTATGGTCGTAAAAATCGCCAAATAAGTTGTGTATAATTGTTATCATTCTTTTTAAATGTAATCGCGTTTATCCGAATACGAAATTTCTTTTGAATTTATACATCGCTCGATTGTTTTTGAACACAAATGGAAGAAAAGAACTGTGAATCCTAAGCTAAAAAAAATAGCACGTGTATCGGTGTAACGCCAGAAAAATTGCGAGCTCGTTGACCCTTTTCATTTTTAAATATTTTCCTAAACATCATTTTTTTTTGTCTAACCACATTCCACAACGTTTTTTCAAACTCTCCCATATCGTTAATTATTTTTCACAAAAATTGCAGAAATTTTCGCCCAATTTGTTTCTTTCATCCTGCATTCTTCTTCGAAAGATTCACAATCCCTCCGAGAACGATCCAATCACAATCGTCTATTCGTTAATTCGTCGTTCAATTTTTCTTGAAGAACTATTTAGCGAATAATCATTCTCGATCCTCCTCCCCTGCCATTTTCTGCTTTTTTACCTTTACAAAAATCTCCAACGACGAAAAATACAAATGTTTTTCGGATGTTCGTATTGAAGGGTAGTTTTTTCATGAAGGTCGGGTGGGAGGGTGGTTTTTTCCTTACAACAGACGATTGTGAGCACATGGTTTAGGCATAAGGGATGATCTAGGAGTATGAGACATTTCGAAGTTCATACTCGACGTAATAATAATGGTAATTGAAAAAAAAGATGGTAAAAAGATCGATTAATCATTCGGATGATGTTTAAGCAATACTCTTCTACGACCATGCCTCGTGAACCATTCGAAAAAATAGGAAGATTCAAAGGATTTTATAGGAAACGCGCAAGCACAATTTTTTGGGGCTTGTTTTGGGTCAAACGTGCCACTAAATATTTTTTTTAACCCTCGCTCATAGCATCGTGCATGTGATGATTTTTCAGGAATTTCAGAGGCTGACTATCAGGAAGAAATTATCGTTCCATTCTCTGGGCTTTCGGGGGTTTTGGGTTTTTCATTCAAGGAAACATATACGAGGATGAGTTAGACTGAAACAATTTATCTCGAAATTGCAATAAAACGATCAAGCATTTTCCCTGAAAATAAAAAATGAGCTTGTGTTCTTTCTTAATATTCGATCCGAATATAAAAATATGTAAAAAAATCGTTCGAAAAAAAAAATCATGAAATAAAACACAAAGTTCGTCGAAATACGAAAAACGCAAAGTGCCTTAATTTTCAAATGAAAAATCGTCGTGTGTGCAAATTTCATGCGTGAAAGCTCTTTGATGCAAAAAAAAAAGAGCTTTGTCGGGGATATCGATGAAGGGATCTCTTTGGGAAATGGGAAAACATATGCAAGGCTTTTTAAAATCCGGATGAGTGACAGATACTCGTGGAGCTCTGATGGTCCCTCGCCACGGATTACTTCAACGTCCGAAAAACATTATGCATTATTTATGAAACTTTCCCATTCGCGGCTCGTCGTCGTTGGAGCTTTGTCGCACATTTCACGATCGAAAAAAATGTATACATTTATATATATTTTATTTATTCATGGCTGAATTTTAGTCATATTAAATATATTAACACACTAAGGTTTGGGCGTACGAGTCGCATTTTTATCCGGCTTTGAGGGTATATTACAGTTATTGGCCATTCAACGTGACTCGCGGAGAAAACAAACCGTAAATCGATTAATACTAATTTTTTTTTCCTTTCACACGAAAAACTGCCTCGTTTACTGGCATATAAAGATCTTTCACCGCTTTAAATTATCGAAGATGAATTGCATGTTTCTATCGCGATACATCGTGCTTCCAATTTGTTAAAAAAAAAAAAAAAACTGCTCAACAGTCGAAAGTACATTTATTATTGCGATCTTCAAAACAAGTGGCGAGGTTTTTCGAATGGTATATCTAAATTCGTTAATTTTACTGTCGATACAAAAAAAAATAAACAATCAATCTTTTACAGGCAGCCGGGCCTGTGGAAGGAGCAATTATAAATGAGCATTGGAGAATGTCGAAAAAATATTTTTTTTCGTACGCTTGGCGAACGACCTATTGAAGTTTCTCACTCAATTACGGTATTTTTTCTTTTTTATAAATAGCTCCTTTGATTAGCCTTTGTATTTTTTGCAATTTCACATTAAATCGAGCCAACACAGTTCAGTGGCCAATGACTGTATCATCCACTGTTTATATGTCAGTCTCTGTGTACCCATGTGTGTAATAATTCGCTACGTCTACGCTCTATGTTTCGTGGGGATCCATTTTCATGCAATTTTCCCAAGTTAAATGTTAGTAACGTACAACGTAAAATCCTCCCTTGCCCAAAAGTCTCGTTCAAAACAAATTCCCTCTACGTCTTTTTTTTTATCAACATTGATATTTCAAAGGAGCAGAGAAAACCTGAGACAGAGTATTATCAGGAATTTTTTGAAATATCAGTGTTCGTCGTCAGTATTTTAATATATTTTTTGTTTAATACGCTCTCATTAATGGATATTCTATGGAGATTTTCCAAGCCCGAAGGTGCTACACGTGATATACTTGCTTTTCGTTCATTTCAACAAGAAAAAATCGATGATGTATCGCGCTTCTGAGAATGGGAGAAATTTTCATTTTGCGTTCGGAGAGTTTCGAGGTTTTCGTATCGATGGAGTGACTTGAACCATGAACTTTCCATCTTTCCCTCTCTCTCTCTCTCTCTCTCTCTCGCCCCACGCAATTCTCTCGCAAAACACCCTCTGGCTTCGATAATCAACCACTTCGATCAGACTCTCGTATTTTCCTGGACCAAAACCGCGGTTGGAATGGATAATGCTCCTGGAGGTATCTGTTTCCACTCCAGATACCAAGTACGATTAATCATACGTATAAATCGTCTCATATATGTGTGATGCATATACACACTCATACATACGTACATATGTGTGTACATAGACATATATATATATATATGTATACACACATATATATATATATCCATATATACATATATATCTATATATATATTAAAGCTCATCTGTATATATACATGGGGCATTTCGTCTCTGATAATTTAACCATCTCTCTGGATTATCTCGAGGAATTATTCCATCTCTGCATGAAAAATAAATGTTTGTCTATTTTTTCGTTTAAAGCTCGGCGATGATGACAAGGTGATGATAATTTCGTTTTCAACTTGAGAAAGAATAACGAGGATGACGAGTGGATAAATTTCGACAGAGTTTTTAGAGGAATTTTTCAAGGCTGCAGCATCCGCATTCACGAATTCCCGAGGAATGTTTTCTCCGTCAATTTTTATCCGCTTTATTTTAAATTTAAGCTTCCCAGATGAGTTATCCGCGGAGCTTTCACGATGGATTAACGATTTTCTTCATTACGAAGAGATTAAGCATGAATTTTCCGTCGAGAACGCGATTTTTCTCTTCGTAGTCCTGTCAGATTGGCAAAAATGTATCTTCTTGAATTGTCATCTGTACTCTTCGTCGGCGTCTTGGAAAAATTCGCTCCAAAAACCGCTGAGGATCTTATCCGCGTTATCCTTCTTCGAATCATTTTTGGGGGAAAAAATGGACAAACTTTCATTTCTGCTGGATGCAACCCCTTGACACATTTTTCTTTTATGCAGCACACAAGCGAGGGTGAAATAAATATTGCGATAATACTACGATTCTAATATACTGAATATCATTCAGTCAACGAAAAAAATGTGGTGGTAGAAGATTGAGTAATTCCGGATGTCCCATATTTACATACATGAATATTATGTATATATGTACTTATATAGTATGTAACACATGTAAAATATGTATGTACGGGCATGGGTGAATTATGTGCAGACACATATACATATGCACATGCGATATTGTATAGAAATGGATCAAGTATAATTAATGTCGATTATTATGAAATATTTTTTTCGATTAATAAAATTAGGATCACGCTGCCCCGTTTTTACATAATTTCAAATATCATTCAATAATCGACAATTTTGTACAATTTCGAGAACGTTCTCTCACGAATTCCATGAGACCAGAGTTCATTTTTCTTTCGCTCCAAAATCAATGAGCTTTTTTGATAGTTCTCATAGATCTTATGCATTAAATAACCAAAATCACGAACCAAATAAACGAGCCCTCGAAATTTCACGCCGAATTTGGTCTTTTCTTCGCGATTTTTCTTTTCTTTCATAAAATAGACTCCAATGTGCGTTCATCGAGCAAAAGATCGTTTATTCACAAAATTTATCACGGATATTTCGTCGAAAAAAGCATCATGGAAAAACAAGAGCGAGTTTATATATACTATATATATTTTTTATTCATAACGAAATAAATTGGCGATTGATGAGTTTTCAAAAATATTCTCGACACGATTAACAAGCACTTCCGAGAGTCTTCGTTCTTTCGAACGGAATTTAGCTGCTTTTTTCGTGTTTTCCTTGATGCGAGCCGCAATTTTTCTTTTTGAAAAATCATCTTTCTTTTTATATTAATATATTTATATATATATTATATTTTATATGTATATATATGTATATTCCATAATCGTATATATTCGTTGGCCTTTCGAGTCTTTGACTCACGAGGGACGATTCTTTCATCGGTAGCCTCATATTCGGTTGTTGTAATTATCATTATCATTATTATTATTATTATTATTATTATTATTATTCAGCAGTAATAATAGCGATTGGTTAAAGTGTGCGCAGATCTCGAGTTAGTTCACAGAGGCATGGCATTGTAGAGGTCCAAATTTGGATGATAAAAGAGCGCCGTTGGGGTTGGCGGATTATGATGAGGATTTTGGGACGCTTGTATATGATTGAGGTTTAGGTTTAGAGGCGCGATATGGGCGGTATTATGGTGATTAAGGTGGTTAAGGCTAAGGTTACCTGTCGGATAGGGTAGTCCGAAACTAGGGTACCCAGAATAGCCGCGGCCTGCCGCGTATGCCGCGTACGCTGCCGCTGGGAACCCTGCGAACATTAAGCAGAACATTAATTCCTCGTTTTCGTTTCATTTTATTTTTTCAAGCTGAAATTGCGAAAAATGCACGAAAAATGAGGTCTACGTTTCATTCCGAGTTTGCGATCAAAGAATTTTGACCAATTTTTTCATGAATATTTATTCGTTACATTGTAAATAAAATAGTCGAATTTAACAAATTTCTTGAGGAACAGTCATTTTTTTAAATCTTTCGTCCGAATCGATATTGCTGCCGTACCACCGGATTCGCAAGGATTTTTATTTACCTTCGACACCGATACGAAATTAGCGTAATATCGAAAAAAACGTTTGTTTTGTTTTTCATACGGAAAATTTTGGAAATATTTCCGGTACGATGATTTTTTTTGTAATTCGCGAATATCCTTTTGCATTTTAAAGTGTTGGGTAACCTCAGAGGTGCCATTCGCGTTTTTATCCTCGCGAATAAAGTGCTCTGTAGTAGATGAATTTCAAGTACTCTTTTTCATTACTTTTAGTTATTTTTATATGAAAAAAGTTTTACAAGTTTTTTTTTCACGATTTTTATCGAATACTCAGAGCCTGTGAAATTTAATCAAAGCTTTGCGTTGCTTGCATCGTGATGGGAGCTTGAAATTTCTTACTCAGGGTTTCTCGGGGAATTCTCGAGCATCTTTCATGAAAAATATTTTGTGAGCACGTTAACGACCGATATTGTTATTTATAATTATAGTCGTCCGTTGATTAACGATTTAAACATACAGAGTTCTGCTTGCAATTATGACATGCTCTGCTTATCGAAATTCTTGGGTGGTAAAAAACTTGTCCATCGCAATTGGTGGAATAGATAAACAAAAAGTTGATCAAACATTAACGCCATTAAAAGTTCGATGATTCTTTGAAAATCATTTGCTTCCTGGATAATAAACTTTTGCGGCAAACATCGAGTATTAACAAATATAATATTTTGTTTCATTTTCGCGCATGGAGAAAAACGTTTCAAATGGCGAAATAAATTGTATGAAAAATGTTTTTTTTTGTACGATTGAATATGGAATAATACTCGACCATTGTCGTTTTACTTACCATCGGGCAATGCTCCCAGGGACCACATAAAATCTATAACGAAAAACAACTTGCATTAATAGATTGAAAGGCATAAACAAACGTCGATTTTTTTCTCAGTTACAAATTCATCGATTTCTCCGCAATTATTTTACTTTTCGATTTTTCTTGACAAATTGTTTGTCGTCTCTCTGTCTTTCCTTTATTCTCGATGAAAAAATATTGATGACTGAGACCTCCATCGAGATTTCCGCAAAAGCATCCAATTGCCTACGCGTAACGGCAGTCTTTGATTTTTTTTTTTTTTTCATTTTCAAAGTTAGTTAGCAAAGCCCCTGCTCTTGCCGCAAGCTTTGCGGAAATTCAACTCGATCGAGATCAAGATGGGTGAAAAACGAAAAATCACGAGTGGAAACAACGACAAGAGAGTCTCCTTAAAAGATGAACTGAAACACGTATACATATATATATTTATCATATACGACAGAGAGATAAATATATATATATATATTATATATATATATAATATAGAAAAATGTTCTTTCGTGTGGAAAAAAAAATAAAAATAAAAATAATGTAGTTAAGGATGAAAAGCGTATCTAGATATGGACAAATAAATCTTTGGCATCCATGAAATTTCATAATTTCACACTAGATTGAAAAAAATTAAGAAAAAATAAGAACACAATCACACATCTAAGGAGATTTTTCACTATCTCGCATCGTTACTGTAGCGCAATATTAATATATATATATATGTGTATACATATATATATATATGTGTGTACAATATTATTCGCTAAATTCAAATAATTAGGTATATTTTTAAGCTAAAACTACAACGCTCTTCCTAAGTGTGTCCCAATCTACAACAAAAACCTTTGTATTTCTCTCCTAATATACTCTATTTGGTTGTTGAATGTTTTTTTAACCATAAAAGTGTTGTGGTTGATCCAGAGTTAGTTCGTGTGTATACTATTTCGTTTTTTTTTTGCGCCATTTTTTAAACTCCAGCAACTTTTCGAATATTGACTAGAAGGTGAGCAATTCCCCAACGATCGTGGACTTTGATTGCTCTTTTTTTTCTCAGCGTCGATATAACATTATTTTCGATGCATTTGATGCATCAGGGTGGGTCAAAATAATCGACTATTTCTACTTGTCGATACGTCGAAAAATTGATTGCTTGGCACCTCTTTGAACGACGTGGGACATTTTTTTTTCTGCTCGATCTACAGCCTTTTTTTTCCATCACCGATGCGATATTCATATACGATCGAAATAATTGAAGAGTTTCAAAATGCAGTAAAAATTATTACTGCCATAATTGAATTCAAATCCAATCAATTTTTAAATCGTCAATTTAGTAACCAAAAAAAATTATTTTGATTATTTTGACCCACCCCAATTGTAGAATTTTTTTTTGACGATTTGTTTTATTTTTATTCCTAAAGAAACAATCTCCACGTAATCGAGAGGCGAAATGCTGACACGTGTACTACGACATTAAAGATAATCGACGATACGATATCAACGAAACACTGACCACAATTAAACTACACACTACTATGGACTCGCTATTCTAATTTTTTTTTTTCCATATGGATTATAATTATCTCAATGATATACATTTAGATTTACGAATTGATATGTACACTGTCGATAGAAATTATATGCTCACACGTTGACATTTTTCATTGTCTTTTTTTTCTCTGATATTACATGTCTCCAAAGAATCGTGAAATGAAAATTGAGAAGAGGCAAAAGCAACCAAAGCTCCCATTCCCGGATTTGAAGATTAATCATTTTTCAGCATTTCGTCGTTCAAATATTATTGGACGTCAACGCTACGTATCACCACGATCGAAATAAATCGTTCTTTATTTTACAATGGAACCCGGAAAGTAGAAGATTCTTTGGAAATTTTGAAGGAAAATCCGAAATACTTAAAAAGATCGACTAACCGGTATTTTCGTGAAAAGTTAGCCAACAAAAAATGCTTTGCGTAGTCGAATATGGTATTAAAGCAGCAACAACAATTTGGTAAATTTAGAATAACGACTTCTCGGGTAAAAAAAATTCTCAAAATTAAGTGATCGTTTCTCGGCGTTTTTCGCCGACGGTTTGTGTCTTGAGCTTGAATTTGTTTTTTAATCAATTTCCTTTTCATGATTTCGACAGGATAAATTTAATCAAAGTATCAACTGTGACGTTAAACTTTCAAACGCTCGACGGATCCACCGATATCCTCAAATTCTTTGGACGAGAAAATGTATTTTTTTTCACTGTGTGGTAATTTTTTTATAATTAGATGAAAAATACATTTTTCTGCCTTATTAATTTTCATTTCTAGCAATTTTTCCTTCGGAAGCATCGGGTGTGCTGATAATTTCTCTCGGTGTGCGCAAATTTATACAAAATTATCGTATACGCATTTAATAATAATAATGTAGCTTTTATTCTAATCTATTTTAAAACACCGATACAAGTTCAATAGGATTTTTTTTAGTAATTTCGTACCTAATCTACTACCGGGCTGGTTTTTATTACTCGAAGCACGCGTCACTACTGTTCCCTCTTTTTTTTTTTCTTTTCAATTATTTCATTTCTTTTCCTTCGCCATTTCGAGATGTTCGTGAAGAGTCATCGAGTGAAAACATATGTACACCTGTCTGGAATTTCCGTGCGGTAATTTATGCGAGAACGCGATTGGCTTAAGAGTCAGAAAACTCGAGCTTTTACCGCGATATTGGCAAATCATTGAGCTTCCGCGGTTTCTCTCGTTTCATCGTCGTTCTCATAGCGGTATTTTTGAAAAAAAGAAAAATGTTTTCCGATCAATTTTTCCGACACTACAATTTCGTCTCGAGCGTTACTTTTGCAAAAGAAAAAACGTTTTTTTTTTCATAAAAAAATACGAAAATAATTTTTCGCAACGAGAAGCATTTGGTCGCGCGAAGAAAACAGAAGATATCAAACATTGTTTCGTTTCCCGGGAGCGTTTTTGTTTCATCATCATTTGTTTAATTATCATTTTTCAACTGACTCGGTAACGATCGACTCGTGTTATTTCTGCGCGTCTAAAAAAAAACCGGCCCAAAAAGCAATATTTAATAAAACAAACAGAAAAATTTACGCTGGTATGAAAAATGAAACAAAAAAAGAAAAGAAGAGAAACAAAAATGTATAGAAACAAAATCCTGTTAAGTCTGGTCTACTTACGAAACTGATTGTGTTGAGCCTCTCGGGCATAGTACGTACTTTCTAGGGCACACGTCTCACGCATTAATGATTAAGGTACGCTGGGCTATATATGGCTTAAGAGTGTGTTATATATGTATGTACCATGACAAGTATATAATAGAGGTAAAGGTAAGGTAGATAAGACAGGTAAGTACGGTACATGTATATTTTTAATTAAGTACCCCCGTTTACTCGGGGAATTATTAATAATAATATACGTAAACTATTTATCGCAGTTTTCTCGCTGTTTTGCTTTTTTTAATGATCATTCTTTTGTTGTTTTTTTCTTTTTTTTTTTCGTAATTTTTATTAAGTATAATGCGATAAATCTTGTCGAGTACGGTCAGGCCGGTCCTTCGTGGAATCATTTTGATCGTCAATTTTGTCTTTCGAGTTTTTCCTTTTTTTCCGTAAAATTCTCGTTCTCGCGATAATGAGCATGATTTTTTTCCCACAAAGAATAAACCGTGACATATACAAAGTACTAGGTCTAAAACGGAGTTATATAATGGCTTTCCAACGCTAATCTCGCTATGTATAGTATAGTATTTTCGACAATAGGAACGTGTTATTTATATTCGATTATTCAAACAAATTGGTTTTTTTTTCTTCTCTCGTTCTTACTGTTGGCAAGTTTATTTAAAGAGTGACTCACTCATCTAACTAGATCAATCCTAAAGGTCGCGCTAAATAAGACTTTCATTAAATATATATATGTAATATGTAATATATAGTTAAATATATATATATATATATATATGTTATTTAAACTAAATTATGTGTCCACAAAGTGTTTATATACCCTATGAGATTTACCTAAATTTCAAATGCTCTGGATAATCAATAAATATATTATATATATGTATGTATATGTATATAATATAAGTCTATTACAAAAAATCTATACGGTATAATGCGACTCTCATAAAATATATCGATCCAAATATATTAAATACTATGGCGTATTTGTAGGTATATGTATATATATTTAAAAAAAAATCATTACACACATGTAGTCATACTCGAAGGATTTTTTTCAGCTCTAAAAAGTCGTTCTTTCTCTTGTTGCTCATTTTTAGGTACGTTTTTTTCTTCTTTGAATTATTTTTATATTCATGTGACACACACACATAATAGATTATTAATAATAATAATAGTCATAAGAATAATCAATAAATCCATATATATATATATATATACATTTTTATATATATATATAATATTGATTCGTAATTTCATTGTATAATCATTAACTTCATGTCGCCTCTGTCTCATTTTTTCTTCTCATGTTTGGCGTTAAATGTAATAACTTTCTGTCCTGAGATTATTATGAAATTTCATGAAATTTACGACGAATAGTATGTCGCAGGTCGAGTACGACGATGAAAAAAAAAACAAAAATTTATGCAAGATACACGCGTATAATACGAATGTCTATTTTTCATTCCACGCCACGTCACGAGCTAGCTCCATTTTTCGTTCACAAATGGAAAGGAAACATAAAAATAACGAAACGAGCCACCAGAATCTCACGATTGCGATGTTATGTTGAAAAAATGTTTTTTTTTATGCTCCAAACACAAAAAAATCATCATTCCTCCGTCATTCGTTTCTGTCCGAGCTGTGCAAGAGCTGTCTGACCTAATACGGAACTCTCTACTTGCGACTTCGATGCTGAGCGGCGCCTCTTGCCATTTCCGGCATAATTCTTTCATTTTTTTAAATTTCTTCGGCTTTTACGATTTTTCATCGTACTAACGATTCCTACTGACTTTCAAGTTCCACTACTAGGCAAATTGACCATCGTCATTCTTTCGCGAAACCTTCCGTGCGAGCTAATTGTCACCGTTGTGAACGCGAACGCATTTGTGGAGCTACACTTTTCATCGTTTGTTATCGGCTAAAAAATATTCCTGTAGAATTGGTATTGTTAAAAATACTTTCGACAGTGTCAACTTTTTCGAGGATATTTATAGGTGCAGAAAAATTAATAATAAAGGGGAAATTGACACTTTTGTTTTTGGCACTAAATTTCGGTGAAGAAATTATGTAAAAAAATCTTTTTCATTTGAAAATGTCATATACTTGAGAATGATATTTTTGGCACCAAATTTCGATCATTGAGAGTATTCAGAAAACTGGGGCTTTTTTTACCGTTAGTCGGTATTTAAGCCGGAAGTTGGGGTAGATTGAAAGTCACACTCTCATTGTCGATGATACATGCTTTCAACCGGCACTTCGGCGCATGTGAGGGCTAAAGGCATTAAGTTCCATGGAATTTTAATTGAAGTGCTTTTAACGGTAATTATGATAGATGCCGGAAGTTAATTATCCGTCCTAGCTGTTCGAGCAAAAGTGGAAAGACCTTATAGGACGCTAATATCGGTACTTAACAGCTGACATGTCATTATCGTTCTTTAAACGGGAAAACATAAAATCATTGCTCTCGAATGACGTTTTGAGTGAACGATAAAGTAAAGAGATGGATTATTTTGTCACCAGTTTTTCTCAGGCCTTATGGATATTTAGATTTTCAATTACGTCCAGGAACTTTGAAAATAACGTCCACTTAATTCACTAATTTTGCCAATTACCCATCGATCGCTAGGAAAAATATGTCATATTTTTATCACCAATTATAAACGTATATTTCTTCAAAAAGTTACGAAAACAAATTCCACTGACAACGTGACACTCGTTATTTTCAAAAAACCGATTCGTTCGTAAATCGATGATTTCACGTTCGAATTTGTAATTTAATGAAAATTTTATCAATACCAAGTGGTGAAGACGATGGAAATTTTGCAATGGAGTTTAAAGTCGTAAAAAAAAAATTCGTTTGCTAAAATAAGTATCTCGTTTTGATCGAAACTTACGTCCATATCTTTGCCATATCGCCACTCGTCCTTCGAGCAAAATATCATCAGAAAAATATTGATTTCAACAATTCTTGAACAGATTTAAACACGTCAATATTATCCCGATGCAATAAAATAAATGCTTGTAAGAAAAACGACGGTGGGGCATTTATTGTTCTCAAATATCGAGTGATTCGATAGGAAATAAAAATTCGTCGATATAATAAACGATGAAGACTGTCTGTCGTTATTCGTTTTATAAAAACAAATGCGCTCACGGCAACGAATCATCCGCACCCTTTAACGTTTCTCGTACATTTTCTTTCCCCCCTCGTAACTATTATCGAACACATCTCGTTTTATGTTAATCATTTATTGTCGCTAAACTACGCTGTGTCTAATCCTCTAACGGAATAATCACTACCAGTCTTCTTCCATTTGATTGATATTTCACGAGTTTCATTCTATCTTTTTCAATCTCGTTTCTAATTGTCATGAACAATCGATACAAATCGTATCGTCTACGGAATGACATCTCGAGGCCCCGTTGGTGAACTAATTTGTTTTTCTTTTGTTTTCCCTTCTCCTTTTTGCTTCGTTATAATCATAATTTTAAAACACTTCTATCGCTAATGCAGTATCAGTACTTTTTGTGCTACGATCACAGTCTTTCTGAACAATGACGTAATAAATCGCATTTAAATTTATACTTTACGAAAGGAAATGTTAAAATGATGAAAAATCATTATTTCCAAAAGGGAATGCAACGTCGAGTCAGTCTACGGTCTGGTCACGGAATGTCAGTTATTAAGGTCGTCGTCTGTTCGGGATATTCGATAGAATAACGTTATCCTCCGTGTACGATTTCAAGACGTAACCGTTGAACAAAAAAGTCGAAACTCTAAACCCTCTCCCTAGGAATAATTCGATAAATCAATGTTCTCTCCGCACGTTATCTTAAATTGCGATATGATTTTCTTCAGATACGAATTATGGCGATTACGATAGTCTTATTGATAATTATACGTTACAGGTGTGTTCATTGAGATTATCAACAATTTCCTCTCGATTCTTTAATAATATATATTTTTTGCGGCAAACAAATAGACCTATTCTCAATGATATTGTCCTTTGAACGATTATTTCCCGCGTTATTTTGGACTCTGTCGTTATTGCAATTTCCTTTATCTTCGATATTTGTTCGCTGTTGGTGACATTTGTAACGATCGATAAAACGAGCTTTATCTCGATGGATTTTCGAGAAAATTCGATGGGGATCTGAAAACTAAACTGACGTGAAAAACCTTGTAAACTATGAAGGAAAACCCACGGAGATTAATCCCGCAGGCTCTCCCGAAAGTCGAATGTTCCCTTTGGGCTTCCGACCGTAATAACTGTTTCTCCTGCATCCTCTCCCCTTATCGCCCAACTTTTTGTCTTTTCCTGTTTCTACTGGGGTCTCGTAAGAGGAGTGAGTATCGTGGGTCATAGACCGATGGTGGGAATGGGATGATAGACCGTGCCCATGTCAAGACCCTGGACACCCAAAAGGTCGCTCATCGAATACGTGAGAGTGGCGGCTCGGGATGCAGCTGCGGCCGCTGCCGCCGGATGTGGTCTGTAAGCGGCGGCCGCCGCTGCGATCGCTCTCTTGACGTCGTAAACCGCCGCAGCTGCTGCGGCGGCTGCCGGTGCAGTGGCATATTGATAAGCAGCCGTATTCGGAGTCGCCGTTATTATAGGAGCTAGCAAGTGATGGGGTGGAGCTGCCGCGTGTGCCGCCGTTGCTGCTGCAGCGGCGTGTGCAGCCGCGGCAGCCGCTGACGACGTTGGCATTGGATACGGCGCGTAACGATACGTCGTCGGGGGTGTCGCGACCATCACCAACTCACCGTATGCGCCTCTCCCGGCCGCCCGCGTCTTCGCCAAATTCGCCGGCAGCATCACCTCCTTCGGCTGGGCCTTCTTGCATTCGACCTGCAAACATTTTTCGCCATCGTTTCACTCGTCGTTTACTTTCGACGGTTAAAAGGACGATTAACGAGGGTGAAAAAGCTGCGGGAGGGAGGGGGTGCGGAGGGAAAGAAGAAGAAGCTCGAAGGACGATCAGGAAGTAGAATATCCCCGGAAAAAAGTAATAGGAAGAGGATTTTTAAGTACTTGGAGATGATAATGAGTCGATGGAAAAGTTATTGATAAATTTATTGGAAACGATAAAGTCGAGAATTTTGTTAAAATTTTGTTAAAATAAAATAAAAAACGATCGATTATTTTGTTTTTCAATAGAACAAAATTTTCTCGAATTTTTTCCTTTTTTTTCGTTTGTCAGTGATTTTCTCCTGTCGATTTTGCGATTTTGCGATTTTGTTCTGTCAACTTTTGTGATATTCTAATTATTAAAAAGTACCGTGTTCCTTGCGTAGTAATTGTTCTTTTTTCAAATTTTTGAAACATTGCGGAGTACGCTTGAATCTCGAAAAAGGAATGAAAAAAGGCGTGTTGTTCGAGCTTGTTTGGTTCTGGGAGAACCGATAGAGAAGCCATAGAGGGATTTTAGGAGTATTAGTAGAGAGCTTGTGTGAAGATCTTTTGGGCCTGCTACTGCTATTGAAATGGGGTTGATAAGAAACTAGGAGGAAGGCGATAAGAAATTGGTAAGGAATGACTGATATGGAATTAATGCAGGATCGATAAGCAGTCGGTAAGAACCTCACACAGGCTGCAGACTTCGTAAGCTACGATTGAATTAAAGAGGACCCGATATGACCGTAAATAAATGAAGTTGCTAAAGTGAATAAAAAAATGAATGGCTCTGGAAAGGTGAAAAAAGAACGATGGTACAATTTTTCCGGTACACACAATTTTAAATGTTATTATAAATCGACGAAGACGAAGGATCGCTCGATTCACCCGTATGATTGGTCGAAAAAAAAATATACCCACGATTTGCAACGTCCAACGATTAGTTATCAGCTAACGAAGCAAATATCAAGTACATAACGTTGAATCGAAAGGTTGAATTGTGTAGATAAATTACAGACCCTTTCGCAAAAACTCTGCGATTTGCTACAAGTCACAGCCGGCAGGAAAATACCTTAAGAACAATTTTAAGGTCAACGCAAAACGGTGGATTCTATAAATATTTTGTTACTGATCGTGCAAAATCGTTTTGAACCGAAATTCGCGAAATTTTATGCAATTTTGCTCCGAAAACTTTTTTGGGCGAGACGACTGCCTTATATTTGATATTTATCGACCGGATCAGTGATCTTGCCGGCGATTGGGTTTGATAGTCGTTAGTTTCGTCCCTCCGGACAAGAAACCCCTTAACACAACGATGACGAGCTGGCGAATGTGGTCCAACTTGGATATATCCCGGAAGCTTTCCGTGTTTTCGACAACTAATTCAACAATTACCCTTGCCTCGTCAGCTCATCAGATCGCTCGATTCTATTCCGATTCTTTGGTCTTTCTCGAAGTTGTTGCTCGAAAGTTGCTCGTTCATTGCTGAGAACGGCAAAGTCAAATGTGTGCGAAATGCCCGAAATTTCGCAATCCCCCCATTAACAAACCCATTTCTGGTTACCATGAAAATAAATTCGCCCATCATCATCATCGCACTAAATTAATGTCTCTGATCTCCGAATTCGCTTCACCGAGACTCAAACAACCCCCATGTGAATTCGACCGCGATTTATCTAATTTACTCTCCGGATTCGTGTATTTTTCCTTCTCGCTTCCGTCAGCTAAGATCGAAGGAAATGGACGTTTATTTTGAAAAAAAATGGTCTCGCCGAAGGGTTATATGTTTTTGCAAATAAATATGCCACGATATCCAAAGTTTATTTTTTTTGGTTGAAAATAAAAAATAATTGAAGAATTTTCGTGTTTTTGTACATGAGGTTTTTTTTTAGGCAAAGTAGGTCTGTTTTTGAAAAAAGTCTGCTGTATTATTGGAGGCGCACTTTTTTCAGGATGAAAGTGAAAATACTTTATGAGTTTTTATGTGTTTTTAAATTATTGCAAATACCATTTTGTTGTTGATCTCGTGGAAATGAATCTCGCACACTTTGTCGACTACGTCCTCACTCTGAAACGTGACGAATCCAAAACCTGCAACAGGCAACCAAAGAAAGGATTGAGCAAATTGTTTTCCGGTATACTTAAAGATTAAAAAAAAAAAAAAAAGACTGCGATTCGTACTTGAGCTCCGTAATATCAGTTTAGTTTATGAAAAAAAAGTTAAAAAAAAACGTGATCCTGATATGCTTCAATCTACACCTTAATCCCGATGTTTGTCATATATTTTCGATTTTTATGAAATTTTCGGAGATACACTAGGGGAACAGTAACTTTTTGTACTTTATGTTTTTTCAAAATTTCGCAAAACCCTACCTTTATTATTCCCATTTTAATCGTGTACGTCTAATTGTTTATAAGTTACTTGTTTATACGTTTAATTGTGGATAAGCTCAACTTATTCTCGTTCATTTTTGATTCCGTGTCTCGCCAGGCATTCCAACATTTCACGGGATAATTTGCGGTAGTTTCGGAAGCAAGTGAAGTAAACATCGTGTAAATAAGCGAGGAAGACGAGAACTCGAAAGATTTAATGTGGTTTGCGAGGTATGTCTTGGTAATTTTATCATGGGATTGTTGAAAAACTCTCTATTGCCCCCTAGAGTCGTTTTAATCTCGTTTGCACCCGACTTGTTTTTCCAATTACGCTGTTCAAGCTTCGTTGCACGACTCTGTCTTTGCAGATGTGGAAAAGTAAAATGAGTGAGAAATAAGATGGTATAAAGCTTTACTAATCGGCATGTTGTTTCAAGATAACCAAGATTTCTTCAATTCTAAAGAATGGGAGAGAGAGAGAAAGAGACACAATGATAGTTTATTTATGTCGTGGACAATTTAGCGGTATAAATAAAAACAATTACAACGAATTATTCGACTACCATTAGTACTTTGCCGAAAAATAAGCGTGGAATATTCCGGCAAAATCAAGTTAAAATTCTGGGCGTTATCCGCAGATGGGCAAGCGCGTTGTATGCTGATGCATGATATAAAATATTATATGAATTTTTTGTTAACAAAGTTTCGAACCATGGAATCGACGGAACGTTATTTCCGGAATTCGAGCTCTATAATTAATATCATAACGAATAATGTGAAGCCTTTTAAAACCTATTTGAGCATATGCATCGTCATTTTCACCAAATTCCAATAGAAAAATGTAGAAATCGATACAGCAATTAATTAGGATTTTCAAAGGTTTCCAAACTCAATTATTAATAAATTATTTCGAGTATCAGTTTCCAAACAGATTGAGTATAATCCGTATTTTTATGCTATCAATTTTATGAAAATTCCTGAAATCAAAAAAATCCTTTTTTTCGCCATGTTTTGCTGGAGGAGAGAACGAAGAGAGGAAAACGAGGAAAGAAACGGGAGAATGAAAGAAAAAACAAATCGAAAAAACTAAGAAAACGAAATGGGGATCGCTGAGGAGAAATCAGTCGTTTTTCAACGATGCCAAACACACCGATGATACACGTCGGAAAATTAAATGAATATCTTCCTGACGCAAGCGTCAGCGCTTTAGATCCGTTCGCCGATGGCCAAATTGAAATGAGGAAAAATGAAAGAAAAGCAAAGAAAAACCTCGTTTTTTCTCTCCCCATGATTTTCATCGTTAAAATTTTTCGTCTAGTTTGACAAAGAACCGAAAAGAAGAGAAAAAAAAAACGAGAACACTTCGCGTATTGTAACTCGCGCACGAAGGCCTCGCGAAACAATGTAGCGGAAACAAAGACGTCCAAACGATTGACGATTGATTCAATCGATTTATTCGACGTCCTTAGGGAATATCGGTTAACTGCACGATGCCGTAAGCTATGGGAGAACCAATTTTTCATTTTTTTTTTCTCTTTTTTCATTCACCCTTCGACACTGACGTCGTCAATGTTCGCCGCGAGGAAGTACGTGAGTCCGATGACGTCATTCCGGAAAGTCGCTTTCACATCAAGACAATGGACTTCCAACCCCTTTTTTCATTATTCAAATTCATCGGAACGAACGCCGTCGTGGACGTTTTATTATCTTTTTTTTCCTCGCCAAGTCACGAATCGCTCGAATTCGTTCCAGCTCATTTCCCGTTGTGGGTTTTCGAGCGAAATTTTTCATCGATTCGTCGTTAATGCTTTCGCTACGGTCGAGTTTCGACGATAGAAAAAATCGGCAATTATCCGGAATCGGGGCTCCACTCCAAAATCGCCGACGGAATAAAAGTTTCTTTTTACAGAAAAAAAATAGACAAGTCTGAATGTCGGTTATGATGAAAACACGGTTTGATATATTCGTGTAAATGCCTCGTGACGATACCCTTCTGACATCCGCCACTTCAGTGCTTTAAAAAAGCACCCAATGGCAAAATGAATGATTTTTTAACAAAGGATCGCGGACATATCGTCCCCTGAAATATTTTTCAAAATAGCAGACAAATAGCGTGAAATTGAACGAAATAATATATTTTCTCCCTTGCCAGAGAAACAATTCTTGATAAAACTTTGATTATTTTTGCATGGGGAAAATCAGGCTAGGATATCACCCTACATTATCATTTATACTTGCCAGCTTGGTGTCTTTTACGAAGGCATCGCATGAGCATAGCACCCCAGTTGCTTTTAGCCGAGCCCTTAACTCAGAGGGTGAGAAAGTAGGAAAAAAATATGCTTGCTCAGCTTTTGGGCTGCGAAAAGAAACTTCCGTTTCCATTCTCATTCTCATATGTATCCGTATATTACCCTTTACGATCCCAACCGTACCTATCGCGGAACTCTAAATGTGTTCTCTTGAAAAAAAAACTTATTTATCTTGCGAGCGTTTTCCTCACTTCTACATTTTTGCTTCTTTTCTTTCTGCTGTTTGGAAATTATTTCCTCAAAGATAGAGAGTGGAATGAAACATACGTAAACGAAATGTCATTGTTGAGCTTGTATCGACACGGTTGCACATTTTTTCTACAAATTCACGCTCTGTATATTCGCATTACATTATTCTTTTATTCAGGAGTGGAAATGTAAATTCGGCAAATTTTTTTTACCTCAATCTTTCGTGCATATAATATAAAAAGACGCTGACACGATCTTCTGCATTTATATCGGACATTTATGTACATATTTATATTAAAAGAAAAGCGAGGTCTTCTACAGGGCTGGTGGTTGGTTGGAGAAAAAAAAATTAATCCACGACGCTCCTGTCGAGTTTTTGTTCCGCATGCAAGTTTCCGGGCTTTTACTTCACTTTTTTTTTAAGCAGACGTCGAGAGCTCGAAGTCGGATTCACGATGGTGGCCTGAGAGACGGGAGAATGGTTGCCGTGAAAACACACCGGCCGTAAAAGATAATTTTATTACGAAGGAAACCATTCTCCATTCTCCGGAATTTTTTTCCTGTCACTCGACATTTTACATGTGGTATTCTTATTTACATACAAAAAATTGAAGATTTTGTTTTACGTCGAAAAATGAAAAATCTTGATATTGTTTTTCCGCTCTTGCTCAAAAATTAGAAACGATTAGAAAATTGAATAAACCTACAGAAGGATGCTTTTTCACGATCTTGCATTGCCCGTTAGCAGGAATTGAGTGGTTCAATAATAATAGAAGCAATTACGTACGCGTTTCTTTAATGCTCGTGAGATATTTGGGTTATTTCAGCCAATACTATACTTAATGATGTTAGGCACTTGGAGTCTCAATATAATCGAAATAGTATGAGAAGATGGCGGACATAACAGTGCTATAAAGATGCTGGAAGAGCTCAGTGATTTTCCACAGTACTGTTAAAAAATGCAGACTCGGAAACTTGAGAATCAGAAATAAATTGTCATAAAATGTTGAATTCCATTTTCCAAGGTAAATCTTTCTAGGTAATCTTTCGAATACCTTATGATTATTCTTGCCAAAAAATATGAAAAAAAGGCGAAAAAAGTATGCAGCATGACCGAATGTGCGCACTGTCTTTTTTTTCAACCCTCGAAGAAAAATACTCCCAAGGGCGTCGCAAAACCACTAAAAATTCGATAAAAAAAGCCATTAAAAATAAAAACCTTTTTCCCAATTTGTGAAACTACCCTTAAACCGGTTCACATCGCCATACGCTCTTGCTCTCTCCCTTTTTGATCCTCAAACCTTTAATTTCTCCCTGCACTTTATACCTACTTGCTCTTCTCCTCGTTCTCATTTTCCGAATGAATTTCCAACCCTCTCCCAGCAAAAGCTTGCAACCCCTGTCCCAGCGACGATCGTTATCTCGTTTTTCTCCTCAAGTATAAATGCGATCCCTGCCGGTATATTGTGTGTAACCCGCATTGCTGGGCTTTTGAATGTTAAACATTTAAAAGCCAAGCAAATGCGTTACAAGCCGCCTCGAGAAGCTTTTGGCCCCTTTTTCATCTCTCTCCGGTCCATTCCCCCTCGTCATCTTCCGGCTCACCTCTTTTCTTTCATTCTAAACTTGCACATCGCGTCCTTCAGAACGGTGACGCTTGTTCAAGCGGTTGGAAAAAAGAGTCTTGCTGCTTCTCCTCAGCTCCGGAGCTTGCGAGGATTTTTTTTTCAGAATATTTCAGCATCACCAAGAGAGGAGGGAGGTGAGGGGATATGAGGTGGCCATTCGAGGGCCTACCGACCATTGAGACTGCACGGAAATGGAGGTGAAACGAGAGGTAGGGAGAGCGCGCGGTAAAAGGTTTTCATCTCAAAAGGCACGCGCCACACTATTTTCATTCTACGTGAAATTGTCGACGGTCGAAAAAAAAAGATTTATTCGGGACATTGTGTGACGTGAAAAAAGAAAAAAAGACATCGCGCGACGTAAGGCCCTCTCCGCCACTTCTGGTCTAAAACTCGAGTTCCAAAAACGCTGGAGATGTTTCCCGCCGTTTTTACTGAAAAACAATGTAGACTCGCGCCCCTATGATTTTTCGCTCTTACATATACGGTGTGTACAGACTAATGCACGTGCGTATTTACGCGTACGTACAAAAAAAGGGGATGCGGTAGCCTTTTTATACGTGTGTTCCGGCTCTCCGTACAAACGATTTGAAACTTGTAAATGGATACGACTCTCAGACCTCTGCACCCTCTCCTGTACGTTTTACGTTTCATCCTTGTTCTTTTTCTTCCCTCCTTTTCGTCATTCTCCTTCGTTTCGCTGTATATATGTCGAGAAAACGATTTTTCTCGCTGGAAAACTTTCAGCTTGTCGGCTTTTCTCTTTTGTTCTTTTCTCGCTTCCCTCTCCAGCATCCGACCGTATCACGTACATATACACATGCACATCACGTGTACGTATACGCCTACGTGAATCGTTTGTTTCGAAAAGTGCGTCTGCGTCGAAGTGGCATCGCGAAATACCCTTCTTTTTTACCCCTTTCGACTTGTTTTTCTCTACTTGCGACTGCAGGTCCTGTCTCTCTGGCTCTCTCTCTTCGTCTTTTTCGCGTAGCTAGAAATGTATTTTCCTTTTGCTTCGGCGTGCAAATAAATGTGTTTCCAGAATACACAAAAGACGAAAAAACCACATCGCTCTTGGGACAAAATTGTACGAGTCGAGGCCCTTCGTCCGTCAGCGAGTAGACCAAACGTATATTTATTATCACGAGCCTGTGAGACTCGGAACGCGAGATGAATGTTATCCCCGCTCTTCGCCCCTCCGTAAAATATGAAATGAACGTCTATACGTTCGTTTTCCGTTTTCGTTTATTTCATCGCGAATCTACGGATTCGCATCGTTGCATCATGATTTGGCTCGTTGAATCTTTGCAAATGCAGCGGGCGTATGACGTCCGACGTAATTTATAAGCGAAAGGGTACGCGGTTGATAAATCGATTGTGGCAGGCGCGAAGGTTCGCAGACTTTTGCGATGATTCATCAACAAATTTATGACGTATAGGAGAAAAAGAAGACATTAGAATCTGTACTGTATTCGGCAAATTCATGTAAAACTTGTTTGCTCTTTTTTGTGTTAAGCTACCGTATTCTTGCCGTTTTCCATTATTCCAGCTGTCCATATTTCCCCACCTGTCAGTTCGACATGACAGCTGGTCGCAATCTTGCTTATTTTGAGCGAAAAGGACGAACATGGTTCAGCAAACTGATGAGGTGAGCGCATTTCACTCGGAATTCGATGTCAATACGAGACACGTTCACATTTGGGATGAAATTCCGAGACGAAAATTGCTCTACCGTTTCTTTTATTCGATTAAAGCCGAAGAGTTATGAAATATCTTGTGTCTAATCGATACCAGTGGCTGTTCGATGGATAATCGAATCATTGGGTGGATTAAGTATATCGAGAAGAAGGAGCATAAAAAAGTCGTCCTTTTTATCCATTTTCTGTATATACATATATGAATGAAAATATATATATTTATATACATACGTGTAAATATATACCCTCACTCGTGTGACAGTAAATAATACGATAGCTATGTGAAGTTTAAGCAGTGCGTTCAGGGCGGACGCAGCCGGTTTAGGAACAGCTAAGTTTTAAGTCGGCTCGTAAAGCGTAAGTAGTAACGGTTATAAATGGTCAGACCGTTCGACCTCGTGAGTTGGCGGTGGATGGAACACGGTTATGCGGCGACCGAAGTTCCGGTATTCTACGCTTTCACTGTTCACTGTTCAACCACTCTGCGAATACGTGCAATACACGAATAGCGTGACATTCATGAGGACAGGAAGTTAGTGGGTAATAAAAAGATGGTCAGGCATACCACCGAGCGCGTTACTGTTAGCACGAGTACAAAGCGGTGGTGGGAAATATGGCAAAAAGTAGAGCATAACTTTTAATAACAAGGTCAGCAATGCGATAGAATTTTGCAAATACTTTTCACTCGTGTGAGTATTACACGCGATTATTGTATTTTTTGCTGACGAGAGGCGAATCACGCATTGTTCTGACACATCGAAGGATCGCCAGGATTGGATGATAATCGAAAAAGATTTCCTTTCCGTTTTGCTCTTTTGTCGTCCATGTTCACGTCAATCGACATAACTCTCGTTATCTTTATGATTCCGATGGTTTTCAACCACGGTTTCGAAAACTTTGACAATTATTTCGAACGTCAAATATCAATATTTATCAGCAGGATGCAATCGATTTACCATTAAAATTTGTCCATTTCGCGATCTTTTCGCGCGATCGGAGATTTTGAAAAAATGTTACGAGCTGTTCTCCTGCGATATTTCGGTTCAACGAATTTGCTTACTGCAATAGCATTCAAAATATCGCAGCCCTGTGCGCTTTGCAGTTTGCGTTAATATTTACACGCGGAATGCAGTAGGAGAGAATCACGGAGTTCATCTTGCGTTCTATGAATATTGCATACATCCGCGAGGCTCGATGAAAATGTTTAGATAACTGATTCAATTTCTAATAAGCAAAACGTCGTTGATTCATGACAGCATACACACATGCACATGGGCTAACGTGTGAATATTGAATATGAATTGGAATAAATATACGGGCTGCCTTAGAATCGAATAGCAGCAATATTCAGATAGTTTGGAGATGAAAATTTGAGTAAACAAGGATGCAGTCAGAATTTATGGAAATAACTTGAACTTGCGAATTATTCGTGTCAAATGGAATATTTTATTTTTCGAATCGAGTGACTCGCACACGCCTAATGTTTAAACGAAAAACAAGAGTACAAAATGTCATAAAATGTATAAATTGTAGTGAATTATAAAACGATTGATTTGAAAAATTGAAAAATCGATGTACGATCGGAGATTCCTTGGATTTTCGTCTTAAGTCTGTCTTTACATCGTTGACAACAATTTTTGGAACGTCTTGTACATATGGCTTCTGGAATGCGAACATAAATCTATATTCCATATGGCCCCGATTCTCCAACTGCTTTTCCTTCTTGTCCACGTTCGTTTTTCCATGCTTTCTCTCTCGCTTTTTCCAAACCTCATCCCCTTTGGTCCTACGACCACTGCGTTAGATATCAACTTGTTGATTTACTGTGGCGAACGCGCCAGAGCAACAAGACCTGAGTAAAAACGGGTTCGTTTCACTAGCTGCGCCGTTTGACGTCCATCTTGGAAAATGCCACTCAATGGCTTCCGCTACATGCCTGTGTGTTTATACCTTTTCGAAATTTTGTTCGTCCGCTGGGGTATCTATGTTTGTGTGTATAAATATGTGGAACGCTTGAGAGTCAAATTTTGATAATTTAGGAGTAGATCCGGGACAGAATTTCGAGACGAAAAGTATTTGAAAGTTTCCGTCTCCGACGAAGCCCTGTCGAGTCATTAATTCGTAAAGTTCAGCCAATGGAAAGCTCGCGACCGCACCCTTCAGTGCCCCAAAGAGGGGAGCTCGTGCGCCCGATGGGCTGCAACTTTGGCAATTAATAACATATGGAGATTTTGTCTGATCGAAAAATCTTTTGACTCCGAATTTCGTCTGCAATTTCGATTTATATTACTGACATAAAGTACTAGACAGTCTGGACCCACGAAGCACAAGATTGAATTAATTCTCGAATCGGAGAAAGAGACATTTTATTGGGGAACCTATTTTTTTTCAGCAAAAGTGGTGGAGAACAATTTTTTTTTGTGACCGCTGTTAAAATGAAGAAACTTTCATAGTGGGAATGAAAGCTGTTTCGTCTTAATGATATTCAAGAGGAGTTCGCAACGTTGCAATAATTTCTTTTGTGGAATGAAGGATAAAAAAGATTCCAGGAAGCTGTAAATTTTTGAAATCCTTTTATTTTATTAAATTTCACGTGAAATTGTCTTCCCATAGTCTAGCTGCGGAATTCACGTACGGAGGAGAAGATCAGGAACTTTGATATTACTCATTGCGCCATAAATTTCTGGATAGCATCAAGGGAGAGATTATTATCCAGGGTAGTGAGAAATTCTATGCTCCAAAGGACATTATGTCGTCCGTCTTCCGTGACGTTACCAGCTTGAATTATAATACGGTATATCGAAGAGTAGAAATAAGATGATTGTAAAATTATGCGAAACTGAAGAGGATTTTCCTCATGAGCTTCGGAAGTCTCCACTTTCCGTCCAATGATTGTGCAAGTATTTTCAAAATTGAGACCTGCCAGAGTCTCGTAAATTATCCAAAATCTCGTAATAAAAATTCCCTTGAGACGTTTTCGGACCGTTTTACGCAAATCTCATCCATTCCGAATGACTTTCAGTTTTTCAATTATACATCTTTTGGTAAAAATCTAAATCTATACACAGGATGTTCCGAAACTGAAGGTCGATGATTAAAAACTAAATGGGGGCTGAAATTTTGAGTCAAAATCATTCGAAAAGATCGAAAAATGCCGAAATACTTTTTGACTATGAATTTCTTCGCGAATTTATCTTCAAATTATCCGCGTAAAGTTCCCTATAAGTTGTCTTCTGACCAGAAAAAAAAATAGCAGACAAAAGCCCGTTGTCCGCCAGGTAAACACTCGTGCAAATTCCTTGTTCCAATTGTTTCACTGTTCCTTCGTCCAACTTGGTCTCTTCTTTTCACTCTTCGAGGTTCAGACTCGCCCACGAACATCAGCGGTTGCTCTGACGGCAAACATCTCGAGTTAAGATTTTCTTCGGTGCACAATCAAGTGTACGTACGAAATTAAAACAAAATTAAGACAGGTTTGGGGTAAGCTGGATTGGCAGGATCTCTTTCACCATTTGTACGTGTGTATTTTTACGAAAGACCCTCTAGAGACTGGAAAATCCACCCACGTTGCTCGTTCTACCTATCTTTTAACTCATCTCTCTCTCGCTTTCTCTGAAATCCCTTCTGGACGAGCTACATCTTTTTTTTTGCCAGGAGAATTGTTGATGCACAAGCCAGTAACGTTCCATAGAGACCTCGAATATATGCAGGAAGATTAGGCAAAGCTGTTCCCTTGCACAAGCTACTCGTGTCTCTCATTTCTCTCTCTCTCTCTCTCTCTCTCTCTCTCACTGGAGCTTTATGAATGCAACATACTGTTTCCTACAAGAGAAGCAGCATCTTCCAGTATATCCAACAGCTGCCACCACTCGGCTCCGTACACACAAGTGCCCACGAAGCCACATCTTCGTAACAGCTTTCTTCGTGGTCTTTGTGGACGAGTAAAATTTCGCATGAGGAATCATCCATACTGAGGGAAATAGATGAGGAGGAGGATGAAGAAAGGGATGAGAAAAGGTTGAAGAATATTGCACTATTGAAAAACATTATTATGCAACGTTGTGTAGCGAATTATAAATAATTCAATGATGAATACATTTTTAATGTATTGGTTTGTTAATTCTCCAACTGTTCTACTGGTACTCGTGCAGTACTTTCAAAATTGATGTGCAATGGTGGTGAAAAAACACGAGCAGAGACAAATTACTTCGATATCTCTTGGATTTAAAACAAAATGAAAATCACGATCTTGACATACGATGTGGGAAAAGAACAGGTAAGGGTTGACAGGAATGAAGAATATTGCTTTATTGTAAAACATTATGGCATACCTTTATTGTATTAAAAAATAAATTACTGCAGAGAAAAATTTTCGGTTTTTTTTTCACTCCGATATGGGCGATCTCATTTTTGTCATTGAAAATCATGATTTTTATGTACGATCTGGCGAGAGAAGAGGGGGAGGAGAAATCAGGAAGAATGGGAGTTTGAAGTGTAATACTAGAGTACTCTCGTACCTTGTGTTATCTCTCTCTCTCACTCTCTCTTCTCTGGCTTTCTCATCCATTGCCGTTCAGGAATGGCGCCATAAGACATAATTGAACGGAATCCCTCTCTATTAGAGGCTAGCCATCATTCCATGAAGTGCCCGGAGGGTTTCAAGAACACGTCGGTCGAAGAGACAGCCAGAGGGAGAGAGAGAGAGAGAGAGAGAGAAAGAGAGTTGGGGTTAGAGAAGAGGAGATTTAGAAAGGAAGGGGAAACTCGACAGGGCGTTACGGGGATGTTTCGTGGCCTCACTCATTTAGGGGTTGCACTTCGAGCTTTGAGTACGTACCTAAAGATTTCTGTCTACTGTATAGAGACTACAGGGATCCATAAATTCATAGATACGCTTTGGTATGTCCATACACGTTAACTGATCCTCGATTCAATGGTTTCTTTACTCGCTATTTGGATTAATCCATTATGATTCATAATTCATCCCTTAATTTATTTCAACGTTTTTGCAGTCATATTACGATAAGAATATTAGAAAAATTGTTATTTTCGTCCTCATGAAAAAGACACGAAGGAATAAAAAATGTTTAATTCCAGTGGTAAAACGAAGGGGAAATTCTGTCGGATTGCGAAAAATTGCGACGACAATCACTGAAGAAAGGAGGCAAAAAAACGATGGCTATGTTTGTAACTTTTTTTCTTTGATGGAAAAAAACTGAGTCGATGATATTTGGATTACCCTTCTTGGACACTATATTGATGTGTATATTATGTCGAATTCTGCCTATTGTATGTGCAATATGGTGGTAAAGTCCTCGAGGGCAAATAACCCGCCAACTTCCTGCCTGCCTGTCTGCTTTCCCAAGTGCCATACTCATAACTTCCACTCGTGTAGACAGTTATTCGAATATTATTGCATCGAACGATGGCCATTGACAGTTTCGAACAATTTCATATGCACGAATGCGTGCAGCGATGCGAAATTGAGGGGTTTCTTTGTTTTACTCTTTCGACAATCGTACACTTTTTTCGGTCTCTCGAAATTTCATTTCTGACATTTTCGCTAAAGACTGCAAAAAACGAGACCGTTCGTTGAATGGATCGGAAATTTCGAAGCGAGTAAATCTTTGTACACGGTGAATGACGAATAATTCTCTGTTTCCCGAAATTTCCAGATTTTTTGGAAAAAATTCAAATTCAAAACAGTTCAAGTTTGGAAAAACAGCACGTGTATACGAAAAAAAAACGAGTATATTTAATTCACAAGGGGAAGAAAATATACTGCACTTTTTCAAGCATCTATTTGAATTTTTTAACAATTTTTTGGTACTTTTTCGATATTATTATCATCAAAAGTCAGTTCTAGCTTGACTGATTTTTTCGAATAAATGTACACATCGAATGCGAAAGATCCTTAAGCCTCCTTAACGTCCTTGAGAATCAAAAGAACCGGAAAAATTGATGTTCTCCGACAAACGTAAAAGCGTGGAAGATTCGTTTTGTTGCAAAGTTTTTGTTCCTACGAATGCATGTCTGAGAGAAAATCTACTTGGATTACGACGAGATGAGATTTCGGATGGCGAATAAAGGAATTTCGGTCTCTTCATCTTGCATCGATGTTCTTTCCCTCGCTCTCTCTCTCTTTCTCTCGTTGTGTACCATATCCTTTCTCCTTCTCTTTATCGGCTCTTTTCCCATTCCCATCGCTGCAAAAGTTCTACCCATTCCGCATTAGCGAGTCCGAAGCTCTATTGTCCATTGTAGCGCGTTGACTATGAGCAATAATGAGTGCTCCTTAATCAAGAAGGCTTGACTTCTTCCCCGTTGTTCCGACTCGAGGATTCACGATTCGTAATTTTCTTCGAGACAGTAGTCTGTGTATGTATATGTGTATATATAGCAGTGGACGTTTATATATATGTATAAAACAGCTTGCTTTCCCCATAGTTCTTCCCAGCTACAATTGCATGGGGCGTTCAATGCATAGTAGGCAGACTTTATACATTTCCTTTGGATTTTTCGGTCGAACGTGACGAAATTTTTTGAATTCTCATCGTCGCTAGAAAAATGAAAAAAAAATACGTTAATAATAATCAGCCCAATTACTCTCAAGTCTCGATTTCGAAATTCTCACGACCTCATAAATTTTCGACCTCACAAAACTGACGAATCGCACGATCTTTCGCAATTTCCGTATTTTCCAACTATTCGTTCGTCGACTCGCGAGAATCAAAAGCATGTTCCCATTCGTCGAAAAGCTCTCGAAGTTCATTGGATCGAAAATATCTCACGAGTCGCGATATTTGCAAAAATCTTTGAACGCCGATGAAAATGGTACTTTCGAATATTAAAAAAAATCGTAAAATGTCATCTATTTCTTTTTCGTCCGTTTTGCTCTTGGGACAACTCCTTGCACGATCGTTGGCGATTTTTTATGTCTCTCTTTTATACTACAGTACGGAGAACTCCTGCTGTCGTCACAGACTCCAAACTTGTACTGTCCACAGCAGTCTCAGTTTCACTGCGCGTGGCAACTATCGAGACAAAGTTTTATTATGAAACAATGAAATATGTGTGCGTATCATTCGAGCTCTCCCGATGGTTCCCAGCTCTCGTGCTCTTTAAAGAAAGAGTCTCAAGCGGTGAACAAGATACAGGACGAAGAGAGAAGACTGAGAAAATTGAGAAAAGAAAAAGATGGAACGATGGAGCTTTCTCTGCTGATTCTTGGATAGTTTACTTTCTCTCTCTCTCTCTCTTCCTTTCTCAGCTTTTCCAACGTCAAAGCTTTTGATTTACGGTCCAAGTTTTATATCGCATCAAGAGCGTTGTGTCGCGTGCCCTTTCATAGCTCTTTTTCCCCATCTTTTTGTCCGGAAAGTACAGAAAATAAAGTGCGGACACGAGTAAGCTCACGAGAGAGACCAAGAGAGAGAGAGACAAGTGCATCTATTCTTACATCGCACAGAAACGTCCGTTTCTGTTTTATCCTTCATCTCTTGGATAATATTGCAGCCTGGTATGCATTTTTCATTAGAAACTCCCACTCGTTTCCTGGATAAATCGTCCTACACGTGTGTATTATATGCGTCATACTGTAAGCTATAATAGGATCTGAAAGATGATCTCGAAAATCGCAGGACCACTGGGAGACTCTTCAGGGTCGAGAGAATAAAGACGGAAGCCAAGAAATGGCTTGAAAAACTTTTCAATATGGATAAAAAAAATCGAGAGATTTTTCTCTTTCCCTCTCTGGGAGGGAAAGAGAAAAATAAAAATGATGGAAATAGACGGGATAAAATTCGGATTATTTTTATGAAAATCCTTGCCATTTTTTCCTTCTACAATTTTTAAATCACATACACAGAAAAGTGGGTAATTCATTTGATTGCAATATTGCTATGCTGAATTGACATATTCAAATTGATTAATAAATATTTTCGACATTTTCTTCAACGAGTCTGCAGAGTGGAAGGATAAAAGTAAATGTTTAGCATACAGTTGGCCTGGAATTTCTTCGAGTATTATGTGTATACTTCGTGGAAATGGAATCGAAGAGAAAATCACCAAATTCGAAATTCAATTCAACGACCATCGAACTGGGGAAGCGATAAAAAGCAGAGGGGTAGGATTAACTGACGCATGGAATCGAGACGACGGCGTTACCGAAAGATATTCACTCTCTCTATACCCTAAAAGACGTACAGGGGATGAATGCAGAGGGTGAATTCAAGATCGAGGGGTGAGAGGGAGAGACAGAGAGGACATGGGAATGAAGACGAAGGCGGGCATTATCCGCACTCCCGGCGAATGCATAAACGTTCGAAATTGCTCTCTCGAATTTTTCCCCAGCATTTATATACCGAACGTACGAGGCAGAATAGGACAGAGGACAAATGAGAAAATAAGGGAGATCGTGCTTGTAACCCTCTCCAATTGTCAATTATTTTCACTCTTCTGAATTTCAATGTACACTCTCGTCAATCGACAAATTTTTCCCGAAATGTGTAGTTTTCCGTTTCGATAAACAAAAATGAACAGTTGTACGATCTTCTCCAGGTAGCACAAGCGGTCGCATCGATTTTTCGACAGCTGTAAAGTTGAATGGAGTTGCATTATTTTGAATCTAAAAAAAATGTTAAATATCCTAATCTAACACATTTTTATTCCGAGAATAATTTATCTCGAAATATTCAGTTTTGCGTTTTGATGAAAAAAAACTACGACACTTGCGTAATGTAGTCAGGGCGGTACACGTGGTGATACTTTGCTTCTGCCATTTTTATTTCTCAATATTGGCTGCAGTTGAATAAATTTTTGCATGATTTCACTCATTACTTTATCATGTTCCGCGATGATGTAACGTAATTTCAATTTGTACTTTAATGACTGGATAGACGTTTAATGCAACAATATATTTTGAATTTTTTTTCAGTTTTTTCCGTCGGAGACACCATTTTGAATCCATTTCCATCTTTCGTTGCTCAAATTCTTTTCCTTATGCATTCTCCTCCTATTTATTTAAGCCCGGCGAGGCGTGCAATATTTCATCCCCTTTCCGCAATCTTTCCGAGCGTTTTAACGACCACAATATTATGGGCTACGTATATATATATACATAGCGTATATATGGCAATATCCCAGCGCACCAACAGTTGGCTTTATCACTCTTGCAAACGTTGATGCACTAAAAACTTTGTACAACTCAATTCCTTGTCTCTGTATAGTGGCGAGGAGCAAAAAAACGAGATTTTCACTGTTTCTACTGGCGGAGACTAAGAAAAAGAGAGACAGAGAGATGGAATAACGTGCAGGGACTCGCAAATTCGCGAGAACCAAAGTATTTCAACCATGGAGTTGGGAAAGCACTGTCTGCTGGTCCATTAAGGGCCTCGAGCGAGATGCAACGATTCATGGAGGGCAAATGGATGGAGAAAGAGACGAATAAAAGGACGAGAGAGGGAGAGAGAGAGAGAGAGACAGAAAAAAATGGGAAAGAAGCAAGGAAAAACAGAAGGTCGTAGTAACTGCTGTGCACAACTCTTGGTTCAATTATCGGTTTCTGGTGGTCTTGTTCTCCGTCTTATTTTTTCTCACCACCGGGTTTTCTCCTCATCGACTATACAACCCCTTCTCGTTAATGACTTACCTCCCCATATATTTTCCGACTCGCGGCATATTCTGACGAAGTTTCAACGTCTTTTGAAAGTCGATAGGCCATTGCGCGAAACTCGTTTCGCACGTTCTCACTCTCGAAGGTTTTCGGGAGCTTTCTGTACCCTTCTACATCCGCCAAATGGAAAATACCAAAGATCCTCGGTCTCTCGGTATTTTCACCCTTAGTTATTGATTTTTCAATGGGCACTCGGTTGGCTGGGTAATCGCTGGTAAATTTGAGGATCGAAACGGGTTGGGAAATATGTTTTTTAATGGCAAAGCGATTTTCCGTAATCTCGGACGAACGAAATTTCAATTGAATTACAAAAAAAACCGAAAATCGGCGGAGAGTCGACAAAATTTTCGTTTTAATCATTCTTTTGTATGAAGAAAGTAATCCCAAAAATGGCCGGTACAAATTATAACACGGTAAGCACGAATACCGATGGGAAGGGGAGCTCCAGCTATGTTCAGAGTTTCGTGGGGATGCTTTGGACTTTGCAGGAATGTCTGATACGATTATTTCGCTGCTAAAGTCGTTACGGGCTGTAAGATGTGTATAGGAACTAGAATAGACATTACATTAAAGCGATATAGTGACCCTTTCAGTAATCTCCGCAATGTGTATCCATTTGGTGGTCCTGTTAAAGGTGTCCCCTTTTCCCATCTCCTTCTCTCTGCTCACTATCTTCCTCTCCTCTTGTAATCCAATATGTCTTTATTCATACGTTTACAGGGACGATTTTGCCAGCGAGGCTCGAATTTGCGACTCGAAAATGCATCCCCAGGTACCCAAGCCCCAGGTTATTACCCGTTTTCCCAACGTTCAATTGTCCATCGAACTTGTCCATTCGGGAGCTCGCATAGGGCGTTCCAAACTTTCTATATAATAAATAAGCGTTCCCCTCCACGTCTATATCCGTATCTCTTATGCTGTTGTCTTGATATTTTACTTGAGTGAAAAAAAAAATCTTTTTATTCATAGATTCGGAGTATTTGCTTCGCGACGACAGTTTTCAAATTTTCCGCCGAAATGCAGCGGAAAAATGCGATGATCTGAGAAAAAATGTCAGCCATGGCACTTTTTTTAATTGTTGGGTTTTTATATAGAATAAATAAAGTTTTATCTGGTCCAATTTTGACATTATCATGGTTGAAAAAAGTCTTGGAGACTAATTATTTTCTGCTCTCCTGGATTTATGGTAATGAGTCTCCGATAATTCACTTTCAATCCCGACTCGTTGAGATATCGATCGCGGAAGCAGGGCTGGTTTTAGATTCCATGCAGTCTTGGAAATGGAGCTTGCTGCGTTTTGCTTTGTGCAGATGACGAGCCAAGGGCTATATAGAGTCTCAATTAGCCTTAATTAGTTTAAGGGGGTACTGGCAGTACAATCGTAGGAAAAAAATAGTTTCAATGCAAATTCCAGTATTCTGCATTTCGAAAAGAACGTTTTTTTAATCAAGTGCATACTATATATATTTATCGTAGATTTATTTGCATACTAGTGGACTGCATCATATATGAAATGCCGAATTGATTTTTTAATTTTTTAAATGTGCCTCGAAGCGAGTAATATTTGCCCCTGCAATAATTCTTGCCCCTGTCTCGATGATATTCGATCCACTCGAATGTCGATAATCGTCGATCGGCGACCCCCTTTATGATAACGACACGGTGACTGATACGTTTCCAACGACTCTGCCGCTTTAACCCTTCCGTGCCAACCCTCACATGGTCCGAAAAAAATCCCAAAACAACCCTTCCCATCGCGTTGAAAGATTGATTAATTTTCGTATCAACGAAATTTTCGAACGCGACAAGATCTCGGAAAAACGATCATTAGCGTTATTATTAATTGCCTGCCTGACATTTTTCACTTTTTCAAAGTTTTAATTATCATTACATCATTATTTACCGGACGAGTGTGGGATATACACGAGAGAACGCCAAACGGCCACAAAACCGCAAGGCCTTTGTGGATTTTACGGGGTTGTCGTAAAAGGGTCACTTTTACCGCGAAGAATTTTTTTTTTCGACACCAATCCCCTTTCAACCGTGGAAAGGCCAAGAACGAAGGGATTAAACTAATTAACCCACTATCAACCCTTCCTTTGACTTATTCCCTTGCCTTATTAAATGTGAACTTGGGACCCGCGTTTCACCGCTGCTTTTGAGAACAGAATGAAAACACTGTTGCTTGTATGCATGCTTCACCGAAGAAGCTGTATTTTCAAACAAAAAACGGTTTTTCACCTGGTCACGATTTTTTTTTGTAAATATTGAAAGATTTCGAAATAATTGTTCATTTTTTCTACTTTTTCGTACGTTTAATTTCGAGATTGTACGTAAACTTTCGATTTTCCGAGCAAACGGTACTTGCTTTATAGCATGATGAAATGATTCTCAATTCATTTCAACAAAATAATTCATACAGATTTTGTCGGATAAACGTGCAAATTTCGTAGGTGTAAAGAAGATATATTTTACGAATATTTAGTTTTTTGCTTTTTCGAGCATCCCTCGACTTTTAATTATTATTTGGTAATTATTATTCAAATACATTTTTATTACTTGAATATTCATATAATTCTGCCTCATTACGAGGAGCTTGAAATTCTCGCTCCACTTTTTTTGTTACGATCGTACGCGTGCATTATAAGGTCAGGGGGTGACATTTCGTTTCGTCAGACAGTCGCATTTTCGCTGCTGTAAGGTCATATTATCATGTGCAAATTGTTGTTATTACAATTTCCGACGATCTTACTTACAAACGGCTTTACGACCCCCCGAGCGACGCTAAATTGTTACGAGCCCTCATTTCAGACTTCAGGCAAAATGTCAACGATTAAACGTCAGCCTGGGTGAGAATATACTATATGCCAGCGTATACATAATCGACATTTCACTAATTGCACTGTTCTCTCAAACGGTTTCAAAAATTTCGAACGCCCAACAACAACGCATAAAATGTCATCCGGTAAAGTACAATTTTCGCTCGAATATTTTTCTCCAACAAAAAATGTATTTTACAACGATCGAGAAAAAGAAGTTATAATTCCGTTTTTTTAAAATAGAATTGTAGAATCTAGGACATGAAAAAAAGCTGGACAAATAATTTTTTCGTTATCACATATACGTTCTCAAACAAAAAAATGTCGACATTTTTTCTCCTCTCACGCGTTTATTATTATTATCATTGTTTATTCTTCTTCATTTCTGTGAAGATCATTTGTTCCCTCAATCTTTTTTTCTCGTTCCTTTCTTTCTCTCTTCTCGTATCACAAGACTTGTATTTCGCTGGTGTTACATGCAAATTAAATATTACCACATTTTATTCTGCTCACTAGCACGTATCTTCTCGATTATACATATATATTCGCTTCATCTCACCTTTTTTCTCCTCTGTACCGTGTATTCTTTTGCAAATCTCTGTCATACCGTTATATCTCCCTTTCTTCGTTGCCCCCCCGACTACTTTAATTAATATTATTCACCCTAGCGGAGGCCGAGGGTGTATAAGGCCGCGTGGCTTTTCGAGCTCAGAGAAAATTACGCTTCCACTAATTGCGAGTGGTCCACAAACTTCCAGTCTACCAGCGTGATGCCAGGAGCACTCGGATTTTCATCTTGACCGGGAGAATGAAAAACGAAAAACCAGCCACCGAGAAAAAGGGTTGAAAAAATCGAAGATGGATAATTCGCAAATTCTGAATTTTATAATACATACATTTCCCTCGAATTGTCATATTTGTATTTATGAACGGACGAATCGAAAGTAACTATTCGTTTACGTTCGTTTCGATGACTCGGCCAAATAACAATTCAAAAAAATGCGCTACGATCACGTCTCATTTATTTTCAACGTACTGCAACAGATTTCGTTTTCTCTCCATCGCAAATGAATCCCAGCGGCAGAGAAAACACCGCACCATTTTGTTAACACAAAAATATCATATTTTTCAATGTAAAAATGCATTTTTGAACAATTTAGAAAATTTTTCATCTGTACCAAATATTTCGAAAAAAAGCTGTACGATTACTTTTTTTTTCAATTTATCGTTAATGTTTTCAGAGCTAAGACCATGAGATATTCAACGGTAACGCGTTAGAATCTTAATATTTCTCTTTTTTCTCTCGTTTCCATGTACCATCTCGTGTGTATCGATAGTTTGTTAGGTCGTTGATGTACAGGTCGGATTGCCCGTTTTTTCAACCTCATAGGAAATCCCAACGGATTTAAGCTACGCAGTAACATGCAGTGACACCATGTGTGGCCATTCCCTTCCTACCCTTCCCAACCTCTTCCCTCTTTCTCAACCCTTGTTCTCCAAGTTTGATATCGCTTTCTCTATACACACTGGACTGCAGCACGTTCCTATATGTACGTACTGCTCGGTGGTGTCACGTGCACGCTCAGTACGTACGTAAGGGATATGTGCATAGTCGAGATACTCTGGCCTTTCGTGTCTCTGGTAATCCCTTTGTATCCTGAAGATAAGAAGATGTAGGGAGGGAGAGAGAGAGAGAGAGGGAAACATGATCAGACCATGCGATGTAAAGTAAGCTCCTGGCTTTGCCACTATAGGTATGCAACGTATGTATCATCCGTAAAAGATTCGAGAGAACGTATCTGTCCCACTTTCACATGGGAAATCACACGGGATAGGTCCTTTTGCCTTTAAGCGATCGTCATATTAACTTCTACGTATATGTGCACACGAAGCCGAAGACCCAAGGTCCGAGATGAGGATCAGAAGGACTTTTCTTCGGCAGATTATACAGGAAGAGAGGAAAAACTGGGGCGGGAGTTGTTACAGGCTGAACAAACGACAATGTTGGTACTTCGAGATGAAGAAAGAGAGAGAGAGAGAGAGGGAAGCTCGTGGCATCGGCGAAACGTTTTTTTTTTCGGCCCTTTACTTTTTTATCGTTTGACGTTGGCTTTATCGCCTCACCGAATCCTGCCTTTCCCGATTTTCATACTCCAACCACCGTATATTCATCCAGGAGGATTTATAGCCATACGGGAAAATACCATAGTTCATATTTAATGGTATATACGTGATGTATTGTGTTGTGAAAATTTCCGAGAAGCGAAAGGGCGTAAAGTTACCGAACGTCATACTCGGAGTCTGGGTCCTCTCCATCCTGAGGACCGCGCGTACACAATAGTAGGGAAGATGCGAGATAAGTCCTAGGTTCGGTGTGAGAACCCTCGGAGGAAGTCGATAAAATCTTGTATTGCAAAACGTTTGGCGAGCTACATGATCGAGAGTCATCAGCCTCGATGGATCCAACTTTGATTCAATAGACGAGTTGAAGACCGAAAAGTCTTGGAAAAACGTCAGTGGAGAGAAGAGAAAGTCGTCATGGATTATTTCTTCACTTTTCCCATGTCTGACTATAAAAGATCTTTACTACTTATTTCCTAGGGTTGCTCCACTTTTTGCCTCTGCTTGTCCAACTCCCGTTCTGTACACTCACTGAAACTCGAAAGAGGACTCGAGAATCGATCAACAGTGTAGTCCGCGACTGATTAAAAACGAATTTCCTACAGCATTGTTTTAGTAATCGTGGGAATCATTTTCGTTCTCATCAGCTTCGATGGACCTAATTTTGGTTGGAAAGAAAAGATGTGGGAATATCGTGGTGAACGATTTCTTTGCAGATTTACATGTCTGATCATGAAAGATCTTTACCACTCATTCGCTTGGTTGCTTCGCCTTTTTCATCTTGCTTAATGCTAATAACCATTAACCTATATAATCTAACTGCCCTTTGCAGAATAAAAATATCTCAACCGTTAGACTGAGTCGTAACGTCAAAAATTAATTTTATATATAAACTTCCGTTCTACATGTCTCATTTTATGATTGACTGTGTCTGGATGGACCGAAATATAACATTTATTCCATCTGACCTTTGCGACAATGCATGTAAAATCGAGAATCGATCGGACAGTTTCTATTAATATATATGATATATATCCTACGAGTTTCAACTCGAGCTCGTTGCAATTCGTGAGTGCTTTTTGTCTCGGAACTACCACGTGAATTTTTCATCGGGCCTTTGACGTTTTTGACTCGTATTAAGGATTCGTAGGATACGTTTCCTTGTACGTAGACTGAATTTTTATCATGCAGAAATATCTTTGGAAAAACATTCGGTATTACGTTACGTATATTCAATTATTTCTCGCAGTTTCAACCGACGTACAAAAACGTCTCCGGCAGAATGCTGACTGTTTCGTCGTCGAAGCTTTTTTCAAAAGCACTCACATATTCGTAGAACGCCTCGAAACGACAAGGAAACAATATTATCGTCTTGTAAGGATTTAATTTCATCCCAATAATCGGCAAGAATCAGTAACCTGTACTCTGCTGTCACTTTTCAGATTATGGGAACAATTGTTTTTAGTAAATCATACAAGTCGACGGTATTTGCTGTTTTTTTACTCTGTCTGATTTCATTTCTTTTTAATATTTTTCTCGATTTATTTGCTTAAAAAAAACTTTTTATGGAGTATTTTTTTCTCATTGAGGAATATCGTGTTACGAATACAAATTTTCGGTTTCCAGCGTTTTGTTTGCAGTTATGCAAGACGTGAAATAATCGTTTTCGATGCTGTTTGAATATTGATATATATAGTATGTATGTATACATATATACGTATGTGTATATAAATATTTCTTCATCTACAACTGTCAAATCATATTCACATGAATGTATATATAAATATACGTGCGTGCAGCTCGGCATATAGAATTACCTGGATGCCGCGTTACGGCAGGAAGGGAACGTGAGTGCCATGCGACGGATATCAATTAATTTTAATTAACACAGTCAATTTACCAAGAGTTGGTCAGATCCCCTCCCGTATCGCCTCCGCAACTCTTGCACTCGTAGCCATCCACTTAACTTATCGATATTCGTCGAATGACCATGTACAGACGAGGTCAAAGGAAAAATGAGAAAAAAAAAAAATCATCTAAGAGCTAACGATTAATCCGTCATATTGAAATAAAGACGAAGATAAAAATATTTTTTAATAACGAATGGAAGCTACTTTAGGAGAAAGAATATTGTACTGCTTATTCATTTCAATCCTAGAATAAGCGTAAGAATTTAGTGTCATGTGTTTTTGATTACGTATATAATTAAGTAAAACCTGCGCAATAGTAAACGAAAAAATGCACAATCGACAAAACCGATGTACTTCAAATGTACGATCAGAAATTTAGCCTTCAGGCTTTTCGAAAATAATTTTTGTGGACCCTAATTGCGAGGGTAGTTTTACGAATTTCTGGCCAGAGAATGACTGTTATTGTATTATCGAAACAACGAAACGAGAAGCGTAGCGAATGACAAATAATTTTTCCACCAAAAACTAGATATATTTTTTTTAATTGACAAATAAGTAAATTTTGTTTTTCTCACACTCTGCAGAGGGTGCGAAGTCGAGAGATGGAAATAGAGGATGAGGCCAGTGTCATTCTTCAGGATTACAGAACGAAAAAAAAAGAGGATGAGAAAAAGGTCTGAGAGATCGAGAGAAAGCTCCGACTGTTTTTTTCTTTTTGTAAATTGGACGAGTCTCGAAAGAAAGTCCCTGGTGGGTCGCTATCTCGAAGGTTCGGAGGGCTGGCTGCGAAGATTTTGTTCGGTGCTCGTTGCAGAAAAAAATCAGCGTGTACAGAGGGGCGAAGGGAAAAAAGGGGGATGGGGGTGGGAAGGGCAGTGAGAGTAAAAGACCGGACGCAATCGTCTTCGGTTCGCTTTCTTCGGGTTTCTCCTAAAGTTGAAGGGCATGCGCGTGTCGCGCGATACACTGGGAGCCTCGTACGAAATCGAGGATCGAGGGGTTCCCATGCGGCTGGATTACGTCAGAGTGGAAGCTGCGAGGAGCCAGAAAAAGTGTACGAAGAATACGAAAACGCGAGTTGGGGAGCATGTAATGGTGCGTGACTGATTCGATTTTTTTTTTGCGCTTTCCATCATCAACGCCATATACAGGATACTTTTTTATCCTCCAAACCCCTCGTTTATCCCTTGACAACAAGAAAATCCGAAGAAAGGACGTAGGAGGGATGAAAAAAAAAACATGCACAAGAAACGAAAGGGACGACGGTTTTTTAACGATCGGAATTGAAAAAAAACGTTGTCTCTTTTGTCGCAAAAGAATCGCGCGGAGAGACATATTAGATAGATTTTTTTTTTAATGTTTCTTTGAGCAAGAAATGAGACTTTCCTGTGGGGTAAAACATAGTAGCTTCCAGTTACCGGAAATACCGTACAACTTTCTAATTTTTTGAATGTCCACTTTACGAACGATTGAAACACATTCTTCATGAAAGATTTTTACTTTTCAATCAAGACGATTGTACTTTTATTCTTGATTAAAACTAAACTGCGTCATACGCTGTTGGGGAGTAAAGGTAAAAAGTGATTATTATGGGGGAAGAGTAATAATCATAAAAAAAAGAAAGAATTGAACACTCATTCTCAGAACACAGAATTTTCAGCATGTGGAAAACAAAATGCCACTCACGAATGTGCGAGACTGTCGAAGGGGGATGATTTCTTACCTGTAACACAAAAAAATATAACTCATCAGTTGGTGTGTCAGTAAATGAGGAAATATGAATGGCGAAAATTTATTTTTTCTACGTGTCTCTCTGGAAGACGAATAAAAAAAATGACGTGTACAAATGCAATTATTAAACGTACCGAGAGATTGGGGCCTGAGAGAGGGTGAGAAAAATGGTCGAGGGTGCAATTGGATTGGCAATTAAACCCCCTATATTGCCACCGCACGTGATGTGCAGCCGTGACGTGAACGCAAAAACGGGCTTTCGTAAAAACCTGTCGACTCGTCGGTCAAACTAGTAATAGGGGATGGTTAGAGCCCTGAGGGGGTAGTTTCGTAATCCGATAGGCTTCGAACACTTGTTTTCCCTGTCAATGGTGGTAATTAAGGATGACAGGTTTTTACTTGTTTCCTGTTCTTTTTTTATTTATCGCCTATGTTTCGGTCTTTTTCACATGGTTTCTCCCGCACTTGCGATTTTTATTGCATTTTTTTTTGACCGAACGTGGCAACAAGAAGAACGAGAGTAAATTTATTTCGTGGAATGTAAAGGTTATATGTGACATCGATTTTTCAATTTGACTTTTCCTGCCGTACTTTTTGAATCGTGCGAAAGAATTACAAGAATACTTGTCCTTGAAAATTGATACAGACATCGATAAAGCTGTTCCAACAAAGCTTCGAGGGTGAATTTTTTTTCCAAATTACCCTGCAAGTGACGGCGTATCCGGGTAATAAATTCACCGACCCTTAGTGCTGCTGGCAGGAAGAAATAAAAACAGCATCCCTTAATCTTGGAGACCAAAAGGCCGGAGATGAATCGGTAGTCGGAAAATTAACGACGAGGAAATTCGAAAATGAATATTAGCGGAACTGTCGTTCAGACGCTCGCGAGTAATAAACAGGGTGTATAGAAAGGGTAGTGGAAATTAAAGAAGAAAAAGAGGGATGTAGCAGTGATCGTTGAATTACGGAGGTACCCTCATTGGTAAGCTCTTGCTGTGCGCGCAGAGATTGTCGCCCATTTCCTGTCCTCCGAAATTCGACGAATCGATCTCGATAATCGAATAATCAATCGAAGCGTCGAAGGGTCGTAGAGGGATTCTCCCCGAGGAAAGCGATCTACTGACTTCTCAATCCTCTCAAATCACGAGGAGCTTTTGCCAACTGGAATTTCTCTCCTCCACCCTTATATTTCTGTCTCTGTCTTTTTTTTTCCTCCTCTCTTTCCGTCTTTCGTGAATGCCAGAGCCAACTCGAAGCTCACGTGGAAAACGCGACCGTTGCACCGAGACTAATTTCTACCGGTTGAGATTCAATTAAAAATTAATGATGGACCATGCCGAGTGAGAATAAGATGAGGATGAGGATCGGGAGACACGTTTTCATTCCCTGCAATCTTTTCGCTTTACTGACAAACACTCTTCGTAACATTCTGGGATATTGCCTCGATAATCCGAACTGCGTTGATTGAAAAATAAGCGCGTCCCCTGGGGGGATGAAGATGGACGAGATTTTTCATAAAACGCTCACGAATATCGTTCGAGGATCAAAATAAAGGAGAATCGTAATTTTCGTCCTTACGGAATAATTACATTTCTTTTTTTTTTAATTTTGGATTAAATCGTGCGAGGGGTGACTATCGTCAAGGGACAGATGCTTTGACAAAGTGTCATTTCAATATTTATTCCAAGTACTTTTATTTTTTTTCGTCAGTTTGGTTTCAATTTTTATATATTTATTTTATTTAAAATACAGATTTGAACTGAAAATCAGCACTTTAACTTTATCGAAATGCATTTTAAACTACAATTTTATTATTTGCACGGTGATTTCGGGCTCGGTCGGTAAAAATATCATCGATGAATGTTATGACGGATTATCTGTAATTTGTCCACGACTACTTCGTGGCAGTCAGATGCAAATAAAATCCCGTTATATTTGTATTGCATTCGACAATATTTGCAGAAAAATTATAAACTCTGGGTGCTCGTAATGAGGGGAAAAAAGCACACAGAGAGCTTATATAGTGGCGTGTTTGCTGAATTGCAGTTATTCTCAATACCAAGGATAAAACAAATAATGGTATCGACGAAATAATAAAAAGAGATGACGCACTGATAGGATTATGTATGCAGAAAAAAAATGATATATTTTTTTACGACTGCACATATTTGTTTGTAATTTGTTACTTCGAGCAAAAAATCATTTTCGTTGACACGACATATCCAGTTTCATAAAAATCATTAGAAATGGACGATGAAAAGAAAACGAAACATTATGAAAAACAATACAAGCGTAATAAATTTTTTTTACTGTACGTAATTTTTCCATTGTTTTATTATCACATTTACTGTGCTTTTTCATTATTTCGAAATGAATAAATTTTCAGGTTTTTCATAAACTGCTTATGAAATTTATAGCAGTAAGAAAATGAATAAAAGTGTATCGAAAAATGATTTTTATCGATTGTTCCGTTGAATTCCATCGTTTCAATTTATCTCGCGAACTTCTCATTTTAATTGATAATTGCAGCGACCCCGATATGGCGAAGGCAAAACAGGAGAGATCGTTATAATGTGATCGCGCTTATCGCCGACTATACGATGCACCCACGGGAAAGAAATGAAGGCAGACCGACTGAGGATAAAAAACGGCAAAAAGAGGCTGAAGTGAAACGAAAGAGGTTGAGTGAGCTCTCGGATATAATATCGTCGAAGTCATCATTATCATCATGGATCAATAAATATTCAAGTATACCGACGGAGTACAATTGCCTATTCAAATTTGATGAATGCGATCGATGGAGTCTGAATACAAAACGAGGAAGCACCAGGGTGGAAAACATCGAAGGTTTTTCGTCGATGAATACAATGTCGCTGAATTTTCATTCTTTCTATTTCATAATCTACGAGTGTCACTTAATTACGAGAGAACAGCCAAAAAAGCACAAAAAAAGTTGTGGCATGTCGGCTGAGTAAATATAAACTCCACGGAAAATTTTAAAGGCTGATTTGAAGGGGTACAATTCTAATTCCGCATAAAATCGAAATACATTGATTTTACATCAGTTTAAATATTTTGCATTAGTTTTTTTAAGGGTTGAAAAATCCCAAAAAATGTAGGTTATAGAACATTCTTGCTCGCAAAGCTTCCCCATTATTTCTGCACGAACCTTCTTTGACACAATGTCTGGAAATGTTCAAATAAACGAAAAAAAATCTCAATCAGTTCACATTTATCGAGAAAAATGTATGAATTATTTCAACGTAAGGAGAAGATAATTTCTCGAAATTTCTTCAGATCTTTTTTTTCAAACGATTTATTAAAAACTTTTCGACACCGTTATTATTCGAAACGTCACCTTCGATGCTGCTGATTTTTTTTTGATTTTTATATCATCCTCGAGAACTCAAATTCGCATTCTATTTTAGTATACAGTTGGAATCGTGCCTCAAGATAATTTTTATAAAATATTTCAGTACTCGCAAGTACGCATGGTTATCGATGAAAAATTCGATGGAAAAAGGATTGAAACGGAGAACAAAATTTCGTCTCATCGAACTTTTTTTTTTCAACGCCGAAAGGGATGTTTCTTTTTTTTCAAAAGTGTTGAAGTCAATGATTATTATTCGCTTTTGTTACTTTTTTCTTCCTCGTGAGTTTTCCGCACAGTCACGACCGGCAATCCATAGCCAGCGTGGATAATCCCATAACGAGGTCATCTATTTTTAAGCTCACCGAGCTTTGCTCTATCTTTATCTTCTTCTTTGCTCGCTCGCCTGTATCTCTTCCTCTTTTGGCCGCGGTGAATTGGGTATGGCATTGATTAATGAAACATCCCGACGCCTAACTCGTCTCGCGTACAAGCCATCTCACTCTTTCTTCCTCTCGCTTTATCGACTATGAGAGGGAAGCAAGCAACAGGAACGGAGAAGGACAAAACACTGGATTCCTTCGCGATGCAGCCTCATTAAGCGAATCAGGCACAGCGAATGTGGAGTTTCAACAGATGGCATCGAGTTTGGATACAAAAACTCATTTTTACATATACATCGAAAATCAAAAGCTATAATCATCGTTTTAAAAACCGATCGACCTTAAATTTCGCGCTTTTACGAATCTTTGTTTTTCCAAAAATGTCTCGATGTACGAAATTTCTCGGAATGTCCTTCGATTTGATTTGATTTCCTTCGATTTGAACTGATTTTTGATTAGACTATATCGAAAACGATATATCTTCTTCTATCGGAATTTCCATGACCTTTGTATGCGAATAAGATATTAATTGAGGGCAATCAATGATTTCTCTTCTATTCTGGCTTTTGGAGTGGAAAAACATAGCTCAGTTGCGGGGCCAATGTTTCCCTCGAATCATCGAATTCTACGGTGCATTAGCTTTTTTTTCTCTCTCTCTCTCTGTTTCCTCCATGACTATTTAAGGCAGATCCACGAGGAGTACCATTCCGTTCCCCCGCGAAATTCGAAAGAAGTTAATTTTTCGAGCGTGAAATCGAGCTAATCCCCGGGTATGTCTCGGAATCTCCGGTCTGACTTTGAGCTTTTAAGCTTTTCCATGTTATTCCGCAAATGTATGTAGACATAATATATACACGAAATATACGAGAGGACTACCAGCAAGGTTGATGCACTTCGGAATTAATCGAGGGAGAGCGAGCGAGGACTCTGGGGCTGCACAGTCCAGAGACCAAGTTTTGGAGTTGAATTGCTCAGCCAAGACAAAATTTGCCTCCACGACCTCTCGGGCGAAGTTAACCTATTTCTTTTTTACACGAAAAAAAAACAATGATCTCATCTCCCAGTTTTATTCGCTAGAATAAAAAAAATGGTGAAAAAGTTCGTGTTTGTTCGGAAAATGTATAAATTCGTTCGACAGCGTTCGAAAAAAATGAGTGTTTTTTAAAGGATCTTCGTACTGTCGTTGAGTTGTTGAAATTCACAATTCGTGGTAATTTTATTCGAATTTTGACTTTGAAAAATCCTAGAAATTCCGAACGTCTCAATTTCGACATAAGATTTTCTGAATTATTTTCGTGTCGATATCTCGCGATAAGGTCATTAAAAAAATGTGGCTATATGATTCGATCGAACTCTATCGATAAACATCTGATAATTGTATGTATATAGTGAGAATCTTGAAATTTTTTCAACGTCCAATCAGATTTTGAGCCAATTATTGAATCTTGTTGCGACTCCGAGGATATATATTGCGTTCGAGCAATTTCCAGTTTTACGATAAACATAAATAGCCGTACGGGTTATCCTCTCAAAGTACCGGAATTGTATAAGCAACACTCTACGTGTTGTGTAAATGGAAGGTGGCGAGACGGTGGGTTGAATTAACCCCGTTTAGTGTAGAGCTTGGGCCAGGTTACGATCATCGTATGCATTATGAGTATATGGTTTACGTAACATGTGCTCTTAATCTCCCGGTATATCAAAGCAATAATAATGGAGGCTGCAAAGTTACCCCGTTGGAAATATAACATTCGGAGTTGCTCCGGCAACGTAGCCATGGACATACCATAAAGTTGGAAGGGCGACATAATTTCGAGGTTACCGCAAAGTCTCGACTTCCACCGATTTACAAAATCGTCTAGCTGTACAGACAAATTATCAACGCGTGGAGTCTCATTCGAAAGTTTTCAAAATTCACCAAAAAGTATTCACCTGGTCTTCGAAATCGATTAAACTCTGGCGGACAAAAATCTAATGCCGGAGACCGTCTACAGCTTCCGTCGTGTCGAGCCGGATAATTATCTGCTCTCAAACGATTTTTCGTCGAACTATTCCTGGGCAGATGGGAAAAGCCAAAGCTGGCACTCACTGCGTAGACAGAGAAATGGATTTCTCGGGAAAAGGTCTCTTCCGATGACAATGACACTTTATTCATTGGGAAAAGTCCCAGCTGGATCATCCAGGTAATGATCGATCGATGTAATCATCAAATATACACGAACTTTGTTTGTTTCTCAGACGTTTTCCCTTTTTCAAGAAAACCTTGTTCTTTCAAAGTTTTTCACAGCGACAAATGTGAAATGGGTAGTCAAAACGATTTTTAAGATTTCGAATAGAAAGTACGAAAGCTCGACGCATTTTTCCAGTTGAGTTAGCCTGCTGCGAAACACGGGTGACATATACTTTGCACTTTTCTTTTCACCCGAGACTACGATGATGTGATTTTCAGCAAACTCTCCTCGCCCTTCCTCAGGTGTCCTTGCGGGCGCGATAAGCCAGCCCGGAGTTTGGCTCGTCAGCGAAGACGGCGAACTCGGTTAGGCCTTCGCCTTAATTACAACGTTCGTGCGGGTCACACACGTCTCTCGAGCAACCTTCAATCACATCGACGACCCCCGTCTGTTTGAACTCCTCTCGAACCCTGCCTTATTAATCGGCAATTACTTCAGCTTACTGCTAATATAATATAATTGAAACGCCGAGCCGTGGTGCTCGTAATTGATTTGTCCGCTTAAGATCATTGGACCAAAAGTTTTCCGCGGGTTTTGGGATAATTTACATCGTGCACATGACGTTAAATAAGTGGAATAATCGAAATTTTCTCGGAGAATTTGCCATTGAATTCCAACGAAGATTGACATTTTCGACGGTAATTTATTCTGATGGAAGGAGAATTGGAGACACTTTGATGGCAGGGAGGTTGAGTTCTCCTGTGGGGAGGTTAGTTGAGCAATCAGGAACGCCGCTGAAGGTTTCCCTTGGGTACCCTGTAATCAGCAACCTATTAGGGCATCATACTATACTGCAAGAATATCGTCATGCCGATAATTCAATGTTGATGCTGGAGAACAGATAGTTGATGCTACTCTGGGTGATCCGGAGTGATCCAGTCTCCAGAATATAATAAAAACTTTCTTTGGGTTGTCATGTTGGTTGTAAGAAAATGACCAAGTGCTAGGGTCGAATTGGACCAGTATTTTCACGCAAGATGTCCATAAAGGAATTGAGACTTCCAGAATTCGGTGGGTAATACAGCCTGCGAAGATTTAGATAAAATCCTTCGCTATACATAAAAGGAATCTGGACACCAAGTACCCTATTGTCGAATTGATCACTCGCTGAGTTTGCTAATTAAAGTAGACGTTTAGATAACGGAGAGTTTAAGATTAATCTTTGGACCAGAACAAAGGTGAATCCAAAGAAAGGCGACGGTATATTTTCAGACATCATTATCGAAGAATAGACGGTTCGTTACCCCGACTGAATTTACCCATCATCTCTGTCTGGAGTTTCTTGTTAGCACGAAATCCCTAGGACCATCGGCGTGTCAGAGAAGCGTTTTGAAGGGGTGTTTCCCTTCGTATAAGCCCCAAACTGTCTCCACTCCTCTGTCGCCTGCTTCGGACGCACATACCCTGGTTTTGCTTTGGTTGGTGGCTCGTGATCTCGCTGATTGGTAGTGGCAATTAACGTTCTATTCCGTTTACAACTGTCTACCGCTGTATATCCTCTCACTAGCAGTCCAAATGGCTAGACGCAGCCTTCCAAGCACCATGCAAGTGGCTACCCGTAGATCATTGTTGCATACGGTTCCGATCCTTAAGCAGTGATCGCCCGGTTGAGTAACGAGTCTCTAGGTTCAATTGATCCGGCTTTTGTCTATTGATGTTGGCGCACGGAAGGGTTTCAGGTCTGAATGCTTGTACGCTTTTTTCATGGTCTTTTGACTCACAGGTGTTCAATCTGTTCGGAGCTTTGTTCACGGAATCATTCGAGTATACCCGAGGACAGGTAAGATGATCCTTATACAAACGGGAGTAGTTGTCAAAGTACGGAATATTATCTAGCAATCACTTCAAGTATGGTTCCTGGACTCACAACCAACTTGGATCATCTTCCGCTCAAGAGCAAGCTTTTCATCGGTTACTTTGTATGTATATAATAACGCCTCTGTAACTTGGGGTAGCAGCGTTGGTAAAATATAAATCAACTTCTCCAAAGGACCCAGTTTTTAAGGAACTATCCCGAATAATGTGTGCACTCGATCTAGGGGCATCATCCACGGGAAAAAAGGTCCGGAAAACGCAAAGAAGCTGAGACAATATTTACAGATTGCTCGAAGCTCTCGGAAATAGTTAATTTATTCGCAAATCAACTTTCAATTTATTTGTCGCCGTATATGCCTCGTTATTTACTTCTTGATTTTTCTCATTTCCGGAAGTCTAAAAAAATATTAATTTTCTGATACGACGATCTTATTTTATCGCATCCTTTGTAATATTCGAAGCGTACGAATATTCGGCACTCTGAAAATTTTCAAAAATTGTTTGTCATGCATTTGTAGGAAAATTCTCTAATAATTACAGTTTAAACTGAATGGCTATTGCATATTCATGTTCTATTTTTCGTGAAGCCGATTTTGGGACAAGTTGTTGTTTTCTTTAGTATCAGGTGGCTTCTGAATATTCTACGACTTGGGTATTTGCGGAGACGTTTCTCTCGCACACGAAAATACATTTTCGCGGTGAAAGCCGAGTGCAAATCGAAAGGTCACGTTAAGATTTCATGTGCAAACCTGACCTGGTCCAAATATAGGCAAATACTGTAGATCTGATAACATTCAGAAAAAAAATGGATTGGTATTTCTCAAATCTTTCAAGTCTGGCATGCTTTGATTTTTCACCCGACAGTTTTTCAAATTTTAAGTTGTCAAACACGTTGCAACGATGACGTCAACTATAGGTCCCCTTTAATCGTAGAGTTAGTGAATAGATTCGAAATCTTTAGTGACAGACATCGTTTGCATTTTCATGAATATTTCATTTCTTGGTCTTTGTTCAAACTTGCGTAAGACAACTAGGAATCACCCGCATTTACTTTTTCAATACAGGGCAGCAAGGAGGGAGCTTCTATATTTCTGTCTATTCCTACAAACTCATCAAAAGTCGCCTCTACATACTCACAGACAAAGAGTGAAAGAGAGTGAGAGAGAGAGGGAGGTAGAGAGAAAATCACATAATTGTACCTTTCGTATTCCAAGGGTGTCGCTAACGAGGAAGCCTCGTTTTAATCCGAGTAGATCACGAGGACTTTGGAGTGTACAGAGATCACCTGACCCACTGACATTCCACCGTCGTTGTAGAACGAAGAGTTCCATTTCCAGGCCTCTTCGTCCCCAATAAGAAGAACCAGGAGAGTAGGGTGCTTCGTGAGCGTATTGCAAGCCAGCATTTAAAGCAGAAGAGGATGACATCCATTATCATCCCTCCACATGAAAGGTGTGGATGAGCGACGTTAATTCTCTTTGCTTGCCCTTGTCTTCCGCGGAGGCGAGGGTATCCAATGATCTAGCAATACGTTAACGATCCGGCGTATATCACCCTTTTCGAACCGTCAGCTATCAGCACCACCCCTTCGGCGTCAACATCTCCCCAGTCGTGGATAAGCAGTTGAGAAACTAAGCGAGGCGTAAGATCTGGACCAGATGGTAAATTACGGTTCATGGTCGTCAACGTAGCATTTGTGGTATCGGCGTTAGGGGGACGAGACTTCTTGATGACATGGAAACTTGAGCGTGGAAAGGAGCTTGCGAGTCGAAACGGCTCACTGTTTAGGGTGTTTTATGGCTTCCGACATGTCATTTTTTTTCTATCGCAAAATCGCCAGCGGTCGATTCCATCAATATATCCACGCACGTGTAATCAAAACTGATGGTCTGAGCGAGCATTTGTGCGCATGCAGCGGAACTTCTTGTGACATCCCTCTGCTAATGATCCCCGAAATGGGCAGAGTCTGCCGGAATTCTGACGGATGCGCGCTTGGTAATTACAGTTCCTCCGCTGAGTAGATGGCTGTCTGATGTTTCGAGTCTCAGCTTTATGGAGCCAGCTCTAGTTGACCATCTATTCATCGGTATATACTGACTCCTGTAGGCGGACTTGAACTTTGCAAACTAACGCATATCATTCCACAACGTTTGTCGGATGTTTTCTCATTCCTTGTGGACCATTTGAGGGTAGCAATAAGACTCTGGATCTTTCGTTGGACGAGTTTTTAGGTTTTTTTTCCGATTCTGGGTTGGGTGAATAAAAATGCGGCTGCAGTCTTTTTTTAAGCGCTTTCGACGGTAATTTTTCTACTTCTTCGGCTAGCAAATGACGGCAATGTTGTCAATACTACGTGGATTTGTTATAACGGGTACGAGTTCAAAGTTGGCGAGTTCACCAAAGTCGCGAACATACGCGCGTGACGGAAAAGGAAGCTACCGACGATATAAACAATAGGGCAGATTGCCGTGACCTTTGTCATCCCTAAAGGCAAAACGATACCCTGGAGAAAGTGTAAGAATGACGATGAAATGAGACGTGAGAGGGTGACGTTAAATCGTCCGGGAAGATACGACGATGATTCGATATCGACCCACAACCCTCGTGAAAGGTTCGAATTTCCCGAGACACGCTGTGGTAACAACCCTAGCTGGATGGTCTTTGTTCTTCTTTCATTTTCGCAGAAAGAAGCTGAAAGGTAAATTCCGGAACAAATATATAACTTTTGACATTCGAGGGTGTGGTTTTGGATGAAAAATGATGAAATAAATTCGAATTCCATTAGGACCCGTGTGTTTTATGCATAGAAAAATGGTCAAAAAATGTTTACGTCCCTCAGTACTTGTCTAACGTGCATTAAGAGGAAGCTTCATATTGAAGAACGCTTTTGTCGTACCCGATTTTATTTTAATAGAAAAGAGTACAGGATATCGATTTTCTCAGAGGTCAGTAACGGAAATCGCTTAATTCCATTGCATCTCGAATTCAGATTGACCTCGACTGATAAAAAATGAGGCAGGCTCGACGCATATTTTTCTAATAGTTGGCTTTTTAGTAGCACTGAATCTCTTCAAAATCTCAAATTTCCAACACGACCAACTACGTTATAAATGATGGTATAAAATTGTTGCTTTTATGATTAATGTCAGGTTAATCGCCGAGTCAGATGCTCTCGCTGTTGGTGCGCACGTATTCCAAGTTTCTTCATACACGTAAATGTTTCATTCATTCTCCCCCTTAAGCCCTGTTTCCCGAGCGTTCCTTGTCTTCTCTCTCAATTTCGTACGCACGTTCGGGTTGCGACGGTCACCGGATATTCGAGGATACATGCACATACCGCATACCACGGCAACGTAATCGTCGGGCTCGCCCGTTCCACGGTAATAAATAATAATTACTGTACGTAGACGCGACTCGTACGAGTTTAATATTATCATCAGCATGGGGTCTAAACTCCATCTCGTATTTTCTGAATATTTACGTGCGTCTGTGTGTATGAATACGCTAACACAAGCAATGGTGCATATAACTTGGATGATTCGAATGCTCGAGCGTAAAACAGGGCTTTATTTCATTTCCATATATCGTCCTTCGGTGATCCTGCTATAAGCGATAACCGCGATGTTCCACCAGCAATTTGCTTCCCCGCGATCTCATTGGGACGTATCGATAGAAATGTCGTTATTCATCGTGTATAAATGTCAATCGGTAAAGCACATCGGTTGAAAAACAGATAAATTGATAAGTTTGAAATACGAGTCGGGGTTTCGTTTGTTTGTCGGATGCTTTTCGTCAATACGCTATTAGTGGATACAAAAAAAATACAGGATTTATTCCCTCCATTTGTGCACGCTTGAATTTTTTATCGCGTGTGCTGGGTCGGTCGAAAAATTGATATTTCCATCGATGTTCGCGATGTTGGTTTTTTTTTTATGGCAAGAAGAGAATTAAAGTTTGCCCATATCAATTTCCATAGTCGTTATCAACGTCATAAGCTCTTAATCCAAATTGGTCCGCAATTTATTGAGTGCGTTGTGATGTGGACAAAAAAAACTGTTCGCAGGGGGTTTCATATGAAATTCTGTGCGCTGTACGCTACTTTGAATCGAAGGGGGACCTTCTATTTGTCAAATAACTTTTGTATCATCAACTTTTAACTGAACCTGGTAATGATCAAACTTGTAGAACGTTTATTTTTCAACAACTTTGGTCATTATCCTTTTCCATCTACGGTCAATTTTTTCTTACTCAAGTCTGACAAAGCATGAAGCAATCATTTCACTCGACCCTTGTCTTCAAGGGGTTCTGAATCGAAAAATATCGATCGTGGACGAAAAATGCTAATGACCAAAGTGATGGAGAATTCAACATCCTACAAGTTTGGTCATTAGCATTTTGCCGTAAAAACGTAAGTTCACGTTTTTGGTAGAGATGAATCATTGACGTTCCTCCGAGATGAATTTCACAATAGTGAGGCTTATTTTCATAACCTAAAAATGAATATTTTGAAAAACTAGAGAGACAAATTCAAGTGCCAAGTGATGATCCAGCGCATTTATTTTCTGAAATCTTTATCTTTCTGTCGAAACAGTGAGTTCTTCAGCAAACACGAGACTGGAATATCGTGTTTTCAGTCTTCTCGTTTACGCAATCGCATGTACAGAAATTGAAGACAGCAGGAGGGGAATGCTGCGAATAAGACTCAGCGTTACCGGCAAGAACTTATTAGAGTGTTAGTTGGTACAAGTACGTGGGGCGTTTGCTGATAATTAGACACGTACTAAAGTGACGCGAACCTGCTGGTTTTACATGCTCGCGCGGAGCGTGCGTACGTGGAACCGCGTAATTTCAACGCCTGATGAATATTTCCGCCGAGAAAAGCATAAAAAAAGGGAACATTATTGCCGATGATTGTTGGAAAATCATGCTGGTTTTTTTAACGATGAACGGCACAGTCTGCAGTCCAAACGAAACGGAAATAGAATTAAAACTTCGAGTACTCGGCCGTACTACAAAAAGCTGAAATTAATCAATCGTCTGTAAGATGACGGTAATTTTCAACGATAAAAGTATTGAAAAGCGATTGATAAATTGATAAAAAAACGATTCTAAAAATACATTGCAAAAACGGTATATCATAAAAATGTTTTTTTTTGCGGAAACACTTGTATAGATGTCATGACACAAAAACGCCTTGAAAAATTCGATATATTCAGACTCGCAGGTCCAAAATAATTCTCAATTGATTCTACATGAAGCAACACATTGGCATAATTATTTAAAGCGACGCGGGACGCAATATCCCGTACAGTATCGCATTCACTCGTAACAGGGTTATAGATGGAAAGTCAGTAGCGGTTGGGTCACCGATAATGCATCTAATTTTCAATCGGTATCATGCAAATCGATATCCGTTTCATATGCAATGAGGCGATTAACGTGCAACCCTCTCTCTCCCCCCCCCCCCCCCCTCTCTCTCTTCTGTTAGTCATCGTGTTCTCGAATACAAGGATTGGCTACCCCCTCGGGGGCTAGCTTTCGATCAGTACGAACAGAGGCGCACTATATCCACGAGCAGAACCAGTTAAAGTGGTCGATGTCTGTGGCGTTCATCAAGGGATGAGAAATCCCGAAACTGCGCATCGCGAAGCAAATGGACAATATAACAGGGGTGGCGCGTGGGGGGTTGAAGGAAGACAATACACCGAATTGTCTGCGGTAATGCCTTGAATGTTCCACCTGTATCAATATATATACCCCTCGGCCTAGTGTAGCCAGTTGGGCCATTTCCTATTGAAATATTAATGGCAACGTGATAGGATGTTACAAGACTCCCGCTCGTGGCAGTAACGTCGGGTCGGACAATCCCTGGAAAGCAACTGAATACAACCGAAACGTTGCATCACGTGGTATTCATCGCATGTCCCTTGTACCAGCCTGGGGAATCGTTGAAACGAAACGAACCGGATATGGCGATATCACCAGCGGTTGGGACAAGCCACGTAAGCTGATCGGGAAAAGCTTGCGGTGATATAAATATAAGATCGATTCCTCCAGGATGGAAGGGTTGTCCTCGGGCTGAATTCACGAACGGCATGGAAATTGTACCCCAAGATGATATCATAACGGTCCAAATGTGGACAATGCAATGATCTGTCTCGTTACCTTGGTTAATCGATGCTGAAGGTCATCATCATTCGTTCAATGACACTGATTTTTCATTTCGAATCGTTCGAAGTTATTATTCCATTATTATTATTCGAATTGTAGATCAGTTTGGGTGACTTGTAAGATCGATTTATTAGGGTGCCATTAGTACTCAATCAGAGAATTACTTTGCGGAATTATTATTTTTTTCCGATGGTTGGAACTTGAATGAAGAGAACTGGAGTCGTACGGTGTTAATAACGAAACGGTAAACTGTAAAAATTGTATCGGGTCAGTCATCGCCTTTCTTTAGACTCGTTCAATTATCCTCGATGTGTCCTGGCCACTCGTAGTCTCTTGTTAATTAACAAAAGAGGGGGAGAGACAAAGGGGGACTGAAAATATCGGATGAGAAGAGACGAAAAGAGTCTGGTGACTGTGAGAGACGTTGGAACCGAGGACCAAGATGGAAAAAAAGAAATATCAACTGCCCGGAGATATCGTGATCGATAGTTGGCTGATCGCCAGGTGAGCACCGTGTCCCTCCAATTCCGAGCCTCCTCCGGTTGCCAAGCCCAAAAAAGGAACGTCTTATTTTCTTTTGCAAAATGATTTTGGGGCAAACGACGATCGTCGGATAACGAAACTCTGAGAGGGAACGGGAAAACGATGAGATTGGAACGGGGAGAAGAATGCAGCGGATGTGCACGCTTTTAATAAAGCTGCGGATGATGAAAACGCGACTGTGCAAAGATTTTCCGCAATGTTCAAGGACGAGACGTTTGGGAAGGGAGTTTTTCGGAAAATATTGTCGAAGAGATGCATTAAATTCTTGAAATTATTGGCAAAGAATTTTCGCGGTGAAGGAATGCTGATATTGTCTTCGTTACACGCGGCGTTGGAAAGTGTGCAGGGGGTGAGGATCGTTCGATTCAATTTTCGCCCTCAGAATTTTTCGCACTCGCGTATAAATCCAACGACTTGGCAAGCCTATTTGCGAAGCTTGAAATTCTGCAGTCAATATTTCCATCTCGATTTCACAGTTGTGTGAATTCGTCCATTCGTTCGTACTTTTTGCATTCATTTTTTTAAATATATAAAACTAGGTCAAGATGGTCTGCGGCTGAATTTGCGTCAAGTTTTATACGAAAAAATAGAGAAACGTTTTTAACGCGCGCTCAAATTTTTTGCGCCATGTTGTTTCAAGGAATTTTCGAAAAAATGTTGCAATAGTACTTGAATTCCGGTAGATTTCGTGGATATCTGTCTATCGACTTTATTCACCATTTTTTAAAAACTATCAATCGTTCCACATGTGCAGAAACGCGACGAAAAAAGGGCTATTACGTGAAAAAATTCTTGCGTATTTTGTTCGACGATAAAATCAATCTGAAAAATCAACGCAATAAAAAAAGAAAAACTCGTGGGCATTTTCGTCGTCGCCGGAACGATAAAATCCAACGTCGACTCCGGGCGAATCAGGGATTTAATTGTGCAACGCGCGGCTGTCACGCGAATGTTCACCGTGCTTTCGTCCCCTTTCTCGGTCTCGTTCTCCCACGCTTGCTTTTTCCCTCATTAGCTTTCAGAGCATAGCAGCGAGCTTAATCCCTTTTTGAATCAAACTACGTGCTCGCACTTGCTCTCTCTCTCTCTCTCTCTCTCTTTCCCTCTCATTCTCAATTTTATTTCCTCTTTTCTGTCCATATTACAGCAATCATTCTCACTCGTTTGATTCAGGAAACTGGCTTGACGGCATCAATGATCGACAAATTGCCAACGAAAATCGATTTTACAGCAGCGTTGAAATTTTAATGGCAATCATAGGCGCTTTGATTGATTTCTTGAAAAAACATTTTTACTGCGAGAATTCTTATAAACCGTTGCAAAAGTGTATAATTACGAAATATTTTCCTAAAAAACAACATTTTCATAGTTTTATATACTATACTTTTTAAAAGTTGAGTTTTTCATTTGAATTTCTGAAAATGAAGAAAGAATATTTTCCTTTTTACTCAATTTTATTTAAACGCTTCGATAAATGAAATTTAATGGTTAATGATACGTTGAGTGACACAGTTTTAATTTACAATGAAAAATTAACGAATCTGCGAGAACAATCAGAAACCCTCAGACACAACAAAAAAGCAGAAAAATGAAAACCAAACGTTGACGTTAAAGTTGAAAAAATAAGCGTGTAAATGCTCAAGAATTCGTCGAGGTTTCTGGTGATTTAACTATTAAAAAATGTTATTTCAGAAGCAATCTCAGAAAGTACCTTAGATGTGGTCGTGGCAACCATGGGAGTGACCAATGATGTGATTATTTGTGATTGCATCGAAAGCGTACAAAATAACTTACAAATAACCTTGCAACTTATTGACACTTTTCATCATAAATAATTAACTTTCCCAACCAGCGGCTGCAATTTTATCCATTATTCACGAGACGCCCTGTAGATTTAGCTTGCATATAGATTTTATTCTACTGATGAAGGGAGAAGCTCAAAGGGAAGAGAAGAAAAAGGGCAGAAAACGGAGCCGGAGTCGAAGAGGGAAATAGATTGGTAAGGGCATGGAAGAAGAGAGCCAAATGAGTTAATTTCAGTTGATTTAGGTAATTAATCGAGGTAATTAATGCTACGAGTTTCCGAGTTAGGAATTCTCCCATGCTCCCTCATTTCTCTCTCTCTCTCTCTCTCTCTCTCTGGCTTTCCATCGCAAATTCCTCTCAGTTCTCTTTGCCTCACAGAGGAGTGAGAATGTCTGTCTGTTTATTCACTTAACAGTGCGAGCGAATAAATAGAAATAAATAAGCAAGCTCTGAGACATTCATCGAGAAAAGTGATTCGTATTAACGCTCCGTTTGGGGACTTATTCCGACTTTCGAATGTAAAGAAATATTCCACACAGACACTTATTGTTTATGGTTTTGTCAATGTGAAATTGTTTTTAATGAAAATTCCACATCGTAACTAATTTCAAAGCCAAGTTTCAAGGAGTCCTCACGAGACGTCGTTGAATAAAATGAATTTTTGTTAAAATGTATAAACAGCGTAATGACGATATTCGTACCTTGAGCACGAATTCGGGATTCTCTAATGGTTACCACTTGTCCTTTCTGCATGCTGGAGTTTCACGAGACATCAATATTCCTCCGAGTATCAAAAGGACCTAAGCTCGATTGAGCTGTGAAATCCTAATGCCCTTTAGAGCCTCGGACTCTTGCACAGTGCTATTTCCTTTTGTGTAGAAAGCATCGTATAATGTTTTACTGGTGTTCATTTCTAATGTTCCTACACAGGGCAAAACCAGCTGTGTTTCCGATCGTAAAACAACAATTTTGAGTTACGACTAGAATTCAGTGTTACCCCCGACTCGTCACATGCATCTCGTCATTCTTCTCTAATTGCCATACTGAGATTCATGGTTTTTTTCGTTCGATTTAATCGCACACCCTTAGTACGCTTAATGGATGTCTGCATTTATTGGAATTTCATCAAAGAGCAAATCCTGCTAGCATTATTTCAGCATCAATAGAATAAGTTAAGAATTTCAAGTACTCAACAGTAGCATTAAAATTCGAAAAAATTAGTGAATATGCAATCATTTTTTCCATCCACCTTGATCGAGCTAAAAAAATCGGCGTCCAATTCACTCGATTGAAAAAATCGTAAAAGCCAAAAGATGCAGTGCCACCTTGTGATGTCACGCAGCACCTATTCAATTTCGATTACTATTCAACGATTCCTCGATGCTCCCATGCTGAAACTTGAACCATTTTTTTCATCAGTTTCACTCATTCGTTACATTAGCAAGTCGAGTTATCGTTGCGAATCAAGTGAACCCTCATGGGCTGGTACAGCCATCAAGATCCCAGTGGAACAGGTGGAGAGGATGGGGAACGTGAACATTGTGCAAACCAGATGACAAATATATACGTGAATAGACAGAGGAGAAGGACCCGAAGAGTGTATTTGTGTATGTACGTGTGGATGGGAAAATGGTGTAAAGGGAGATGTTATGGGTCCAGGTCCTGAAGGTTAGTCCAGCAGGGCCGAAACCCGAAACGGTTAGATGCGTGTATGCAGTAAGCGCGTGGTGTTTAACATGCAAATTGGAGAAACTAGGGGGGGTTGGTCAGGATGGGAGACAGGGTGGAACAGCAACAGTGTGTTCTATGGGATGTACGTCCGGCCACCACTGTCGTACAGCTGATATATAGTATACAGATGCAGGATGTTTCATTCGAAATGACTGTCTTAAAATGTTCCCAGAGAGCGGAAATAATTCGGCAACAACGAAAATGAAACGTAGACTTAGTTGGCAAATGCGGCATTGGCAGGATCACGTTAAGATAAATTGGGTATTAGTTTTTAAGTTTTTGCGACTATCGTTTCCGGATTAATGGTGGATCAAGTATCAGCTCCTTGCTGGATGCTTCACGAAAGTTTGAGTCTGCATCTTCAGGGATGGAGAGATCGGATTCCGAAGCTCCTCCAGTCTAGATTGTCTTTATATGCCGGGCCCCCACTCGATCTGGATAAGACATCCATTCCGGAAAATCGCTCCAGCCAATAGGAGGTAAGTTTCCAATTGATCAGCTGGTTGAGCAAAAAGACTGTTGAGATATTGTCGAGTGCTTCAAGATATCTCGAATCTTCAACGTGTATCCTTAAGATACAGCTGCCCGAAGTGACCAACTTGTTGGCTTGGTCGAACTTTATCCGATCCATATTGTCATGTGCCTGATATATGTATCTGGGGATGCAGTTAATTTCATCCGAAATGATAGTCTGTAAACTTTCATCTTTCAAAGAGAGTGAGAATTTGAGGAAATGGAAAATGAAAGGCAGAATTAATAACCAAATGTCGCATTGGCATTCAGAATCATATCTCGAGACACTTTGAGGATTAGTTTTCAGGCGTTTGGTGGACATTGTCGTTTTCATGAAAACGCTTGCTGGACAGTTCTGTTTCTGAAGATGCCGAATAAGACAACGGCACCAGCCAATTAGCTGGTTGGTTAGAGAACGTGGAAGCCGGTGTACCATGTCTTATTCACTTGATATTTCCCAAAGCTTTCCGATGTTTCTTCGGGGCGGAGCTGCTCAAAGTTCCCAACCTGTTCGAACTTGATGGAATGTCCCGTTTCCAAGTAGTTTTAATAATATTGGTTGGAAGGCTTGGAAGTCGCACTCCTCGAGTTCCACCATGTGTGTACTGATGCTTTCCTTGACTTTTAACTGACCAGCTAATCAAATGAAAAGTGTCTTTTCAACTGGCCTTTTCGGTCCAGGAAGCTTCGGGAACCTTTCGAAGAGAACCCCTCTGACGGTGAAGATCCAGACCGTTTGCGAACGTCGGAACGTGGATGATACTAGACACCCACGTTTTAAGATTCTGCTCCAGATTTCTTATCCATTCTTTTCTCTCTGCTACTCCAGAGAACGAATAATTGTGATGTTGGCTATCGCGGTAAGGGATTTTGAGTTATTGATCGGAATATGGCCAATCCATGGGATGGCGACGGATTTCACATCGAATGGCCTCTATATCCATACGGGTGTTTCTTGTACGTATATCGCGCTGTATATACTTAGGTATGCACATATACGTGCACATACATATACGTATATACACGAGGATAAACACGGTGCTTGATATTTCCAACTTGGACGTGGAAGTCGAGGGATGGGCGACGGAGGATTATACACCGGATGAGAGATATAACATTCTGGGAAACGTGACGGTTAAGCTTTTAGATTGTATATAGGACCACAGTGCCTGCGATCAGAGAGGTCTCTGCTCTAAAGGGTAAACTGAGGCTTCACTGACCTATTCTATCTCCCCAGTGGCGATACGGTTACTATGACGTTATCTTACGCCTAATTTAATCAGGATTACGGGCCTCGATATCCGCCACCGTGAAAATCTACTGTACATTCGGTCTACGTGGGCTTATAAAAATCATTGAAATCGCTCAAACATTGGCCAGAATTAAAATGATCTTACGATGCAATAATATTTTCGGGATAATTGACCTTCGGAGACTTTCATGGGCCGTATTCTGGACCCGAAGCAATTTTAACGTCATGCACGATATTTATCGTCCGTATGCGTATTTTTGCAAATTGAATAACAATTAGAAAACGAATTATCGTACTTATCGTTATTAAGGATTCGAATACCAATAGACCGGAATTGACGAACGTCGTCGGGCGAATGTTTGTCTTTGTAAAATTAAGGTTGTAACCGATTGTATCCTAGGTCGAAACGCACGTCGTAACATTTCTCGTGCACTTAAGGGGTGTCTCGGAATTCAATGTCAATAATGTCAAGTTAGATTCGGAGGCAATTCCGTCAATTAATCACTCGTCGAGAATTCAACGGATCCAAAAGTGCTCTTCCACTCTTCACCTCGAAATTTCATCCTTTGGCCTTGAAATTTCATATGTATGTTATTACACAGGATCTCTGTACCGACCACCCGGTGGTCGGATATCCGTGACGGTTTATTGTTACTCCAATCCCAAAAATTGATATGAACTCTCTCTCACACTCTCTCGATTTCCCAGCCTTCGCATAAGATACTGGACAAAATTCTATTCTCCGACTCGCTTCGATATTTCTTTACCCCTGGCTCTTGAATAAGGGGCTGTACAAAAAAGCTTTACTGGCTACGATCCGATGCACGTGTTGCTCCTACAACTACTGGCATGAAAGCTTTTTCTCTGCCTCATTCTCCCCTTTTTTTCATTGCCTCTCTTTCTCGTTCGTGGTATTTTCCCTCTGCTCGCTTTCGCTCTATCGTATCTCCTTTTTCACTTCCAGTCTTCCATTTTTCTCTCTCTCTCTCTCTCTCACCGCTTTATTTTCACAACCCTCTCGCTGTTGGAACAAAATTGTTTCAACAGCTCTGCCTGAAGTGACCAGCTGATTTTCACGCATCTCTTTTTCTCCGTCGATAGTTAATTTGGCTTCAATTTGCAAAGATTTTATTTTTATTTCGTTCTGCAGAAAGCTTCGCGGTGATATGAGAAAAGTCCTGTTTTTCTTGGCTTTTCATCTAAAATGTATCGCGAAATTACATTTTTTAAATCAATTTTAGACTCATTTATGAGCATTTTTCAACAAGTATCTCAACATAATTTCCTGAAAATCAATCCAACCGAATAGTACTGTTAATTATACGAAGTGACATTAATTTGAACAAAAATGGAAAAAAATGAAATTCAAAAAATCAATACGTCTGAAAAATCGGGATTTGACCGATCAAGTTTGTCTGTAATTTGCAGTTTGAGGAAACAAGATAAACGGACATTGGATGAACAAATGCGGGAGGAGTTGCATCGCGCATATCGTGTAGTGAAAACGACGATAAAAATGAAAGCTATACAAGCACATCTTTTGTGCACGAGAGATAATGAGTTGAAAATCACAATAATAAAGAAAATAATAATGAAAAAAACCAGAGGTAGATTGAGGGCTGGTAGAGCGAAAGATGATCGCGAGATCGGCTTTGGAGTAGCAATAACTGGGAGATTAAAACAGAATTAAAAAGTGTGTTGAATGCATATCTGTGTCAAGTGCCCCGGGAATGAGACAGAAGGGCTTACGGTGTTTCTGCTGCCTCGACGTTTCTTTGGCAAGGGGAGGAAATGAGAGAGGGTGCGGTTGGCCGATCGGAATGCTCAGGATCAGTTGGAAAGAAAAAAAACGGTAGATGGGAAGGGGAAACGAGAGAGGGCGCAAAAAAATGGAAAAAAGCAGGATGAGGGTTGGTTAGGTTGTGGGTGAGAGCCAGAGGTCTCGCCGCGATGAAAAACGAGGGTAAACAGCCCCTTCCCTGAACATCGAGCGCGCAGCCGAGCTGTGACTGCGATTGTACAGACTTTATACCCGTTTTGCTTCGCTCTCTTTTTCTCCTACCCCTATTCCCTCATTTACTTTTCTCCCTCTTGCATTCTCAAATCGTTTACAATATTTCTTCGCATTTTTCCATTTTTATTCCTCATGGTGCATCGTTGGCTCCTCTCTCATCAAGGATGGAACGAAGCGAGAGACGATATTCACGAAAGGGAGAGACAAAAATGAATCTGAAATCGTCGAAGCTTCTCAGGAAGTGGAGAGGGTGAAGAGTATTGGCGGCGTGTCTCATCTAGCGTAATAATCATTCGGATTCGAAAGAACGAAGGAATGAGGAGGAAAAATGATTATTAATCATAACAGCAGGGGAGAATCGAGAGAGAAAATGAGAAAGAGAGAAAAAAGAAAATATTATAAAAGTGTTGAATCGAATACTGGTCCATTATGTTTCATATTTGATGCTGCTGCAGAGATGATATTACATTATAAATATGGAGTACGATATTGTCTGAAAATGAATTGTTTTTCGAGGAGACTTCATCGAAAAGATTTGTGATATTTTGATTTTTGCTATTTTAAAAATAGACCCTCATTCTGTTAGCAAATTTGTTTTGCTTTCACGGATTTACACTATGAGAAAGTGGATAAAAAAAAGACAGTGAGAGACGGTAAGCAAAAGCATGAGGAAGAGGGTAGAGGGAGCACGGGGTGCGCTGTTGGCTCAAGCTGTGCAGGCTAATGAGGGCAAACAAGCCTCATACTCTTACGATCTTTACGACCCCGTAGAATTTTTACCCTCCCTTGAAATTCAGACAATATTACGCTCGCACGATCTGCCTGAACATTTTTTTCCATAAAAATAATCATCTGTTCAGAAACGGGGACTTTATCGAGGCAATCGGTTATGAAAAAGTTATTGATTCGAATCAATCGTAATTTTTATTATTCTTTTCTTGAAAAAAAAGCGCTCATGATTTGACGAAAAGCGGACAAATGTAATAGGGGCAATTCTTCTGTCATTAAAAAGATATGATTATCGAGGAAATGTTTGACGCGTCACGAGAAAATGTCTAAAAGAACAGAAATTATTTATCTCATCGTTTCATATTGTAATAATTATTTCTAAATATCGCCGATCTCTCGATTTTTCTGCTGTCCAATAATATATATACGTATATATTTTTTTTTCATTAAAACTTGGTAAATTTGAGCTTGCGCAAGTAGGGGTGGAAAATCGAGAGAAAGAAAGGTATATTTTAGGGGTTGGATGGTATTTGCACGGTAGGCGGACCAACACATAATATCCCCTTCGACTGGTGGAACTCGCGGGTATTGCGAGTGACAGCTGGCTGTTCATTATTCCAGGATTACCGGGGTGAGCGTAGAAATCACATGAGGGTCGAGTCGAGTTCATGACGACTCCATGGACGCGTGGTTTTTTTTTAAACCTAACTACGAAGTATTCTGTGCACAAACTCCTCATCCCTCTGCGATTTACCTATTTTTCACTATTTTTGGAAGGATAAAAGAATTTTTGGTTATTCAAGAGGATATTTCGGGATGACCGTTTGTTTGTCAATTTCAAAAAAATTATACTTTGAAAATTTTGTAAAATTTCATTTTTTATTCAATTACGAATTTTATTATTTTATTATCGAAACGGTTAGATTGAAAACTTGATTGCATTTGCGTCAAACAATTGAAAAATCTGATAGTTTTTGAAATTAAATAAGTATAGAAAAAATCGTTCCTGGAGTAAATAAAGATACATATTTTACAGAGTTAATAAATTTGTATTTATTCAAGACCCTTTCTAAATACGTAACTTTGAACAAAAAAGATGAAAAATTAAGATACCACAGGAAAAAAAAAAATTTCTCATTTCGACAAAGGATGACCGAAGGAAACGTGAGAACTCTGTCGTTCAGACAAAAGTTGGTCGCTCATTTGGAAGCACGAAAAGTTTGTTACCTCCACGGTGGATAAATACTTTATAACGTGTCATTATTAATTTCGTTGAACACGGAATAGGCTCGTTTGCCGAGGTTTTATTTTTCTTTCCAACTAAATGAAAAGGAATGACCAGACAAAAATTTCGTAGGGTTATTAATATTGCGCAAGATAATGTTCAGCCCGATAACAAACACGTCTGATAATTCGAGATTGTTTCATTGTGTATGTGTATAAAAATATTGATCCTACAGTTTTTTTTATATAATGCCATGATTCGTGAATATACTTCCTGTGTAGTCTGCGTGGAGTGATAATCTCAGGGGTGCGTGACAAAATTCATGTAGGATTCTTTTTTTTACTACAGGAGCAGTTTTCTTGTCCAAATATTCGATTAAATGCTTTGCTCTGACTGATTATTTTGTTCGTTGATTTATCAAGTCTTCATCGTGTCTAGCTAAGAATGTATGGCAGATAAGATCACGACAAAACTGAACTGGAACGAGAACTTCGACTGTTTAGCATCGTTATAAAAATCTGATAAAAGATCGATCATATTGAAACTGAACGCAGCATTATCGAACAGTAAAGGTATTAAAAAGTTATTTAAAAATCTTTCGAAAATGATCAATCGTTCAGAATATCTCGTTTTCTTCAATGTTAAACTAATTAATCAATATTTGTTATATACTTGAATGTTTTAAAAATTTTTTCAGAGTTTAGATTTTTTTGTCAATTTGAAAAAATAATTGCAAGAACTCGCAAACTTAATTAAAGTGTTGAAGTTTCTTGGTAGCTTTTTAACATTGTTTCATTCAAAATTCTCATTCCATTTCGGTGCTGTTGAGATTGTCCCTACCATACACGCATATAAAAGAAGAATAGGCCGAAAAAAACCGAACAATCGCTTCGAGAATGTTGCTTCGAGCGTATATAGCACGAATTTGGAAGAGCCACGTATGCCCTCAGGTATTTTCGGTTTCTCATTATCGTCGAAAGCACGACGTCGGTGTCTTCGTACAACGACACCGATCGAGCTATTCGAAAACTGACCAGTTTTCAAAAAAAAAAAAGAAAAAACCACGAAAAATTCCGTCACAGCCATGTAACCGGAAGCCAGAACAATGCGGAGATTAGCCAAGAACTCTGAGAGATTGCGCGTTGCTCGAACCACCCTTGCAACGTTAAGGGACAAAAACTGTGGGTATAAAGAGAAAGAGAGTTGGAAAAAGATCCGCCCGAGTCCTATGGGGGTACACAAGGGGTAAATGGATTTTGCTTAATAATTTACGACTGACAGAGTTGAAGGCAAGTGGTACGAGAGAATGGGACAACAGAGGAAAGGGATGGTTGGGGAAGAAGGGCAATAAGGGATGATACGGTTTTGTAGAAGGTAAAAGAAGACGAGAAAAAGAGACAGAGACAAAGAGAGCTAGAATCACAGGTCTGCTCTCGTTAAATTTGAATTAGGGGACAATAAATATTCATTAATGGCTTCAAGCATAAAGCGTGTGGATACACACGTGTACTCTCAATTCCAAGCATAATATATGAAATAACGTCGTGCTGTAGAACCTAGCATACGTATATATAGCGCTCAGTTTCACTCATAATCTCACACTACATCGGCAAGTGCCAGGGATCCACTCGGGATGACGAGACACGCGGAAGGGTTCAGGATTGCGAGAGCTTTAACGCTCGACCGGCGGGCTTCCTGGTGCGGGCAACGTGGAAGAGGAGACGAGTAATCCCCCTGGGCGGTCGCTGATGACGAGGGGTAGTGACCAGTTTCCTCCGGTGGAATGAGACAGGGAATATGTAGCTTGGAAATGGAAAAGAATGCCTCCAACATTGTACCTGCTTCATTTACCACTAAATGTTCGTAATTGCTTTTGTTTGAGCTTGCAGAGCGTATATGTTTCGCTGTTATATCGTTATATCGGGGCTATTGCGATTATCGTTATCGATACTCCAATGTTCTCATATCGCTTTAGCCTTGGTTTGTCGACACTCTCGATGGTTAAGGCTGACCGTATTACAGGTGTGCAGAATTATCTTGTCCTCTACCGTTCTCCACCTCTCTCTCGCTCTCTCTCTCTTCCTTTCTGTGCATCGAGTCTCCAAATCTCGTTGTATCTCGCTCTGCATTCGCTGGCACGTATCATCCTATCGCAGTTTAACCTCCTGGGTGTTTATGAAGGAATATAGTAAGTTCTATATCTATATCTGCATACATGCGGATGCTGTGCTGAAGATAGTGTTGCTCGTGGTATCGCTCGGGGCTCGCAATCCATATCCGGATTTCCAGGCGGGTGCGATGTTCTGTTCCTCGATCGACGATTCGATTTCGCGGCGAGGGGAACCGATATTCCATTTTCGTATAAATATATACATGTATATGTGTGTATGCTACATGTATGTCAGGGTGAATGACATGTAACGACCATTTTTTTTATAAACCGAAAAGTTGGGTGCTTGACACCTCGGGAAGCGTCAATTCGCACACGAGTGCTCAAGATTAAAGCGAAGAGGCTGCTTATCACCATATCTCATCTGTAATTTGAGTAACGTTGCTTAAACGAATTTGCTTTTAACCGTAACAAGAGTAGGAAGAATTCTTCGACACATTTTCATAGGAAATTTGACGCCCTACAAAAAAGATCTCTTGCGTTTTATCGATAACAGCAACCGTTCGGGAGATAATGCTTCCTACAGCTTCAATCGCGAAAATCGCACGAGCGGTGACGAAATTCGAAAATTGAAATCCAGCGTGGCGAGAAAGTGCCCAAGTGAAGCTCATTGATGAAAAAAATACTCAAATGTACAACGACCGAATGTGTCGCCGAATAGGTACAATCAATCACGTCACCGAGGGAAATTTGCATACCTGGTGAAGCAAAAGGACGAAAGCCGATGTGTTATAAACGCAGAGAAGAAAACAAAGGGGAGAATATAGAGTTTGACGCGATTCGTCGAATTTCCTCATCTGATATATTCGAAACAACCTCAAACATCCACAAAGGTAAAAGCTGCGCGTTTATGGATGAAGTCAAACCGTCGAGTCGTTAACGAGACGCGCTATATTTCATATATTTATCTCTCTCGCTGTCTGTCTATCACTGCGAGCATCTGTAACATCAGGCGTCGAGAAGTTTCCAGCTGTGGATGCTGAGATTGAAGCCTCTGAGAGCTTTCGAAATTCTCAGTTTGATATACACATATATTTATATTCATTTTATATATATACGTGTACGAATCGTGTAGAGCGAGACTTTGGGAGAATCTCCGTGTCCTTCCGGATGTGCTCCTCCATCTGCAAAGCATTTACGTATGCTTGAAACACGCCCGTCTCTCAATGTATCTTCCTCTCTTCTCCTTTCGGAGTAATTGCAGCATTGGCGTGGAAAATACGGCTAAGTGCCACTGTCGAAGACACAGAGCTGCACTTTATCTCCGTCTCTCTTTTCATCTCATCTCCCTGTATCGTTCCATCTCACCTGTTTCGACGATCTCCTGGCACCACTTCGCTATTATATTACGGTCCGATTCATCATTCAAAATGGAACTATAACCTGGAAACTCCGGCATTTTCGGAGCGTTTGTTCCAGGGTGCTTTCGATAACGCCATGCAGTTTGGGGATGAAATTTTTGTCATTTTGACGAAGTGTTTTTCGTGGTATTCTGCTCATGTTGCCAAAGGGAAGATCTATCGATCATCCCGCTATCGGCACGTTGATCATTGAATTTGGCATTTTTCGATGGATGCCGGAAACCCGAAAAACCGTCAGGAAAAAAAAGACAGTGCAAGTATTCGACGTTTTGGCCGCGATCGTATGATATTTCAGAGATGTACTTTGGGAAAGAAAATTCAACGTTTGAGGACAAACGAAGGACTGGAAATATGTGGGAAGGGAAGCGGAAAAATGATGTATCGAGTATACGTTGATGATAAATCGATATGATTCGCGAGTTACGACTCAAAGAGTTTTCCCGTTTGCTCAATTTTGCTGAGCGTTTTTTTCTTCCATCTTGCGTCCAATAACCGATCGAACAGCTCCCTCAAGGGTTACATACGTTGCTCGCCACGATGGAAGGCAGACTGAGTAGAAAAGCCGAAGAGAAATCCTTTGCCCACCGAGGCTCGAATAATTCGCGCATCCGGACTCCTTTCGTTTTTCCTCTTCTCCGTTTACTCGCATTTTTATCAGCATCTCTTGGTCCGAATATATTTCTCATTCTCCAACTTCCCCGAGGTTTCCATTCGTGTGGAAATTGTAAGACGAAATCGTCCGTCTATTGAGCATCCAAGAGCAATGGAGAACGAAATTTTCCTTCTTTTTTCATAGCGAACTAGAAAAAATTGGCAGTTATCAGCGAAATATCGGAAAATGTAGAATGATTTGATGTTGGTATCGCTCTCGGCGACTACGAATCTTTTTTACGGTCTTTTTTGCTCCGAGCTCCGAGGGAGGCGATATAATTTCAACATTCTATGCCAATCGCAGGTTAAGACGAGTTCGAAGGTGGTGGTATTGATAAATTATAAAATATATCATCCTATGAAAAAAGGACCAAAGCGATCTGCATTGGTTACATCCCTCGGAGTTTGGTTGCACCTTTCTCGTTGGATAATCGATCTGGACCAATTTTCACGAAGATTTAGCTCGAAGATAATCCTGCTTGAGGAGATCAATTTCAATGAGCCAAGAAGCTTCGATATGATCAATCAGCGTGTACGTAGAGTTTTGACGTTATGGTACGTTGGAATTTTACTGCATCTTTCATCAGAAAACGAAAGCGAAGCGACCAATCCCGATTAACAAAAATCACTCGTACAGTTGCCGATGGAGGGCACCTGCTGCTTCGTCGTTCGTCGTGAAATCGATAGTGTACAGACTGTGTGTAAGGGATCTTCTTAGGAAGACCCCGAAGTTGGCTATGCGTTGTACCGTAAAGATATCGGAGTAGGGAGTCTTGGATGCAGCCTCAGTGCGAGAGGATCGCGAGTAAAGTAAAAGATTCAGAGAGGGAGAAGGAAAAAAATGAGTCTCAGTGTGGAAATTGTGAGTGAGCGGAGGAAAGCGTCTCGGAGATTTTCGTTGAGGATAAGATTGGTTGGGTGTATGTCGTTGAGAATGCTTTCAAATCGATTCCCAATAGTGTTGATGGATGGAGGGAGAAATAACGGGAATAAGGAAAATACGATGATGTACATATCACACTTATATATAACGTATATATATCTATGTTCATATACACGTCAACAGAGACGAGGAGAGAGGAAGAGGGGAGAAGATTGAAGCTGCGAGAATCAACAGTCCACGAGCCATCGTCCTGGAGGCATTTTCAGATAGTGTTGAAGGTCGAGGGTGGCGAACGTCGGATCGAAAGGGAGCGAGAAATCAGCACTGTGGAGAACGCGCGATATCGCGTGATACAAGGGAGGAAAAGCACCTCGCAAGAGGGGAAAAAGCATACAATATATATCGCACGGAGCTTGGACGAGGTATAAGGCTCTTGGATGGCGATCAGTGCTTATTTGGACGCGACAGAGCGAGACAGAAAAAGTGAAATGTATGCGGTTTTGATGTTGGCAAGATCCTGCTGTTGCTGTTGCGTTGCTCCTGGATGGGAATGGGTATTGGATGTCACCACGAGAGAGATTACGTGGGTTCTCTCAAAGAGCCCTCTTTCGCCCTTCTTCAACATTTCCCTCGGTCTCGTATTTCTCCAACGTCCCTTTCAACCCTCTCCCATGCTTGTCACCGTTTCTGAGCGGTAGGAAACCTTCCACTTCAACGTTTCTTCGTCATGATCTCCTCGCGACTCGGTTTATTCCTTATTTTTTTTCTCATCCCTCATCAGGGAAACTCGTCTCTGCTTCGGTCTCGGTATCGTTTCGAGCTATAGTCTTTCACAGGCTGCTGTTTCGAGGTTTAAGGAACTCTGCGTCGCCCGCATCCGTAAAAAACTCATAGAATCATCGAGCGGGTGCAAGATTACAGGCCGCTCCATAAAAGAGACACGAGGGTTATTGGGCCGTTCGTTTTGCATCGTTCTTTTTTGTTTTTCAAACGAACCTCGTGAGATTTCATCATCACCAAATTGAAAATTCTCGATGAAATAAGTCGTTAAAATGTCCTCCATTTTGACCACTCTAATTGCGTCCCGCCTTTAAGTAACGGGCTAACGTTTAAGGGTGTTCGTATCGTGTTCCAGCAAGATATAGAATGGAAAATCATCATTCGGAGCGAAATTCAGGCACCTGATTATTCAACATGGATTTTTTTATGGGTGGGTAGAAAAATTGACGTCACTTTGTTCAAACTGGATTGAAAATTATCTGCTTCGCGCCTCGAGAAACTCAACTTTAGATATGACCTCTCGGTATCAATATTAAGAATTGAGAGCTAATTTTCGCCACTCATACATTCATGCGATGAAAATAATTCAAAAATTTTGAAGCACAATCAAATCTCTCAGCGTAATTATCTTAAAAATGTTTGAAATCGATAAGAGTCGAGCTTTGCGGCTGATTACTTTCGAAACGGTTAGTTCAATCGATCAGACTCAAGAGACCTTTTTTGTAGAGCGTTAAATTTTCTGTAAGAATATGTGAAAGGATTTTCCCTACGATCGACGCTCAGCGATTCATAATATTTCTAAAGTAAGAATAAAACTTTTTATTCTATTTTGAAATAAAAGATTGTAACAAGGGACGTCCGGAGGTTGACATTAAATGCTCACGTTCAAATTGGTGTTGTCTCGAGGAGTCAGGCCGAGTCAATTTTTTAGTGTGTGAAGGAAAAAATATCGTCGATTTTTTCGACTCAACCTGATGCACAGAATTTATATGGGGTATTATGTCTCTCAGTTGAATGATATAGGAAGGCTCTCACTCCAATAAAGGTCTCTACTATTTTACCACAAGCGGGGCATGGAAGAGCAATGAATACACCGTGCCGATGTAACCGGAAATTACTTGGAGCTTTACCGCAACGCTGTTTTTTTCCCCGTTCTCGCGAACCTTCTGAATGGAGAGAAAAAAAGTGTGCAATCATACACACACACAGACTTGCACCTAAAAAAAATATATATATATATATGTACACGTATGCATATGTACATTTATCTAAATAACACATACACAACTTACGCTCGGCTCAAAAAAGCCCAAACGCGAATACACGGACGAATAAAAAGGCACAGGATGGAAAGAAAAATGTGAACGAAAGTAATGACGTATCGAATGGAACGCGCTCCAACTGGTCGGCTGGTCGGTTAAATAAACACGAAAGCAGGTGCGTACTTTTCATTCAATGGTAAATGTGACTTGAAAAATATTTCTGGATATACATTTTTAAAGGCACAGACGTGGAGAGCTTTTTTTATGTGATCAGCTGATCGAAGTTTGACAGCACTTAAAACCCATTTGATTATTTGCATATTCGAGATCGAACTTTTTTCAAATTCAGTCTTAAATTTTCAACCCCACGTTTTCGAAAACAGCGATTTTTTTGTCAATTGTTTTTCGTCGATACTGCTCGTGAGTCTTTGGATATTTATAGAAATTTCAATTAATACGAATAAACAATGAATGTCTGATTTTATTCCGGAGAGCCTGTGCACTTAACATCTGGAGTTTCTTATTTTTAATAGATATACATTTGAAAAATCGACTCGTACGTGATGATATCGCATATTTTATATATTAAATTCTCGTTTTGAATATGGGAAAGAGCTGCGGATGGGAGGGATGAATTCATGGAGCTTTTCCATCTCAATTCCAGTCTCTAGCGGCCTATACAAGAGTTACCTCTGGTTCTCTGTGCCATTCTCACTCTGGTTATGTACACATGTATAGAATACGCGTATATATCTTTGCCGGAAGTTCACGAAAGACCTCGGTGAATGAAATATCGAGTTACCGGTGTATAATATATCGCGACCTCTTCTCTCTCTCTTTCTCCCTGTTTTTCCATCTTTCTCTTCATCTCCATCTGTATCTCCTCCTCCCTCATCGAGTTTTCCTTTTCCACTCAACTCCCCCTTGGTATACTCGCGGAGTTACTCTGCCATAGGCGTATACTATTTCAAACCACGTCTCGTCCCGATCCATTCAAGGTTTCACGTACGGAGGGGAGCTCAGATAGGAGGTCCCTCGATAATCGATTCCTATCATCATCACGAAGGAGTCGTACAGCTGACGCGTTGTGAACTCGTAGACGATTCTTTCCTACCTTCATTTTCCGTCGTTCAATCGCTAATCCAGCTTCGATCCTCCATTTTTCTTCCTCAGCATGTTTTTACCTCCGTTATACGCGGTTTATCTTTCGCAACGATATCAATTGTATTCACTCGGGGGGATGAAGGAACTGCAGCATCCAGCTGCTGTTTTTGAGCAAGAGCGCCGCTTGGGGAAGTGTTTTCGATAAACGTTTTCGCGACGGTCCATGCATGATAATTTTTCGAGTCGTTTCGACTCGTCAAGAGAACACTGTAGGGGAGAATTTTCGGGGTTCGATGTTTTTAAGGTCCCGTAAGATTTCAACGATCTTGCTCCATTTTAGAATTGCTTTAAACTTTAGAATTGGCTGGTAAATATAGGAAGTAAAGAATGGAGGGAGAGAGCTGAGAGAACAGAAGGGAGAGAGCTCTTTTTACAACCCCTTTTCCACCCCCGAACGCACCTCTTAAACTTTACGGATATTCGTTGTTCCTCCCAGCATCATCGTCCTAAATCACGCAGTGAGATGATTAAATTGAATCGATGGTAATCAATCAAAAATCTGACTTTAGCATTCGGGTGTAATCTTTGAAAAAGATAGTCGATTTAGAAAATGTTTCTAATAAGCGTTTTCACGACGATGCTTGGCGATTTTTAAGAGTTACTCCCACTTATTAAGAGAGAAAATTGTTGAAAGGAATTTTCGTGATTCGAGAATGTTGAATTTTGATGACGTTTTAATGATCATATTTTGAAATTGGCTGATATTTAGGAGGTTAAAAATAGAGAGAGAGAAAGAGGTAGCTAAGCAAGAAGGAATGTCGCTTTTTTTGCCCTTCTCGACCTCATCTGCACCCTTAAACTTTCCGGATATCCGTTACCTCTTCCAGCATCACCGTATCAGAAGACGTAAAAAAAGGGGTGACATTTGGCACGTGCAAATCACCCCATAACATTTTTTTCCCACGTAGTAGAGCGACACGCGCTAAGCCATCGTACCATCAACCCTTTTCTGCTGTCCCTTGCTGTTTTTTTGCTCATTCAATCACATCGGAGGTCTGAGATAACAAATTTTTTTCTTCAAAGAGTTGAAACCTTTTTCTTCACAATTACACGAGTTACATTTTGGAAATATTCGCACATTGACGTTGAAATTCGGTAAATTTCCTGACGATAAAAAAAATTGTAACGAAAAAAACTGTCTGCTCGCGTAATTCCCGCCCGGGGGTAAGTTTCTCGAGAGGGAAAGACAAATAGAGAAAAATTGTCGCTCACCTCTGTGCCTGCTAGTCTGTTTGTCGAACATCAGCATGGCGTCCTCGATCTGCAATAGACAAAAAAAAATGTTATTATTTGATGAATTCATGATCACGTGTATGTTGAAAGAATTAATTGAATGGCTTAATCGTTTTATCAGCGCACGTTTATTAAACTAACGATGAATAATTCGAAATTACAAGCAATTCCAAAAATGTCGAATCTATCATTACAGTTTTTCGATATGCAAATGATCCGACTCACGAATCCCTCGTGTTATAATCGAATATAATTCGAAATTACAAGTAATTCAAAATATGCAAAATTCTCGTGAGTTTTTCGTTGTACGAATATCATTCGAATTTACGAGTTGTTCGAAAACTCGAAATTATTCGTAAGCTTTTTGAATAAATCGAAGAACTTATGAATGATTCGAAAAATCGAGTGATTCCTCTCGAATCTGAAATCGAATCGAAGTATTTTCGTAAATTCGAATTATTTGCACACCCCCGAGACACGTGTATTATGTCCGGATGAAAAAAAGCTTTTAGTGTTTCTCTTTGTTCTCTATTTTGTTTTAAATCTTTTCACCGAGTGAGGGTAGTAAGTGACGTTGAAACGACGTAAAATCTTCTCAGGGTCTGGGTTTGCACTGAACGAGTCGACCTGGGAAAGCCGTGCTCTCACGAGAATCACGAGCTATTTGAGACTTCCAACGTAATTTCCTCGACAGTTGGAAAGGAAATTCAAGTATTGGTGTAGAATAGATAGACGAAGAGAAAAAGAGAGAGATTTCTGCTTTCACACGATGGCTGCAAGCTCCCCTCCCCTTCCGAAGGGTTGAATTTGTACATCGTTAAGGTGTCTCGGATCTACGCAAACCAACCCCATACAAATTCAGCTCCGAATTCTAATAAATATACAGTTGTGGTTTTGCTCAACTTCTCAAGAAACAGTCCAGAGCTTGAATTGCTTCCTAGGTTAATTCAGTTATTATTACAACTTAATTATTATCAATAATTCATTGTTATTGATTGATGATTTATTTATTATCATTAAATAATTGATTAACATTTAATGATTATGATTTAATGACCATAAATCAATTAAAGTAGGCAAAAAGGTTATTCGATAGGTACAACAACGCAAATTATTAAATCTTTATTAAACTTTTTAATGTCAAAACATTCATTTTCATAATTCTCGATGTGTTAACCCAGCAAACACAAAGTAACAGTAACATAACGTACATGTTGAAATGTCCGCCTCAACAATATAACTGTTACAAAACAGCCCTAGTACATAACAGCTACATTATTGAGGCGGACACTTCAACATGTACGTTATGTTACTGTTACTTTGTGTTTGCTGGGAAAAGGTGAAAGGTTCGTAAAAATGTCGTGAATCACATTGCTGAAACGCGAGGTTGGCAGATTCATTGACAAACTGAACGTTCAGCGAGTAAATATTTTTTTATATTCCCTCCATCGTTGAAGGGACAATCTTCACGATTTAATCATTGAGATGTTCTGCATCCATGTGAGGCTCCGAAAAAATAATCAGGTGCCATAAATGTCAGATTGTTCACCCAGGATTGCTTGGAATGTTTGAAATAATGTTTTCTTCATTTGAATAAAACAAAGTAAAAGGAGCTCAGCTGATTTCCAATGAAAATAAGAAGCATCCCAGAGAACATCAGACGAAGGTACGGAGAATACAATTTTCTTGAGATTTTGTACATTCACACCCCTTTATAACCATTATTTCTACTGCTTTTTGGATAACGAGTGTATGCCCTTTCATTATTCTTCGTATTATATCCCTTTGTTGAGATTCCTCGTTCATTCCCCATCCTTCCCTTTTATTTTTTTTTCTTCTTCCTTCAATATATACATAACACTACTTTCTCAATCCCATCCCCATCTCTTCCACTGTCTCTTTCTGTCTGTACACCTCGGAGCAGTTAAATCAAAGTCTCAGCATTTTGTTTGATGCGTCCGTTCGTCATTTTCCCCTCATTTTTTATCTTCTGCTACTGGAAAAAAAGGCGGATGAAAAAAAAGGAAAAAGCTTAGCATTTCGAGTTGCGAGTCAGGGACAACGAGCGTTTTGTGTGTTCTCACGGGTTTCAGGGATTGCGACTATAAGCACAGTTGTTTCCAGCTACAAAATGGTCGTCCGTGCACACGCGAAACGCATCTCTTTCAGCTCTTTCTCTTCGAGTGCTTTCTTCACGTTTTCGTTTTTTTCATCTCACTTTTATCTCTAATCTGTCCAACACGAATTACTGTACGGGCTTTCGACGATCTTTCTTTTTTTGTTACATTCTCATCAATTTTTGTCGGAGCTTGCACGAAGCTCGAGTGGAAAAGCTTCTTTGCAAACGCGGTTGTCGAACGCGAGTTTCAAAGTAATGGATGACAACAAAACCGGCTGAGATTTTTCTCTTCTTTTTTTTTTTTAAATACTTTCTATTCATCGGTGTTGCGCGAACGAATCAATGAGAAAAGACAATGTTTGTTATTATTTTCTTTATCAATTTTCAGGCAAAAGACGATCTCGCTGGGAAAATATCATTTTTCGAAAAGAATAGAAGGCTGCAGAATTTTTTAATGACTATAAATAGGGATGAAAATATGGCATGGAGATTTTTCAAGTTTGGCAGCAATTTTTTCGAGCAGGCCACGTGATCGGATGATTCAAATTGCTAAGAGAAAAGTTAAAATACATTTGTTTCGTCATTACATCAAGGGTGGGTCCATCCTCTTAAATAAAATGTGACTACTTTCCTATAGCTCGCCCTCTAGTTTTATTACGAATACCACTTTGGAAAATAATAGTCGGATGAAAGAGCAGCGCAATACAATTGAAGAAATTGCGGATTAATTATTACTAGCCGAGTTAATGGATCGTTGAATTTAGCACGAGCGAATCCTTGTTTGTTTCCGCCCACCGTGTATTTTTCTCTTCCTTTCATTCTTGTTTATCATCTCTTTCCCTGATGCACGATAAACCGTACGAGTAAGGATGTTGTTAATAAATTAATAGGGTACTTTTACATTTACCGAGGAAAATACGTATATGGAGAAGGAAAAATGTTGAATGAAAGCTCGAACCGCGATAAAGTTTATAGTGGGAGTTTGTACGTGTGTCGATAATTCTCTTTTTTTCATTTGCTCGTCTCACCCCTGCCTCGGTTTTTTTTTGTACTTTATTACTCCATTTTGAGTTAATTCTTGTTCCGCAATCTCGATATCGCACTCGCCTATATTTTTCTATCATCTCAATTCTCGATGGTATTACGATCTTTCCTCTCGCATTTCATTCTCTTACTTTTCTCTTACTTTTCTCATGCTGTCGCTGCAGACTGCAGTAAAACAATTTTATTGTCCACTAAATAACGTGTGTTTTTGTTCGTGCAGGAACCGTTTACTACTTTTCAGGGACGCGACGGATGTCGAATAAAAAATCCAAACTAGTTTTATCTTGTATTACGGATATCAAAATGATTATTTTCAAAATTAAAAACAGATTGGCGTGAAGACAAAATTAAAGGAAAATTCGAGACCAATGGCGGCTGCCGTTGTTCTAGCAAGAATAGAGTTAAATCTGAATTTAAGGGATTCAGCAGTGCTATACAAGTCTGGACAAAAATCAAACGTGTAACGTAATTTTGAAAAATAATAATATTAAAAAGTTCGTAATACATTGGTGGGAAAACAGATGTTGAATAAATTCTCAAGAGTAATAAGAAACCTTAATTCACGAGAAATCATCCATCTTTTAGTGTTTTTTTATATTTTCTTGAAATTAAAAAAAGATATAGAAGGAATTTTGATTTTCTTGAATAATCAGTCAATCACTTTATACGAAAGTAAGTTGCATAAAATATGGATTTAAAATGTTATAAATTATATTATATTTACAGGTATTAAGGAGAGACTATGGTTTTTTTAAATTCAAATATTTCAATCTTGGTGATATTATCGTTTTTTTCACTAGCCTACATATTTTTCTGATGAAAAATTTAATGCAGTCGGTACTTCGCAACGCGATAAAAATTCTGCAGGAAGCAACTTAAACTCGAAAGATGATTGACGTCGATTGTCGACGTTGAGAAAAGCAAAGACTTGTTTGTAATCTTTTCTGAAATCTCCCGTACGAGTAGTGCACCCATCCAAAGTTCAGCCCGGAAAAATTCATCTCTTTTGCTTCTCTCATCGAGAAAAAAAAATGCTCACATTGGAGAATGTAATTCGATATCACGTCGTGAATGAAACATATCGATGTTCGGGCTGTTCGACTGCCACATTTTTCGACGAATATGGAGTACGAAAAAATGGAATGGGTAATGATGACAGATATAAAATAATAGTATCATGGAATGATTGAACGAGCTTTAACGTGTTCCTCCTGCTCAATTTTAAATGTTTGATAATGTTGATAATGTCCGGTTTGATAATTTCGTCGTTGCAAAAATCCAAAAACCTCAACTAAAAAAGTTCAAAGATGGTGACACATTTCTTCTGCCCACATTTTTCGACATTTCGTAATGAGCCTGAGGAAAATCGTCTCCTTTGAACTCAACGTATAACTCTCTGCATCATTCTTGACGAATGCCGGAGAATTAACTGCGAATGAATAATGCAAACATTTATGACAATAACGCAATGAAAATTAATAAAAATATGAATTAGTAAAATATTAAAACACGAAATGAACGAAATGAGATTATATGAAAATAAATTCTTGGATGGAAACAAATAACTAGATACAACATGATTCATTGTTCATCCATGATAGATAAGTTCGAGAACAGACTGGTGTTGCTTTCGATATAAATTGCTGGAGAGCTCTCTTCGAACTTGCTTTTTTTTCGCTTTGGGAATAGAGAGAATTTCTTTTTATCTCTCTCCCTCTTCCTTTCTCTCTCTTTTTTATCTGTACATAGCTACTCACAGACAGGCACGTTTTATCTATTTTCCCACTTCCTCGTGTTAAGAGAGGGTGAAAGAGAAAGAGAAAGACGGCGAAATATATACGAGAGATATATATCCATTTTCTCGTGCGTTCCCTACATCCTCTTTCAGCGTATGGACCGAGTGGCTGCAGCTGCATCAGCAACAACACACAAATCGTCGATCTATGGTGAAGGAATGGAATGAGAAGTGGAATAGCGGGAAAAGGGAGTTACTTGATGTGTTGGCGTAAAAATTTCATACCATCTAATAGTATCCTACCGTTGGGCAAAGCACTCCCTGTTTTTTTATTGATTTTCCCGACGACATGAACAGGACAGAAAAATGCAAGAATTATGAAGAGAAATTGCAAGTAAATAGCGAATACATTTTATTTCAACCCCATTCGTTTTTTAACGAGCATTGAAATGTCAGGGTTGATCGTGCAAAAAACGAAATTCTCAGCTCTTCGGAAAGAGAGCAGCATTTTCATCGTGCAAAAGTCTAAAAATGCGTGTTTTGGAAGGATGCGACGTTCTTGAAGAAACGAAAGATAGAGTTGTTTCGCCATTTTTTTTTGAATTTCAGAATTCGGGTTATTTAATTTCGGTGTTTTTAGGAAAGTCGACAATTTCATAGTATGCAGCCGAAAGGGATGGGCATTTGAGAGTGAAATTTGATAAATTGCATTGCAAAATTTCTGAAACGAGTATATTTGCGAAATTGATCATTTGATTCGTGTTTTATTTTCATTTTGTGACTGGGATTTACCTGTGTTTTCTGACGGAATAAAATTTCGAGACTTTTTTTTTCTAGATATCGTGCTGAATATATACAGCAAGGACGAAAGAGTGATCTTCACGAAGTATAATACAAAAGTACAAGGGTGGTTTATTTACCGAGGAGAATCGCTGGCTGATTTGTGAAACGCGAAACCGTCACTTTCACTTCCTACATCCCTGTTTGTCCCTTCGGTACATCGCCTACCCTTTCAAACGTTTTCGGAATATCTTCCTCGTATCGCAACATTTTTTATCCTCTACATACAAGTGGAAATCATGGGCCCGAATTTTTGTGAACCAATGAGAAACGTATAACGGTTTCGTGATATGGATCTTTAGACCTGTTTGGTGCCAGGCACCCCGCGGCATCGAGGGAACACGACATCGTAACATTCGCATAACGAAATCACGGTTGTTTTTTTATTCGGTAATTCCATTCGCTCGGCGACATCGCTCGCTGGATATTTATTCATCATTTTTTTTTTCTCTACGTAAGATAATATTTTCAACGGACTTTTTTCCCTCATTTTACTGCATCAGCGGCATTTATACGAGCTTTCGTCGAGGTATTAAGTAAATCTCGGTTATTTACATGATTAATATGTTTAGATTCACTCGAGTTTGCAAAAAGACCAATCGTCGGATTGACGCATGATTTTAGGAACCCAGTGATATTTTTCGACCTTATTCATTACGACGAAGAATTTTTGACACCGTGTGTCGACCTCATACACGATGGTACGAAGCTTTTTCCCGAGCTACAAAGTTGGATTTATATTTTTCTCGATGTTCCATCAATGGACCATGAAGCTGGGAGAAGAAAGATTTGGGTACCGTTTTTTTTCCATTTTCCTGTGCCAGTGATATTTGTGCAAGCTTTTTTTGGGATATCAACGAAAGTTCGATCATTCGATATAAACGAGGCAGATTACGTTTCTTTGGCATGATTGAACGAACGGTCGGATGCCCGGCTGTTTTTTTTTTACCTCATTAACTATTGGTGGTGAATTTTTTACGTCGTGGGTTGCGCTCACGAATGTTGGCAGGAGCTTCCCCACGAGCTGCACGGTTGGATTTATGTTTCTCTTGATGTTTAATGAACCATAAAGCCGAGGGATGAAAAATATACGCTGACCTAAGCACAATTTTTACTTTATCATGTCGCCAAAGTGACAATGCTGGTTTGATCTCTCTTGCACATACATAAGCACATGTGTGTATGCCACGTAGAAAAGCTCACACCCTCTCTCGTGTGGAATCGCGCTTCCCTCCTTTTGCTTGTCACCTAAATTTCCCTCGTAATATTCATTCGTTGGACAGGGCAGCCTGGGACCTGGAGTCGTTTAACGATTGCTGTCGTCGGATCGTCGAGAAAAGAGGGCTCTACTAGAAAAATATTCGAAAGCTCGTGTCTTCGGCGAGCCTTGTCAGCTGGATTTAGAACCGAGAGAAAAAAGGTTAATTCAAGGCCATCAACATCGTAGGTAACCAGATCTAACTGGTCCATTTATTCTTCCTTCGAATTACTCTATACCTCAGATTGGTTTTAGTAATAGATTTTGGATTTTAATTCGATTGAATTTCAAATGAAAAATACTCGCGCGTCATTCGATTTTAACGATACTCAGAAATACCAACGTGCGGATTAATCAAAGGCCCTTTCTACATCATCGTGAAAAAATCAGATCTTTGAAAAATCTTTAGATTTCATCATCTGGAATCTTTAAGGATTAAGAGATTCTAGAAGAAGCAAAAAATAACAACGAGAAGAAGAGCCACTGGCTCTTAAGTCTCGGCTGTAAATTTCCATCAACGATTCACAATAATTTCACGTGTTCGGAAAATGTGCGGTTGAAAAATGTCGTTTTTCCTATGATTCACTGTACGCTTTGGCCCCATTTGCCAATAGCAGCGTTGGCGAATTAAGGTGGAGTTTCGCGTTGCCGTTACGAGCGAAGGTCTTCCAGTTTCTCAAGCTTTTATAATGGCCGTAAAGTCTCGTAATGATATTTAGCCGTGCTATTCGCGGGAAACAGCAAAGTCAGCACAAAATATTACCGCGTCGTTGAGGAATTTCAATTAACACGGACAGCTTACCAGGGAAAAAGGAGATTTCAAGGGTGGAGAGCGGAAGAACATTTTCCAGCGACGAATCGTTAGTCTTTCTCTCTGTGGCTTGTTTGCTTCGAGAGTTTCGGAGAGCCAAAAGACAGAGAGAGCTTCATTTTACGTGCGTGAAGCGGAAGAACAGAATCGGACCGATGGAACGGGGATGGGGCGATGCGAACGCCCGCGATTACTTTTGACGTCTTTGCCTGACGTCAGCAAGGATTTTCAGCGAGGGAGATAGAAATTCTCGACGAATAAAGAGACCCCCGCTCACCCACGACGATGTCAATACAATCTCTCCCGCAGATCGTCTTACTGGGGTTGCAGAGTAATATAGCATTTCACCGGAGCTTCGATATTCTTAAGCAGGACGCGATGTAAGCACGTAGCCTAGAAAATGCCGCGGTGTTGATAGCAGGTATATCAGCAGGCATCGTATAGTCACGTCTGGTTAGGGGAATGTCAAAAAAGGTTGACGCGAAAAAGCTGGGTGAAAGGGTTGTTCCCGAGTCTCGTCAGGTTCGTGATACTCTCATTTGTCTCGTACCTTTATTCCGCGTACCGTATACACGATGCGCATATACGCGCTGTGGCCTACCAGTCGTTTCGAATGATAGGGTTAAACCTCGTTCGGTTCTCAGCGGGTCTCGCGTTAACAACGGGGAAGGTTGCGCGACACCAGTGAGACAGGTGACAGTTAGGAGGTTGCATTCGCTATCCCTCAGCTTTTACAGGGGCTTCTTAATTCCATTAGTTCCTGTACCAGGCGCACCCTCGTTGAGGTACCCTATCGCGCTAGAGAAGTCTCGACAGCGATGAAGAGGGATCCCACCCTGATGCAACCTCTCGCTGGGGAATGGGAAACGCGAAGGAAATTAAAATTAAACTTTCGCACGACGAACTTGTACGGCGTAAAAGATTTTCATCGCTGTTAACCATTCGTCGGGTATGGAAAAGCATCACGATGATGACGCGATGAAATTTCTCGAAAAGGAATGACTCGACATGTTTTTTTTTTCGAGAAAGCAGAAAGAAATCCGTTTCGCTCTTGCGGAATACATGCGTTTCGTACATTTTTTTTTCCAATCGCAGCTAGAGAAAAAAAAACGTTTCTGACAAGCAGATGAAAAAGGAGGAAAAAGGTGTGATCGAAGGTGGCAAATGGAATGATCTCGCTTTTGCAAAGCTCTCAACCTCGATATACCGCAAATCCCCTACCATATTGGTTCAATCCAATATTCACAATTCCATTTTCACTTCCGGTTCCATGAATTTTCACTCGTCTTCGCTGGAATACTATCACCCAACAGCTTCAAGGTCTTTTTGTACTTTGCCTGTATTCGAAGGTAGATAATAATGCGAATCGTTTTCAGTAAACGGTACTCGATGTTTGCAAGAAAGTTTTGTCATGTTGAGAACGACGAGTAATCCATGAGCATTGAGATTGGCGAGAAAGGTGAAAAAAAAATTGTGGGTACAGGAAAAATTGCCGCTCGGGACGTTCGTTGAAGATTGACCAAACATTCGTGAGATAGACGAGTCCTGTAAATGAGGTAAACAGGATTCGCAGTGGGCCCAGCATCCTTCCGTTTATGTCTCTTTCCTCTGGTCTTTTCCTTCCAAGACGTTGGCAATAGTTCGCGGATATGGAGGAAGAAAGATGGGAAAAGCTCGAAGAATAAGTTGGTAAGTGGGCTCGAGGGATGCTGGTGTGGTTAGAGAATTTGGCGCAGCTCTACACCCCATAAATTCGAGTTATTCGCTCTTACCTCCAACCTTAACTCGCCAAGTATCATTTTTCTTTATCTCTCTCTTTCTGTTTTTCTCGCCATCATTGGTCGTCCGCTAGGCGCACTCACGTTGAAATTTGGCAGCAGAGTTATGAGCAACGACCTTGGTACAAGAATGATCCTTTTCGCACGCTCACCAATCGAATCATCTCGTTACTCCATCATCCAAAGTTCCGAACTACGTAAAACGCTTACGAACGAATTGTCCTGGTATTATTTGATTACAATGGGATTTTAGGGGGTCTTGTATAAAGGGGATTTCATTCCCAAGTGACTCGAAAGAATGGTGCTATTTATCTCGATGTGCCTGATTAAGATGACATCCTCGCGATTCAACCGAAATTTCCGTTCGACGTTCATCCCCTTCATGGACAATGGTGATGAAAGTTTATTGGGGCAACTTATGAGTTCTTATTCGTCCCTGCTCTCCAGAGACCCGCTCACATTCTTCACTGTAAGTATTATTTATTAACGAATAAATAATAAAAGAGAATTTTTCTCTATGAATAATAAAAGATTTTTCTCCATGAATTCTTTATTTCAGTTGTAGAAGAGTCAATCCGGCGCGTCCAAGAATTTAAGATTGTACCGTGACTTTTTTATCAGATAAAATCTCTGGAGTGTAGAATTTTCCATTTTGGTAGGACGCAGGATTGTCGCTAGTTGAATCGCGAATGTAGACAAGCTGAGGCGAGGTGCCTCGAGGTTGTCTCACAGGAGTGATAACCCGAAAGGCTCGTCACTCACGAAGAAGATTCCAGACCAACTGGTAAAGCGCTCTTTCGGTTAACCCACGACAGTCAGCGACAAAGTCTCAACAAAAAGGGAAGGGGTCTGAGAAATCTCAGCTGCGAGAAAACGCAGAAGTTCGGAATAGGAGAAGAGTAAAAAAAGATTTTCAAGACTCGCCAAGCGGACAAGAAAACATATAGTCCCATGGTGAATCTCGGAGTTTCGTTTCGTTGAAAAGATTTGTTGCGTTTTTTTCTATTTTTTTTGTAGCTTCCAACGTCTTTATCAACGCGATAAATCTATCCCTTTTCGTATTTGGAAATCTTGCGGTACTGAGTTTTCCATTGAAAGAAGTATAATTACCCGCTTCTCGCAATTGGAAAATCATATTGGAAAAGACAGCAGAGGAAATAACTCGAGTTGTTGTAGTTTCCATTTGAAAAACAGCAACTAGAAATTCTAAACTTTTGTAAACGCGTTTCCCTAGCCTTATTTCGTTTCCAACAATATTCTCACTTCATATTTTGGTGACTGTTCCTACAAGCATCAATGATGGATAAGTTCTTCAATGCCGACAGTCTGGGTACTTTTTTTCCTCATATACAGGCAACCCTCTCTGATTATTTCCATCTCCGTCTTAGCTCGGTTCTTCATACGCTTTAAGGCCGTTATCCCACTTTTATATCCTACGGTATCCCGTCATCGCTTTCTCACCCTCTCATGAGTGGAGCTTGTTCTCTTCTTTCGTTGCAGTTCTTTGAACATTCGGGCTTGTCCGATGTTCCAACTCTTGAAGATCGTCAATGCGAGTGAAAAAACTGGAGGAACATCCAGCATCCATCGACGCAATTTTTTAAGTGCACTGACGTTACTTTGTTCAAGTTTTGAGTGTTTTGAAGAGTACTTCCACATCCGGTTAAACGTCTTTCTAATACTTTTTCTTTTTGGATAAAATCGGTGGTTCTTCCATGAGAATCTGCTTCCTTAGGGGAGTTATCTCGTATGATTGTTACATCGGAAGCTGCTACCTTTTCTTTTCCATCTGTCCCGCTAGTTTATTGTTCCGACTTTCTCCAGCATTCCCATGGGAATACGGGCATCGACCTGCCAAGCGAAAACCCTAACGAGGAGAAATAGATAGCCTCCAGCAATTTGCTACACCTTTATGGGGGTGTTCTCCCGCTCTTCAGCAGAAGTATTCCCAGCACGACTCGGTTTACGCGGACCAGCCTTTCCAGGTACTTTTTCCAAGTGGCCGAAATCATGATGGGATTTTACCGTCAAGGTTATTCTAGCGAATACTCGAGAATACTGAACGCTGATAAATAGCCTTCATAGCAAACGTGAGGTTATGTGTTTCTCCCTACGAGCCTGCCTGTTTTTCATGTTTTTTTTTTGACGAATCGGGCACTGGTATCTTCCGCGCAGCAACTTCTTTAATATCCCTCGGGTCTCACTGCTTCTATCGAGCCTACTTTTCTTATACATGGTTACCTAAACACCCAGGATGATCCTCTGGAGCACGATAAAATCCGAAATTTTGACGAAATCGTAGTACCACTCTTTTCTTTTTTTTTGAATATTGGCAAAAGCTGAAGCAATCTTAGTCGAATAATCGGGTTTGGATTTGGTATATTTTTCGTCATCAATGTGACGATGTGGAATAAAAAATGGCAAGCAGATTTGTCAGAGCAGACACTTCGTTATTGAGCGAATACGCAAATGGGGTGAGTGTGTAATTTCGAAATATTATTTTACCATATTTATAATCGAGTTTCCGGCCTTCATTGGACGGAAAATATTGAAGGTCAAAGGTGTCAGTTGGGGAGTGAAGGGATTAAGAGACGTGCGGCTCCTGCGTCTCACGTAAACGATATACGTATCCCTCACGTTCGACACCTGTAGCGTCGAGGGAGGATAACTTTTTTACCCTTGGCGTCGAAGAATCGCAGGATAAATGGTCACTTGTCCTAGGGATGAGACCGTGATGCGGCCACCGCCGGATGGCGAGAGGGCAAAAAGAGAAGAGGGAAAGGCAAAAAGAAAGAAAAGGGGCGAGAGGAGAAAAAAGGGAGATTGAAGGGTGAATGTACAGGGATAATGTTGGTTATATCTGGAGATGGGAGAAGGATAGAATGGGAAAGAAACATATCGAAATTTAAGAGGGAATCCAGCAAAGTGTGGCGACAAAAAAAAAGAAGGAAACGGGATAAATTGCGACCGCAGGCACGTAGAAACAACAGGATAATGGGAGAATCGGAGGATTATATGATTTCGTCAGACCAAGAGGGTATGAGGGCTAGTCGGTTTACCGTTCGGAGGGATGAAGGGATATTGAACGAGGAACCTACCCACGCAGCCTTGTGCCTTCATATTTTTCCTGTCAATTCTTCATGCCAAATTAGGGTACCGAAACGCTTTTTGACCCTTTCCTTTTTTTTCCCCGTTCAACACGTTGTTTTTGCCTAAGAATTCCATCAAAACTCATCGCACTTTCCACCCAGCAATGACGCAGTTTTTTGCCGACTGCACAATGGCCTTTTGGAGGATGACTCTCGGTAAATCGCATAATGCATCGGTAATAATTTTCCTTCGATTGGATCAACAAAAACAAACAAGGTCATACATCGGAACTCGAGGGTGTCCACAGTTTGTCAGAGTCCTTTGAATTTTGCATCAGCCCAAAGTTGCAAGGGACGAGCGGATGTTGAGTGTCTGCCGTGCAGAAGAAAGGGGGAAGAGGGCAGGTTTCCATTGGTACAACATCCGTCGAAAACAAGGCAACAAATCATAGGCCTCCTGAACACGGTATGACGGCATTGGTGTGTATAGAAAGGGAGAGAGATAGCAGGGAACAGGGAGAGGATGCTGGGCAAAAGGATACCAACGAGAGATGTGGGAGCGTGGTGACCATTGGCCGCGACGAAAAACGGGGGACGGGTTGTACAAGCGATGTCGAGTATCGATATGTCGAACAATCGAACAACGTGGCACGTGGACCGTGAAAACGAGCGAGCGAAAAATAGGGGAATAAAGGGGCGTGGGGGGGCGAAAAAAATAGGATAAAACGTGGGTATGTGTAGATTCGAGGTAACGCGTATATGTAAAATGGTCGAGGCGATCCAGTTCCATAACGATTCCGGCTCGATGGACAGTCCGATCGTAGGGGAGGAATGGACCAGTTTCCCTTCGTCCTTCCACTCTTCGCAGACTCGGTGGCAACGATTTCCCGATTCGATTACGAAACGTCATGTCTGTGCACGTGAAATGGTCCCGGAAGAGGGAACAGGAAGCGAGAGCGTTTCGTCAAAAAAAAAAAAAGAAAAAAATCGACTCAATCGTCCAAATACACATCTCTTGTTCTCTCGTTGATTCCATTGAATTTTTTCATTGTCTTTTGATCAAGAACGATCCAACATTTCGCCCCGTAACCTCCTATTTTCTCTTTTTTTTTGTGTTACCGTGTATCTTCGCGTCCCCGCTAAAATTGATGGATTCATTTTCAACCTGGATAACAAACCGATTCGAGGGAAAATCGAACGACGAGTCAACCTAGTTTGGACGATCCACGTGAGACGATTATCGATTAGACGAGAGACTATCGAGTTTGAAGCCGTTCGACGAAGTGTCCATCGGTTTTCCATGAGTTTCCCTGAGGACTCGTTTACCCACCTACGATTTCATTCGATTTTCGAAACGATCCGATTGACCTCCGATTGGTACACGGTTTATTCTAATCTAGCGTACGTGGAAATCCGAGAGATTTCAGCAATGATCTTTGTCAAGGTTCATCATCGGAAAACAAATATTTTTTTCCCCTCCAGAGGACTTTTTGGTACATGAATAATATGATGCATTGACTGAGAGTCTCGGGAGGAATTGAATCGAAAGGGGTTTGCACTGTTGCCTCAACGATAGCGAGAGAAACACACGTTTCGCCAAGTTTCACAGGTCGCGCTCATTCACGGGTCAGCCGCAGGCTGCCATGGTTTGCGTTGAATTCCATTCTCTGGAAATGCGGGTAGGAGATCCTGCGCTTGTACATGCCCGTTAGTCCCATGCCGTTCCGTTGGATGATTAATCGTTTAATTAGCGGCAATGTTATGAGACTGCCACTCGCTCGTTTCGTCGATGTATGGGCTATTCCGACCAAACGAGACCAAAATCTTCGATCCTCATATAAATAAGACAATTCGATCGGTTGTTTCAAACGAAACGGATCATTTTGCGAACACGGGATTGTGCGAGAAAAAAAAATTCAAATCGATATGAAGGCACGGTGGATTAAAAAGAAACATCTCATCGAAAAAACTCGATTGAATCAATCGATCTATGCTGCAGAAACTAATAAATGGATCACCGACTTTATGGCAAACTTATTATTCTTGTATAATTGTGATTGCGAAGGGATTTTGCAGAGCCACGCAACCGCGAAGGATGCGCGATGAAGTAAAATCTCGAATTTGATTAAGGTTGAAATTGGAAAAAAATAACATTGACAATTCAACTGTGAAATAGCCGGACGTTAAAAAAGTAATAAAATAATTTGAAAACTGGCTTTCAGGTGTAATAAAAAAATATCGTAAGGGCTGATGGATTTGGCACGAAATACTGTATACACTTATGTAGGTATATATGTATACGTAAGTAGAAACATAATACATACACGATGTATACCTCTCGTTCAATTTCAATGCATCTCGTCGTGTGCAACCCCACAGGCCATAAAACGGATGTGCCGTACTCCCTCCTGAGCGTCATCAGCCATGGGGAAACTACCCTCCAGCCCTCTCCTCCTCCTCATATCCCGCAGATTGTTTGCAATGATCCAGGGAAAAGCATAAACTCGACTCTATCTCAATGACGAGTCAATGACTCAATTTTGTCAGACTCCCTATTTATTTTTAGAGTCAATGTTAACAGGAAGCCAGTTCTTTTTGGTTTTTTAAAATGACATTTCCACTGCAGCGACTGAAATTCACTTGACAATATAGTCATCGCGAATTTGTTTTTTTTCCTCACTCAAATGTGACAGAGCATTACTTGATCGCATAAAAAGGCCATAAAATATGATGCCAAACATCATATCGAGTTTTGTTTAAAATAATGGCGGAATAATGAATAAAAAATCATGCTTGAGAGCTGATATCTTCAGTGTTGAATAGAATTTTAAAATTTTTGTTATAAACGATCATTACTCAAAATTCATAAGGAAATCGGCGGAAAAACATTTTTCGATATTTTCGTTTCACGCTATTAAAAATCGACTGCTGCAATGAAAATTTCCTTTTTTAAAATAGTTTCACCATTCGTGTTAAATACTGACTTACAAGATTAATGAAGAGGAAGACTAGTGACACCTTTTGACGACGATGATTGCGACAACTTTTTTTAACGACGATATAAAATTCGTTGACAATTTATTTGATACAAAACACGATCAGCGTGCATATCGATAAAAAATTTCCGAAAAAAGTGTTTTCCAAGTGATAATGAAGGAACAACAGTTCTTTTTTTTTCACAATTCCTCTCTCTTTGATATCTTCCCGTATTTATTCGAATTGCAATAGCTTCGTTACGTAGAGATCGCGATTTGTGTTTCGAAAACGTGCCACGGGTGGAGCCCATGGAAAAATGACAAATTCGACGGATCGGACGAATCGACGGGAATGAATAAAAAGAGAACGAGCCTCGATCAGGGAGAAAGGAATTAAACGCACAAAAAGCGAATTCGCACATGGGACAAAAAATAGTGACACAGGGAAAAAAGTTTGCGAGAGAAAGAGGGAGAGAGAGGATCGAGAGGGGGAGAGGGGTGCAGCAAGCTCCGTTTAAAAGCGAAACGTCGAGTGCAAATGAAAAAGCACCTTTTTCACGTTACCATAGCGTGTAGTTATTTTACGTCAGTTCATACTCGTATTCCCTTTTTTTTACTCGGCAACCTGCATGTTTTTTCAGTCGTACGTAAAGTTTTTTTTTTCTTCTTTTTTTTTTCGTTAATCCATTCATCGAAAATAGCGATGGGGTGGATAAAAAAGGCTGGAAGACCGAGGCGTGGAAATCAAAAAGTCAGTACTTTCATAAATATGTAAAAGAAGACCGATTTAATTGGATTAAAACATGACGCCGAATATTCGGATAGAAATTTTATCTTCGGTGAAAATAAGCACGGGGAATGAAAGTGAAAATGAAAAAAATCCAGCCTGCCTCGATGAGGATTTGTGTTTTTTTTTTCAGGCGAGCTTTACTCGCAATCGAGAATCGAACGTTCTCATCTTCGTTCGATCGTAAATAAATCCGAGCTTCGTCCGCTATTTTTTAAATCCAAAAACAAAGTATATTGTATGATTATTATTGAATTATATTATGATTATGATTCGTGAAGGGAATAATAAATCTGTGATATTTTTTATTTTTTTTTTTTTGGCAGAGCGAGCTCGAGGGTTCACGAGAGTGAAAAATCACCCTTTGGAATTTTGTAATTAATATCTTCCCGTTTTTTTTACACTCGCCGTCGCTGTATGATAGATAGAGCATTTTTGGCATGCGATAAAGAACGAATACAAAGAAGTATGATAATAAAAAAAATTCCTCACGTATATCGCTTTTTCATTCATCCAACGTCCGAAGCTCACATATTTTTCAAGCCGATACGTTTTTTTTTTTTTTTTTCAATATCATGATTATTATCATCGCGATTCGGAAAAAAAAAGAAAAAATGGGTCGATGTACCAAGGGAAACGATTCTACGGCGATACGAGGAAAGCTTTCACGACCATACTCCGCTATGTAGGCTTGCGCTACGTATCGCATCCGAGATAAATCTCATAATAGCTGTGCGGATCACGAAATCGCTTTGAGAGTATTAATAACGCGAGCTTGCACTCTGAAATTCCTGTGGATGTTGAGAGAATCGTATATACGCATGTGTCGTTACGGAAATTATGGATAATTTGAAAGTTCAACAAAGTAGAAATTGAAAATGGAAAAAATATTCATTTTCATCGATAAATATTTGTTTATCGCTTCTGCGAAAATTACTTTTCGGAATGCAATAACTTTCCAATGTCCTCATTATTTAAAGCTGATGGTCTTGGTACACTACGCATGATTGATTTTTTCCAATTTTCTGTAGCACCGTGTTATTGCAACGAAAAATATTTAATATTTCGTAAAACACTATTAAAAGTTTGAGGGAAGGAATATTGTTTCTGATGAAATTATTTATTAATTCATAAAAAAATTCTATGGAAATATTGTCATGGAAAATCATTACAGATTATCGGAATTTATCCTGATCGGGGCCAGTTTGGTTAATTAAAAGTTTGGATAATCGAAAACTGCAGTCGTTAATGTCGTTAGGTACGTATGGATGCTGAGCGATTTTACTCGGATAATGGACCGTTCGGATGAAGCCAGTTGTCGTTCGCCTAAGAGAGTACGGATATATATAGTTAAAAATCGGATAAAGGATACAGTGAAAGTTCTACTTTTAATCAATCGAGTTACCGATGTTTTCGATAGAATTAACAAATTTGTACTCCTCGTCGATTAATAGGGAGTTAGCCCAGGGTAATCAATGATTTAAAAAATTTCATCCTGACAACAGGTAGTAATATTTTCATAAATACCTCGTTTGACAATGCTGTCATATTCTCTGTAATAAATTAAATCAACTTTTCAATTTTTTCATCTCTTTTCCATTTATTATCTCGTGTATTTCATCAGTATTATTTATACTATATGATCCCTTCTCGAGCAGCAAAAAAAGTTCAGAATTCATTTCCAATTAAACGAAAACAGAAATTTCGAAGTAAAAAAAGACGAAGATTTCTCTTCCCTCGCTTTTCTTAGCCATTATCTTAGCCTTGCTATTACTTTTTTAATTTTAGAAAACAGCAAAAAACTCTCAACGTATTTATTCCCTATTGAAAGAAGTAATAAGAGTTTTGGAGTAAAAAAAAGTACATTTCGTTCTTCCCTCTTTCGTGCAATCTCGTGTCGTGATTTGTTTTAAGGAACGACGTACTTCAGAGGCGGTAAAACGGAGAAGTATAAAAAAACGAGCAATTGGAAAGTGCGTGGAATACTTTCCACTGGCATTAGGACATAAAGGCAAGAGACAATAACGTGTATTATTGGTCCTCCTGAGTGAACACGAACGAAAATGGTACAATAATGGTTATCTCTGCCGGACTCATTGTCATGGCGCGCTTTTTTTTGCCCCTCGTCGTTTTTTTTTCTTCTCTTTTACTCTCTTCTCTCGTACGAACAATACTCACATTTTTCAGAAAATCCAAGCTGCGGAATTTTTACACGCGAAACAACACAAGATGCTTTCCAGACGACCGATCAGTTCTCATTTTTGAAACGGGACATCAGACTACAAGTATCGATCTTCTCTGATCGTCAATTTTTCCGTGGAAAAAAAAAATGTTTTTTTTTCAAAAGTTGCAAAGGGCATAAATTATATCGAAGTAGCAGTAGAAAAAAAATGAAAATAAAGTTCAATGCTCCAGCGTTTCATAAGTGTATAATTTCATAACGTGTTGTTACAGTTTCATTTTTTATTTCATCGTGTTTAAATGTATGATAATAATGGAAAAAAATATCGCCAACGATTTACAAGATAAAAGAAGGGGTGAAAGGTTGGGGGTGAAACAAACATTGAGGCACGTGTGTGTATCGCTCGCAAGCTCGTTCGCGTTACCGCCAATTTATATTGGCGTGTGAGAGCCGAACTAATTTCGGTAACAACCGCTCCGGGGGTTAGATCGAACGAGTCTACTTTCTCTCTCGCTTCCAGTTTCACCCCGATGGGACACACCAGTAAAGTAACACGCGCATATACGTGCGAGCATCCCCAAAGCAACGAAACGGAACATCAAGGTTTTTTTTAACTCTCTCATCCCAGGCTGATGTTCATATCTGAATACACATGCATGGGATATTCTATCGGAACGCTTTCACCCCTGAATATTCGTGGGAATAAAAAAAAAAAATTGCATATACACTTGAGATTTTTTTTTAAAGCGAAAAAAAAAATATGAAAGATACCTGTGGACAAATTGTGCCTGCACGAGTGTCTTTGGAAAATGGTTATTTTCACTGTGTACGCGAATAGAATTTTTTCACCCTATCGAAAGTTTTTTTCAACCGAGAGGAGGATACTTAAAAAATTAACAAGGCTAGTGACATTGACGTTTTATAAAAACAGTCCTGTGAAGTTTTTTCAAAATTAAATTAGAGCGATTGTTCGGCTGTAGCACCTAAAAAAACTGCCAAACTTTTATACGAACTTTGACCAACTGAATTGGAATCTTTTTTCATCCAAACGAAAATTTGGAATCTGTTTGGAAAAAAAAATACTCGTTCTGGAAAACCCCAATAATATCCACATGTTGTATATGGTGCTAAAGCTGTACGTGGCGGTTCAGTCTTGCTGAATATACATATATTATTGGGGTGGATATTATATATATCGTAAACCACCCCTTCTGGGTTTTCGGCAAGGCTGGACAGCCACGTACCGTTTTAGCACAAGAGAGGTAGAGGAACAACGTTCTCGCAGCCTGACACCGTCCAATTTTCATATTTCATTGAGTTTTATCGACCCTCGACAGCGTCCGCTTAATTATCACGTCCAAGCTCCACATATCCATCTCGTTTTTTGCCTAGCCACTTTTTCTTCCTTTTTTTTCCATGCTCCGTCCATGCACACTCGTCCCAAGGCTACATTTTCATTTCGTCGTGCAGGCGAACATTTTAATTTTTTCTTTTATTTTTCAACCTCGCATCGGAAAGCTTTTCTCGATGTTCCGCGGAGGAAAATATGGGTGAAGAAAACGTCGGTGCTCCGAATAATCACTTGCGCGAAAATTCATGAGTTTTCGAACAAAAATGCCGTGTGATTCGCAATTAGCAAAGGAATTTTTAATTATACGAATATTCTCGAAATATTCTTGCGCTCTTAAAATAAATCTCAATTGGTTTCTCGCGCTTTCGAGTCAATTGGACACCGTAGAAATACGACATTTTTCAGGCATTCTTTCTTCTCGGTCAATTTAAAGACTATACGTCACAAAAAAATTCACCAAACGTTTCTCGATTCAATTCCACATTATTGTTTCATCGATGGAATTACGAAAAAATTTAATTTCGCTGTCTTTTGTTCATGCAAAACCAACCACGATCGATTCTAAAAAAACCTCTTCCCAGACAAGAGATATTAGCGTCACGAGCCCTCACCGAACGCGTCAAAAAATCTGGAAGCGATTTTTTAATGGATTCCTGATTCGGAATAATCACCCAATACCCGTTTGCAGGTTCAATCGTCAAAAGGCTACAAAAAGCCACCCTTATTTCCGAATTTATAATATCACCCTGGATTTTTGAATAATAAAATAAATAACGATCGAAAATCGTCATTTGTGTTACAATAACGCAAACTTAAGGCGGTGTATTTCGTTATATCAGCACTGTGGAAGTTATGGGTGCCATGGTGCATTGACAATTCGAATTGACAGTGACACCCCGTTAATAATAGAACCAAGAGAAAGACAGAAAGACAGAGAGGGACTGTGTAAAGGGTTAGGTATGTAGTTACGTGTTCGTGTTGTGCGTCGTGAATTAATAGCCGACGACATAAATTGGAAGCGGGTAAAGCCCTCGAGCTACTGGGTAGACCCAGAAAGCAGAGGGGCGTTTATATAGTCTCACGAAATGACTACGTGATTACGGGTTAATCAGAATTAATTTAGTCCCGTCGTACACACGTCACTACTTCGTTACGATGTGACGTGTCAAGTGCCAAGATTACGTCCAGAGTCCCCTTAACGAGCCGGTATAAATATATGTATATCTATGCTTGTTTGTAATGATATAGCCAACAACAAATGTCACTTCAAGTATCATCGTGTACATGACACCCTTTCGGCATTACACATTTCCTTAATCCTCCGAGTTGTAAACTTTACAGCAAAAAAACAGGATGGAATTCGATCCAGGGGTTGTTAATTTCTTCAAATCTTAATATATTTGAAAAATTTCATGAAACGAGCGTATTTTTCCGATCGCCGTTTTTTTGCGATACTAATGCGGTAAATAACGAAAATTGAAAGAAAACAGATCTTCTGATTATTTCAGATGAAAAACGAGAACGTTTTGTCGACTTTTTTTTAGAATCAAATTCCTCCGCGAGAAAATGTCATCGTCCGGCGGAAGATTCAAAGCTGTGATTTATGCTCTTCTACGGAAATCTGTGTGTCGAACAAGCAAAGTTCTTTCGTCATAGTCATTAGGAAAACGATGATGTTAATTCGCCAAATATAACCTGTAACAAGTTGCAAAGTCTTTTGTGAAAATGAGGATCCTTAACGAGGCAAAATTGCTCGAGTGTTTTACGCGGAGTAAATACAACTGTTCTCATCTCTGCGGTTACATTTCCTTCACCGCTGTGTAACTCCCTAGGTAATCCAGTCTGAGGGTAGTTTTCCCAGTGGATGAGAGTCAACTTATGCAGCGATGTATATACTCCTAAACCTGGACGAGCTTCAGACAGCTGGGATAAAACAAAAGGAGACTGCGTCGACGCTCACGAGGCAGTTTGTAACCAACCCTTAACAGGGGGTTGCTTCGTCGGTCGCACGGTTCACAGTTCCCTTGATATCGAGACAATTTTTTTTTCGAAACTCTTTATCTTCTTTTTTTCCCGAAATTTTTTGACATCAAAGCCGAAGCTTTATAATAATTTAACGAAAAGCTCAGAGAATTTTGTAAAAATGACGAAATAACCGTTTTACGTAAACCGCATGATCTCGCTTTGGGAATAAAGTATTTTTTTTTGTAGGAAGCTTGAATACATAAAGCGGAATTTTTCGGACGAAAATGGAAAACCTTGAAGAGGACGAAGGCAGGTGCAGACTTTTTCATATTCACTATAAGCCTGATTGCAAAATATATTCAAGCGTTACTGAAAGAGAAAAACAGAAAAAGAAGGGAGCACATTGAAATTCTTTTGACAAGATATTCTCCCATCGGACATGGAAAGTCGGTGTGTGTTCAAAGCGCACATAAAACGACGGGAGAAAAAAAGCTCGACTGTGAAAGCGTTATGGACGCCCCTGGCGACCGTTTTTGCTGGCGCCCTCTGCTGTCCATCGAATGTGTCGAAATGTTATTCGACGTTCGAAAGACGAACGGCAAACGTATCGCCTCTTTAATACCGAAAGGGCTTATGTCTCATCATCCTTCTGGTTCAAGGACTCCAAGATCCTACCTTTTTGACGCGAAAGGGTTGAAATCTCCCTCAGGGTGCGGAGTTTTCTTGCAGGAAAGACGTTTTTTTTTCAGTGTCTCCATTTTTTCTTATTCCTTTCGTTCAACTTTTTGCTATCCGTCGATCTCGAATGTGCTCACCGTGTATGTATAAAAATACATGCACAGCATTAAACGTCAAATATACAGAATGCATTTTTGCAATTTTAATATTTTTTTCTTTTATCGAGTATGTTGTAGATTATCGAAAATTTATTGACCATCGTTTAAAGCACAAATTCAGCATCGTTCAACAGGGTCGCGAGAAGTTGCTTTTTTTCCAAAATTGAATTGCTCGTTTCCGGAGAATTATAGGTGCGTATCTTCGCTCATTGATTGTTATTATTATCGTTATTTTCATTCACGCACAAAGCACCATACCATCATAAAAAAATGAGAGACGAAAATGCTGAAAAGTGCACGTAGATTTGCCTGTATGACGAATTTATTGAGAGGAATTTATCCAGTCGGAAAAACGTAACACGAACGAGGCTGAAGGGTGGACCTGGCCGTTGATGGCAGGCACTCGAAGCAGGAAAAAGCGATGCGCACTTTTGCGAAGCATCATTCCGAATGAAATTCCTAAAAGATTTTTGATTCGCACGCACACGCAACTTCAAACGCAGGCAGACTTCATTCTTCTTCCAGCATCTTTGCTTTTTTTTCTTTTATTCATTCTCGATCTCATCCCTCTTTCTTTCCCTCTTTCATACACTTCATTCCCTCAAGCAGCCGGGCCAACTTGAACACGTACGATGAAGAGAGCCTTTCCTCGTTTCCTTTGCGTCTCCATCATATTCCACCGGCTCTCAGGATTACTGGAACGAGGGACGTAAGGGTGGTTTTCTTCGAGGGTTCGCGAGCGCAGAGCCCTCGGGACGACACGTATGTATAAAGTTCAACAAGGCCGTGCCTCGCTAACAATGTCGTTGAAAAACGACTAATTAAATAATACCTGCGCGAATACATCCATATAACCATAAATACACATGTATATGGGACGTTTCGCGTCAAATCTGGACTATTTTGGAACTTGGATTTTTTTACTCGCCAACAATCTTTTGTCGCATTTTGCCTCCAATGAAGAAAACGTTTGTGCATTTTTTCAGATTTGATGCCCAAGCCCTTTTTAGAGACATCGATTTTTTTCGATTTCTTTCTCGAATGGTTGTAATTTCACGAAAAGTAGACTAATTTCACCGATTTCTTTTCCGTCTCGTCTTTGAATGTTCCTTTCATCAAAATTCATTTTCTTTTCCGGAGAACGTTAAAGTACCGGTTATTCTCCGGAATCTCGTAGTCGTTACATTTCTTTTTCAGAATTTTCAAAAATTGAAAAAATAACGTTGTCTCTCAGGATTGAGTGAAAATTCTTCTGTATTTTGAAAGTATCATAAATCTTGATTTACTTTTAGCTAATGGTTATTGTAGAACTAATCGTTAAATAGCGAAAAAAATATTTTTGAACAATTTCTTAAGAAAATTGATATTTTTGTATGGAAATTCGCATTTTGTCGATACAAATGTTGAAGGGGTATCGAAGGGACGCGAAAAAAAAACGCTCGTGAACCATAAGGCCGTCGCAATTTGCCTACTCGTGTTGTTACCGTAAGGTACAACACCTAAGGCCTGTGCAGGTGTTATATCATATGCGAGTCAGACTAGAGGTCGAGAGTTAAAAAAGCGTGGGGTGAATTTGTTTGTGGGGTTGGGAATGGCGAGATCTTTCAAAAACCCTCGTGCAACGAGGATGCCCACGGCTAACAAGGTGTTGGAGAGGGCGCAACGGCGACCTTTGAGTCAAAGAGAAAGATGGACAAAGTTGGAGAGAGAAAAAGGAAGATATTTTTTCGTCTGTTGGGTCAGCCGAGTGGAGCTTTCGTCGAGGCTCTCGAGCGGCTCATCCAGGACCCGAGACGCGGTATATACCGGCGAGGGGTTTCGTAGGAGAGCCAACGATGCTGCAGGCTCTTCCTGGTCGAAACTCACGAAGCGATAATTGTAGTGGCGAAGGCACGACGTCATTCCTGGGCCTCCAACAACGCTTCTACGTGAGCACTGCATTTCAACCCTTATTTCATCCGTTTCTTTCGTTCGCTCTCATTTCTTTGCTCTCTTGGTTTTTGCTTTCTCACAACGATTTTCTCTCGTCATATATCTCGCTCTCGGTCTTCCTGTTCCTTTCGTCCTCATAATCTTTGATATTCCTCCAGATTTACGCGACTTTCTTTCTTAATTTTGAGAAAAAATTGGTCGTTTCGAATTTTACACGAAATATACGTCGTTTTGACGTGTCTGCGAAAAAGCTTCAAAAACATGATGGAAAAGTGTAATTTGATTCGAAAATCAAAGGCGAAGAACGGCAATCGTGCGTCTCGAAGGGAAATTCTCGCCATCCTCGTTATATGGGTTTTTTTTTAATAATTAAGAGAAATACTGATAAACTCTTGTTGATGACAGTGACGGATTTATTTTCGTTTCGCGAACGAATAGTTGTATGTCACGCGAAAGTTTTCTATGCTTCGATACGAGGGTCGATATCGCTAGCGATAGAGAGAGAGAGGGAGGGGGAGAGAAAAAAGGAAAAAAGAAGGAAAATAAAACGAAGGCTTCTAATTTTTCTGTCGCTGAAATGCTTCCCTGCATAATAACTTTATTAATAAATTCAAGCTACTCCGGGGGTCACGAGGAAAAAAGCCAACCCCCACATCGACACCAAGTTAGTCAACCCTCCATTGCCTCAACCCCGGTACTTGAGTTCCGTCACTCTTTCTTTTTTCGCTTGTTCATCGTAGACTTTGCAATCAAATTGTCATGATGGATCGACGTTAAATCTGTCAAAGACGGAAACTGTTTAGCGTAAAAATAGTCGAAAAAATAAATTATAGCTTTTTTTCTATTAAAGTAGGCTAATTTTGTAGCCGTATGATTTTTTTCTATGGGTAAAAAATAATTGCAGGAAAGAGAAATTATTTCGTCTCGACAAATATAGATTCAAGATGGGAATGGAAGCTCATCAATTTATTAGTAAAGAATTAAGGCTAATTAAGGAAGAAATTAAGGTTATTATATGAGACAGTGTATGCATACCTGAACAGGTGAATAAATCAAAATTTTATGATTCTTAATAGAGGTTTTTAATAAGAAAATTTGTTTATTTTTAATCGAAGCTTAAGGTGCAAAATATAATACAAATATTGATCAAAGTTTTCAGTGGCTCCTTTATTTTCCGTGTTTCTCGATCTCCTTTCGTTTCGTGAATATGTGCTTAAATTTTTTACGACTCTATCGATATAGATAACATCGAATTACGTACGTACAAAGGAGAAATACGAACGGTAATGTAATCTTCATGTCGGTTAAACTTTCGCCTTTACATTGAACAAAACGTCATTACCATTTCCATTTTAGTGGGCTGATAACATAATTTCCACTCCACATGGCCGAAGATTGATAAAAAAAAGTTGAAATTCCAAGAGTCCATGTAAATGGCCAACTTTTCGAGTTGAAATTTCATCCCCAATCAAATATCAAATAAACAACGTATAATTATGCATACCGTACATGTTTGAGAAAATTCGTAAGATATTTGCGAAATGCGAGCGTAGAATCGTAATTTTTATCATTCTTTTTTTTCCGGTGGGCGAAATAATAAATAGAATTTCGGTGAATTTTCCTAAAAGTCAAAAACTTGAGAAAAAAAATTGCATAATTTGGCAAAAAAGAATGACATCTCACGCCGATTGTGGGTAAAATTATTTGAACGCATGAATGAATTTCGTTACCGAATGGAAATAAAAAATGTGATATCGCGCGTGCACGCAATCACGCGACTGTCATGTCCATAAGAAATAAAATTACAATCTTCCAGCACGCTTCGCCTCTCACTCTACGTCCTCTTCCTTCTCTCATCGTCGCGTACTTCCGGGAGAGAAGGTATTTTCGATACAAATGGAATAAAGTGAAAACTTGCGGCGCGAATGAAATGGAGCGCAAAAGTTATCAGAATATTACACGACGTCATGAAAGTGCCAAAAGAAAACTGTAGAGGGATGCACAAGCTTTTACTGAATTTTTTTCCATCACGATTTCATCATTTAAATTTTTCTCGATATGTAATCGAAAATCGACATTTCCCTTCTCATTCAGACGGATAAAATGTTGCTCAAAATTGGTCATTGTTTGGAACAATGCAAAAAAAAAAAGCAACGGATGTTTTTCGCAGAGTAAATCATGATTATTTTTACAATTCAGAACGTGCGAACTTTTTTCTGATTAAGAGGTACGTTCGATGTTTCGCGAGATATTTATGAAAATTTCGGTAAAAATTGGAAAAATCCCTAAAATATCACGATTCTTTTAGATGCACGATAAAAGTTCCGAAGGCATGAAAATTCCCAAGGTGAATAAAATTGCAAGAACCAAGGGACGATAGTTTTAAAGCTCCCCCTTGACTCTGCATCTCGGCTATTTAGCATCGTGAGAGAGCATCTAATTTTGAAAAGCGATGGTTAATCCTGCTATATACGATGAAAACCGTAACGCTATGGACGAAAAGCTCCGACGGTATTATTGGGGTCCGGGTAACGCACGATCCGTTAGGATTGAAAAGCGAAGAACGAGTAAATAAATAAAACAGAGAATGAAGAAAAGCTAGAGAAGATAAAAGGGAAAACCGAACGTAAGAACAAAGGTTCAACCCTCTTAACTTTGAATATGCGTTGGCGATCCTTGATCTCATGTAATGTATACGGTATTTTATATATACGTGTGTGTTTGTATATATAAGTGTGTACATACATAGAGACTGAGCTTTGCAAGTTCTTAGTCACTCTGAAAATACGCGTTACTGCGAAACTTTTGTAGTTTCATGTTGAGAGCTATAATTAATTGCTACTCCACAGCCCTCTGGATTTACAACTCTCGAAGAGTGTACATGGGAAAGAGTGAAAAGTGTGGGAAAGCTCGACGATGTTTTTCCTCGATCCCTCAAAGGATTCTTTTTTCTACCAAACTCGAAGTACATCAATTAAATTTTATGCGTTTTAAAAGTTGCCACAAAAATCAATATATATATATATATAGACAATTGAGTGAGTTATTGTTATGCAGAAAAAATATGTAAATTTTTCCCTCGACGCACTGAAAATTGACGTAACTGAATTCGGTTTGTTTTTCACATTTCGTTGAAAATGGTAAAAAAATTTTTTTCCATATCGCGCGGTGCGAATAAAAAATCTCGGACGCGCGAACCGCAAACTGCATACGTTTTAATTTCTCCAAAAATTTCACACGATGCTGCGTCGAAAATTTACCGCTTGATGATGAAGTGAAAGTGTTGTAATTCCATTACGAACCACGGGAAAAATTGTCGAAAAATATGATGCACTTTCGTGTTCAGAGATTCATTTATTCGTCCTTTTGACAAAAGTTTTTACAAAGAGGAAAAACGAATTTTCACTTTTCACCTCTGACACGATCGGGTGTCATCGGATGCGTGAAAAATTTAACGAAAATGTTTTCAACAGGAGGGAAGGGGTTAAAAGCCAAATGGGGTGGAAAATTACGAATTTGTCAATGGATATCGTTATAGAAACTGTATATACCCCGAGGTTAATGATTACGTACGCAAATGTAAAAAGTAACGTATGTAGGCTAAGGTACAGTGCTGTTTTGCACAGCCAATCCATGCAGGAGCGTCCAAAAAAAAAGATGGCGAGATGACGGATGAGATGCGAGAGAAACCGAACGGCAAACAGACTCGCGCGGATTATACGATGCGAGTCTTTTTCTCCTTCACCCTTTTCTCTCTCGGCTTCTTTCTTTCGCGATTTTCTCCCTTCACGATTTTTTTTCTCGCTCCGACTATATCCCTGGAGTGTTTCCGAGGCGAATGGTATAACGAGACGGAAAGGCAGTGCTTTTCCGCAACTGTGAGGAAGAGAGAACGAAGAAAAGAGAAAAGTCTCGCGAGGTTCTTCGCGGGAGAGAACTGCACCCTGGGCTACCACACCCCGGGCTCTCGTTATTTCCTCGAGGGCATCGCAGGGCGGACTATATATGGAGAAAAGACACGGATCTGATATACGTGTATATATATGTGTGTGTGTGTGTGTGTGAAGAAAAGCCAAGAGCCGGGGGAAGTCTTCCTTCTCTGTTTTTTTTTTTGCTTTTCGAGAACATTTCGTGCAGCGATTCGAAATTTACGATCGCCGTGAAAACTTCTCCTCTTTTCTATTCTCATATACGATTTTTATCCGCGAGCTTCGAAAGCTTCGAAAGCTCCGAAGGAGGAGAGAAAAATTCGTCTGCTTCCTTACGAAGGATTGATAGAAAAATGAAGAAGGAAATGTAGAAAAGATCCACTGACTGGAAGACGAGAATTTTTTCCCTTTTGGAGGATATTCATGATGGGTATAGGAAAGAAAATCATTAACGAGCTCGAATTTGAATTTTTCTCGTGGAAACACCGCGAGAGCCGAATTTTTTTCTCGTCGGATTCGTTGAAGCCTCGTTCGTTCGCGAAATTAACGTTTATAATTTCGTAAACTTCGTCAATATTTTTGGATATTTGAAATCGTAATAATTACAAATGCTCTCGATTCGTTTGATGAATTTCCATTCCTGCGAAATTGTCGTACATAAATTGCGAATGTAGAATATGTACTTTATCCTCGGAATCTCGGATATTGAATTTTTATCTAAACCTTTGCAACGAAAAATTCTCCACGGGATTTTATTGCAAAATTAATTTTTTTCATTTTTTGCACGATCACTAAAAAAATATGAATATTTAAAATTTCACGATGTTTCACAGCCTGTGCTTATTCACCTTATAATATTTGACTTTTTTTTCAACTTCCATTGAAGCTTATGCAGACATAGAACATTTTTTTCCAACAGTCTTCCCGTACTGAATTTTTAGTTTATTTCCTAGACTTCGCGATGAAGAATTCTCCGTGAAATTTTAATTAAGAAAAAAACATTTTTTTTCCTTCATACTCGATGCGTTCTTCATAAAAAAAAAGCAACATTGACAAAAGTAACGAGGTGGGCGATATTTATTTTGTATCCCGCCCCTATGCTTTTCAAGAGCTCCCGAGACATTTTCACTGACGTTATACTTCATTCAGGAAAAAAGAAAACACATTAAATTATCGTCGAGGAGCTTTTTTGCTTGACATCGAAATTTCACGATGTTCCACGGCGTGTTTGTTTCCCCTATTATATCTGTTTTTTTTTCTCACCCCGCGGTACTATTATTTACCTTCTTTTTTTTATCTCACCTCGTGATAGGCATTATAACGTCAACGAGAAGAGTTAAGAGGGGTGGTCGACGCGAAACAGCGTCATCCCCCTCGAGGAATTATACTAACCTATATCGCCTTTCAACAGTGCCGAAGAATGCTCAAGCTCGACTGAGAAAGTGTCCGAAGCAAAACCAAATGAGAGAAAGTGAGAGAGCGAGAGAGAAAAAATATAAGACGAGAGCTTTCGCGGCGGGCTTCCGGCTGAATTTATTTTTATTTCGCGAATAAATAAAGCGTGCCCGCCCGAAGGGACGAAGGACGACAACGACGTCGACGTTGAGGAGAATTTTTCTCTCGGTTTCCTTCTTAGCTGGGCTAAAAGTTGCACACCCCCTTTGGTTCCCTTGCCTTTTACCACGGTAAATTCACCCTTGCGTATTCGCATCCCGGAGAGAATGTAGAAAAAAAAATATATACAGTAACCGAGCTTTTCTCTGCGCCAGGGGTTCTTATTTCTCTCCTGCTTCTATGCAGGATATTGCTCATGGTCTCCCCGCCTTTGTTGAATATTGTTTTCGGGAATGAGCCTGAGAAAGACGGCGTCTTTTCGAACAACTAAAGCAACATACTTACGAAAGAGACACGAGCGGGGGGTGCACGTGTATTTATCATCCTCGTAATATATGATGTACAACATTTTATGACAAATTTCATTTTTTTTTCTCGACGATGTAAAAAGAATCTTAAACTGCCTGAAGACAAAACGTTTCGCTCCCGCTTCTGAAAAATGGTGGCCCATTGTGGCATTTTTATTGAAATTTTTGGGCGACCATATACGTATTAAAACGTCGTGTTTTATATGTAGCAAAATTATACGTGAAATAAAAATTGTGTGATAAATGAATTTTCCGACAATTTTCACTCGGTGTTTCTTTACGATTTTTTGTCCTTCCGCGAATCGCCAGTTTTTGCAATCGAGAATGCTTCAATCGCATGTGTAATTAATTCTAATTCATTCAAGAGTAGAGATTAGAACGAATATCAGCAGAAACAGATTTTGAAAAATATTTACAATTGTCCTTCTGTAAGAATTGAGCGATTTAAATTTGCGGAAGGAAAATAGGATCTGCAATTTGGATACGAAAAAAGCTGAATGAAACGAGACGTGTTCAGGTCGATTGAGAAAGTGAAAAGTTATCGAAGTACCTGGCTTTTTATTCGACTACGATAGTTTGATGTTTAACGTACATTGCGCTTGCAATGCGCAAGGGAAGGGGATGATATTTTCCCTTGAAGACAGTCAATATCCTACTGCTGGTAAACGAGATGTCATTTAGAGAAAAGTGGATAAACGAATGTCGCGTAACAGAGAATCTCTTCGTTCTCATTGTAAAGGAAAAAAACCCTTCCGAGTGGAATAAACTTCCAATAAAGCTCAATTGAACTTTCAAAGTTCGTGAATAATTTGACGCTGTCGACGCAACTCTCGAACCTTATACTCACGATAAATCAATATAAAATTGCACAAAATGTTCTTAAAATGTTCCAAAAAGTTCGTGCAGACCTGAACACATAATAAAATTGTAAACTTCGTGTTTCCGCAGTATTAAAAATGAACACGAAAAAAATCTGCACCCAGAAATCGAACTCCTCTTTTTTTATCGCGAAAGTGTCCAACTTGAGGGTCAACATATTCATTTTCGCAGCTCTGAAACACTGGGTAGTGATATTTTTCATCTATTTTGTGAATATTCATTATCATTTTTCGAATATTCCAATAAAAAGTGTCCAAATTGATTAACCGATGAATTACTATTTCCACGTAAAAGTATGACGAAGGGAAAAACAGGGAGGGTTTAGCACAAGTTTTAGCCTCGACCCCAAAGAAAGGAAAGAGGCAGAGGGTTCCTGCAGAGTACCGACATGTTCGGCCTCGATTAATCAATGGAAAGACTCGTGGTGAATTGCTAGGATCTGGAATCTGGTGGTTGAAATAAGAGGGAAGGGAAAACGATGACGGGCTTTCGTGAGGTGAATGTCACGACGATCCTGAACGCGTCGTACTTTTTTTCACCATATTCTCTTCCTATTTCGTATCTTTATTCTATATGCCCTACCAGATACAAACTCCTTGCCACTTGCTCCGCCGAGACAAAAAAAAAGACAAGAATGAGAAGGGGATGATGATGGTATCGGAGGCTGCGGTTAGAAAAAAGCAGAAGGGTGAACGGTCCTTTTTTCTCGACATCCTTGGACGAGACGGAGGCCATCAAGAATCGCCTTATCGGGAATGCTATAGCCGTGCTCTTTTTTTTTTTATAAATCAACTGCCGCATGTGGCATTGACAAACTGCCTTGACAAACTTTTGACGAAATGATGAAATTTTGTCCAAATTAACGACACTTGTGTATGCCATGTTTTCCTCTAATACAAATTAGTCAGGAACTTTGAGTAATCGAATTTCGCGACCTTGTGAAGTGGCGTATAAAATAATATGAACAAATCTGATTCTTTATCGATAAAAATATTTCTTATCAAACACACGTCAGCGCCATCGATATGGTGTTCTATTTTTTTTTATCAATAAGCAGTGAGGGATGTTTTCCTCAAAATTCACTTTTAAAAATCCAGCAGCTGTCACTTTACGAAATTTGATGCTAAAAAAAGCCTTTAAATTGTACTCGAAGGGTGAAGTTGAGTTTAAAGTGATTATTAAGGGCATGCTAAACGTGAGCAAGTCGGTATGACCTAGATTTTAATATCTGACGCGACGTAACGAGACCAGGAGGAGAAGCACTTGTTCGTAAAGTTACGTAGGATACGAGAACTTGGCAAGAAGGAAGCTAAGCTGCCCAAGGGGTTGAAATTTAACGGTTCCAAACGGGTGGTATTTTCTATCTTCCCTAAATCTTGCTCCAACACTCTGTGTGTTTTCACGTAGGAGAATTTATGAGAAGCAAGTAAGCGTGTATATTACCAGTTACATACACGTAGCATTAATTGCTGCCTTAATTCCTTCATGCTTTGAGACGTGACGAAGGAACCCTACTACCTCTCCGACTCTATTTTATTTTCTTCATAGTCAGTTGAGCTTTGTTTCTGACTAAGCATATTCTCTTCTTGAAATACCATACGGTAACTCGAGGAAAATGGGGGAAAATACAGAAACGGAGAAACCAAGAGAGAGAGGGGGGGGGGAGGAGAAGATTTGATGACGGAAAGACCGAGAGGAATACGGAATAATAAAGAGGTTGGTGGAAGGAAGAAGCGAAATGAGGACCGTTCTTCAACCCTGACCAGCGACATCCTCGATGTGGAACACAAGTTCTACGTGACCCTGCCGTCTCATTAAGGTTCCACGGAGGTTTTTAGGCAACGTATTGCCTGACTTACGGACAACTTTTATTACGAAAACGTGCCTATGTGATATACGACCTGAAGCGACTGCTTCGTTCCAAAATGTTGCCTCCTGCATCGCTCAATAAGATGGAGGAGATTTTCATCTTATTAAGCGATGCAGAGCGCGACATTGGACAATTTGGACTTGGAAAATTTCATGAATAAAGCGTAAGATTGATCCCATTGTTTCTCCATAATGTTTTCTTCTGAATCTCTCGATAAGACGGAGAAGATCTCCATCTTATTAAACGATGCGGAAGGCAACATTTTTGAGGAACATTGAGATCTATGTCGCGTATATATACTTCAGTCCCGAGATTGTCCAAGTTTCTTTGTCAGGACGTGTACGATTTTTCGTCCTCAAACGATCGTCCAGTCGAAGACACTTCTCATTGTCTTCTCATTGTCGTTTTTATCGACTTGACCACAGTTTTCCGGATCCAATTGTAATATCTTTTTTTTCAATTTTTCAAAAATATAGGGCAGGAATTATAGTCGAATAACGTTATACAATAGAATCAGAATTTCGCGAACGTAATAATATTATGAAAATCTGACCGAAAACCGATCATCTGTGAGATGCTGAGCTCGGTAATTTAAAATAATAACAATATCAAAAGTTATTAACAAAACTTCCATTCTTCACGTATGAAACTGATTCGTTAGTTTTTTTGGATACTCTTGAATTTTTTTGGAAGTTCTTCGTTGCACGGTGATTATTGCATTTAATTAATGAAGACGATCTTGAGGTTGACGTGACAGCAGTTCAGGACTGTGATGAGATTGAGGTAATGTATGAGAGTGGAATACACAAAAGTATACGTTACTTTATGTACATACATACTCGGAGGTACATACTCCGTGTAAAAGAATTAATAGATGTGTATATAAAAAACAAGAAAAAAGAAATAAGAGCACCTATAGCATCTACTCCGTGCAGAGTTCGCGAAAAGGTACGGTAGCCCGCTATCATTTGTCACTGTCCGGAACAAAAGTAGACGCTAAGGAAAATCGATTTCGTACGTGTCATTCCGCCATTTTTCCCCCAGCAAGCCCTCTCTCCGTTCTCACTACCACGTCAACTTTTAGCCACCCTGGGCGAATATTGACCACTTTACGAACCATTTGTAGGGTTTCGACCACTTTAAGAACCATTTGCGCCCTTTCCAGGCGAATTAAACCGTCCAATATCCTATTATCGAGGAGTCATCATTATTGCAAATGGACCAATATCTTCCGTAATGCAGAATTCAATCGCGTTGTCCGGACGGTATGGGCGGTTCCAAAAAAACGGCATGCCTAAGGAAAGCCTGTGGGGGATTTGAGCAAGATCGTGTCTCGACTTTTCAACGTCAAACTCGGCTCCTCAAAATCCTCGGTATGATGGTCGCATTGATCAATTGCAATTGGGATTTAGAATGGAGGAAAAAAAAAATTCAAGCCGACAGACGTTAAATCTTTCCTCCGTTGACTGTCACGGTGATCATTCGGTTCCCCGTGGAACTCTGCGAGTAACCGTCGGGGACAAGAAGAGGAAGACAAAGAAATGGAATACAAAGAAAGCCACGAGGACGAGAAGCAGATTACAAAATTCTTCTGGATCAGGATTACACAGAATTCCCAGGAAAGGAAGAGAGAAGAAAAAGAAGGATCTTGGCAGCATCCTCGCGAGTTTTCTGCATTAAAGTCGTTCGTTAATTGGATCGGTCGCCTCGACTTCCTCTCCCTCTTCTCGTCCTCCATCCGCATGATCCTCATTTTCTTCAAGATTTCAGAAAAAGAACCCGATGAAAATTCACTTTCATCTCAAACTCACCCCTTTTCGTATCATCGTAAACGATGGAAAAGCGCACGCGAAAGCTGGTCCATTGAAGCGTTTGACATCGTTAATGAGAAGGCGATGCTTTTTTTCCTTCTTCTTTTGCTTTTTTTCAGTAGACGATACAGGGATACCATAGCGTGAAGGTTTACCAGAGATTCGTGGGATTTTTCAACCATTGGGCGTTCCTCGTATCGATGGAACTCCCTATGGTTTATCATCGGTGAACAGGCACTCGAACGACTATTAGAGATAAGAAGGAGCATCGCTTGGGAATATGAGCATGAGTATATTATGCACGTAGGTGTTTAGGAGATCGTTTCTAGAAGTCCCTCTCAGCGGAAGATCTCCTCCGTTGCTTTCCTCATTCCAGCATCACTCATCTTGGCTCATCATCTTTCGCCAGACGCAGGAATGGGAGACCAGGCTGCATACACAGATTCTACGTAGATATATATTCGCGTATGTATACATGATGGAACGGGATAGAAAATGGTGTACCACGACCACCATCTCTGGTCTAGGTAGCTAACTCATAACTACGTCACATCCTGCAGGTAATTGAAAACGTTATCTCGCACCCGGTTGCTTCTCATCCTTTCCTACCTTCTCCACGGTCTACACACACATACTTATACATACACAAATGTATGTATGTGTATATATTATGTATATACTAGATGCCAGCCTGCAGTACGAGAGAAAAGCTTTTCCCATAGCTCGAGGGTACTTCTTCGATGCCCCAAACGGGAGGGATTGGTAATTAACACCCCTCCTCGACGAGCCGGTAAACCAGGCACCCATGGTTTGATCCCGCTCACTTCATCCTCTTTCCACGTCCTTGGATAACTCGTAGAAAACTCGAGGAAAACTCATGATGGGCTGTTCTCCCTCTCGCTCTCTCTCTCCTTCCTCAAATCTGCACCCTCATTCTCTCACCCCTACACCCACTTTATCTTTCTTTCACTCTAATTCCGTCTACCAGCATTATATACAAACTCGACTCTATCCACTAACCGTCTTGCGCGAGTGTTTTATCCTCTCTTTCGGTCTCATTCGATGTATCGCGCGAGAAAATCGAGAAAGAACGAGACGAAGGAAAAAGACCTCTAATGCGAGCAGAGACAGAGAGAGAGAGAGTGGGACTTCGTAACCGCCTAAGTTGCGTTGGAAAGAAAATGAGCTCTGGAGAGCTCGGTTCGTTTCGTTCTCAACAAAGTTAGCTTATTCCTCGTGTTTGTCGAGGAGTCGGCGGAAAAGAGTTGGGGAGTAAACGCGCTAGGGGAACGGAAAGATATCGAAAGAGGTCTGCGAGACGCGAGCGGAACGAGAATTGAACTACAGCACGCTGCGTGGCTGCCTTGGGGAAAAGCATATGATGCCCAAGTACAAGACCAACAGCTGAGGTTATTGAGAGACGGTAGGAGTTACGGTGGTGAGCTTTGGAGAGCAGGCAAGTCGAAGAAGAAAAAGCATCGGATCGGTGAGTTCATTGTGTATGGGTCCGGGGATTACCGAGCTGGTACAACAGCAATCTGGCTTCGCAAACTGGCAAACTATCGCGAATCAAAGAGGCCACCCAGCAGGAACGTTAAGAGAGCAAGTGGTAGAGACTTTGGCCATCCAAGGTATGGAGTACGGAGATGATTAAGATAGAAAGAGAAAGACAAGAGAGAGAAATCGAGGGAGAAGGAGGGAAAGAAACAGTGAAATACTTCGGGGCAATCGATATCCGTTTCCGGTCAGTGGAAGACTCTTTGTCTACAAGACAATTGAGAAGTGGAGAAACAACGGATAAATTCGCAGGGTGCGCTCGATGATCATTTTCTCTCGTGAGAATACTGTGGCAAAAAATCATTAGGGCTCGTCGTTAATGCGTGATCCATTTTTTTCTATGAATATCATTGACGATTGACGCAATTACCCTTTTTTGCCCTTATTTTTTTTTTTTTATATCGAATATTGACAATACGCAGGTGGCTACGGTTTTCAACGTTACGCTGAAGGATCCCGCCGCTCGCGAAAATTTTGCTTTTCGTCACAGACTTTTGCATTTTATGGAGAAGTTTGAGCATGATTGAGGCGAGTCAACGTTAACTCCCGAATCGAATCACCACGGATCTTTTATTTCCTTCTCTTTGCCCTCTTATCTCTTCATCGTTTCTCTTTGGCGCGTTTCTCTAGACGGTGGTAATTTCACGGCGACTAACTCGGAGGATGCATTTTATCCCGGGGTTTAAGGCGGCCGCTGTGTACGCTCCGGGAGAAAATAAATCAGCGGGCGTTAGCCGCAGCCGCGTTTCCAGAGAACCGCGACATCGTACAGGTCCAAGCGACCAAATCCCGACATTCTCCTCGTTTTCTCCTTTCGACTATATACACTTTTGCACGGATCACCTCGTTCGAGCGCAAACGAGAAGATCCAGAGTCGTATTTTTCCACAAAAAAATCCGTATTTTATAAAAGAAAAAACTATTTTGTACAGTTTTTCATATCAATTCTTGCATTCTGGTTGAATATTTCCTTAAGGTGGTGCCCGAGAACGATACGTTATTTATTATTTTTTTGCAATATTGTTACGACCGTATATATCGGTAATTTATAATTGTGAAAAGTCAAAATTGAATAAAAATCAGACGACTCCTCTAATATCATTGACACTCAGAACATTTCTGGACAACGTAAATTTATAAACTCCTTACGATTTTTTTTGTCGTACAGAAATTCACCTCAAAATATTTCAGCAAAATATTCGGAATTGCTGCTATCCCGAAAATTACCGATAAAATTTGTTCATCTATTTCGACATGTAAAAAGTTATTTTGTTATGTAGAATCTTGGCTTTTCCAAGAAACAAAATCGAAAATATTCGAAAAATCAGCAACTCTGAATTTTTGTCGTATTTCATTTGTTATACATATTATTTTTGTCGATCAATGAAGTACGAAAGCGAACTGGTTAACGAACGAGATGGAGGCGAGATGAACGCGAAATCGTGCTGCATCGAACGGTGCGAAATCGCTGTTTCACGTGGCATTCACGCTAACTAAAGAATTTCGGTAATATCGATACGCACGATCCATTATCAGAGGAATACACGTATAGGATGAAAAGACTCGAGTGTGGTATTTGCGTGCGGCTTTTCGAGAGGCAGAACGTGTACCACGACAGGGAGGAAAAGAGAGGAAAATTGCAGTCCGCGTATACGAACGAGCACGCGCGAATTAAACGTAGTTGATGGCGCGCAGTAGTAATGGTCGGTAGATGGTCAGGCGGGAGTAGATAATGCGCTAGGTGAGAACAAGCTATGCGGTTGAAGCCCGACCAACGTGCCATTAGGCACAATAGCTGCGTCAATGGCAAAACTGGCACGAATATCTATCACCATGAATATCGGGCTGGAGGGAGGTTCGAAATTCATAAGAGATATCTGAATTTGAAGCCGAGGGTCACGAGCGAGATTTCGGGGCGAGTATATACGCGAGAGATGTCTGCTAATGGCTGTGTCTATTTTTTTCATAACAACGAACTGTACGGCAAAATCGAAATACTTTACTGCCTGAAAATTAAGTGAATTTCATAAAAGTTTCACGTGGTTTCGAGGCAGGTAGTGTCATAAACAAGAAATTCGGGAGCAGTGCGAGAAAATTCCTTCGAGACGCTGAACCATTTTGAAAAAGTGATATATTTAGCCTGTTTCATATTTTATCCATCTATCGCTGATGGTATCTCGTCAAAATGGCGGATTGAACATTTTTTCATGGTCATAGTGTATCATGCGGTTTTAAAGCGTGTTCCTCGTGATTCTCATGATTGTGCGATTATTACGATCTTTACACCACCGTTCTATTTTTCATCAGCATCCCTCTGTGTATTTGGCTCACAATTTTTCATTATTATTAATTGGATTCGAGGTAATTGAATCCGGAGGCTGGGAAATTAGAGTACGATATTAAATTCGCCTCTTTGTTGAAGAAATCAGAGATGAAAAGTGAACATTTTTTGAAACCAATGATTTTTCGATGTAGTTACTGATCTCTGAATTTTTTTCTCCTTTTTTTTTACTCATACCTCCGCATCCAGACACACGAGCATTGTGCACAGCATGAGTGATATCAAGTCGGGACACTGTACTTGAAAGCAATTGAAAAGCAACTGAGGCAAAGTAAGGCAAAGTACGTGTAGTTGCATTGTGCGCAACGTACTCGTGCACTTTTGCCTGTAGGGACCACTGTGCGGTCTCTCTCCCTTGGTCTCGTCTAACCTTTATGTAACAACGCACATCGGGGTAATTACCTTTGTTCGACGTACAAATTGCGGTTCGTACCTCGACCTGTGTACACGAGATCTCACTAACCGACACACCGGAAGCAGCCTCTCTCTCTTTCTCTTTTTTTTTGTGTTTTTTATTCACTCTGTGTCCACAAATTTGACAGCATGAACGACTTTGCTCAGAATTTAACGCTCATCATGTAATTACGGTATTTTTGCGCGAAAAAATCAGATTTCGTACATTCATTCGTGAATTCTTGATGTCAAGTTCCAGGACGCGTTTTGTTCGTAAAATAAATTGATTATAATAAAGTAGCCAGGGAGTGCAATACGTCGATTCCTAATGAACTAATTAATAGTGAAATTAATTTGCATCTCTCGTCCGAAATGTTGGCGTCTGTTCAAGGAAACTCGTTTTCGATAAAAATGGCGAGCTCGTGGACAAGAATCTGGGTGAAACATTTCGCATCGGAATTCAATATTCATCGAATGAGTATATAATTTTAATACAATAAAATAAAATTTCTTAAACAAATGAATTTTTATTAGGGAATTATTGATGTCAAGCTTCATAATGAGCGATCGTTGTACCCATCTTCTCATATTTTGTTTTTTTTTAAATTAATTGCCAACAATGAAAGAGCGATGAATTATAATTTCGATTTGTAATGAATTTATTGATAACAAAATGGGTTTGTATTCTTATATTTTCGAATATGTCGCAAAATGTCAAATTCGTCGAATAAACTGCTGTTTCATTGCAAGATCATGATTCAGGGGTAAAAATAATGGTGGAATTTATTAAACAGAGGTCAGACTCTCTCGTCCGAAATTTTGGCGCTTGATAAAGGTGAATTCGTTTTGTCAATGAGATTCTGGATGGGGAATTTCGTACCATCAAGTGGCCTTTTAGAGTGTTCTCCTTTCATTTGTCATTTTAATTATTTTTAATCATATTAACGATAAACAAATTTAACGGTACGAATGACTGTGCCCTGAAGGTAATATCCATCGTGTAATTACATTGTCTTTATACGAGAAAATAAAATTTTATACATGGGCAATATATTGCTACTAGGAAACTCTCGATGGCGAGCCTCATAATGAGCGAACATCACAACCATTTTCTCATATTGATCGGTTTGTTTGTGAAATAAACTCATTGCAATAAAATTGCGAAAAAATGATATAAAATTGCAATTAATTGTAATTTCGATTGCTAAATGAATCAATTAATAACAAAGCATATCTGCATCGTTAAATTCTAGAATCGGTCTCTGAAACATCAAATTCGCCGATGAAATTATTGTTCAAAGTCATTAGAGGGAGATAACAACAATGGTAGAATTTATTAAAAGGAGATTCGGCTCTCTCGTACATAATTTTGACGCCTGGTAAAGGAAAATTCGTTTCCAGTGGAAAAGGCAAGCTGGTGAATGAGATTCCACGTGGAGAATTTCGTACCATCGAGAGGGGTGGCCTTTTAGAGTGTTCTCGAGTACACAAAATGAAGAGAAATTGTAGTAACAGAGGAAGAGAGAGAAAGATAGAAAAAAAGAGAGATGGAGAGAGATGAAACGTATGAAGCATTCCAGTTCTCTTTTTTCTTTCTACTCTCTCCTATCCTTCTCTCCTCGTCGAGAGAAAATCTGCATATTTAGCTAAGGGTCGGGGTCGCGGCCATTGGAATTGCAAAATTGCAAATTGGACTTGTTCGAGTCATCCGCTTTAGAGCCTAGAGAGAGAAGAGAGAGAGAGAGAGAGAGAGAGGGAGATTTAGCTCGTTGTTCTATATAAATAATTCGCACAGTAGAGTATAACTCTCTCACAGAGAAACCTCAACGTGCAGACGAGCTCAAAGTTTTCGAATTAACTGCACCGCACCGGGTTTGTCTCGTTCTATCCCAATGTTTCGGAGGTATGAAAGTAAAGGGGAGGAAAATAATATCCGGTGTACAACGGTACAGCAGCTCAACTATTTACGTACCTATATAAACATAATGGAGATTAATGAGATTGAGATATTAATTGTGGACTATCTCGCAGTATTCAATACTCCAATACGTGAATCCTATCAACCTTGTCCCGATATAATTGAATTCATAAATTGAAATACGTCGATTTGAATTGTTAATTGCCAACGCGTATATGTATGTGATATACCAGCATTAAAACGTCGAGTCAGAAAATTTTTAATACGTCTTTATGTATCATGTACAATCGTTGAACTTTGCTCAAACTTCTCAACGACGTAGACATTTTTCAATGAGCAAATCATTTCGTCCATTTTTATTGTCAATTTTATTCAAAAGTTCATATTTTCAGTTCGTAAGTTCAGTTTTTTCAAAATTTGCCCGGCGATTTTCGATTGTGACAAATAAAAAATCGTTCTTTTTTCGATTTTCAAACAGAAATAACTTTTTTACAACCAGAAAGAGGAAATCTGCGCGCGACAAATTCCGATTTTCACACCTCGTCCGCTTGTTTGGAACGATTCCGAAATATTTGTGGAAAATAATGCAAAATTGTGTATACAATGAGAAAGATGGTAGGAAAAAATGTTGAAAGAAAACGGGTACGAAGTCGGTAAAACCACGAAGATCGCAAAGTAAATAAAACGAGAGAGCGAGGCAGAGGGAGGGAGAGACTGAGAAAAATGGTGCAGCTAATGCAAATGGAACGTTATGCCACAGAAAAACGAATATTGAATCAGCAGCCGGTCCACGATAGTTATTTTCTTCAGATATATGTCTATAGTACATATATAGTTTATGTACATAATATATTATATAATATACAGTATATATATACATGAAAATGGTCTTGCACGGAGGTATAGGGGTTGAAAATGGCAACGTATATCGTTCCATGACGGTTTTTTCCCTACTTTACTACTCCTCTTGCTCTCTGGCTTCTTTTGCACGGGATGGCTGCTTTCATCATTCTGAGGCTCGACGTCGTGAGCAGGAACCGATCTCCAAGACCTTTCCAACTATTTCTTTTTCGATTTTTTATCTTGCATACATGTCCAACCGTCGGCAAATGCACAGACACACAAACAAAGACCCACAGTTACGCGTGAATCCCCATCACCCCCTCGACCCTTGAGCTGGTTTTTCTTCTCCTGGAATTTTTTTTACTCGGTCGAGCCTCTGCCCGACTTTTTCCACGTTTTCCCTCACATAAATTCCATGGCCCAAAGACTCTTCTTACAATGTGGGACTTCCCGAGCAAGATCGACAATGCCAAAATGATTTTTGATGATGTTTTCGTTTCAAGCGTTTCGAAATTGTATACGAAAAATACTGTATACTTGCTTGTTCGTTTTTTTTGTTCTGTGGAGAAGAAAGTTCAAGGTGGGAAAAATGTGAAAAATTTGCCACGAAAATTGGTAACAATATCCAATATTATTCGGGTCAGCTAAACGATTGTAAATTTTTAAATGGTTTTTCAATTGCGTAAACCCTTGTTTTACCATTTTGACAATTGATGTATAATCACGCATAGAATTGCGAAAAATAATTGACTTTGGAAAATGAAAATTGCGAGAGTCGCAAAAACGTCCATTCGAACTTGAACGCCCTATACTTATAAATATTTATGTTATATCTATATTCATGAAAATGCAGCAACCACGAAATAAATATGAAGAAAGAGCCAATAGTCGTATCTCTTTGCCAGCCGAGAGCCAAAAGTTTATTCAATGAAGAATCCAATCGGATACCACCTCGAAAGTATGAGAGTTTCGACCCACGACGCGCCCCCAATTTTTATTTGTTACATTGCCGTTTCACCGAACCATATAGAAGGGACGAAACTGCGAGATCACTCGAGGAGATGAAAATTTCTTTTACGAGCATAATAGCGAGGAAGGGACGCAATTTATCCTGAAATAATATTCAACGCGTGATTTATTTATTGCAATGACAATTTATAGGATTTCATACCTCGAGGAGGAAAAATCTTTTCAGGATCACGAATTTTTCATTTATTTTCTGTCCATACACCTAATATATTTCACGAGTCATCGAGATGAAAATTCAAGAAAAACATTCTATTCATTTTTGGGAGGCTGAGTTTGATTTTAAGTAAAACATTTATATTAAACATTTTGGGTGAAAGAACGTCGAAAGAATTTTTTTGTATATGAAGAAAATCGAAATCCAAGCCCATCCTTCAGCCCTGAAAATATTGGATTCTAATTTTCATAATCAACTCACATGGACAAGCTGCCTTTTCGGATATCTCCTATTTCTTAGTGTCCAAAAACTGTTTTGATTTTTTATTAATGAATCTGTCGTGTAGGATTGTAAATTAACGAAAAAAAAAAATCTAATCAGAATCGAGGGCTCAAGTTCGTTCGTTCTGAAATTAAAAGAGCCGAAAAATGTTTAAAGCTGCGATTTTTATAAATAGAGGATTAAAATATGAAAAATTTGGCTGACGAGGAATCCTGTATAAAAAAATTGATAAAAGCATGTCCAACATTTCACGTGAAATCCAAAGTGTCCGTAAAATCCGTTTTCGTCGCCCTCCCACCCTCTCACCCTCGACGGAGAGAGCGAAATAATATTCAACGCATCAAAATCTCGTCTATTACGTCCCTTGTAATAAACCCAATTAGTTTTGAGTAAAAAAAGAGGCACCAAACGATCGAAATACGAAAATATTTCTCGTTCACAATATGAGCGTCCCATCGAACAAACATTTACAAAATTACCCGGATAGCTTGAAATTGATAGACAATTATTATTCCAAAATGTAAACAGGCATCTCTCCCGTGCTGTTCGACCATTGTTTAACTTGTAACAAAGGGCAGTGGACCGCAAGCTTCAGAAGCTCGGATGCTGTATATCGAATAGTTTTGGACCGGTTTTCATATCCAGTTTCATGATATAGAAGAGGTTTTCCGAGTCTGCATGGATATTTGGGAGGACACATATACGTATATAAATATATATATACATCTGTGTGTGTGTGTAATCGAAACGGACGCAAGCCTCGGTAGAAAATACAGCACTTGGCGCGAAAGCCGAGTATTTTCCGAGCTGGGCTTATACATGTATATATACACGGGGATAGCTCCGTGAGACCGTGAATAATGGACACCAAAGTTTGATAAGGGTTAGTCGGTGAATTTCCAACCGTATATAGTACATGAATTTGTACCCACGTGTGTGTGTGTGTGTCTGTCGTATTATAAACACAAACGTAGTTAGGAAAGGTTGCGTGTAAACGAAACTCTGAGCTTCATCATTTGTAGAAGCGGGGAAAAACGACGGAATAATTTATCGACGAAAAAGCTCGTGGTCGTCGGAAAGCTCGAAAATACCTCGTTTTCAACGAGGATTAGCCAGAAAATAAAGAGAGAGAGAGAGAGAAAGCGACAGAAACGACGAGTCTGATTTCATTTTTTTCGTCATTCTGGCATATTGCTTTTGTCATCTTTTCCCATTTGCTGGACATCTTCTCGAATTCGCGTGTCCATCATATTTCGCGCTGTGACGAGGGAAAGAGAGAGGAAGAGAGGTTGAGGGAGAAAAGGCGAACGATTTTCATTGTTTCGAACGATTTTGCGGGACTGACCCGATGGTTCGACACGCGTTTACCATCAATTCTAATTACAGCCGCAAGCTCTCACTCCGCTGGTTATCCTTTTTGATGCGAATAATGCTTTTACGTAGATATGCTGCAAAACGAGCCTCGTTTTGGGTTACGATTCACCGGGAGTACGTTACAAAATGGATTAAAATAATCATCGGTTGCGAATCTCTTTCATACACATTGGGGGAAATTTAATGATCCTTTGGATAAACCTCTCGAGCAAATGCAAATGGATTTATCGGCTGAAAGTTCGGTCTTCATTTCCGAGAGGACATTTAAACCCTCAGCTCCGCGCTGGAAATAGCAATGTTAATTATAGACCAGGGTTATCTCAACGCAGATAAAAAATATCCATGAGGGACGATTGTAAATTTATTACGATACGAAAAATAACATGTCACTGAGACAATGTTTTGTTTATGAAAAATCGTGGAGATGTAACGTGACTGAAGAAAAAATATCGATTTCTTTGTCGAGAAAGCTCGAAATAAAAAAATCGTACGATATAAAACATTATATTGAATTTAGACTGGAATTATTTTAACGCAGGCTGTAAAAGTATCGTTAAGATATAATTAACAATTAATAAAAATGGCAGGTACGTTTATTAATAAAGTGCATTAATACGCTAATGAGATTTAAGGAAAAATCAGTAATTTTATCGGAAAGCTTGGAGAAAAAAACAGATTATTAATAACTTTTTTTCTTATTTGCTCTTTTGCATCGGAAAAATCGGTGTAAAAAAGTGCCAACACGAAAACAAGGTGGATTTGGGTACACGATTTTCAAAGGTGCGTTATATTTATTACAATGGACGAAAACACGTTACGAATACTTGAAAGATCGTTGGATATTGTTTCGCACATGCATTGCCCTTTCGCCGATTTTTCATTATAATATTTCATCGCGCTGCGATGACATCCCCTGGATATTTTATAACGGTGCGTTGGCGTCACGAGCGTTCTCGCCGAACGGCCATCTTGCTTCCGGCCGTTGATTCCGGTAGGCCGGAAGTGGTACCGGAAGCAAAAGAACAAAGCGATCTCGTGAAAAAAGATCGCCGTACCACGGAGGCTTGGATAAACATTTATGGCGTGTAATAAAAAAAAAACAATCGTTCTGTCCACCTCACTCGCATTTGCTTTTTTTTTCTTCCTTTTTTTTAACTGCCTCTGTAAGATGTAATTTTTATGAACTTCCGCCTCATCTTTTTTTTTGTAATGCTCAGCTATTTTAATAACTAAATTGAAAAAAAAAAATGGTTTTGAATCCACTCTAATGTACTATTGAAGTGTACTCCAGTTTCTAGAATATAGAACATAATACAGTTTCATAAATGGGGATGGTCAAAAAAATGCCTCAAAAGGAACTTATTTTTTCGCATCTATGATTTTATTTACCGGAAATTGTATGATACATGGAAAGATTCAAAGGGACAAAATTATTATGTACAAAAGTACAGTGGATAGTTGACTTTGAACGATGCGATATAAGTTGTACATAATCGGATGAACAGAGTTCACCTCCGGTGCGCAAGGGATGAACGATTTTTCAGAATTATTTTTTATCATCCTTCCGATGAGTTTTGGGCTGGAGCTTGGAGAAAATCAAAATTTCGTCTTCCGGTTGATTCGAAGAGGGTGCGCGAAAGAGCAGGGACACCCTCGAGGGTTATTTCTCTACCCCCTTAACGTGAGGTAACATTTTCGTGATGAACTCGAGGCTCGAGGCTATTCGACCTATACACGCAAAAATATCCCCATAGAAATGACGAAAGAAGACGATCAAGGCAGACTATTGGATTTTAACCTTATCAATAACTGGTTACGAGCGTATCGCAACGACGGGATATTTCGGAAGCATCATTTCCTGCTGGCACGAAGGGTGAGGCAACGAGGATTTATCGACAGGTTAAAGAAAAAGCAAGATAAATAAATAAACGACTCAAAGTACCTTGGCAAACTTTGGAAGCCAATAAATCGTAAAAAAAAGGGTTTTAAACATTGACAGAAGAAAGGAAATTGCCGTTTGAATTCCTGTTTAAATCGCCGGATTAATAAACGATTGAATAAGAGCAAAGATTTTATTGTCAGTGACTATATCTCAAATTTTACTGACAGTTATTGATGAGAAACAAATTATAAAAAAACGACCAACCGTTATTCATCAAATGACGAGTTTGAACGAAATTGAAAACTCTTGGAAAAGAGACATCCCTTAAAACTGGCTTCGACGGAACATATAAATATGAATTTGATGTCACAGCTTAAATATTACAAAGAAAAGTCCCTGCGGAAAGTCAGTTTTGAGTTTACAGCAGCAGTTGCAGGACGCGATAGAATATGAATTTAATAATCATGAAATTTGCACATCGTTATTAATTAAAATCAATGTGCTTGATACCTTACGGTCCATCGAATTTTTTTCGATCTTTATGTCATCGCTGAGTGCTTAAAATCCGCATTCAACTTTTATTTCGTTGGGATTGTGCGTCCGGAAAATTCCCAACTTCTTTAGCGACGATTCGCTCGAAAAAAACAGTGAAATGTTTATCTTTCATTCCCACTTTCAGCGATCGTAGCATTGGTCCTTCAAATTCAATGATAATGCGCATTGCACAGGAGAAACTTTGCTATAAACCGAGACGTTTCACATTGAAGATGTATATTTAACTCAAATAAATATCGAGAATCTCAGTAGTCGAGTGTAATTTTCAGAGCCGATAAAGCACAGAGGTTAATTGCCGAAAGAAATTAAACAGCAGTTACAGATCTCTCTTTCTTTCTCGCTCTTTTCTTGACTGCAGCTTCTCGAGTAATTATAAGAAGTTATAAAGCGAAAAGAGCTTCTGGGTATGAGATTATATACACATTATTCTCGTTCTATTATCAGGATTCCTTGTACATTCTCTCACTTCCGGTAAGGGGATCCTTTACCTCTCTCTCTATCATTTCCCATACATTAAACACCGTGTCTCTTCCCTCATCTTCATTTTCCTCGATTCTTCGTTAGCCCGACTCTTTATCGTCATTTAGTCGAAATTTCTCGTGCCATTCTCCTCATCTTTTCCATCACTCTTCTCCGTCTGTAGTAAGCATATCAGGCAAAATTTCATCCCTCGTCTTGTTCCTCTCCTACTTGCAAGATTTCATAGCGGAAAGTAAGTTCTATGGCTTAAGGAGGGAAGTGAGTCTGTCTACGTGGACCCTTAAGACCTGTTATCGTACATACCATTTATTCCTTATGTAATATTCAGAAGAGTCTACGTTGAGATCGAGACCTTCCTCTCGTCTCTCTCGCTCCATCACCCTCTTCGTTTCCACCCCTATCTTTTATCCTCTGGCATTACGGAATGGTTAAAACGGTCAAAGGGATGAAATGGAGAATGGCGTAGCGGTTGGTGAATTTTTAATTTGCTTGTTAAATCCAAGCTTTTATACTCGATGCTTCTCATCTTGTTGCGATACACACCTCTTTATTAATGTTCTCCTAGTCGTCGTCACAGCTACTCTAATCCGAAGGAAACTTTACCGGAGGGTCGAAGCATCCCTTTACGATCATTTTCTCCTATAACGAAACTTTACGTCAGGGTCGTAATAGCGAAATAATCGTCCATGTACAGCATGTTTATGCGGAAAATCAGACGAAAAGTCAGAACGAAAAATGAGGGATGAAGATCCGAATACCTTTTCAAGACAGAAACGTTTTATTTAAGTACGGGGAGGTTTCTGAAAAAAAATGAGACGAGGAGAAAAATTCGATGAAACGTGCTCCAAGACTCGTCGTTTGCGTTCGGAAAAATAACCGATCGTCAAAATCAACCCTTAGAGTGTACTCTGGGACAAGGGTTGGAAATTCGAGAATATCGATCATATTTTTTCGAAATAGTGCTTTTTAGCTGCAATTTTATATTTTAATTGCGGTTGAGTTTATGAGAAATTCATTAGCAATCACAAAAATTTGACGATTGATTTTTTTTTCTTCGTTTATCATTAGATTGACGAAACGTAATGAATTCTCGAACGATTCGAGTTTAAACAGTCCCCGTTCGAATCAACGACTCATTTTATGCTTAGGGTGTACGAGAAAGGAGGAGGAAAGAAGGTACACCATGTTCGACGTTATTTTCATCGTTCGGTGCGAGTTTGCGAAACGATTCCCCTGGTACAGCGGTTAAATAGAGTGGTGAGAACACACGCGATCGTAAACTTGGTATCGGAGTGAGAATAAAAAAAACTGGTGAAGAGTTGGGGGATGAAGGAGAAAGAGGGTGGAAAGGCTGATAGTGAAAATGAGGAATCACCTAGCGGAGATAATATGAATGCAAAATGATGGAGCATTTCATCAAATGGGAATGATTCGCCAAGATACTAAAGAGTCTGTATAACGCCTATACAGGGTGGACCAAAAAAAAAATTTTAAAGTAAAATTACAAAAATATAACAAATAAAATTAATTTTCATAGCTGAATTAAACCTACTGAAAATCATAGCTGAATTAAACCTACAATAATTCATTTTAAAGTGATGGCTGGGAGTATGAAAATTTGGCAACATCAACTGAATTACAATATTAATAACAATAACGACAGTGACAAGTTTAGTTATTGCTTTTATTATTATTTATTCACAATTAGATGTACAAGCAATTACGTCAGATGTAACAATATAATATCGGTTATTTAATGACAAGAACGTTTACGAAATTGAACGAGAATGGTTTTCAATTAAGAACTCATTATGAACGACGAATCATTAATGTTGTCATTCACGTCAGCTAAAATATACTCATTTTTGCAAAAAAAAGTACTCCAGACACCTGACAACCTCAAATGTGAAAGAATTCATTAAACTCAGTCAGCAATAGTTTTTCAGAGACGTTATTTCAAAATTATACGTTTGAAAAACGCGGCAAATTCATTAGAAACGACGAATCACTGATTTCAATGGTGTTTTGGTGAAATTTCGTTTTCTCCTTATTTTTCTAAATTTACTTGGCACTGTTTCCATGAGAAACTATGACAAATTTCACCGCCAAATTCTTCAACGGAACGACCTATTTTACACCAAAAAAAAATCAGCCATTTCCTCTCCGATGTCTCACTCGGTCTCAATGAATTTCTACGTAGAGGCAAAAAAAAGCTCGCAGTGGAGTCAGAAACTCTCTGGCATTCGTAATGGCGTTGTAAGTTTTAGGGCGAATGGTTCTTCGGAATGTGCGAGCGAATTTGCACACGAAAATCGCACACGTATGCACGAACGAAGAAGGAAGAATAAAGAGGATAACTCATGTATGTTAGAAGGACAGAGGGATTTCGACACACTCTGACGCGTTCGAATGGCAAATATTTGTTGGGCAAACATTCCAGCTCGGCCGAGCTTGGATTCGTGGGAAGCTTTACATTTTTTCCCACTCCGTCATCAGTTTTTCTCGACTTGTCCCCCCCCCCCCTTTGCGTCGTCTCGCGAGATAAATTTTTGATCGAATTTTTCGTTCGTCGAATCAACCATCGTTTCCTTTTGCACCCCGTAGCGTTTTTCATCACGTGAAGGGTAAAAAAAAACAAAAAACACCACGCACGTTGGTGTTTTGCATATTGTTTCATTATTTTCCATCTCGTTCGTTCTTCGCACCAGCCAATATTTTTCGAATGTATAATTAAGCAAACTCTGCATTATAATTCCCGAAAAATGTTTAACAAAAATCATAAATCAGAAAGATTTCGAAAATTTTTCATGTAAAATGTGAGTACAATCGAATTTCAGTGCAGAATATTTATTAGTTTTTTTTCAATGAGAGAATAAACGATTTTCTTTTATTTCGGAAAATGACGTTTAAAACCTTTGATGAATATCAGCTGTGCCGAAAAAAATAACTCGTAAATTTCGTGCGTTCGGAAAAATAGGGGTTGAATTTTATCTGCCCTTTTTTTTAATACAACTGTCTCGTTTTATAGTTGAAGGCTTTTTTTGATAGTCGGATTTTTTATAAGCGAGGAAAGTGCATTTTTTTTCTGTTTAAAATCGAACTCTTTTCCTCAAGTCGCTATTCCGAAGAACTTTGATTTTTTTTCCTCCGATTGAAGAAAATATTATCTCATTACCCCACTGTTTTTCCATGAAACACTGACTCGGTGACACGATGATAACCGCAAGGTACCTTTTTTTGAAGACCGGCTATGAATATTAATAAATTGTCCATAAAAAATTTCAAAATACCTCGTTGAAAATAAACTTTTTCACCTGGCAAAACGCTTTTTATGACCTCTGAATCGTGCTCCTTTAAAAAGTTTTAACAATTCAGAACAAAGTTTAATCCCCATTAACCAAAAGTACAGCTATCCTACCGCTTATCAATGTCTTTATCGTTAAGCGATAAAATGTTGTTTAAGGGCGAAGCAAATTTTACTGCGATTTCATCAAAATCGCAGGACGAACAAGTGTCGTGCGAAATGTCAAGATTTTTCTACATTCAAAGTCTCTTCGGGGCATCCGCTTTTTTTTTCCTTCCAGAAATTCGGGAAAAACGATCGTTTCCAATCTTTTTTTTCCCACTCGCCACGTACGTTTTCTTTTTCTCAGATGCATATGCGTACATTTTCTCAATTAAGTTTGTAACTTTGAAGCGAGCAGACCAGCAGCTGTGGCCGCCAATTTCCTATCTTTTTTCGTCCTCACTGCGCGTCTGCGTTTGTTTTTTCTCTTCTTTATCTCAGTTCTAAGCAACGCGGGTTCGTTACAAGGCAACATTGACGGTCGCGCAGCCTGCTGCTGGTGATTAGTGCGCTCATTACGCCAAACTCTGTTCTAGGCAACGGGCGACGCTAATGACGCTTGCATCTCTTCGAGAGCGACGGACAAAAGCCACGTGGCATACATTGCAACATTTGTGATGTGTCAGCCATTGCTCAGCTTCTTCCCTTTCAACGTTAGATCCAAAGTTTCGCGGATTAAGCGTTTGTTAGTTTCCAAGTACGAAGAGCCAAAAAAAAGCGATGAAAAAAATATCGAAACGAACAAATATCATCGATTTTTCAAATCTCGGCAAAAAGTCTTTTTTCTATTTTCCTCTTTTTTGGCTGCTTCGCGAAACACCTCGAATTCCATCAAATAGGATTTCGAATTTCGAAAACGCGAAAGGGAGAGACGAGAATCTGAAGAGGATTCGAAAATCATTGTCAAAAACGATTTTCGCTCGTTTTTTTTTGGTCCAATTTTTTCGAACGACTTTTTTGTTACGGAGATCGAATATAATTGCGATTTCGGATTCGTAGATTGGGTATGCTTGCGTTCGAAGGAAAATATGACGTTTGAATAATTATCGTTGGCAGATTTTGTTTTTTTCGAAATTAATTGACGCGTTTATTATGAATTCCGAAGCTTTTCGTGAAAATATCATCCGACGAATGGGAAGAGGCGTATGCAGCATCAATTCCGGAAAATTCCTGTCTCTCGTGTGTTGGGATTTGAAACGAAAAGCGTCGATGAAACCAGGGCCCATTGTCTTCGTCGAACAATCGTCGAGCGAGCTCGGGAATTCCGCAACATTGTTTCCTACAACTTCCTTCGCGATGCTGTTATGAAACACACGTTTCGCGTTTATAGCACACCGATATTACGAGAGGATCGAATATGGCCGGTTTATCCCTCGTTTGCCCCAGAATCGTCGAGGCAGATTGCGTCATTGAATAATTTGTTTTACGATCGGTTTATTAATTCAACACTGATAGCCCCATACTCGCCGCAATATTAATTGGTTCATTTTGAGATCAAAGATAAAAAGAAAACATTTTTTTTTATTTTCACCAGCGAAACTTTGCGAACATTTCCGATTGAAAATAATCCGAAATTAAATGAAAATGTTCACGTGTAAAATGATTAACGATACTCTCAAAACGTTCAGAGGCGATCAATACATTTATGATTGAAAAAAAAAAGAAGAAATAATAAATTCTTTTTATCTTCGAAAATTGGAGACTCGTATTGCAGTATACGGAATAATGATGGTAAAATGCGCGAATAACTGTCGATTGGAATATGGCGGTCGTTAATTCGGTTGGACGTGAAAAAATCAACATTTTTTTTTCGCCAAATTATATTCGGTCGTCGAGAAGATAAAATGAAAAATGTAAGCTTGTAACCTCGTGGATAACTGACGACTTTGCCAGCTTGCAAGCCTTCAACGCCGCGGGAACGCGAAAGACGAAATTAATAAATTGCTCAAACTCAAGTCGACTCTGCCTCTAGTGCTGGAATAAAGGACCCTCATAAATTTTATTCCTCCAGGGCGGTTAAGAACCCCTTCCTGGTTCGCTCGAGAGAAAACGTTTCACTCTGCTCCCTCCTTAATTCCGAACCGAGCGAGTTATCGCGAATAAAACGTGAGCCAAGAATCCAGAGAATTTCACATACGTATATATTATCTCATCTCGCGTCGAGTTTCGAAAATGTTTTATTCGGCATAAAAATAATTATGGCATAAAATTTCTCATCTCAATGATTAAAGACGATCCACGCGAGACGTGGATCGCCTGCATCGTTTGAAACGATGAAAAAAAATTTTGCATCAAATTCTCAAAAATATTCTGCCCTCTGAATTTTCAAAAGTGAACTTCGTATTTATCGCACAAGATGCCACCTTGCGCAACGATTCCATTGAAAAGTTTCACACCAAAATTACAACGAACGATATTTACAGTTATCGCGAAATCCGATCGTCATCGAATGAAATTTTGCCCTCCTTCGTTCTGCCCCTTTTAGAAAAAAATCGTCGCCACGATTAATTTTCTGATAAAAGAGGTTCAAGCATCGCGTCACATATTTCGCGTTTTATCATTGCATGTTCCTTAATTGCATTTTTTTTTCTTCTGGTAATAAAAAATGAAGCTCATATTGTAGAAAATACTCGTTTCGCTCTCAACACCCTTGTTTTCAGTGAATCATGTTGCAGAGCAAGTGGCGGAAGGTTAAAAAGAAATACCAAGATGAAAAGAGGATCGGAGAGAAGAGGAAAAAATGTGAGATAGTGCTTTACTAGGATATCACAGCCCTGGAAAAAAACAACGTGCCTTTTGTACATGCTTTTTGTATAAATACACGCGATGGTCTCTAAAAAAAAGCCTTGTCCTTAACATAGATACACTCTTAACGTACAGGGTGTTCCTAAACTGAGTGCAGACGATTCAATACCATATCGGGGATGAAATTCCAAGCTGAAAAGTTTTTTGGCACTTTTTGATCCAACGAATCCTCGTTGAGTTACCGATTAATATAACAGGGCCAATAGGCTGCCTGCGTTCGTGCGGCGCTCAACGAAGGAGGGAGGGCGCGCGTCTGATTGGCTCGACCTTTGACAATCGTCAAACTCGTTAGATTTTGCTTGTACAGAAAAGTACTGAGATACATTTCGCCTCGAAATTTTATTCTGAATCTAACTGTAAATTATTAACATCGAGTTTTGGGACACTCGATGTATATATATGTATACTCTTCAAAAATGTGGGTACGAGTGTGTACGTGTAAAAAACACGAAATAAAAGTTTACGAACGAAGGGGTTGTTGCAGGTTGCTGCAAATAGTTTGTGTGTGTGTTTGCTAGGATGAATAGCAACGTGAAAACAAAAGCACCGCCAGCACAGGGTTACAAATGGCGTGTATTCGGTACGGCATTGTTTTAAATGGCTGTCAGACGCCCGGAATTTATCCCGTTTTGCGAACGTGACAAGCGCGCCCAGGCCAGAGGGTTGCTCCCTTTACTTCGGTCTATGTGTTTATGTGCATAAACACATACATAAGACCGCCAAAAAAAAAAACGATATGCACTTTTTTCTCCGTCGTTGTGAAAAAAAAAACGTTTGTATACATATATTGAATAAAAAATCCTCCCGAAATGAAACATTTTCATCTCGATATTGAAAGGTGACGCCCGTTCTTCAAAATGTCCATGCTAATACCATGGAAATGGGTACAAATGGATATTGAATATTGTTCGTGTTTAATCATAGGCATTTAAAAAATGCAGGATCTTTCCGGTCTATCGCACTTTTCAATTTATTTTTATTTCAAACAAAACAATTTTCGTCCGCCATTTTTTTCTTCGTCGGTCGAAAAATAAGGTTGTAGCGGCGATTTACCAAAGTGGCAACCGTCACACTTGAATGATCAAACGAAGGGATGCTGATGGAAAAGCTTCGAAAGGAGAAAAAGAAGAAGCGACGAGGAAAATAAGAGAGAAACAAGGGGTTGAAGGAAATGTCGTTTCCGGGTCGCGTTAATTCTTAATTTCTTAATTTCGAGTCTGCACCTTTAAGCACCGGTTTGCGGCCAGACCGAAAAGGAAAGAAGAAAAATCTCGGTGAAAAGGGGAGGCAAGAGTGCAGAGCAAGACGAGAGGAGAAGCGAGTCTACAGCGAGCTTTCCATCCCCCTTTTTCTCACTCTCTTTTACCCTCATTCGTCACTCTATCTCTCTCTCGCTTTCTCTTCTCACTCCGTTCTTCATTTTTTCTGTACGAGATGGATGAGAGGCATGAGAGAACTTGGAAGTTGAAAGCGAGTGCAATTAAGCTCCCTCTCTCTTACTCTTCGTCGACAATTTTTTTTCCACCCTCTCCATCGTTCTTGTATTACTACCCCAACTTTTTCGTATCCTTCTCCACCTCTCTCCCTCTCTCTCTCGCTCTCTCTCTCTCTCCTTTTTTTTCTTCAGCTCCGTTCAAGGATCCATTCATTTTTCAAGTAACGTCGCTTCTGGATATCCACCCGTCCAAGTTTTAAACCGCTTGCTATATCCACCCTAGACACGCCATACTGTATATATCCGTTGAATATGTTTCCGAGCAAGTAGGGCTTAATTCCTATCACCATGGCGTGTTAAAGTTACGGTAGTCTCAACCTTTTGCTTGTCAGACGTTGATAAACGTGTCTAATACCATTCAAACTGTACATACGAGGTGAGGCAAAGGGGGACGTGTCTTTACTCCTTACTTGGTTTCTTTATCGCAAGAGCTTCGCTTTATTGCCAATAGAGGGAGTCTCGAGGATCTCCGCCAGGGGGCCTTCGGCGTGGCTCTCACTTTATAAGACACCCACCATCGTGAATTGGTTCGGACGTTCTGGTTAAGGTTCACGGTAATTTATCGACGAAATTTGCATCGACAACGGCCATTACCGTAAGGAGCCGGAGCGGGATGAACTTTCAAGATCGTACGTCTGCGTTTTATACAAAGATTTTTTTGCCTTCCCGTCTCTCGTTTCGCCTCCTCTTCCTTCTTTTTCCTCAGTGGTTTCCCATTTTAGCATCAAGTGAAAAATTATTAATGATGATCGTTCGATCGGAGCGACGATGAAAGTCTCGTTTGATTCCTCCATTTTTTTGCCTGCTTGTGTATATGTGTGTGTTTGTGGGGTTATTTTTTTTAATTGTCGCAAGCTCGTACGATATTTTTTTCCGAAACTTTCATGTTCGCGAATGAAAAAAATGTACAGGGAAAATTTTGCAAAGGAGTATCTTCGTACACGATTTTATCGTTACATGGATGACCTACAAAAGTATTTTTAAACTCGTATATGCAGGCTCCAACGATATTACAAAATGTTATTCACGTCGATGGAATGCACCCCCCAATAAACTTTGTTTTTCTTCTCATCTTCCCTATACGTAATTCACTGTATTGACTATTTTTCTTCGTCGTTCTACAGATTCGTCTGGCATAACGATGGGAATAAATATAATGCATTAGCCTGACAATACCATTAACTTTATCAGAAAAAAGGCAATAAAGCAGTTTATTTATTTCGTAGGGTAAAGAGGGAGGGTTTTAGGAGGGCTGTAGGACGAAGGAGGATGAAAAATAGATGAGATAAGAATCTCGGATAAATAAATGTGTACAGGACGACGCAGAATTCGATGCCCATATTTTCTTTGAAATTCGTCTCGAATTTGCCGTGCCAAAAAGTATTGCAAAGTATTGCGAAAAGTATCCGTCATTGGTTTTGTGTCTTTGGATGAAAAAGCTTTCAAAAATTTTTCAAACTTTCGAAATTTTGTCTCGAATTTAGGTTTTAATTATTGACATTCGTTTCTGGAACACCCCCTACGTATGTATACTACTGACCGGACGGGGGAGAAAGGGGGATGAAAACGAAAGCTTCGCGAGGACAAAGCTTTCAAAAAAAGTTTTCGCTCGCAGACTTTGTATTTAAACATGAAATGTTAACACTTTGTGCACTCTTTTGTATCTTTCTTTTTCATTCTTCCCCCCATTGAACGTCATGCCTCTCTGTGCGGAGTTATCTTGCTGGGCGTTTTCGTGTGCGAGTGTAAGCCACGTAGAATGACATGGGAAAGGCGGAAGAAAGAGGGTAAAAGAAGGAAGGTACGAGGGATATCCAGAGCTTGGATGGAAAAGCAGGAAAAATGCGGTAAAAGTCAAAGAGATAAAGCTTGGTAGGATTGCTGATAATATCTCCCAAATGTAGGTCAATCTTCACGACCTTTTCCTACAATCAGCTTGATACTAAACGAACAACTGGCACTCGGGATCTGTATCGAAGCAAGAAAAATAATAAGAGATACAAGAATCCGAAACTGTCAATGAAACTTTGACATCGTACCGTTTTATTTTTATCATAAATTGTCGATAAACAATCGATCATATTCATTGTGTGGTTCATCAGGCTGACTTGTCAAAAAAAAAACGATAACTTTATAAAAAATCGACAATTTTTTTTTTCAATTCCCAAATGCGCGGTTATCCGAAATACCAGAAAACTACAACAATTGCAACATAGCATATTTTCTTCGAGAGGCGAAAAAACGGAAAAAACGATTCGAATTAAAGAAACTTATTTTTTCATCCGTGGGAGAAAAATCGTGAATTTTTTGAAAATTGTTTTTTCGTGAAAAAAGTCATTGCTTCACTATTCCCGTGTACCGGAAGTTTACTCCACGTACATACACGTACGTACAATACGCTTCGCAGTGGATATCGATTTACGAGATCCTCTAATCGCACGAATAGTTTGCCAGATACTACCTCGAGCTTTCCGAGGAGTTATTCCATGTCCTCCATCCTAATCGCTGTATCGCTATATAGGCTGAAGATATTTCAGGTTTGTGTGCGTTTAAGTAGCATTCACATAGACATTAAATTTGTGTTGTATGCGTGTATAAATTACGTTCAGGCTGTTTCTCGTTTCGCCCTGTTTTAGTTTCGGCTATGGGGTGGCCCATCTCGAGTTACGACGAACTTTCGTCGATCGCGAAACCCAAAGAGAAACGATGAGATATAAACGAGAGGGAGAGAGAGAGAGAGAGGGAGGCATTTCACGTTTCTGTGTGTACGAGTGTTTGTATGCTCCTCGGATTTTCATCTCTCCTCGTCTCTCGTACGATGTTTAACACTTACGTGGGTGCCAAGTGATTAGGAGTCGAAGAATATAAATCCGTACCCGAATCACCGAGGGAGGAACGACACAAATTTAACTTATTACCGTTGGAATCGTAAGGAATTGCGCGCGAAAAGTTATTGATATCAATTGTTCCAATTTTTGCTTCTTTTCGTTTTTTTTTTCTGTTTATGCGTACGAAAATACTCTCGTATAGAAAAGTGCCATGAAACACCTCTCAATAATAATATAAAGCTCTGACATTTTCATTGAAGTCTTTCTTCGTGCAGCCAAAACTTTTGAACGAGTTTGAAGAAAAAAGGGAAAAACTTTTTTTTTGTTTTTAAATATCCCGATATACATATTTGTATACGAAGTTTAATGTTGGATCGACGATGCTTAGTCCTGCGTAGATATTTGCGCTTTCATCAAGCTGTTGATGAAAAGCTTGCGTGAAAGTTTCCACGTATAGCAGCCGAGCTTGCACGATCAAATTCACTGATTCACATTTGCGATATATCCCGGACAAACGCAAACGAGCCATAACGAACGCAACAGTACTGACGACCAAAAGCTTCGTCGATACTGTATATACCGCGAATCTCTTCCGCGGGGATTTAATGAGTACACTATGCCGATACGCTGAAGCGTGATCGTGACGATAATATTCTATATTATTCCGGGGGATGATGGGGGAATGAGGCGAAAATTTTCAATACATCCAGCGCTGTCGAAAATTACGAGAGCGAGGAGAAAAGAGGGTTGAAAAGAGAGAGGGAAGAGAAGAACGCGAACGAATGAATTTTAACGATTAAACGCTACGTGAAAAGCATTCGCGGTAAAAATTTCGTGTGTTCCACACGCGGTATTACGTGCGTCGAATTTTATAATTTCCCAGAGGTGAGTCACACGTTTGATGGAAATGTTTGAATTTTTTTACCATATTTTGCTTATTTCAAATGGCTCGTCCTGTACTCGACGTGAATTTGAAATAATTCGCAACGTTGTGTGTAAAAATTGGAATTTTTGGTTTATTTTTTCTTTTTTTGGCAGTTTCGCCGTAAAAATGTTTGCCGAGTCCCGGAAGCTTTAATTTATTTACTTTATGCGTAATCATTCGAATCACTCACCGGGCCGAACTGTTCGAAGTAATTTTTGACGTCCTCGAGCGTCGTCGGGGCCGAGAGGCCACCGACGAATATCTTCTTTGTCCTTGTCACCATCTGCAACAGCGAAGAATGAAACAGTACTCGTTAGTACTCTGGAATTACTTTCAATTTGTTGATGAGATATCGAAAATTGAGCGAAAACAGGTTTAAACCGTGTAGAATCGAAAATTCTTTGGAAAAACTTGTGTATTTTGACATTTTTATTTTCGAATTGGAAATAACGAACTGAGAGCTCACGCGAATCCTTGGAAAATTATTCATGACGATATAAATCGGGAGATTGGAATATCGCATGAATTGTTACCTTCACTTTGGTATTATCATTGTTATTATTCGTTATTATTCAACGAAATTGCACGCGAGGGTTTTGTGGCCTCTCGAATTCACGTTTGTCAGTCGTATTTTTTTTTTTTTCATACAAAATATGGGATTAAGCATGTTTTGACGATGCGATTCCACCAAAAATCGAAGTATCTCTCAAATTTCAGAGCGACGATATAAAATGACGAAAAAAATCATGAACAGAATTCAGAAAAAAAATCATGAATTTATTTCGCAACGAAAAAAATGTGTGAGTTCGCGAAAATACACTTTGACGAATGTCAAGTACGATCGCATTTTTATTTCATTTTTCATTAGATACTCGAAATCAATTTTTTCAATCAATTAGATGCGCGAAATCAATGCGAAACAACCCCGTTGCATAATCACCAAAGTTCATAGGAAAAACGTTGAAATTATTGAATTAAAAAATAAAAGTTCAGAAATAATTTTCCGAAGATTTTTCCCATTGATATATAGTTTCCCAATAACTTGTCGATACCCGTGGTATCTGAAACCGATGTGCACCATCGACCAGACTGATTACTTTCGGGCTTTTATACCATCGCCCAATTATACTGAAATTTCGCATCGAATTACGATTTTGCGAAAATCGTACCTCCAAAACATTCTCGCGAAATCATTAAAATAATTAATGACGATATAATCACTCGGATATTCCGCGTTCGAGATAAAAATTGTAGAATCATATTATTCCGAAGCAACTTCCACGCACATATTTCATCGTTGATTGCTACTCATATCCGACTTGTGATTCCTGATGGAAGACGCCGTGTTATCGTCTTTTTTGTCTTTCTTTTTTTTTTCATTCTTTAAGCCAGACACACGGTGGCTTTCCGATCCGTGCAATTAATAATGCGACAGTGTAATCATCCCTCGCAAAGCTGGTGAGAGGGCGTCTCGCCGAGGGTAAAAGAGACGCGGGGGATGATTCTCTCGAGAGGGTGTGCGATAGAGTGGAAATTCAGACGAGCCGAGTTCTCACTCCCTCGTTTTTCTCCCGCTCGCGCATATCGTAGGGGTTCTCTACTTCCTTCCCACGAATTCCCCAACGAGGGGATGAAAAAAGGATGGCCTGGAAGATCGTACAACCGCACGAGGGTGAGGAAAAAAAGCCCGATTTATATACACATACAGTGCGTGGGTTTGTTCACAGTCGAGAATTTTACGTACTCTCTGTTGCTCATTCCCTATCGCCGGGCTTTTTTACTCTCGGACGATTTTTTTTTTCCTTTTTTTTCCTGCATCGCGAAATCACCAGTGGAAGAATGCGCGAGAGAAGAAGAGGGAGAGAGAGGAATACGGAGACCGGTGAAGAAATTACGCTTGAAAAATGACAACGCTGAGGACCAAGGAAATTGATAAGAAGCCCTTGGATAAAACGTACGAACGCGGTGATGAGGAGAAAGAGGGTGATACCGCGGCAAAGGGGTTGAAATGCCAGGATAAAGAAGGGGGAAAAGAAATAAATAATGTCTGTGGGCGCGTACATGTATTTGTTAGGGTGGGTCATAATAATCCACTACTTTTTTTTTCACGCACTGAAAAACTGATTGCTTTTTTTCGATCTTTAACGACTTTTTTTTCGAGCACAAATCTGGTGGACTATTCTTCAAGTGTCATACGAAATTCTCGTGAAATCGTGTCAAATCTGAGAAACTTTTTCCATGATGAATAGAAACATAAATAATTAGACAAATTTTCTTCGAACCTTGATTATTCCACCCCCTTAAATCATCGAGAGATCTTTGAAATATTCTAAAACCGATTTTTTTTTCGAAAAATCGTATTCGACACTCGTCAGGTGCAATCGTATCTTTTTTTTCCTTTTTCATTGAGTACTTGATGTCTTTTACAGACTAGTACAAAGGTTAAGGGGTTTGCCTCGCAATCATGGGGTGAGAAATCCGTAACGCGGGTTCTACAAATTTGGTGGTCGTGAAAGCCATTATGTGGGGTTATTTGAAGCACGTCCAAACATCGGCACATATACATAAATATGTAAATATATATATATGTACATACAAATACATGCGAGAGTAAGATCGGGTTGGTAAAAAGCTACATGGGTGTTTCTCTCGAAGGAGGAGAAGGCTGGATGCGAAGCTCGAGCCATGTGGGAAGTGCAAGTGGAGTGAAAAAAGGAAAAAAAGCTGGCAAGGAAGAAAAAGGAAGGAAAAATACTCGAGGAGCAAGCACACGCGAGCAAAGAGCACGAAGTGAGTGAAGGCAGAGGGGGATGAAAGTAGGAAAAGGGATGAAGGGAACGCAGGTCGAGGCAGGCTCTCGAGGAAAACCCACTTGCCTTTACGAGCTCTACGTGTACTTCCCGATAGTTGCGAAAGCTCCGAGGTATCGAGTTTCCCTTCGTGAAGGGTGCGTATATATAACATGTTTATATACATACATGTATGATTGTGCGTGTATGCAAGGGCTGAATTTTTGCGATGGTGAGTTTTTCAGGAACTTTTCCTACTGCGATTTGAACAAAATATCTTGTAAATGTCCCCACTTGAAGTTGGCTTGTACAAATAAAGAAAAAAAAGCTCTTCCATTGAACAAGGATCAGGAGCTAGAAAGCCATAATGACAAACCTCCGGCCACGTTTCAAAGTTGTTCGATTTCAAAATGATACTTTTCCAGCTGGTAATGAGGAAAAAGTTGAGAGCAAGAGTGAGAGAGAGGGAGAGAGAGAGAGAATAAAGGATGGAATAAAAAGCTTTGAGAAAATCCCTTCCACCCCTTGAAAAAAATTTTATTACCCCCTAGTTAAGAGTAAACGATAATGGGACTTTTTTTTACGTTTCTTTTCTCTGTTTAACAATTGACAGGGTTGTTTGAGTAGAGGCATCGTCGTGTTTTCCACATGGAGAACGATCCAACAATGAGAGAAAAAAAAGATTCATTGCAAATGATTAAGTGAAAAAAAAGGAGAACGGAATACAAGATCGAATGGGGAACAAGACTCGCTGGGTGCTTGCCAGTTCGATCAAAATCTCGATAATACGATCGTTTTATAATGCAGCTTCCAGGTTTTTCCGAGCCAGCATTTCCCGTCTGTGGAATCTTCGTACGCGAGAAGAAATCGAAAGAATTCGACGAATCTTTCAAAGGGGAAATAAAAAAATGTGAGCCTACGGGAGATCGCGGAGATGCTGTTGCGGAGGAAATTGTCTGGACAAATTATTCCACGCGATTAGGCAAAGGGAATACCGCGATAAAAATTGATATGTAACTTCAATTTTATGCGAATTATCTTCTCCAAGTCGTGAATATTTTTTCTTCTTTTTTTCCATCGAGTTATGAAACTCTAAATGGTGTCAATTTTTATAACAGTTTGTACAGCAAATAAAATAGAATTTCGCGTACTACCCTGAGAGAATTCCTTTCGAACAATAATGACAATAAAAAGGTAACAACAAATTGTTGAGGAAAGAAAGAAATTTCTCAAAATATTCGGAAAACTTATTTTCCTACCACGTTAAATTCTTTCGCCGTGTTGATCTTTTTTTTTTAATTCTGGAAAAGTGTCAAAAATTGAAAAATTGCATCCCCTATAGAATAGTAAATGAAAAATCAGATAGTCGAATATTCAATTTTGAATAAAAAAAATTCAGCTATCTAAATGAAGTTCTTACAATTTTAAATTTTTAATTAAAAGTGCAGTTATTCAAATGGAATTATTTGCAATATTTAATTTTTTTTCTGTACCTACAGTGGCTCAGCTTTTAATACAATTTATCGCCAAGTTCTCTGGCTCTTTTGCATCATCGCTGGCCTCATCTGCTATCTTTTACTTTTAAACTGGACGGCCAATATCTTGAATGGAAAATCTTGAATATCTTGGCTGCAGACTTTCACCCTCTCTCACTCACCCTAGTTATATATATACACATATACACGTAAAAGAGGGATTGCAGTCGTCTTCATCCGAATAAGTAGTCATTTCTCTTTTCTGTTTCTCTCTCGCAGATGTCCTTTTTTTCATCTCCGTCTCCTCACTGATGTAAAATCGGAGACAAAACTATCCCTGAGAGTTCGCGATTTTTCTTCTCGCAAAAGTCTGCTAAAAGAGTCTCCATCCTTCGCTCTCTCTCTCTCTGTCCCTCCTTCTCGTCTCGTTTTTCTTCTCAGCTCTTCGCCGCAAATCCTCGGTCGCGAAAAAAAGAAAGAAAATCGGAAGAATCGGTGACTCGAGCCCCGTCAAACTGACGAGCGAGTGGTCTCCGTGAAGCTCGGTTGTGAAGAATAAGAAGAGGAAGATGCTGCGTGGAACTGAGAGTGAGGGAGGCAAAAAGTCCGAGAGTTTGGGAGAGAAAAAAAACGCAAACTCGGATATAAATGGAGAGCGAAAGAGAGAGCGAGGAGCGAGACCGATACATTTATTTAATTTTCGTGAAAATCCACGGTAGTCGCGATTTCATTTTCATCCCCTTGCTATCCTCTCTACCACCCTTTTCAAATCTGCGGACTTTATACACTTCGCTGATTAGCTATCTTTTCTGTCTTATGTTTTTCCTTTCCCCTCGCTCTCTCCTTGATTCTTTCACTCGGGTCGTCTAATTTCATGGCTCTTTCATCCGTATTTAAGAAGCGAGAGTGTATTTTTGTCGTAAAAAATAGCGCAAGAGTGCCTACGACGGAGAGACGGTACGAAATTGGAAAAAAATTTTGGTGGATTTTGAAATTGCTATATGACGCGTAAGGGTGTGCGTATTTACGAAGGAAAAAAAAACATTTTCATTTTCAAACAATTTATTTCCCCAGAAATTGGTGTTCTTTTTTTTCAACAAATTTCTAATGCTTTAACTCTGAAAATATCCATGTCAATTTCATGAAACCTCGCCAATGAAATTTAAAAAAAATTCTAGCAAATTTCTTGAGGGATCCCCGGTTATCTCCTCTACGTAATGAACTTCGTAAAATGAACGATCGATTTTCAATGATTTAAAAATTCACTTACATTTCATTACACCGGCTGGATTACGTTTTTAGACAAGGGAGAGCGGAAGAAGGGAAGAATTAAGGTGCAGACAGGGGCGAGGGTGGATGATTGAGTCAAGATAAAAAAATTGGGACGATGCACAGGGAATTGAGGCTGGAAATTCCTCCGAGAATTTGTATTAAAGGGGTTAAAGGTCGCGAAGGGTTGAAACGAGAGCTAAAACCCCGATATTTAAAGAGCTCGACAATGACGGAAAGGGGATATTCTTTTTTCTCCCGGATTTCGATGGCCCCCTCGTTTATATCCTGCTCCTCCTCGTGCGGTTAATGCAGAAAAAACAGATCCCTGGAGATTTTTGATTTCCTTCGTAAAAATTCAGGGAAAAATTTGCAAAGTCGATTACTGACGATTACTCGAGTACGATTACGAGAAGCGACAAGGGAAACCATCGATAACCGCACACAATTTCTCGAGGAATAATTTTCAGTGAATAAAGTTTTTTAATTCGTGTTCGCTTCTTTCCGGTTATACTTTTTCTTCATTGGGGCGAGAACGAATTTGCCGAGACGATTTTCATTTATTCGCAGATCAGAAAATAACGATCTTTCGAACGTCACGAAAATTTGCAGGGCCTTAAGGAAGTACAGGAGGTACTGTCATGTCCAAAAATCCCTAGCACGCGAGATGATACTAACGCTTACGCCATGAAGAAAAAGTTAACTTTTTCCGAGACTGTACATTCAAAAACCAAGTTTTCATATAACAGATTGCACCACTATTATCGATTATTTTATTTGATTTTTTATTAAAAACGGTGTTGGTAGTGAATAATCAACCGTTTACTGATATAAAATGTTTTCAATATCCCTATTTTATAATATTGAAATAATTAATTATGTCTTTGAAAAATTTGGCAACGCTGTAAGTGCGAGCGTGTTGGTGTGCGTACATGAGGCTATGAACAGTATTGTTTACCTCAGTTCACCTAACCTCTGCGTGTGTGTACTGTCGCTTTGAATCAATAAATTGTGATATAAAAACGAATAAAAATAAGTGACGAAAACGGACGATAAAACCACTTATAGAATTATTAGGATTAATAATTATTAATATTGTTAATAACCTCATAAGGGTTTTACATTCGTTATGTCATTGTCGAGCTGATTTATATTTCACACGTTGTTACTTGATTTGAAATTCCCTCTTCTCTTGCCGCCATATTGCAATGCTGCATTGCCGTCTATTCTAACCTGAACTGAATGGTTCATGAATTTCTGAAAATATTGCATTTTAAATGTTTATTTTCGCAGTTATTAAGGTACCCTTTGAGCAATGTTAATGTTTTAATTAATAAAGATGATTCTTATCAAGCGTAAATGTAGTTTTTTAAACGGCTGGCACCATTCTATACATTTATTTTTCAATATAATTGGCAGTTGATCACAGTTACTATAGGGTAACAATGTTAAATTGCCGATTTTCAATAATTTTTTTCGGAATAAATATGAACCCTACTTGCATGAAAATTTAAGGGAAGGTATATTTTATATTTTTCTGTCAAATCTGAAAATTTCGTATTTTTTGCATCATTTTGGCGAAGGTCCTGTACTTCCTTAACGAGGACTTTTTGTTTGTTTCGCAAAATGATAGAAACAACGAGATTCAATCGCATCTGAGGCATTTTTTAATCAGCAAAATTGAGAACGAAGGATTTTGTATTGAATATTTCCGAACCATTTTTAACAGACTGCGAAAATGAGGAATTCCTCCGGACTCGTTTTTGTTACCGTTTTTTTAAGCTTCTCGAAAAAATAAAAAGCGCGAGATTGCATTTTTTATTTCGTTTCGAGGTGTTTACACAGGTGTGGGTGGTACGCGTGTGAGTATTTTTCATCAGAGCGAAAAAGTTTGAAAATGAGAATTAAAAGAGAAAAAATATCCACATGGTTGTTCTGGTGTAGATAAACGGAAGTACACTGTCACGATTCTTGAATTCTCGCGGAACAATTTGCGCAATTTTTCTCGCGTATACGGACAAAAAAAATCATCGTGCTGGTGCATACCAACCGACTGACAATGAGTGAAAACGGTCGACGAGGAACTGTTGGTTCTGAATAATACATAATGCATGTACATTAGGGTGTTTCGTTTTTTGGGAAACATTTTTTTCCGACTTTCAGGTTAAAAACCTCATAATACATGATGTAACAGACATTTTAACGGAAGTGAACATTTACAGGTCAACTATACAGACTCAGCTGACTCGGAAATTTAATAACTGGGAAGTTTTTTTTTCGGTTCAACCTCGTTTTTTTCTGCCCACAATATGTTTATATAAAAAATAAAATTTAAGGCTTTGCAGAGCATGAAATTCTCCGCAAAAAGTTCCTCAGAGTCAAGCATGCACCATAGATATTTTGAGTTACAGCAGAGCATGAACGATGATAATTTTGAAAAAATTGGGTAAAATTAAGAACATTAAAGAAGCATTATAACTCGAATTCCTTGTATCTCGGCATTAAATGACATAAAACTGTTGATGATAAATTGCTGGTTAAAAAAAAATCGTTGCTTGCAATGAAATTTGTTATTTCGTAATCACTGTTATTTTTTTATACGTGCATTTAAATAACAAGCCGCATTTTCATAAATAATCAATCACGAAATTTTCTAATTACTCATAAATGAGATCTGATAATTCATTTTATTGCATTTACGATCCATTTTACTCAAATTTTCAAGTGCCTCTTGGAAGCTCTATAACTCTCAAAATATTGACGGTTCGTGAGTAACTTTTTAAGCAGAATTTCATGCTCTAAAATTCACGAACTTCTTTCTCATTGAAAAAAATATTTAGGGCAGAATAAAATGATTTAGAGTGGAAAGAGGCTCACCTCCGCATTATTTGAATGGCGAATGAAATTTTTCAATGAATCAAGTCTGTAATTGCGTTGGAATTTTTTTACTGGCATGAAAATTTCTCTCACAACATGCTTTGTCAACTTTTCAACTCGCAGCTTGTATAGTTTTGTTGTTTTTTCGACTTGTACAAAACAAATAAAATTATGCCTAAAAATGACACACCCTAATGTACATGTACACTGTATACAGTACGAGAGAAGAGTTCTACTTGTTGTGCCGCGGCATTATGTAAAAACCGGAAGGCCATTACAATTTTACAACTTAGGAAGAGTGGCTTTATAGTTTCATCGTTCGCAGGGGACAGCTAGACAACCGTTGCGGTGTAAAAACTCGCAGCGAAGTAAAGATTATTTTACAAACAGGCGATATATACAGAACGCGCTTTAAACCTCTTACTGCTGCTTATCCCATGCGCGACCACCACCTTTTTTCTCTTTTTTTTTCTTCTTCAACGTATCCCCCTCCTTTTTTCTCTCTTTTCACCTGCAAACAGCATCAAGGATGGCATCCTTCTCGCTCTTTCAGCACTCGATAATTCTCGAAGAGACAGAAAACTGTGTCAATTTTCTGTGCCACGTGTCTAGCTGTTGATCATCCGCTAATTAATCCTCTCTCAAGGACGTATGAAGTCTCTATCTTATAACGAGATTTTCAAGTACTCAGCGATGCGATAAAAATCTTTAAAAAAATCAATCATACAGAAGATAACAAGCGCACTCGATCGCCCCCTGAGAATGTTCCATCGGAGATGAAAAAGAGCAGAGGACGAGTCTAATTGATTATAAAAAAAGTCGTCAATTTCACGCAACTGTCCTCGGGTATTCTACGTAAATTTCATATTCGGGACATTATTTTTCCCTAATATACGCGCTGAAAAATTTCTCATAAAATTCTACGTATAATTCCAGCATCCCACGATGATGCATTTTTTCTTATCGACGAGCTTGCGAAAAACGGTTGGCAAACTTTGGTGAATATTTTTTCCCGCCAAAATACCCAGATCCTGATTAGTTTCGAAGGGTTTTCACTCGAGGCTGACCAGAGGGAGAACTTGAGTTCCAGCGGATTCCGATGTATGAGCACCCTCCTGTACCAATTCATTGACGGATGGAATTACACCGCTGTATGCAGAACTGAACAAATATCGAAGGATGCTGGTACGTTTGCGCCAAGATATCGAATGGCCCGACCGATTGAAACCTCGGAGGTATTGTTGAATCGCAAAGACAATTTCCACTATTGCCCTTCGCGCCCTTACACGTCTTCCGGATTGCGTACACTCAGGATCCAGTTTTATCCTCTGGCTAATCAGGTTATCCCGATTGTTAATCAAATGCGATTCTGCAATTTAGGATTAACAGGATCGGGGGAGATACGAAAGCGATGGGGTGAAGAGAAAATGGGAATTAACCCACACGAGGGTGAGGGGGTAGAGGATCTCTGCGGTGGACCTCTTGAAGCTCGTGGATTCTGCACGATTAATTTCCAATTTTATTGAACGAGAAATAACGATCGAATGAGGGTCTGCTGGGAAACCAGGGGAGACTGAGACTTTGTGAAATATGAAAGGAATCAACGAATTCGTACTCATTGCCAGAGAGAGGAGAAAAGACCCGTGAAACGGGAGGCTGCGAAACGTTGGAAGCTCATAGGTGGTCCTCGCATTATCCCCGTGAGGGAGAATCGAGTTGAAGGAAGTTAAACGACAGATGGGAGAAATGTATGGAGAATATGGAGAGCGATTTTGAGTAAAATGCTTATCATCCGGAGGGTTTTAGAGGGAGTTTTATCGTGAAACGGACGACTCCATTTTGGCCTTTCTTCTTATTCTCTCACGTATGGAGCAAAGCGGGTTTGGATAAACGCCAATGGTTCGAATTCTTCTCCTCCCTTGGCTGGGAGGAAAAAAATGGTCTCTCTTCGTTGTGCATTCCATTCGTGCTGCTGTGGCAAGCAATTTTTGTGTTATCAGGATTTGGAAGCCCCTAACTCGGAGTGTCCGCTATCGTAATTGGAATGTCGCATCATTATTACGAAATAACTGTCTTTTGAGGGAGTTCGATAAACTAATTGAGACTCTAAGAGTAGTCCTCATTTTTTCAAACGTTAGTCTAGGAAATAGGATTTTTTAAATCTAGTTTACACTCAGGATGTAACAAAAAGTCCCAGCGATTAATTTCAAGACCGTCGCGCTCGAGAAACGAAGTTGCCTTTGATCTCTGACACTTTTTCAAGTTTTTACAACCGGAGCTTCGATTACGCGGTCCTGAGACGTCTCCGAACGTGTATGAAACAGCCACCTCGATCGGCCTAGAATCCGAAATTCCATCGCTTCCTGCTGTTTTAACAAAAACGTCCGAGCGGTTTTGTCTCGAGTATCGTTCAGACTCTGCGTTTGCAATGTTCGCTACCTTCACTGAATCACCCTGTATATCTCTTGTCCAACATTTTTCTTTTGCTTACTAATCTCTTCTACTCTAGTCGTTTGGTTTTTTATATATGCATGTATAATATTTATATATATAATATATATATGGTACTGGGGGATCCTGTCGGGTTTCTGGAGCACATGAACTTAGCGAGAAGTCTCTCCGGTGATTTTCCCAATGTACACGTAAGTACGTCAAGTCTGCGAAGCTTCTTGTGCTTCTTGAGCGTACGATCGGATCGTCCATAAGTACTTTGGAGAAGTGTGGCGACCGGTTAAAGCAAACCTGGGATGTTTCACGACTAATGCAGCGAAAGAGAAACAGAGAGAGAGAGAGAGAGAGAGTGAGGGAGGCAGGAAAGGGAAAATTTCTTATAGAGTGCTTCAAAATATTCAACGTCACATTTGTTCATAAATTCTTTTGATTTTTCTTACGAATCCACCGACTAGCGCAATTGAGAGCAAACCAAATTGCGTCGATGAATTACTCATCGAATCGTAATCCTCCAAAATTCAATCGCGTTTTTTGAAAATTATAGAAAAACCGCGGTAATATTATCGATTGAAATTTGTTTTTTATTTCGAAAAAATTCTGAACATTTCAGGGAATCAACAGAGAGCGAGACGAAGCAGAAGGGAACATTTCTTGCATAGTTCTTGTTGTTATTGAATTGTAATTTTCGAAAATTTAATAATATTTTTTTAGATCATTGAAAAATCCGAAATGTAGAGCACCCGAAACCCGATCGAAAGAGAATTCCGGTGACTGAACGCGGGGAAAAAAAATTTTTTGCACTTTTTGTACCACCGGCCAGCTCCGGACATTTGAGATTTTTGAATGGTCTCGAAAAAAAACCGGTCTTCAATCGAAACTCCATTATACACACAAGAGTGTAGAAAGAGAGAGAGAGAGAGAGAGGGAGAGAGAAAATAAAAAGAAAAATGTATATTCACAGGAACACAAGAACTGAGTGCAGTTTTGTTTTACATCTGCTCTGGGGAACGTGTATAACGTTCCGGGACGCAATTTTGCGGTGTGCAAATGCGTAACGCTAGTGGTCTTTATGACCATCGTAGCGCGAATGGGTTTACGCTTGTGCTTCTCGCGTTTCTCCCTTGAACGTTTTTTTTTCTTTCTTTCATTTTTTTTTCCTTCGTTCCTCTCGTTCCTACTTATCGTGTCTCAAAGGAAACGTGGAACTGGCACCGTGACTCAAGGCTAACGAGAAAGTATAACCTGTTACCTCACCATGGTGAACGTTCATCTCGCTGGAACGATGAAAAATCTTCCACTCTTTATTTTTGAGTACCTTCATCTAATTAAACAGAAGAAAAAAAAGCATCGAGTGCGTTAGCTTAAAAAAAAATGAATCAAATCGTAAATTTGGCGCGGAATTGTCCATATGATAATTTACAGTGTTAATCTCAATTACGATTATCAATAATTACACAATAATACAATAATTGTACTTTCAACTGCAATTAATTTGTAATTATCATCTTGGACGTTTGTATACTTTTTAATTCAACTCGTTGCACGCTAGGAGAAAGCGTCACAAAATTCACATCCGTTTCGACATTGCGAGCAATTTTTTCCTACGCTGGATGTGAATTGTGGAATATTCGCGTTAAAGTGGTTAAAAAAAGATAGAAGAGGAAAATGCTTTTCGAGATATTTTTGTACTTTTTCGCATCCGAAATTTTTGTCGATTTTTTTTCTAATGAATCCGTTGCGTGGGATGTTAAATTTCCCATAAAAAACTCTGCTGAAGTTGGAAGGGCCGAAATATTTACGAATGTTTGATTTAAAATAATTGGCCCTGTCAATTGTTTCAGTGAAATAAAATATTTTTCACCCGCCTGTAAAAAAACTAGTGTAGGGGGTTTGATTCACCGCAGTATAGGGTCGTTCGAAAACGAGGGAAAAATGTAGATAGAGAAAAACGAAAAAAATATTTCGATATAACAGGAAAATTGATCCTCAATTATCTGCAGTTCCAGGATAAAAACAAAGTAAAATACCGTTGCGAGGATTTTTTTTTTCAAGTCGAAAACTGCTGCTTTTTTGTGAGGAATGAGAAAAATACTCAAAAATAGCAAATGTTGCTTTTAACACCCTAATGTATATACATGTATGCGTGTACGCATCGACGTATAAACATAAGGGTGAGCCGGTTTGCGGCATTGAGGCCATCTCTATCTTGGCTTAAACTGTTTGAGTTGTGACTTTATCGGATTACGAGGGAATCTCGGCACCCCAAGTTGACGAGGGTGAGTGAAACAAGAGAGAGGGAGGGTCGCTTTACCACGTTATAAGCGAGAGCCTCGAGGGTGTTTTCGAGTTGGGGGATCGCCTGAAACTATGAAGATCGGACCATTTTTTTTTCACCTTCATACCTACATCGGAATACGACTTTGTATTTGTTAGAGTGAAATATTTCCGTTCGAAAGTTTTTTTCTTTTTTCCACGGATACGAAACTTAGGAATATTCAAGGGGTTAAGAAAAACAAAAAAAAATATCGAAAACTGACGAAGTTAAAATTTTTTTTGTTAATTGAAGTTTTATGACAGTATATTATTGATAAATTTGCTCAAAAATGTTACAAAATGTTGCACAAAACTGGATCTTTTCGCCGGAAAGGTTCACGATTTATCGTTTAGATTCAGAAATATCATTCGAAAATTGAACAATTTTTGAGGTAACTTTGGAACTTTTCCGACAAGCTCTGAACCATGAATTAATAAATCACGGAGTTTAATCAAACATTTTTTTTTATATATGAATAATAGTATAATATAATACGATTAATAGACATGATATATTACGTCTAATATTTTTCGAATATATCCCGCAAGCTCTACAAGTATTCGCAAAAACCTTTCGCATCAATAAACCGCCAACGTAATTCAAAGTTTTTAAGAACAAGAATAAAAAAAAAGTATGATGACGAATAATCGTCGACTCGGGGGAACATCAATCTAACCTCTTCGTCTGCTCCGAAACACTTGGATCTACTGACACATTTGTGTCTCTCCAGACAATTCTGTATGCAATTCTCCAAACTCGATACTGCCATATCTACCCCTCGAAATATCTGTACTCAGTCTTTTTTCGCATTATATACATCTTGTCTCTGTCTCTCTCTCTCTCTCTCTCTTTCAGTACGTATTGGAAAATCACGTGTCACTCTTTAAGCTCGAAGATAAAAGCTCCCCAGTAAGCGATGTATGGATAAAAACGAGGAAAAGAATTTTCCATTTTGTATATATATATTATATAAGTATATATATATATGATATTCCCTCGGGAAAGTCACGAGCCTGACGCTCATGAATCGAGCATCAGCTGCGAGTCTATATACGTCAAGTTTTCCAGCCCCCGTCTCGTCGTCCATTTTCCCGAGCTTTTCCTTTGATCCGCATTAATGTCGGGGATGATAGTTGAGCTTTTTTTTTCCTTTCCTCTCTCATTTTTTCCCTCTCTCTCCATTTCTGTTCCACTTTTTTTTCTCAACTTTGGCTCGCTCTCCGGGCCTCGAAGGAGAGTATATTCAATGCAAACGACAGAACTGGCAGTGCGTCTGACAAAAAAAAAAGCTCCGCTCCAATTTTACCTGCTGATGATATTCTGTCTGGTTAAACAAAAATTCATCCCTTTTTTGTACTGTTTTTTTGTTTTAACTTCATTCATCGCGTCACGATGGCGGGCTCCGCGTACGGAAGCTGCACAATATTGCTGACTCGTTAAATTTTGTCGTTTTTAATGGCAAAAGTTGAGGGGCGAGCTTTCGCTTTTTTGGGAATTTTTTTTTAACGAGTTTCGTGCATTTTTTACGGACACAATTAAAGTGTAAAATTGACGAGAAGAAATTTTCTACACCGTCAATCATTTTTGAATTAATTTGATGCATGAACTGATGCGAAAACTCTTTTATTTAATTTTTTTCGAACGCTTTTTCTCCATGAATATCATAGCTTTCATCATTCGCTGATATATATTTCTTACAGCAATATTTAAATGCGCAACTGAATGTGTTGGATGATTATATTAACGGTGAAAGTATCGTTAACGAAGCAAAGACGGTTTAATAATAATAAATGTTCGTACAGCGTCTCTAACTGCCTTGACACTCATTTCGTAACATCGAGGAGCAAATTTGTTTCGCACTGCGAGTACGATAATTGCTCCACATACGCGACAAAAAAGCTGAACAAATAAGCGCAAAGTCCTCAGGACGAAATTTCTTTTTCGCAACGAGAATTATGTCACTGCTATTATCGTTCAATCCGAACGTCGGAGTCTGATCGCTTACAGGATATATCCGCTTAAGCATTGTGTTTAATATTACTTTTTACCAAGCAATTTTTCTCGCGACTTTAAACAAATACTACCTCATAAATTTTATTCGGCAAAAACAAACCAATCTCACAACAGAAAACTTGCTAAACTGAGATAAAAATCAATTTGTTGATGAATTTTCCCATTTAAAATGTAAAATCTGTAAAATTTTATCGATCTTTTTCAAACCGATTGAGAAACGTTTGAAAAAAAAATCGTTATACTAAGACATTGATATTCTCTTTTCATATTTCTCGAAAAATCGCGACTGCTTCATTACAGATATTGCTCTCTGAAATATTCCTCGATGTAACGTAATATACCCGATTTTTTTTTTCAAAACACGATTCGCGTCGTCGATGAGAATAAATAAAAATCCATCGAGTACCAAATCTTTTCTTCCGGACGAGTGAAGAACAGAGATTGAGATGAAAAAAGAAGAGGAAAGAAGACTGAGTGGACGATCGAGGGCCGGAAAAAAAGGGTAAGAGAAAAAAGACGAGAGCGAAACTCGACGAGAGTGTACGGTCGAAAGAGGAATCGAGAGACTTGTGGGATTGCTTGGAAACGATGAGAGTTTGTCTGTCCTTTCTGAGGACGAGTAAAAGGTAGCATGTTAAGGAGAAAGGAGAAAAAAGATGAGAGACAGACGTGAGAGTTTGAGGGCCAAGGAGAAAGAAGGGGGGTGGGGGTGGAAGGGCTAGATAAAATGCCGTACCAGCAGAGAGGGCTGAAGCGGATTCGAAGTGGGGTTAACCTACTTCTGCATTTTGGTCGTTTGTTAGAAGGATAAATGTGTATAAGTAGAGGGATGAAAGTGGTGTGAAATGAGAAAAGTGAACCTCCCGAAATGTCTCTGTTTCAACTTTCCCTTGCGTGCCTCCTAATACGCTGCATCGCGAGTTTTACTCCAAATCGGTAAAATTCATCGTTCGATGTATTCCCAATTTTCCTATTATATTATAATATTGGGGAAAAAAATCATATCGCAGCCTGTCACTCGGTCCGAAAATGGTAAATTGTTCATTTCCAAATCACGCTTTTCGTATCACTGATATACTTACTTACGTGGGTGGAAAAAAAAATGCACAAAAGCGGTAAAAGATTTTTACTGAAAAGTATTCCTACACGCTCGTAAAAATTCATCTGCGTTTTGCATTGAGAGTTTTACTCCGATCGGTGAAATATATCTTTCGATTATTTTTTATTTATTATTTTCACATCAAATTTTCGATGTCAGCAATTATACATTTTTACGTATGTGAAAAAAGATACATTCAAAACGGAAGCTGTACGACTTTTTACTCCAATTCGATAAAATGTATCTCGCTTTCAATTTTTTCCCAATTTTCGTATCAAGTCCTAAAATTCAAAGAAAAATCGACATCAACAGCTCGGTAAGAAAATTGAAATTTCCCTATTTTTGGATTACATTTTTTGCCTCAGCGATGTACATGTTACGTGTGTAAAAAAATATTTTCAGTGGAAAAGGGTTTTACATTCTCGAGAAAAATAATTTGTCATGTAACAGCTGTATTTTTTTCGATCGTCTGATTTTTTTCGTTTGGAGGTTTGACGAATGTTTCAAAAATCACATCTCGATCTTCGCTTTGTTTCCCGCGAAGGTTGTTAAAAAATACATGACCTATTTCACTATTCGGCAGCAAGTACGAACATAGTTATTATATCGATCGCCCCATCACTCTGATTTAAAAGGGTTTTGATGTAAAAAAGACAAAAGAGTGATTTTTCCGTCACTCAATAGCTGAATCGAGAGGATTTTTGTTCGAGGTTTAAGCTCCCGCTGTCTTTCACTATCGTGCATGATGAGAATCCGGTCGTTTTACAACCACCGTACAAATATTCCCGAGTATAATTGAAACAATTTTTCTCGTTCGAATTCTCTCGATATTTTTTCAGTAAAAAATAAAAATCGAGTTTTCTTCACCATCGAATCCTCAAATTTCACGCGCTTCCCTAATTATTCTTGCAAACATTATTTAATCTCGAAACAAGAAAAAAAAACTCGCAAATTTTCACCGTTCTTTGAGCCACGTTTGTAAAAAATCATTTTCCTCTCCTTTGACCTTGCGGGCGGGTCATTTTTCAATCGGAAAGTTGCAAGAAATGAAAAATAACAACGCAATATTACTCGTACGAAATTATTTCGAAGTTTATTATTTTTTCCCAGACGATAAGGAAGAAAGGAAGGTTGGTTTCCATCCCCCTCGCACCCCCTCCGCAATTTACGATTTTTCCGTCGATTGTTTTTTTTTTCAATTTTTTTCATCTCATTGTCTCTCTCTCCGATGCAACTGTACTGATTGCTCGGATTTGCACAGCCAGACAACCGCGGGGAAAACCGATTTTCTCCTTTAATCCCTGTGGTGAACCACCCTTCCATCCCTTCCGGCAAGTGTGGGAGAATGTTTTTTTTTCCTCTATTCGCGCGAAGTATCGATTCCAATCCGTCTCTCGGATTACGCGGAGATGGAACAGCCCCCTCCTCCTTCAGACGGACGAATCAAATTTTTTTTCTTCCATTCGATTCGCATTTTCGTCTCATTTCGTCTGTGTGCTAGTGGTTTTTTTTGTCAAGCCATGTTTAATATGACTCGTGTGATTATTTCAAATCGTTCACAATGTTTTTCGAGTCTATCTCTTTAATGCGAAACGTTTGTTCTCCCACGCTTGATGATCGATGAAAGTTTAAGAGTCGAAACTGTATAGGACTTTACTTCAGAGCGATGTTTTATGAGGGTGTTTTCATGAACTTTAGCACTCGGGTGGCCAAGTCATAAAAATCATACACGGAGATGCAATGGCTTCACTTTACGAAGGATATTTGATGAAAGAAGAAGGATGGCGAAAGAGGTTGGGAAAATAAATAGACCCTACTATGTTTTCAACGCCATGTATGCGTACGAATCTTTTAGGGTGGTTTCAAAAAGTTGAAATATTTGTTATTTCAGATTCACTGTTATTAAGAATTCAATTACCCACGAGAGGACTCCCTCGTGAAATTTGTCAATATGTTTTTTCTCAATTTGAGACATTTCGAAGGATTTCATTTTGATAAGAGCTTTAAAGTGCTTATTCAACATGAAATATTCATTCATGCTTTGGTCTGTAACTTTACGACAGTTGGACTCGCAGATTTAACTCTGAGGAGAGTTTTTTTAAGAAGATTTAAAGCCCGACTCGACGGATTCATTGGAAAAAAATATCATTTTTATAGAAAAGCACGAAAATTTCGTACAAGGCATCATTTTCTTATCTAAATCAAATGTAAAAATTAACCGTCAATGCACCAGCTGTAGAATCGCTGGACGTTATCTTTTTTTATTTATTTTGGAAATATTTTCGGGGATTGCGAAGATTTATATCGTTTTTTTTTGACCGCCCTAAGGTATTTAAGTATAAATATGAAACAGAGAACAAGGGATCGAGGGAAGCTATCTTATTTTCATGAATTCTCTCCTCCCGTCGTCGCCACTCACAATCTTTTTCCCAACCTCGTTTATCCTTAACGAGGTCTTCGTTGCCGCGCAAGGGAGGCTCGTGTGGGGACGGGCAGAAACATCGCCAGATAAAAATGAGATTTCGAGCTTAACGAGGCACTGCGCGAGAAAGGGGTGGTTGGAAGAGACGCGAAAGGGGTGAAAAGATAAGAAAAGTATCGCGACGGAGTAGCGACAAATAGAAAATCTTCGATGGAAACTGAAGGCTCTTCTGTCACACATCGACTCTTCTTCTTCGTCAAGTGGAAAGATGCTGTACCAGCCAGACGACCATATTTTTTTTTGCACTTTTTATCTCTCCGTTTTCTCTCCTCGGATGATCGAAATTGCAATGCAAACAGTAGGGGTTCTCTACTCGTTACGTTACTTTTCATCGGATTTCTCGGATTATCGAAGATCTAAGGAGAAAAATCGCACATTATATAATCACAAGGGGAAAAACTAAATAACCTGATCACGAGATCAAACGGGTGCCAATTAATTCAGGAAAATTCCACGAGTACACGAAAACGTACAAAAAATATCATTTGCGGCTAGGGGTTGATCGATTTTTTTTCATCGACGACTACAGGGAGGACGTGATACTTCTTTCTAATCTTCGACATTCCGAGGACAAGGAAAATCAATGCAAAACGAAAATTTCACGATTCCTCGTGTCTTTTGATGGGCATGTTGCATGTAATTTGAGATAATTACAAAAAAACCGCTCGTGGTTGAAAGTGAATTTTTTTTCTCACTTTGCGCGTACAACTAAAATCATATTTCGCTCTTTTTCTCCACGTATCGGCCAATGTTGACAAAGTTTATGACAGAAAGATGATTTCCTTTGTTTTTCGTACCTTTTCAGAGGTGATTAGCGGTGTGATGTACGTGGTGACCGCCGTTGTGTGAGCTTTTTGCTGACAGATGTTCTCCTGGTACTGAGTACCGTTAAAATAGAAATTTGTCGGCGTCGTTGTGAAGCCGACTTGGTAATTCTCTCACTTTAGCGAGAGAATCGTCGAAATTTACTGGTACTTCTTAGAACACCCAATTCGAATTATTATATACACTTAAATTACGTGTATATATATATATATATGTATTTATATGAATGTACTACATATATACAGATATATGTGTATGTATAATATGTATATGTATATATCTCTTTTTTAAATCGCCCGCTTTCACCTGCCGCTCCACTTCACACCTCGCGTTATGTAATGTCACGAAATCTTGCTGTTCCCAATTATTACGATTAATGTTATTTTGATTATTATTTCCACCGCGATAGGAGGAAAAACGCGAGGAACCGTCGAGCTTTTTCTTCGCTCTCCGTTATTACGATGTATTCTCAATCACAATCGGAAAGCACAGGAAAAAGAAACCATACACATCGACGTTGTGTTTACGTATCTGATTCAACGTGGCACGATATTTCACCCTTAAATTCCACCCTCCTGTGTGTATACTTGTTTATCGGTATTTCTCTCACTCTATGCTGCATACATGTGTACTCCTGTATTCAAGATGGGCGCACGTGTGCGTCGCCTTCTCACCCCCTTTACACTTTGCTATATTCGGCAGCCAACATGTACGTGCTGACATCAACGTAAACGCATAAACACGTACACATAAATCCAAGTGTGGAATGGCTTTATATCACGTTATTCTTGATGTTAAAAGCCCCGATAAACACAAGTGATCACGTATGTTGTTTTCTCGTTTATATCTAATTATTCGTTTTATTTTCCTATTTTCGATATCTCAGAGATCGGAGAACGTTGTCAATTACACATTCGATGAGGATGATAACGTCGAAATTTTTTCAAACACCATGAACTGTCCACCGGATATTTCACGGTGTCCGTTGAATAACGGACTTTATCTACTGGGATGACGCTCGATCAAGATTTTCCAGAGTTCTCCGGGGAAAAATGAAAAGATAAACAAAACAAGCTGCAGTCGATATCGCGAGATTCAAGCAGCAGCGATATCCAACAAATGCGAGCGGAACTCACGACGAGGTGAAAATCCCAGCGCGCGATAAATAAAACGAGGGAGAAAGAGAGAGAGAGAGAGAACACGGGAAAAAAGACCGATCAGGCAGGTGGTCGTGCGTTTCTGTCCGGTTATTATCCGAGGTCTACAATAATGCTACACGCTGTAGCGCCGAGAACGGAATGGGACGACCGTGGGATGCCCGGGCAGTTCACCCGTAGCCATGGAGGGAGAGCGAGAGAGAGAGAGGAAGAGGGAGAAAGAGAGGAAGAGGAAGAGAGAGACAGGCATGAAACAGAGTGAGAGAAAAGATGAGAAAACGTTGGCGGAGGAGTGGGAGTCGGCATAGGGGTAGTTTTGTTCTGAATGAGCAAGAGAGAGAGAGAGAGAGAGCTTGCAGTAAGTCTGTACGAGTTCCTACAAGGGGTGCGCGCACTCACTGAAGGAGTGGGGATGAAGATGCCCGGGAAGGGGAGCTTGCGAATGTAGGAGAAACAAGAGGAGGAGAGCAAGTGAGCGACAGAGGAGGGGCTTGAAGAGAGAGCGACTGAGCCCTTTCCGCTTCCCACCGCTAGCTCGCCCCGTTCTTCCAAACTCTCGGGCGCAAGCGCTCATCACCTCCACTCGATATCCCTACCACCAGGCGTCTTCCACCGCTCATACGCGCTCAGACTCTCCCACTCCCCTATTTCTCCTCCATTCGACATCGACAACCGCCAAGCGCAACTCGCATCTCTCTCGTTCTCTCTTTGTCTCCCTCCTCCTTCTCCTTCTCCTCCTTTCCGTTTATACATACACATTTGGGCATGCCTCTCTCTCTCTCTCTCCTCCGCTTCTACGGTCCATCTCATCCTCAGCGTCACGAGTATCAAGGAGAAGCGTAGGACGACGAGGAGAATGGAGGGGAAGGAGTGGAAGTTTCGTGAGCGCGACGAAGGGAACCGCTACCGCCACCACCAACGAGTCTAGGAGAGCAGCTCTCTCGCGAGAGAGAGCTCCAACTCCCGGCTTGGCATCGACCGTGCACGGGACACTCCAGCTCGTATTCGACCCAACGGGAATACTTAATGCCCTAGTATTCCCTGCCTGCGCTTCCTCTTCTCCCACTCTCGTACCATCTCCATCTTCCTTCTTCCTTCTCGCTCTCCCCATCTTTCGCCTTTTCTCTGTATGTCTCTCTCTCTCTCTCTCTCTTAGTATCCTGTGTATTTTTCTTCTCGTTCCCTGAAGCGACGAAATGCTTCTTTTCGCTTCTTTCCTCTCGTTTACCACGGTCGCTTGACGCCAGAATAAAAGAAGTACGTGGCTCGAGGTTTGAGAAAACGAAAGAGGCTACCTCCTTCGCCCGCCCACCCTCCAACCTCCTACGGTTCAGTGTAGAGATACATCTCCATGGAGTACAGGAAGGGTGGATTTTGCCTACTTGTTACACGGACCATCCGTCAAGACACTTGAGTTTAATCGTTGCCAAGAGAATTTCAACGTGCTTACACATGGTAGGTGCGGCTGACCTTTGGAATGCCCCAAAGCCCCAAAAGTCAGGATTCTCTACGTTTTATTTGTTTCTTCCTGTCATGCCCTCCACTGTAACAGCACTTTAATTTATATATTCAAACACATTTTTATTATCATCGCTCTGTTTTTACTATTCTGACATTTAAAGCAACTTTTTTTGCTCCTCATAACATATTTAGAAAAAAGTGTCTTCGCAGGAAATTCTTCAAAGCTCTCTGAGCTCGCGGACTCTACAGATTTCATATGACATTCGTAAAAAAAAAAAAAATTATATTTCGAAAATTTAGATACGAAAAAATGAGCCGTTGTCTCCACATTAAAAAAAAAGCGATAAATCACGGTTTTCAGATCAAACACACCATCAGTAACTTTATTTCAATTAAAAATGTTTTATTTACATTTAAATAAGTTGCATCGAGTTCTGAATACATTGGCAAGTTTGATAAAACTCTGAATGGTGCTGGAGTGTCGCGATATGGTACATCTGGAAAAAAGATTGAAAAAAGGGAGAGAAAAAAAGGAGAGACTGGATTGTAAGATCGCGATTCAAAACCGGATGGAGAGAGAGGAATACCAGAGGTACAGATGGGACAAGAAGTATTTATGAGGGTTGAATTCGTATCTGGGTTACCGTGTAGCAGTGCATGTGTCGTATCATGCTCCACTCAATTCTTCTTCTTTTTCTCGGTTTTTTTTTACCTCCAACTTCTATACGCGTGTGTATACAAAAATATAGTTGCAGAATCATGTTTTCAGACTCTCATACCCCTATTCGGGAAGCTTCCACGGATCTCTGCTCGGGACAGGGGATTTAAGAGACAGGAACGCTGGGAGCGACTTCTGTTGGCTGTGTGTATCCCTTATGACCCACTGCAAACTTACAATTTCTCTCGGCATCGGTAACTTTTAACATTTCTTTTTCATCTCCCTTCTATCCTATCGGACTTGGACATTGGCAGTTGTCAAAATCTGCCTCGATCTCTCTCCTCCTCTTGGCTCCTCTTTTCTCCTTTCTCGTACGTTTCCTTTACGTCTGACCAAACAACGGGCTTGACTACTGCGATATTTTTCTCGATATCTTTCCCCTTTCCATGTGCCCGGTTCATAATTGCGTTGGCTGGCACGTGGCCAGTTCTTACTTCGGTGTGAACTTATTCCTACGTTTACCACAAGTGGATGCGTTCAACTCTTTCCTCCTTCATTCCTAAAGTGTGTGTGTGTGTGTATATAAAATTGCTCACACGTGAATGTTCGTGAGGGAGGGCATGGTTCGTAGGGGAGAGCAGCTAACCCAGAAAAGATTTTCATTGAGTAACATGGCATGAAACTGGCCAAGAGCCAATACTACGAAACCATTCTCAACGTCTCTTTGTGTGTATACGCTTAAATATATATACATGCTATCGTGTATATATTAGGGTGTCTGTTTTTTTTTCAAATTGGACGAAAGCAAATATTGGAAAAACAAATAATTTCGAATACCAATCCCCGCCTCAATGACGATACTTTTGGCATTCAGGTGCCACGGGATTTTCGAATATTGAATTTTTATCTCTCTCATCATACGCGTGATATTTCATAATTCCGAATATACATCATACAGACAGACGGAATTTCATTTAAAAGCACCAGAAAAATTCGATCATTCATAAATCTCGATAATACGGAATTTCAACATTTCAAAAGGGCAAAAATCGAAAATCCCATTGAAACACGTAATTCACTTTTTTCGTCCCGACGATTCTTTCAATATGTTCCTTTCTCACAACTTTTTTTGTGCAAAACAAATCAATGATAAATCTCGAAAATTCGGAAACGTACGTTTCAAAATGTCAAACCCACGAAGCACGAATTTCAGAAAATAAACATCGTTAACGTTAATTATATAAGTCTCTCGGAGATCGGTCGAAATATTACGCAACTTTCAGCCTTATTCTGATTTTGTTGGAGATGTTACGCGCGTGTTTCAATGCATGAATGCACTCGTTGAGGAGCACTGGGAGACAGAGAGAGAGGAAGGGGAGAGGTGTGAGCATGCATGCGTCAGAAATTTTAGCGAGGAGAAAAAGACAGGTGAAGCATCGTCAGGGCTTCCCAAGTATGTGTTATCGCATATGTATATATTTACATATATATATAAATACAGATATGCAACGTCGAGAGCTGACAGGCTTCAGCTATCTGCTACGCTCCTCTTTGCTTCTGTACTGCTTCACGTCGTGAACTCATCCAGCCTAGGTCTAAAAATCTCGCGCGTGTTCAGCATTTGGCTTTTATCCAGACACGATCCCCCAAGACGTTGAATGAACTTGGCGGGAAAACCGTATAGAACGCGGCGCCTCTCCAATTCTCTCGCTCTCTTTCTCTCTCTGTTTTCATTCTCATCCTCATCTCCCATTCCTTCGGAGCTGCGAAACATTTTCCATCTCCATCGACGGTGGAAATTCTCCATCTTGCAGATTTATCCGAGGACTCATCATGGAACGTTTCGAAAAATTCTCTCCTTTCGTTATCACTTTTTCATTCGCGGTTTTTCCGAGAATTTTCTCGACACGAGAGTCTTTGCATGCAATCTTTTCGCGCATCTGACATTTTTCTCGTCTCGTCCACGTAACTCTGAGAGTCGATAAAAATGTAGAAGGATTTGTCGAAAGATTGTGTCACTTTTGTCTTTTTTTTTCTCTCGTTTTTCTCCTTTTATTTTCAGCGGAAGAAAACATGCACGAGCCGTCATGAAATACCCCTCGTGCGGTCCATTCCGTTGTGCTTCGTAAATAAAATTTAAAAAATATGAACATACTCCGGAACTTTTTAATATTAACCAAAGAGTGTCGACAAGTTTTGAATCCATCAAATTTCGAGGATTCCTTTGGTGATAATGGTATTCTCCGCCTGTTTAGTTTTATTTTCAAACGAATTTGCGTACAATATTAACGCGAATGTGACGAAACATTGAGATGTCCGGGGGACTTTGGAAAATCTCACCCTCGCTCTTTTGTCGTTCCCCTTAAGGTCCTCGATCTAGAAAATTTACGAAATGAAATTGCCACGGTTGCAGAGACTCCTTCTCGAGTGGAGCCATTTTTCGCCTCGTTTTCGAAGTCTTACACATCGAATTTCGGGAAAACTTTTTACTCTCTTTCTAACGTCATTATTTAACATGTTAATGAAAAAAAATTTGCTTACATTACAGAGCTTTCTTCCCGAATGGAAAAATAAAGCATTTCTCGTGTTTGCTCAGTAAAAAAGCAACCCTTATGCTTTTACCGAACTCCGTGATAGGTTCAATTTCGGAAAAACTTTTCATTCCGTTTGGAATGTCGATATTTTACATATTGATAAAAAAAACACGTCATATTTGTATATTTATCACAATGATTCTTCGTTGCCTCGTGTTACGCGGTATTTCTGAAGAAGTTGCCCCTCGAGGTTTAAGGGTTGAGATACCGGGAGAAAGGAGAGACAAAAAAAACAGAGAGTGTAGTGGGAGGCATGTGACGAGGTCTCGCGCACGAGAGAAGCTTCCGAATCGCGATAAATAACGTTGGTAACGTCGATATATCGCTCTTCATCCCTTAACCCCCGTGGGCAAATTATTGCCGTATAAAACGTCGGTATACGAGGCGAGAGCTGTGGATCGTAGGAAGCAACGCGGAGAGTCTGCTGTATCAGAGAGGGTTGAGTTGATAGTGAATGGCTTTTCTCCTGTTTCTCTTGCTCAGCCTCCCTCCTCCAACCCTGTCCCTCTCTCTCTCTCTCTCTCTCTCTCTTACTCTCTAACGTAACCTGCTGCTGGCAAGATGCAAATCTCGATGAAGCTTTGTCAGCGAATCGATAAACGATCGATGAACATGTATGCACGACCACACATACGTACAAACTGAGGGAGGCCAAGAGAATGTGGACCCAGGAGAGTATATGTAATGCTGACATTGTTCAATGAAGGGTGAGAGGGGTGAGGATGAAGGAAAAGAGCTTACGAGAGTAAAAAAAGGGTGCAGGTTAGCATCGAAACGAAGCGATTTTCTTTACGTATCCTTTCTGCTCCTTATACATACTTGCAGTTTCATCCAAGCCTTCTGGGTTTCATCGAGTACGCTGTATTTCCATTATTCATTTGAAAACTTGCGCTCTTTATGAAAAATTAATCTCGAGGATCATAATAATAATGAAAATGGATAAAAGTTTATTAACCCGATTAGATGCTCCATCGATAGATCGATTACGATAGATTTTTAATGGGATAAGTCAACCAAGTAATGGGTAAGATGGGATGGATAAAAGATTCAATTTTCTACTTAAACCTGTCACGTTTTCGTCACGATCTTTATTCTTATTCATCCGATGGTGTCAAGCTACTCGCAAATGTGTAAATTCCGATATTGACGTTGGAAGCAAATGTCATTTGGGAATCCGATATGGGTCAATCCCACGCTCTGAATTTGATGAAAATTAATCAAGCCGTGTTGGATATTCTCGCCTTGCAAAAATGTCAAGGCGTTCATGGACACAGACACGAAATTCCAAAAGTCGCTTAATTCACAGGAGATAAGAAAACTCTCCGCGATTGAAAGAGGGATGCTGTGTTCTCAAACATCTCTTCGATCTTGATCAAACGTCGAGAGGAAGCGAGAACTTTTATCGATCCGCATTGAACGATTTTCCAATACATCGGGGACTTTTGAGTGAAGTTGAGTTACGGTAATCCGTGATATCTGTAATTGTTTAACTTCCTTCACTTTCTAAGCCATGGGAATAATTGCGTCGTCAAATTTTCTAACTCCCTGATCGATTTGGTAGCCACGCAATTAACCGGAAACGTATATATATATATATTTTTCTCTGTCGCTCTCGCTCCAAAATGTTTCGACGCTCTTCTCCGGCTCTTGTTTCGCGCGAATTGGCGGTTCAACCTGAAAAGTCGAAACTTTGCCGTACAGGGGAAACATAGGTTGGTAGAAACTTCGGGAGAAGCTCGTGCGTCGTCACTAATAATTAGGAAACACCTGGAATACACCAAGAAGTCCCGTGCGTGTTTACTTTTCGCCCTTTCTACTGCCGACAAAACGCGACGGAAGTGTAAGGCGAAACGGAAAGTGAGGAAAACGTTCGTTCAGAGATGTAAACTTCCGCGTGCAAGTTTATGGGTGACAAACGTGTGATGTAAAGCGCGGTTTTGAATCGAGAATTCTCGATTCAAAACCACGCGTGAAAAATTTAAGAATTTATTTCTCTTCGTATGCAATAATTCGATATTTTTTCTGCAAGTTTAACGAGGTTTAACGTTGGAACAGATTGGAGTCTAGTTCTTGATGAACAGAATTTTTCGCCAAAGTTTGATCGAGGACGCGAGTCCTCGCGAGCGAATCGAGAATTCTCGATTCAAAACCTAATTTTCAAGCGTCCTCGATCAAATTTTAGCGAAAAATTCTGTTCATGAAAATTAGGGCTTGAAAATTTTGGCGAAAAATTCTGTTCATCAAGAACTAGACTCGAATCTGCTCCAACGTTAAACCTCGTTAAACTTGCAGAAAAAATATCGAATTATTGCATACGAAGAGAAATAAATTCTTAAATTTTTCACTCACTGAGAAACAATTTTACGCTTGAATTATTTTTTATTCAGAAATGAAGATTTCACAACTCGAGACTCTTAATGTGTTTTTAATTATAATAATTAACTCCTGCACTTTGTATCTCAATTCGATGAAGGCATCAGGGACGTTCCAAAGACTGGTAATGTTCGCTGTGAATTATTATTCGAAATCCTGGCGTATATTTCTTTAAATTTCATCGACACACATGTACGAAATTCGATGTTTCTCCCGAGAATTCTTATGTGCAATTGAATTCATGCGTTTGCTTCAAAGTTGACATAAAAACTGGAATTAACCCTCTCAGCGGAATTCCTGGCTGCTCGGTGATGTTTTCCACCCTCGGAGAATGTATGCATATACATAGCCCCTATGTATACATACATCAATACCTATGTACACACATATGTGTGTATGTATGTACGTACACATATAATTGCACGTACGTGCAGCGGCCAACAGGTGGAAGAACGTCACAGGAGACTGAGAGTTTGTCATTTGATGTTTCAGCTTCGAGCAAAACGTCGAAGAACCTCGGCGACCGAAACTTCCATTTGAGAAAATCAAAGTTTCGTAATAACATGAAATTCCATCTTCGATCTTACAGTAGAATCATACGTGATTCCCTCTCGGTCAGTTATATTGTCCACAAATCAGACTTCTGTCGAGACTTTCGACAGGTTTTTCCAACTTCCGGGGCGGTGAGGGTCGCAGGGAGAAAAGTCTCAGTCTCGCCGAGGAAAACTCATCGTGCTGGATCGATGACGACAGAAAAGTCCCGCGTCTTTGCCGCGCACTCTGTTCCACTCTGTTCTTTTGACGGAATAACATTTTACAAATGCTGTATTTTTCGAGCCACACGGACTTTTTTCTCGAGAGCTTGATATCAACCGATGCAATTTTCGACGTTTGCTTTTCTCTGGATTGTGTGTTTGCAAGCTTTGACCTCGACATCAACCTCTTTTGCAAGAATATGAACATACATACTGGCATATGTAGATATATATATATCTATGCCTCTGTGCAGGTGTGTGTGTGTGTGTATAACGATTTTTGTTCGTGTGTGCAAGGACAACGTGTTTGCGCCGAACGAACAAAACATTCGAGCTGGCTTTTTACTCGAAAAAACCTGGATTCGTTGGCTGCTCCGGTTGGCCGGCTGGTCTGCTGAAGAATCACTTTTTTCGCTAGAGGGACGAGGGAGAGAGGGTCGCAAAACGTAAAGGGGAAGGGTAGTCGAGATATATAGGGAGAGGAAGTGGTGTGCCGCAAAACTCACGGTCTTGAGGGCGCGATTGCTCATGACTGCAACGAGAAAACTCTCCGTCCGATGTTTTCGCGATCTTTTTTTTTGTCCCAATGCATCTTATCCCGATTCCTTTTTTTTCGTAAGATTCTACCATTTTTTTGTTCTTTTTTTTGTGTGTCGAGACTCGATGAATGATATTTTGTGGGTTATAAGCAATCGCAATGAAATATGGGAAGAATAGAATGCAAATTTCGAGGGAGAATTTTGAATTTTCATCAAAATTCGTAAATTTTGCATTGCTTGGCCCACTTGACGTTCCTGTTTCGATAATTCATAGCTGGGTAAATAATGTACAGGTCAAGGAAGAGAATGGAAACTTAATTCTAATACACTCGTGATTACTCAACCAACTTTGTGGCTTTGAGTGAAAAAAATGTTTCAGTTTCGACGATTACATCATCCGACAGTGTGTACTTTTTACGTAATTCTCGTGCTCAAACTTTCGTCCAACATGAAGTTTGTGGATCTTGAGAAACTAAGAACTAAGACGATGACAGAGAGAGAGAGGAATGTGCAGGAAAGTTTTTGTTAAATATTAGCACAGACGTTTCGAGTCGCCGTAAAAGAGAAGGAAGATATGGAAAAAGAAGAGACGAAAAGGAGTGGTTGAGGAAAAATATGTGGACGACAGTCACAAAAACGTGTCGAAGTTGCACAACAGTGCACTTTTGATTAAGCGACCGTCGGAAGTAAAGAAGTTCCGGGGTTTTGTGCGAGGAACGCTGATGAAGAGAGTGGAAGAGACGGATAAACAGGAGACTAAGGGAGAAGGAAAAATTGAGGGAGACTCGTCGAAGGGATGATTCGTCTATTCGTCCAAAGTTGGGGCTAAACTCGAGAAAGAGCGAGAGATAAATGTTCAGGACAAATAACTTGGAATCACGCGAACATCGTTGCCTCGTAATTGAAAAGACGCACGAGAAGATGTGTATGAGGAGGACTCAAAGAGCAAAAATACAACGTCGATGAAAGCGGCTTCAAGAGGGTGCGAAAGAAACTGGAGACAAAAGATATTCTTCGAGGAATTTCGTCCGGGAATTTGGAAATCTTAGAAATCTTGAAATTCTGTCCACGTGGAATTTGCAGGTCAATGAAATATTTTCAAAAAAGTCAATGTCAATCTAAATTCAGACGTTCAGTGAATTTACGAGGACTTTTGCCATTTTTTGTTTAAATCGCAAGCTCGCCGTTGAAATTATCGAAAAATATCTTCAAGACGAAATTCCGAATTGTTTTTTGAGTTTGTAGTCAGAGATAATGTATTATTTATCTTGATGGATTTAAGGGGTATATGATATTTCTCGTTTAGGGCTTTTATGGTCGATTTTGTGTGTATCGTAGAGCATTAGCAGCTCCAAGTAGGTCATCATCTGCCCTTTCGTGAGTTTTGCTCCACGTGTTTGATCTAAACACCTCCCTGGTGTGTAGGTAGCTGTATGTATATGTGAGGTTTGCCCTGTCGCTTAAGATTATTAGATATTCGGGGGGAAGAAATTTTCACTCGCCCTTTTTTTCCTCCCTTTCTCTTTCTCCATCACTTTGTACGAATTTGACGATTCTTTAGTACAGCAAGGGCTGAAAAAATCAAAGGAACGAAGTGAAAAAAAAATCGAAAAATAATTGAAAAGAGGAAAAAATAAAAGAGAAGGAGAGCGAGGAGCGAGAGAGAAAGAGAGAGAAACACAGTGCGGGAGTGGCAAAAAGACTTGTTTGAAACTGCGCGGTAGCTGCGGGAGTCGAATCAAAGAAAGTAAATGAATTTTTATCGAAGAAAAGAAACTGGGTTGAAAATCTCGACGTGTAAGGGAGAAAGAACCATGGCGCATGAATTCAGTCGAGCAAGGAGCGCCGAAGAAAAATAAATATGGTATAAATTCGAGAGAAAGAAGGAAGGAAGAAAAAATAAGCATCGAAAACCGAGAAAAAAAGTAAAAATTCTGCATGTGGTATTAAGGGGTATAAGAAAACGGTAAGTAAGTGAAATCCGTAAAAAGCTTTGGGTAAAAAAGTAAAGACAATTAGCTGCACTTTTTCGCGAACGTGAGAGCCTCGTGCTTCGCGCTGCGAAGGGGGGAAAAATGCTCGTTTTGTATTTTCGTTTTTTTTTGCGCTAAACAAAATTACGAGAAGGTGTTGGATGGTTTTTTGAAATTATCCCTATGAGAGCTCGGGGCGGGGTGGACGAGTTCCAGTGTCGAGTAAAGTACAAAGGAGGGAGGGAAGCGGATATAGGGGAAGTTTTCGTCCAAGGGGCTGATTAATAGCGTCAATAATACAAATTCGTACGTAAATGTTCCGAAGCTAGATATTTTTATCCCTTAGCCGAGTGACAGCGCACCACGAAACGGAATTTCGTCGAGTTATAATCGTGTTAATTATTGGTCCAATTAGTATCAATGTTGAATATCAAAATTTATCGATAATTCAATATCTCCCGAATCGATTATCGTAAACTCATCAAAATTCATTTGTGCATAGGAATTCTCAATGTTTTCGTTCGCAATGATCATTTCGGACATTTTTTATTTGTCCAATTTCCTCTGGTTCGTCTTTTATTCAATAGCAATTAAGGGGACATTCAGGGGAGAACAGAATTGAAAAAAAAAATGTTGTATACGAAAATATACTATCCAAAAATCCCTACGGTTCGATAAATGCAAAATAAGTACTTCTTGGGTAAACAAATTTCCCAAAACCGACCAATTTTTCTCCGCAATTGAGGGTTCTTTATACCGCGAGTTGTTTTCACAATATATTCGATTGTCCGAAAAAGTTCCGTCTTTTTTCTTAAATGACTTTCAGAGTGATTTTAGAATAAAATTAGTGAATTTTACTATGTATTTTTTGCTATATCTCTCGTGACGTGTTTCCTACTTCTCATCCCGCACAAATTTTCCTCAAATAAATTAGTCGATCGGTGGATAGATGGCCGGTTTATTGAAAGTTTAGTCGTTGCATGATGAAGCTTACCGATCGAGCGAGCTTCGTACGATTTAAATGAGAACGAAAAATAAGGTCGCTTTATGCGTCGGATAACGCGTGGCTAGAGAACATTTCAACTCGAGAAGTACGGGAGATTCGAGTGCACCGGAAGTCACTCTGTTGCAGTTACAATACGACAATGGAAAAGTGAAGTAATCCTAGAAGTTGCTCGGCGCACACGGTAACATACACGCACGGATAGCAGTTTCACCATCTGCGCCATTATGGTTCTTCACTGGCAATCTCACTGAAATGAATATTCCGAGACAGCTTTTAAACGAAACTGCCGACGTATATCCTACTATTTTGGATGCCTGAGTAATTGAGTTTTTACCACAGAATTTTCTCGTTTTTCACTTCCTCTTTGAGAATAACTTCTGCAGAGCCGAAACTCACGCATCGAGTGCATCCCAACAACGGAATCTTTGCAGTTACTTCTGCATTCAAGACAATTTCTTCGACAGTCGATGAAAAAATTGCAGCGAAATTCGAATCGACGTTAAATTTTAATGGTGCAATAATTTCGCTGGGCACAAAAGAGCATATTTGACGATGAGATAAAAACATTGGCTCAAAACGCTATATTTCCTTTTTGCCATGAATTTTAAGCATTTTTTTTATCACAGCGCGTGTAATATGAAGTATATAGAAATTGTCATTGGACGACGTAGTCTTCCGACGCTTTTTTGAAATCCACTTTGAGATGACAGCGTAGGCAAAAATGATTAGCAGGGTTTTTTCAATTTTTTCCACAGAACACGAACCCAGGTTCGAAAGAGAGAGATTGATGACGAATTTTTCGTACAATTATTTCTGGATGTTTATCGCAGTGTTAATCCAATATAGCGTACAATACGGATGTCGGATGTCACACGAATATCGATGAAACGTAGTTTCATGAGAGGAAGATTTTGTTCGATTTTTTTTAATCACGTAAAGTATTGAATAACATTATAAGGCGAGAATTATTTTTCACACCTGGCGTTATTGGTCCGATATAAAAGACTGTTGATGGTATCGAGAGTGCAGATACGATATTAGTGGTTTTGATACGAGCCAACGCGTGAGGAGAGCTTCATATCAGTAGCGTACATATTCATGCAAAATTAACATTTCAGCTAGAACAACCAGCTGCGTCCGCTGGGAATTGAAGGAGCATTCGTGGGATAATGTACGAGAGTTCGACCCATTTTCTTTTGCCGTGATTGCCATCCCCCCTTTTATCCAATGACGTGTGGATACGATCACATATTTGTATATTTATATGCACCCTTGATCCAAATTTATTATACTTGGATTATTGTTGCAGAATTCAGAAAACTAATTCTTTGTGGTTCATCTCCTGTCCTGTTTCATTAGTACCTACAGTTACCCTCGTAGAGAGAGAAAAACACCAATTGATCGATGTATACTTTGTTTGACAACTTCGTAGTTATCTCATGATTTGATTCTTATTTTAATGCATTTTTCTAGCCAGCTGACTATTGAAATGAGTGAGATGTTGACAGTAGGAGTGATTACAGATTGGAAAATAGTGATGGGTGTAAGACAGGCATTATTTAAGGGACAATAAAATAGAATGAGAATTTCGAGTAACTGGCACTGCTATAAAAATCTGAAAAAGATCAATTTTTGTAAGATACTTACAAAAAGTTACAGCACAGTTATTTTGAATAACAAATCGTTGGAAGAAAGACATTTCTAAAAATATTCAGCTTCTTTGTTTTCTGTATTTTTTTGCCTTGGCTTGTCTTCAAATTTTCCTGTTTATTATAATTTCCTTTAGATTGAAAAAGGGCGTATTTAAAGAAATAAAGAAATTAGGGGATGAATTTGATATCGAAAAACAGCAGTTTATTACCGAATGCTTTTAGAATTTTTTTCATGAATTTGTAGATAACTTTTCAATATTGTTATCAAATTACCGTGCTCGGTAGTTTGCAGGTGATTAGATGAAAGGAATTGTTTAATGATGTCACAAATGTGAAATCTTGTCAAACACATGCGAGAAAAGTTGCATTAAAATGCTTAATTTTTTCAACGAAAAATACAAACAAAAACAGCAAAGCTTCTGAACTTTATTCTACGTACATTTTGTACAAGATAAAGCGGGGAAATTCCTCAGAGGAACATTCATGAAGTATTGCCCCGCTTATGCGGTGACCCTTTTGTAGCAGCAATGTACTTTGGGAAAGACCGAGGGAGGAGGACACAGGGAGGGAAAAGTTCAAGAACGACGATGCTTTGCTTCAGTCAAATGGGATTAACGTCACTTTACTAATAGTCGTTACGAATTGTGACAAATCTCTCTCAGGCAAAAAGAAAAATGACGAGAAAGAGGTATAATGCGCAGTGAGATGGAAAATGAATCGAGAAAGAGTGTTCGTGAAAAATGTACAGTGGAGGAAAAAGCAACAGGCGAATGTGGAAAAGGGGTTAAAAAAATCATTAACGAAGTACGAAAAAGAGGGTGAAATAAACGTAGCACCAATGACGAGCAATCAAAATGAGAAAACTGGAGAAATTAATTTATATTCCCCACCCTCTGCTCGAAATATTGCAGCGCTCGTGTTCTCTTTTAAACGATTATCTCGATTGGCTGTTTCCTACTGGTGTTTTCCACTTCGCTTGGATTTTCCCTTCTCTTCGTGCTTGATTAATCGGAGCAATCACAATGCCAAACGTTTCGATATTTACTGGAAAATCCTGCAGCTTTTGTCATTATTTTTTTCCCCTAAAAATGATGATCGTACGGAATTTCCATTCGTTACAAAACAAATGAATTTAGTAGCGAAATTCAGCTCGAGTGTCACGCTCGTTTTCGCTCAAACTTCGACGTTCGCTGACTTTTGACTGTTCCGTTATTGGTCATAATTCGGGAAAATGTAAAATCGCTATCGATCGTATTCTCACTTTTTAGAAAAACCAACGCCGAAAAAATCTACAATTATAACATTTTATTTTTTTCGTCAATGTTTTTTTTTTCATGTACTCGATAAAAAAATTGTCTTTCCCTGAAATCAATTTTACGCGAATCTGTGATTACTTATCCGCAACTGCATTTACCAATGAATGTTTTAACATGAAAATACGAAATAATGTAAAAAAATAATGAGAACGTATTTCACGTAAATCGCAGGTTTCAAAATAAATCGAACGGTGTATCATTACGAATTGTCTAATCAGATTCAAATCTCAGTCTTGTTTCATCGTACGACAGCAACCGGCTTGGCTCGCTTTGAACGGCTGCTCACGTCGAGTTCTGTCAGTACGACGGTTTCATAGACGGCAAGACGAACCGCAGGGAATAGAAGGAGTATGTACCGAGGGCTCATCAAGGTAATGCAGCTGGGATCACCCTTTTCGAGATAAAGGGCACGAACAAACAGAGGAAAAGCAGCTTCGGTTATACTAGCATCGGTCATTCCATGCAAAATTAATTTATCTCCTAACCATTTTTTTTCAACGAGCATTAGCTACATTTTTCCCGAAATCTTCGCATGATGGACAGTTTTTCAGACACGACAATTTATATTTTCAAACAACGTTGATTCATCGAAAAAGAACCCGGAATTTATGAAAAATCGTCGTCTTAAAAAGCCTTTTTTTTTTAAATCGTAAACGATTTTCTATTCACCCGATATTGTCAAAACATATTTGTAATATTCTCAGATAATGTTGCTTATTTTAATTCCGACGTACAGAATTTTTCCAGCCCTCGGAAGTGGAATCTATTAAAACATTAATGTTGAAAAAATCGTTTGGAAGAATTTGATTAATTCGATATTTGCATGCAATTTCTCAAAATCATTTGTACGGTCGAACAAATGAATATTTTTGTTTTTCCGATCCTGTACAATTTTTTATCATTCGAACATTCACGTCTGGCAACGACACTTTTTCAAGCTTCGATAAAAAACAGTATTTGAAGAGCGATGAGGAATTTTTTCAAAAAAACATTCCGAAATTCGAAAGAATCGTCCATCGCAGCTCCGAACCTTGAAAAAAAATGTTTTTATTTCTTTTTCAAAGCTTCAAGCAACCTTCAATGTTCCAATGCCCTGAAAATGTGCATATACCGTCCAGGAATAATATTGCGAATTTTTATTTTTACTTAAATAATTTTTGTACTACTTTGAGCGAAATGTTGATACAAAATATAAAATCTGGGAAATAGTTCAAAAAAATTCAAGTCCTTCGATAATCGATCCTTCGATGTTTTTTCAAACTACATTTTTTTTCGTAGAATGACCCATATACTATACACGTATATACGTATATTTATATATATGTTGGCGGAGAATCTATGTAATACCGGTTCGCGGTTAAAGACCCCGCTCGAGACCAGGATCAACGAGATTCTGACACGCCAAACTCCCAAAATTGCCATACCTACATCCGCATTCGTGGCACCATCAGTCCAGAATCCTGTCGACTCGTGCCAGAAACGCTCCTGGGAAGACGTCCGACTAAAACGTCGTTTAATTCATCATCAGATTGAAATTCCTCAGTGACCATCAATCCTATATTACGAGACTCGTGCAGTCGGTTCGATTTAATTGCCACGAATCATTTTGACAATTTGAAATATTGAAAACAGGAGTCAGCTTTCAAAAGGAGTCATATTCATCGTCAGTCCTAAAACTACCCCTTGGACATGGGTGTATCGCAACAAAAAGTGTATTCCAGTGAATAAATAATCACACTCGATTTTAAGAACATTCGAGCTTTTCTAATGATAATCGAAAAGCCCTACTTTTTGGAATTTCACACTGAAGCATTTCCATGACGTTATGCAATTACCCTTGGAATAATTTATAATTATCGAACGTCCAATGATCGAAGAAAACATTCATAAACCTATCATTTATGAGACTGTTGTACAAAAGACCTCATGGCAGAAATACTCTCGTGGCGCTGAATCCAATTTTTTTAACACAGATTTTACCAACTATGAGTATACCAAAAGGAATATATGAGAAAATAAAATTTGCACGGACTACAACGATGTATTTATTAAATTAAGAAATAACACAACGATAAAAGCAGAAGCTTTTTTTTCGCGATTAACCGAGAATGGTGACCTTCGCAGATATTTTGAATGTATTTATTGTTGCAGATTCTCGATAATCATCAATCGATCTCAATAAATATGACAAGCTTAATAATAAACACAATTTGTTCTTAATTTTTTTTCGGCAATCAAAGGAGGGAGAAAATTCATTTTTTCATTTGCTTCGTTAAATTTATTCCCCAGCGTAATTCGCATGGTCGTAAGAAGCCGTGAGAGAATTCTGGAAAATGTCCAACAACGATTAAATTATATTTGTACTCGTCTTAAAATATCCTCGTCTTCGCTTTATGAAGTGACAAGTTTTCGTTCTTAGTGGAGCATCGAAATTACCCATTGGCTAATATACACATATATATTTCCATTCGATTTCGGCAACGGTTACAGATTGATCGGCGACCGCACGTTTTGGCAAAAGTTTCACGATCCATTTGAATTTTGCCATCTAAAATATGAGGGAACGAGAAAAAGGGTCAGAAAGACAGACGGGAGTCTTGGAATCTTTTGTTATTATCGAAAATTATGAAGAACCGGTTGTCGCTTGCGACTTTGTTAAAAAAAAAGTGATCTGGTTGCAGAAAACAAAAAAAAACGTTTTATGATAGTATTTTAAGTTTTAAAAACCTCTTGAAAAATATCCGCAGAAAGAAATATTTTTTAACAAAAATTCGTCACGTTTTAGGAATAAGGACAAAGGCTACAGTTCACAAAACTATTTTCGTATTCCCTAGCTGTATTTTCGTGCCGAATTCCATCGATATCGTATTTATAAAATTAGTATGGATGACAGTTGAGAAAATGAATTTACAGAAATAGAGATATGCTCTCTTGATGTATCATTAAATAAGTGTATTTCCGTTGGGTTCTATAAAGCCTGAGATTGATCGGTTACCGTGCATTTTGGCAAAAGTTTCGTCATGTTTGAGCAGCTGTCAAAATAGCATGTTTTTTTTCATGACATTAGTAAGAATTACAACGAAATTACAGTTGAGAAGAGGAATATACATAAATAGAAATATGCCCTTTAAATTTCTCAGTGGTATAAATTACCATTGCATTTTATTAATTATTAGTTGGATGGATCGGTTACGGTGCATTTTGGCAAAAGTTTCGTCGTTCCTGAGTTGCCACGAATTTATTACAGATTTTTCATATTTAGCACACGTTTGTTCGAAAGGCGCGCAAAAGTGAGAGAGAAGGACGAAAAGAAGGGCGAAGATGATAGAGAACATTTGTACAAGAATTATACAGAATGACGGTCGAGGGAAGACATTTATAGAAATAGTGATATGACCCTCTTAATTTATTGCAAAAAGGCTCTAACGTTAGTTCACTCTGATGCAATACGTACGACATGGATATTCCCCTCTCCTTCTCTTTCTTGCCGAGTTTCCCGACGTATTCGATGGAGAAGACCCACATGTCACTCGCGTGGCAAATGAAAAGTGACATTTTACCCAGAGAGAGAAAGAGAGAGAGGTAGCTTGAGTTAACTTTACTGACAATGACGGACGGACAGTTGTAATACGATATAATAAAAGACTATACTTCTCAATCGAAAGACAATTTGACGCGGATTTTAATTCCATCATTGTCGAGTTTTATAACCTAACGCATCGTCAATTTTGTTCTAAAAAAAGCACATCTGAATTTGCAGGTACGTAGCAAGAAAACAAAAAAAAATTGTAAAATAATTTGCAATAAAATTACGTAGCATCTCGTATTTTCGAGACGTCAGTTTTTCTTCTTCTTATCTTTGGAAAAAAGACTATAGACACACAAATACGAGAAAGAAAGATGGATGGGATTAAATATTGCGGAAAATGTGTTTCTCGCTTTATCTCTGTGTTTGCTCCTCCGTCGAAAGATTTGAGATGCATTTTAGGAGGCTGGGTTGAGGGGCTGCATTCAACCCCTTTCTCGATTCTTTTTATAAATTATAAAAGACAGGAGATCTATTACGATAGAAAGTGTCCGATAAAAATTCCTTCTCTTTCGACTTTCCTCATGATTTCTCTTCGTCTCGTGTAACACATATTTCTCGTATGTTCCCCATATCCAGTCACGTAAACATTTCAATGGAGGGATTGAAAAATATTCGGCCATGACGCGGAAAGTCGAGGAAACCTTGCCCGGCTTGTTCTTACATTTCTTTCTCTCTCTTTCTCTCGGGTATTCTCTGTTTCTCGTTCGCTCATGTACCAACTCCTTATCAACCCTTTTTGACTAGTTTCCGATAGCAACGGGCGAAGTCGTAAGAATCTCCACCTCGCGAAACCGATATCTCAATCGAAAGGAGAAAGTTTGCCTTCGAGCACAGAATGTCTTGCGTTAAATATGTATATATATATATATATTTGCAAAAAACATATACCGGGTGACTCAAGAGTGAAGCAACACTCTTAGCAAACAGATGTGTAAAGCAAAACATTATTTTCGACTTCATAATTGTTCGTCTCTAGTCTACTTTGATTGACGGTAAGTTATTGAAATTTTAATTAACAGAGAGTAAAACTACGAGTCCGAGATGACTTTGCGGATGCGGAATAAATGGTCCATACGGGTGATAGAGAGTTTACTGACACCAATTTAGATTTTGATAGGTGATGAAGGTTCAAGTCGAAAAGTCTTCGGACACTTTGCGATCCGACGATTTTCCGCTGAGTTATTAATTGTCACAGCTCAGCCAATAGAGTCCCGCACGGTGTGCCGGAGAGGGGAGCAGTGCGCGCGTTCGATCGGAACAGCACAGACAGTTAATAACTCATCAGAATTCGGTCGGACAAAAGAAATACCAGAGGACACTTCTTTTCGGAATTTCGTCAGGAATATAATTTTGAACGTCGATGTTCACTTCGGGGACACCCTGTATAATCATATGCTGCAATTTAGAATATTACTTTTACGATACAGAGAGAGTTTTATTAAACCTTCTTTTTTTTGTATTTTACGAAATTTATATAAAATTAAATAACCTCGATGTAATACTCGATGGAAAATTAGTCGACAGAAAATATCCCCTCATAAAAAGATGAAAAAAATTGTTGACAAACTTGCTTAACGAATACGTAATTCATCGTTGTAAATTATTAATTGTAGTGAGTTTTGTTGTATGCAACGTTTTTTTAATGAAAATTCTTCGCGATCCAGCGTATGCATTCACAGATATGAATCAAGAAGAAAGCTTGTCGTTTTTTGCGATATCGAAAACCACCCTTTCCCAACATTTTACTGTATGTAACTGTCGAACGATCGGTTTGTGCTGCAAATATACTGGAGCAGGCAACGCCACCAATTCCCAGACGAGCCTGATATGATCTACCAAATGTCACTCGGCCAAAGCAACGAGAGAGAGAGAGGAGGCAGAAAAACGAAGAGAGGATGATAGAAAAAAAAAGAGTATTGAGGCTCCATTTCTATATTTGAATCGAAGTTTCGTATGATGCGCCCCTTTCTCTGCACTCATCCTCCCTTTTCCTCTTCCTCGTTTTTTGCTTTCTCTCGCAGGAGGGGAGGACGTCTAAAGACAGGGGAAGACATATGACGAGCCTCTCCTCCTCTCCTGTGCGGTCCAAATATCGACCCGGAGGTAAAAAGACCGAGAGGGTGGAAAACCACGACCGGTAAAATAATCTTGTGCCGACGCTCGCCTCGTAAATAATTTTATAAACTCTACGGTGTGAGGGTTTATCGACATTCAAATTTGTCCGGTGTTTCTGTAAACGATAACATTGTCAAACCTAAACCGAAGAACGAACGCAAATAAACACAGACGAGCCCTTAAGCTCTTAAGCTCTTTCACTGAAAAAAAACATTTTTTTAAAATTAAAGACGATACGGTTTTAAAATTATTCGTGAGCCTCAAATGACACATGATTATTGTTGAGAGTGGATGAGTAATATAGCGAGAAAAATTTGAAAAAAATTCAAGAAAGTTCAAAGTTCGACGATTCAATTGCGCATGACAGAAAAAAGAATATTCTGTATATTTTCAGATATTTATTTCTAAGAACTCGGAAATTCTATTTTATCGTTATGGGAAAGATCCTTGAGGAGGCTGTACCAGATATTTTTTGGCTCAATTTTCTGAACCAAAGATTAGTGTATACGCACAAGTAGTCAGTAGAGAGATGCACCAAAGAAGAGAACGAAATTTTCCATGGCTTCGGAAGTTTGTCTTTTATTTGCAGAAAGTTTGAAATTCTGGAATAAATTTTACTATGGAAAAAAAATTATTGGAAAAATCGTTGAGATCTGGTGGACCTTTCAAGCGACAAATGAGTCGGTATTATCAGAATAAATGGGTATAAAAAACCCACACCAACGGTGTATGAAATTCTTCCATGCATCTTTAAACAAAGACTGGGAGTGAAAATTGAGGTAATTTATACTATTTAATTCAGGGCCTTTGTACTCTCGATTTAAGTCTATCGTAACTGTAACGAGGATGGTACCGGGTAGTTTTTCTTCTCGAGTATCGGACACTCGGCATCTCGAAGCCAAAATGCTCTTCACCCTGTTGGTAAAGCTAAATGAGCCCCCGTAAAGCTCTCTGTCTCTTCATCCCTCTTCCATCTCCCTCTCTCTCTCTCTTTCTCTTCCTTATTCTCTACACCTTTCGCTTGTTTCAGAAGTGGTGGACTACCGAGCTTGCTGCTCATGACCGTAAATGGTTCCCTCGTGCCATGTAATCAGCACACGAAAGGCGTTGGGTGGGTACCATGGTTCACTTCTATCCTGTACGGTGATAACACGTCGGGGGTCACTTAGAGCCCGCATTCAGCAAGAAAGGACGAACCTCGCTCTCTTGATTGGTCTCACTTCCATCGCTTTTCCGCTCCTCTCTCCTTTCCTGCCACAGTTTCGGTCCTCCCGATGTTTGTCCTACTCGAAGACCTTATCCAGGGCTACTTACAGTTCTTAAGCTCGGCAATGGTAAGTCGTTTTTCCTTGCTGTATCGTTGAAACTATATAGCGCAGTTGGAACGGAGATCTTTGCGGCGAATCCTCCGTCGTTTTGTCAGCTCCATTCCGCCAGTACTTTCCAAAATTTAATTTCGCCTTCCGACGAAAACCTACGGTCCTCCTTGTCCCACTTTTCCTTTTCCTCTCACTGGGAATACCTCTCCCCGCCTATTTCATTTGAATCAACTGATATTGGTAACGATTCGGGATACGATTCGCTTGTTCGATAGACTCGTACAAATGGAACATTAAGACACTTTCGTGGAGGTAGTTCGTATAAGTATCAAGAGACGCAGCAGCGTCTTGACACCAAGCAATAAAAAAAATTTTATGACCTGACGTCAGAGACCTGCCACGGCTATTATACAGGAAAATGGGCTTCCAGCTGTCAACCAAGAATTTCAATCACGTAGATTTCCGAAACCGTTCACCTAATCGAAAATGTAATTACATTTTACCCATTAAATATGATTTTTTTCTTTCCATTGAGCCTAGTTAAAGCACGATTCGGTTTTTGAGTTTACGCGGAAAAGACGCTGATTTTAGGATCAATTTTTATTTTTGAATAATCAATATTCCTCCTGTGTTTATTGGATAGAAAATCTCCCGCTGATCACGAATTTCATGGTTTTATTCCCGAAAACTAATTATTTCAAGGAGAAAACAGTGATTTTCGATAAAATTCGTTTTTTGCGTTTTCCGGCCGAAATATTGAGTTTACGTTGAAAAGACGCCGATTTTGGGATCAATTTTTATTTTTGAATAATTAATATTCCTCCTGTGTTTATTCGATAGAAAATATCCCGCTGATAACGAATCTCATGGTTTTATTCCCGAAAACTAATTATTTGAAGGAGAAAACAGTGATTTTCGATAAAATTCGTTTTTTGCGTTTTCCGGCCGAAATATTGAGTTTACGCGGAAAAGACGCCGATTTTGGGATCAATTTTTATTTTTGAATAATCGATATTCCTCCTGTGTTTATTGGATAGAAAATCTCCCGCTGATCACGAATCTCATGGTTTTATTCCCGAAAACTAATTATTTCAAGGAGAAAACAGTGATTTTCGATAAAATTCGTTTTTTGCGTTTTCCGGCCGAAATATTGAGTTTACGCGGAAAAGACGCCGATTTTGGGATCAATTTTTATTTTTGAATAATCGATATTCCTCCTGTGTTTATTGGATAGAAAATCTCCCGCTGATCACGAATCTCATGGTTTTATTCCCGAAAACTAATTATTTCAAGGAGAAAACAGTGATTTTCGATAAAATTCGTTTTTTGCGTTTTCCGGCCGAAATATTGAGTTTACGCGGAAAAGACACCAATTTTGGGATCAATTTTTATTTTCGAATAATCAATATTCCTCCTGTGTTTATTGGATAGAAAATCTCCCGCTGATCACGAATCTCATGGTTTTATTGCCGAAAACTAATTATTTCAAGGATTATTTCCCGAAAGACGCCGATTTCGGCATCAATTTTTATTTTTGAATAATCGTTTTACGCCTTATATATAGGTTTTTCAAGTGTTAATTTTCTTCCAATATTAATTTCGTATTTGATCGAAGGCTTTTTACTAATTACCAGATTGTTTTTTTTTTCAAATCGTGTGAATGACGAAGAAACGAAAGGTCTATCGTTTCCACTGCCTCTCATTAGTGCACTCTACGATCTCAAGTTTCAAAATCGCTACTTGGTGGAGACTCGGTCTTCTCCATGCATACGCCTTTGTCAAAATCCTCTCTCGAGTGTTGATGACTATTATCATCCAATTTATCCATTGAAACTACTTCGGCCCCTTTCGTGACCTTTCCGGTCCAGTCGAACTCGGAATCCGCTACGAATTGTACCGAAAGTCCAGCGAGTTAACCTTTGCGGCAATTCCGAAGGTCAGCTCCGACAGTTAAACACTCTAGGAACCTTCGAAAATTGCCGAATCTCCGATGAAACTAATTTGCACCAGGCGACTTTGCTGCGAAGCGGAATTCACGATAATCGCAATATCGGAGAAAATGCAGAGTCGCGAACCCAATTCACCGTGTATTTTCCCAACGGCTTCAGAGAATTGCCCTTTCAGATTCCGTCATGAGGTTTAATCCCAAATTTTTGTAACATTTTACAAAGACATCTTATTTCTCTCCGCGTCTCCTTTCCGATACCGTATTTATACGCAGACCCAGAATTCATTGTTAAGAAATTTACGGCTCAATTCGGAACGAAATTTCGAGACGAAAAGTATTTGGGTACATTTTGATGCGACGAATCCCTGACGAGTTATTAAGCGTTGAAGTTTCGGATGCGCGGCGTGCGTTTGGCGCATGGCGGTGGGGGAAGCGGGCGCCCATATGATTGGCTGAACTTTATCGATCAATAACTCGCGCGGGATTCATCGGATCAAAAAGTGTCCCAATACTTTTCGACGCGAAATTTCGTTCTGAATGTAACTCTACATCGTTTGACTGAATATTTTTGAAATTGCCTGTAAAACACAAACTATCCATTTATAGAGTACGTCGTTCTGCACTCCTCGGTGCTATTCACGATGGAGGGAGAGCGTGTATTCTTTGAGAAACTCGAGAACAATGAATGGATATCAAAAACCCTCGGCAATTATTCAGACTTTACGAGAGTTGGAGAGAAAGGGAAATGAGTATAAGGAACAAAAGGGATAAGAATACCCACCGAGGCCTTATCCAACCGGTTGGCAGAACCGAAAGACTGGGTAACCCGCGATATTTCGAAACTTTATCCGGAATGAATGTGAGTAGAACGAGCAGAAATTTAATCGTGTGTGTGTGTGTGTGTGTGTGTGTGTGTGTGTGTGTGTGTGTGTGTGTGTGTGTGTATGTGTGTTAGAGACGAGTATAGAGATAAAGAAAAACAGACAGAGGATAAGAGAAAGAGGAGCGAGATACAATCCGTACAGATCGTTCAACTTTACTTATTATAATTCAATTTCACAGAGATATAATGTGCGGAAAATGATGACGACTCGCACCCTCCACGGTTAATATCCGTTTGGTCCGCTCCGTATCTTCGCCGGCAAGCTTTGACTACTCTTGTCTTTTCTTCGAGCATTTTCACGCTGAAACAATCTCGAACGTCCCTCGCTAAAACTGGCACTTAATCCGAGACAAGGCCTTTGATTCATACACGCCTTCGGGGCAGAGAAAAGGAGACTCGCGCCGGCAGTTTCTCATTCAATGGAAAACTTGAAGAATTCTTGCGACTGACAACTGTTTAACATTTTCTTTTACAGCTGTAACATCTGATTTGTGTCTTCAGCGAATTGCTTTATTCACTCACGTGCCTCAATTACATTAAACGACAGAGGTTCATTTGATTATTTTTCAATACTTCGATATTTGACAAATTATATTTAAATATATTCTTTTCTCGCAGATCCCCAAACAATTTTTTCCAAATTTTTCGTCCCAAAATTGACATCATTGCACATAATCTTATCAATTATATTCGATTGTTTCGTGTGTTATTGCGGATGACGTGACGTTGCATCTCAATCACTGGCAGAATTTAAAAAAATATATTGCAGAGGCAATATTATACGATCAAATAACGCAGAAGTGTCGTCACCATTTCGATCCGACACTGTAATAAAATTAATCAATTTTCTCTCGAATTTCGAGTGATGCAATACCCGATATTGCCCCTGATTTACTCAAAATTTGTTTAAAAGTATATGAATTCTTTTTCGACTCACGCGGCTTACAGAAACAACGTCATTGGCGCAAATGATGACAACTGTGAAGAAAAAAAAAAGAGTGCAACTGTACAATGATTCGTCATTGTTTTGTACGTTTGGGAATCAACGAAATCCAACAGGAAATAAAATCAAATTGCCAACGACGGCATCTTTTATTAGCATTTCTTTTTTTTTTTCAATTTTGACACATGTCAACGGAATTTCACCGTGGGCTGCTTTCAGAACTTTCGGTAATGTAATCTTGCTCGGGAAGGGAATCACCGCGGACCCTTTCGAGTTCGCGAAGTCGCGTAGCAAGCTCTGCGTTCTCTCTTATCGCATAATCCCATGCTGCACCAATCTTGGCACCATATTCATTTTGATAGGCCGTCGCTACAAATGTCAAGTGGTTTACTATTGACATCATCTCCTCGTAGTCCTCCACCGTCTCCCGCACGTCTTCCTGCTGCAAAGCTGAATCTATCGCCACTTGAGGCTGCAATTGAATTATCAGAAGCGTTACTGTAACTCGACTTCGCGACTGATGGGAAAAAATAATTTCATCGTAAATTAACCTGATAATAAAGACGTTTTGTCAATTGAAATGACATCTACACGTGCTAGAAGCAAAATCAAACTCGATATCAAAAAGTTATTAATAAACAGTTGAAAAAAAATGTCGATATACTTGCAAAAATATCGACAATACTTATCTTCTATTCTTGCAAAATGCATCTCGTTTTTCGAATATACGGTTGAATTTATTCAACATTTCGATGCTGTGTTTTCTTTTCTCCGAGTTTATAAATGAAATTTATTATGAATTTCGAATAATAGCAGCATAGAGTCATTGAAAAAATGTTGATTCGTCTTTAGCAGAGTACTTGAAATTCTTTATTCCAGAAAAAACGAGACAGACGTGAGAATATCGATTTTTTTATTTACATCACTTCGAGGGTAGCAGCTGATACACGTGATGAGAAAAACGAAATGAAAGAGACCACATTTACGATGATTCGCCATTGTTTTACAATTTTCACGTCCACAAAATCGGCGTGGATTAACTTAAAATCGTTAACTGGGCGAAACCGTCGACCGGCGTGTCGAAACACTAATGAAGTCTTTGACATCACACGGTTAAGATCAGGTATGATATTATAGCGTGCTGTCTTACGTTGTACAATGTCGCAATTGAATAATCGTTCGATTTCCAGGAATAACATGCGCGATAAAAGGAAATAAACGTAGAGACAAGATAAAGTCAAGATAAATATGTCGTTTACACACAGATTACACGCACATACGGTGTGACCTCCACACAGTTGTAAATAGTAATAGAAAATGGAAATCATCTGAAAATCCGTTAGTGTGAATAAAACATTGCTATAACAATAAATATTGATCAAAATATTCACTCCAGTCGAAAATACATCCCGCAATTTTTTAGCGACTTGATTTTTACATTTTCTTGGCCACGTTGTGTTCTACAGTCGACAAAACTTTTCATAGAATTTATCGAAATTTTTAAACCAGCGATAATAATGATGTCGAATTGAAAAAAAGTACATACGACCAACAGCTGTTTCATGACGTCACGAGCGAACACCGAATCGATTACTTTTTATTGACGCTTGTCAAACTTGTCGGTGTCGTTATAAATGTGTTCGTGTGAAGGTTGAATAATGATTCGAATGATTCGTGAAGATATGAAATATTGTTCGTGTTCGTGTGAAGATTGAATAATGATTCGAATGATTCGTGAAGATATGAAATATTGTTCGAATGAATAATCAAAAGTTAATTTTCATGTGTCTACTTAAATACTACTCACTGACTACATTACTGTCTAAATGAAGTTTTCCACGTGCTAAACAATACAGTCTGCATGTTCGTAATTAATTCGTATTAATTATAAATACAATCATTTTTCCAATATGGCATAAGACTGCTGCTGGGTCTTCGAGGTCTCAGTAGCCTTTGAACCACAAAAAAATTTTATCAATTTTTGAAGCATTATGAAGCCTCCTTTCAAATGGAAGTGAAAAATTATTTTTCAGCGAAAGAAGCCCACGAAAATTCTTCTGGAAGACCATAAATTTATTACTCAAGTGTGCACAATATTGTATTTTGTTTGTCGATAAGTGACGCAGTCGATGAGGAACTTTTGTTATTTATAAAACTAATGGAAAAAGGATTCCTTTTTTTTTGATAAATTTTTGCTACTCTTTAACCACAAAATTATCATTTACATTCAATACGGTAATTTTATTGAACAATAAATAATTACGACATTTTCTACTCGAAGCACACACTCTCTCGGACGAGGAATGTCAAAAAAAAATCTCACTCGTCGAAATGCGAGTAAAAATATTCGAGGGTACGACTCTTCTCCAATATCGAACCGATAAATCGAACATTTTTACGAAATTCACCTCCGGGTGTACTTGCGTTAATTACGTACGTTTTTAAATAGAATTCTGCGCGAAAGAGTATTCAGACCGTAAGAGAATAATTTTGAAACATATTCAAAATTTTTATTCTATCCGTGGAACACGAGCATTGCCGAATTCGCCGAGTAATCACTCCTTCCATTTACGTACGATTATAAATACGATGTTTTATAAAAATACTCTTTGAGGACACACTTTTTGGAGCAGCTTTGATTTCTATGTGCACACACATGCATCTAATTTTCCTTTCACTCTCACCTGTTTTTTATCTCCTCTTACATCGTGAGATTCACCTCGGGATGAAAAGCAACCGCAGAGGGCGTACCTTAATATCATTCATATTCTCTTAGCTTTTCCAAGGATCTTGCTCTGACCCTCGACCTTTTACTAGCGCATAAGCAAAAGCTACCACCAAGTTTCATCACAGACGCAACAGATGTTGAAGTAGCAAAAATTTTCCGCATTAATATATATTAGGTGGATATGTGATAAGATAGCGAATAGAATATTCCATCTCCGTTTCACTTGAAATTTACGCAGCTGTATACAACGATTATACATCTACAGGGTGATTTATAAAAAAATATGGAACCCAGAAACCGCAGTCTCCGGCTGATATTCCGAGCAGAATTAAAGGGTCTTTTTCCTAATCGTTGTAAAATCAGAAGCAACAGAATTTCAGCATTCTTGGTCCAATCAGAGACCCTCATTCTATTCCGCATAAGAAAATAATTGACTTAACGAAATAGAATTCCAATTGTTTTAAACAAAACAATTTTGATAAATTATATCGCTTTGAATTTCGGTATGGGATATCCTTGAGCCCATGCCTTCGTTTTAAATTAGACTTCTCAACAATTTTTTCCACGGTTTTGTTCAAAATATCAACTGGAATTCAACATTTTTCGATAGCGGGTATGAATCATCCTGTATATCTGTGTCTTCGTATATGAATTAATATATATTTATACGAGGTGTCCTGAAACTCGACATTAACAATTCAAAGTTAGATTCAGCATGAAATTCCAAGTCGAAATGCATTTCAGTATTTTTTTACACGACGAAAGCCTAACGAGTTATCAGTTGTCAAAGTTTCGCCCAATCGGACGCGCGCTCTCCCTTCTCCCGCGGGCGCCTCGCGAGTGCGCGCGGCCTATCGGTCCGATTATACTTATCGATAGCCCAGCGGGAACACGTGGGATCAAAAAGTGCTTGAAGACTTTTCGTCTTGTAATTCAATCCCCAACGTAGCGTTAAATTATCAGCATCCAATTTTCGAGGCACCCCGTATACAGACGCATACGTACGTAAAAATGAAACTATTCCCAGTGACGACGATCTTTGCGTACCTCCTTCATGCAATGTAAACGTATGGGTAACTGCTCGGGGTGGCAAAGGGTAAGAGCGAGTAACGTTTCCTGGCAATATCTTGAACGAGATTGTCGTACGCGCTAGTGGTAAGAGCCAAAGAGGCTTTTCCACGTTTCTCGTCTCGAACCAAAGACTCCCAAGTACATTCATACGTATCCTAGGAGACCTTGTAATATGTTGGTACTCATCGTTGTGACGATGATGCCAAATAGCAAATATGCCTTCAACGAATCTCCTCCTCTCGCTCTCTCTCTCTCTCTCTCTCTCTGTCTCTCTATCCCTCTTTGTATACTCAGTAAGCTATCAGACTTTCGCAGCAGCGAGTCATAATGTTACATTCAACTATATTTGTGTGCAACTGTATCCGTTACTTCATCCGTCCGTTTGCACGTGTGTGCCTTGACTAAACACAAGTTTGATTGCCATAAACATGGTGACAGAGGTAAATGGTCCCTCTCGATCCGTCACGATCTTACGATAAACGTTTTCCCAAAATTCATCATGCATCCCCGACGAATCAGCGAACCTACGTACGAATCATTTTTCAAAAAAATCAAAATAATTCTCGGTCGAAATTGATTCCGGAGGAAAACAAGAAATTGAGGAAATTCGTTGAAATCCTCAAACACGAGGATGAAAGAATGTAGTACGAGAAGAAACAGCTGTACGATGAAGAGTAAAAAAAAACTCAAGAACTACCCAAAGTTTTCGAAATGTATCCGACGAAAATCGAGCCTTACAAACTTTGAACGAAGTTCAGAAGACGGTATATATTTTGAAACAAAAGCGCGATTTAATCGAGAAAGTAAACTCCGATCGCCTTGCGGCGAGCATTCTTTTTATTTTTACCGCGCAAAAAAATAATTTCCGACTACGATCCCTCCAAATGGACCAATTTTTGTGTTGGTGGTGGCTTACCAAAATTAAAAAAAAATCATTCGTTCGCTTTTATGAAGAATTAGTGCATTTAAATGTTTTTTGCAAATTTGATCAATATAATTGAGTAAAATCGAATGGCAACTATATCGTCATTTGGGGGAGATGGTTAATGGCGTTTGAAAATTTCTCCCTTCTTCCAAGATTATTTTTAGGCTATAAATTAACGATTCCGAGCACGACCGTGCGAAAAAAGTCAACTTGGGGAATAACGGACACCCTAATATACTTATATACACGTTTATATAGATATTAATCTTTCGTATGTACTTTTATGTATACATATATACATTGGCTATATATAACAAATATTCGCTCGGTTAACCACCCATTTAGCGTTATCTCGTCGTTACACTTCAATCGACATCGCGTCAACGCGGGTCCGTGTTCATATCGTGCACACAGCCTGTGAGAACGATGGTTTCCGATACGCCACAGTTAATAATGCCAACCCAGAAATCCCGACAGATCGTCCTTACCAGGACTATAAGTCGCAATCTGTATCTCACAATCCTGTTATCGAGCTTGCCTCCCAAATGGACCATTCTCCAAATTCTTTTACCCTACGAACAAGTTTACGTGACATTAACTTCTCGCTGTGCTATTCCATCCTGGCTATTTCGTGCTGAATGACGAACAGAAGAGTGACTCACTTCCGGCAGTGCCAGATAGAGCAGAGGGTGTTTTGTTTACGGCACAATGGTGTTATCATTCGGAATGACCGTTTTTTTCTCCCTCCTGTCCTCAGCGGTGGAAGCTTCATTTTTTTTGCGAAACTATAAATCGTTCGCTAAAATTCAGATGCGACGATGTTTCTTCGCTCTTTTTTCTCGTTGAATTTTACACTCGTAGCTTGGCAAATTTGTCGGTTATTTTTTTGAGAGCCTCGTTTTTCAACGACTAAAAATGTAGGGAGTATATTGTGCGTTTAAATTGCAAGAAGATGTAAAAAAAAAAACAGAAGTATTCCTGAAGCAAAAGGGACGACGAATATATCTGGCTACGCTACGTGTCACACGTACGAGGGTACGGTAGAGAAAATGTCGTGTTTCGCCCCTGGAACGGATTTGGACAACCTGCGGCATCTCGCAGGCTCCGAAACGGGATGAAACGACGCGAGAGACACGTTGAAGGTGCAGCAGTCTGCTGGAGGCTAACCAAGAATCATAATATGACCCTTGCGTTATGCCCAATCCTCGGAATAATTAGTACTTTAATAACGATCAAAATTTCATTACTTGTAGGAATATTACTCTTTCGGTGTTAATTTTGAAACGTATTTATATGTATCCTTTTTTCTTCCTTAGCATCTCTTTTTTTCATATTTTTGAACGTCTCGTCTGATCGTATAGATATTTTGAAAATATTTGCCACGTGATTCGCAAGTTTTCGCGCAATGTACATTTTCATCCCCGCCTGTTTATTTTTCATTTTAGATACAAAAAAAGAACGAAAGCTGACATACCGAAAAACTCCCATGGGAAATCCTCGAGCCCAATTAATGCTTGGAAAAATCGAAATCTTATTTCCTCGAACGGGACGTGAACTCTCGTGGCCTCCAGCCAATTTTACATCTCTCTCTCTCTCTCTCTCTCTCTTCTTATCTCTCACTTCCTTCTCTCTGTCATTTCCATGTACAATTTTTTCCTTCTCACGTACCTGGTTATTCCTTTTCTCCAGAGTGGAAGTACGAGAGACAACGAGGGAGGAGAAAATCGCAAATGAATACGTAATACTCGGAGCATGGCTGAGAGAATGTTTCGGGGGTTGGAGAGATGAGCAAGGCGAGGCAAGGCGAAACGCGACTAGAGAAAAAAAAATACAAGAGAGGGATAATAACTGCGCGAGTTACCTGTATATTTATCGAGAAGTATAAAAGCAAAAGGCGGTGGCACTGCAAACATTTAATACATAGATTTGTACAGCTTACGCCCTTGAGCTTCGCAGGGGAAACACGTATGGAGAGAAAAGCCCTCCGTCTATCCTCGAGGGAAGAAAAAGTAGGGTCAGAGGAGAGGGGGTGTTGCTTTGTCCTTTGAAGTAACTATTTTCCGAGGCAGTATGGCGCCACAAAATGCAACGAACTCGAGAAGAAAAAAAAAATTTTCCAACCCCCTTTGCTCGTTTTGTTTTCTTCACGTTTTCGATTTTCATCCTAACCTTGAGTATCGTAGGGTGAAAAGCTCGATGAGAAATGCGATAAAAAGATACATTCGAGAATCTTATGTACGATTTTTTTTGTTTTTATTCCCACCCCTATCATATTTTCCACATTGGCAGCTTCTGTAGTTCCCCGATAGTTTTGTCGTTATCGGAGGAAACAAAAAAAAAGCTTCCAAGCATCGACATCGCCTCTACGGTCGATAATAATAATCATATTGTTGATCATTCCGACAAAATTAGTGCTAATTCCCCCATGCTTTTTTTGTTTATCTCCACTTTTCGTAAACAGGAAGATGAATGTGAAAATAATTTTGAGCTGCTTTGTACCGCGAATTGACACCTACAATTTTTTCTACCGAGTATTCGGTTTTTAGTTTTCTTGAGATTACGTCTGCGCGCCCAAATTACGCGTATGAAAATGCTCACATACATATACATATACTCGTATATATTCGTACGTATATAAATTGCTCGAAGCGTGCATAAGTGAAGCAAAACGTCTTTGCTGAGAAAAAAACTACCCCCGAGTGCCCTCGACAGAGACGGAGGAGCAGTTGAAACGCCTTTTTCTTCTGTCTACCCCAGAAACAATGAAACTCCCAATCACATTTTGTATTCCCCAGTTTCTCGGGGATGAAACAACCCCTTTCATCCTCCCAAAAGCGTTTGGGTAGAGTCACTCTTCCTCGATTCCCCAGGTAGAACGACCCTTTCCACCTGCCGCCTGGGTGGAAACCCATTCAACTCGTGGAATCCCTTTACATTTTTATAAAGCAACTTAATTCAAAGATCCGGCAGTAGGGGTGTGAAGGAAACGGAAATATACGGAATATTGCTCGAGGCTTGTAGAAATGGAATAATATCTGCAAATAGCATCGCCGTAAAAATAAATGCGCGGAAAGATGATATCTCGTGGAACAATTTATTATCGATAATTTCCTTGGGGAAGAAGGGGGGGGGGAATAAGTTAAAAATATATAGAGAATTTCAAGAATGTTTAGCAGGGTACAATCGCAACGAAACCGAAGTGAAATGATCTATTAAAAAGGCATCGTTGTCAGAGAAAAAAAAAATTCATGAGAACGGACTTTTTGGAATTTTGGAATTGTATTATTTTAATGAGAATATTGCGGATGGTGCTTTGCTCTAAATTGAATCACAAGCACAATTTTCGTAAAAGTGTAAAATTTTTAAAGACTGCTGCTCTATCGTCAACCTCGATTAATGTAACCCATGGAGGGATGAAAAAACGAGATTAAAACCACTGTATCATCGTGTTTGACATTTAATTACTTTCGTTGTATTCCGTGTTTAATATCGACACTGATTATAATGATTTTCGGATGATTCAAGCCCCTGGAAACATGAAGATGCGAGGAAATTTTTTAGGGGATGGTTTTTATTTTCAGCCCCGAGCATTTTCGCACGCAGCTGTTCCGCGTGAACCGAGAGAACTATCGCAAATGTTATACCGGAATTGTACGATGGCTCTGGGTTTCATGATGATAAATCGCGTGACCAGCAGTTAAGGTGTACGTTAGCTACATACGGCGTGTGTAACACCTCGTAGAAAATGCTCGTGGGTCAGCGAGGGTACAAGGGAGAGAATTCGAGGGAGTATACCTGCGCGGAAAATTATTATTTCAGAATTTATATTCACCCTGGCTTATGGCCGAGCGGAGAGCTTGAGAGAAATTCTCAGAGTGTGAGGAAAGTGTGAAAAATTGCCGGTGCAGAATTATTGCGAACCATTATAGTATAACCAGGGTACTACAGGGGCGGTTTTTGAGGAGGTGGAGGAGACGGGAGGAAAGTATTCGTATCGATTTCGTTGCAAATGAAATATCGCTCAAATAAATATTAATAACCATTAATTTAATCGAATACCTCTTTTCCTGTCAAAGGGTGACAGCTATGTTGATATTTCGAATTTTTTTTTCTGTTTCCTTTCAAAATACTTGTGCAATATTTCTAAGTGCAGTATTTAGAAAGTGTATTTTAACAAGAAATACGCAGGATCTTCCTCTTCAATTAAAAATTCGTTCATGACAGCTGATTCTGTTCGAATTTTCAGCGAAAAAAAACGTCTCCTCCAAAGTTCGCCATTCTGTCGCAAATCGTTTTCAAAAACAAGGAAACATTTTTATGGATATTGGTGTTAAAAAATTGTTGACAAATTAATATTTTACTCAAAGTCCTACTGAAATTTTTCTTGTAACAACATTTTTTCCCGTTTTTTTTATGTACGCAACAAAGTTATCAAAAGCATTTCGGACGAGACGATTCCGTAAATAAATAAAAGCTTCCACATGTGTTCTTTTCTTCAGTAAAAAAGCTTTCTGTGAACAACTTGTTTACATAAGGGTTACCCATGAGAATTACTGAAAAAATATAGAATGTATCGAGAATAAAAATTGATCCGTGAAATCGTAATAAGTATCGATAACAGAAGCGGTGAAAAGTCGTGCGTGGATTATTTCAATTGAATCTGATCCATCTGCCTTTTGCAAAACATCAGGAGTATCGGAATTTCATATCACGTACGAATCTCCCCGCAATATCTTGTCCCGGAGCTCTGCTGTGTCTGAGGTGTTTTGTATTCTCTTGGATACCATTGGAAAATCCCGCAATGCCGTGTATTGTGTCTGCAGATGAAACAATTTTCATGCTCGAGAGAGTGTAACGTCTGACGCATTGGGAAACGCGTCATTTCAACGACGACAAGCGTTTCGGTAATTAAAGCTAATAAAATACACTGTATTCTGAAATACGCGATAAATTTATTGATTCAAAAAAAAAAAACAATCAATCAACATCAACAGACATTTTTAGACGTCGATTGGTCAGGCAATTTTTCGTCCAAGAATTGTTGGCAAACGATAAATTAATAACGAATATTATTAAATTAAAAAAACATTTCTGAAATGGAAATATCAACGAAGCAACCGAACTAATCCAAAAATTGCCCCATCGACTGTTTACTCGCTGTTCTTTCATTAAAAAAAAGTGATTTTGAGCTAAAAATTGAGTTAAAAATTATCTTCGTTTTCGAAATTCTTGTGTGCACGAGTTTAAACTCCAGAAGCAATCTTAATGACTGGTTAGGGCAAAGGGTAGATGTGTGACCTTAAGGACGTAGCTATAAACGTATTTCGTGTCCTGTATGATGGTATAGTAAATGTCAGATGGACTTGAACCCTTGAAATTGTGCGGATTAGAGTCTTCGGCGTACCGGCAGTCAATATGTATAAAATAGGATGCACGGAAAGGAGAGACGCTGAATAAACGAGGCAGTAGTGCAACTGGAGGTTTCCTGTACTCACGAGAGACCAAATCAGAGTAAACCTTACATCGCGGTTCTTCATATATAGCTACCACGATTTGACATCCTTCGTGGATGTAAAGAGGATTGGGGAATAGCGGAGTACTCACATTCATTCGTATTCCGGTCTATGTGGTTCATACATGTGTGTATATGTACATAAGACGACCCATAACCGAGCGAGTAATCAGCGATCTCGATTATTCTCCAATATGAAGAGGAAAAGACGGAGAGATGGGAAAATGCAGAATACACGAGTGTACATTGATGAAATGTCTCGAAGCATTCAATCAAGAGAGCATATCAAACAAAGTTACAAATCGGAAATTGAGTTTGGGGACCTACAAGATATCTGGCGGTCTCTTATCATTTGATTGTTCAAATATCACAAATTTGTTCTCTTCGATCGTTTTACCGACGAAAGAAATGTCGCTTGGTATCATCATTCTGCATCCTGACGTTGAGGAAAAAAAATCACTTATTTCCATACTTTAAAACAGTTCATTTTTTGGTGATATAAATGACAAGACAGACTGTTTCGATTTTTATTCCAACACGTCAGCAGCAAGAATTTCATGTTTCGGGGTTACAGGGAACTTGAGGCTCGAATGAAGTTTATCATAAAGATTTGAACGAAATTGTAACTGAATATGGCAACGTGTTATTTTTTTTCAAATTTAGACAATTTATTTTTCATCTCCACCAGGGTGATGATAGTCAGTGGTAGTCAATCGTGCTTTGATAAGATATTTGCGACAAAGCTGCATTTGAATGGAGGAGGTTTTCTCAGATGCCACATTAGTCGTGGTTCTTCGAGAGTCGTATACGATGCCCATCGTTTGATGACGTTAAGAATGAGCAACAACATGGTTTGAGTAAAACCATGCAGGTTTTATGTGAGAATATTGCTGAGCTGCATGAAAAGGATATCACAGCGGCGTAAGCATGAATGCAGAGATTGCAGACCGCCGTGAGTGTGTTGTACAGACTGTGGTTTTGCAGACCACAACCCACCGAACATGGAATCCTGGGGCTGCTTGATACCGATGTACGGTACCCATGGAGAAAAGCTAGAGTCGGAGATAGAGAGGAAGCTCAGTACTATCTCGAACTTGTGAGGACGAAGTGGGCTCTCTCTCGCCCCTGTTTCAGTTCCACACTCCCTTAACCTAAAATCGTCTGTAATGGGCTTACTTCTCGTGATATCCGGAGTCGCGTTTACCATCGCAAATCCAACCAGCGAGGTAAAGCATTGCAAACTTATTCACATCGGGGAAACATACGTTTATTGCATAAGCAGAGGGTGTGGTATCGCCCTCGTGGTAAACTACCCAACCGGATTTTAGCAACATCAAAAGAACGATTCTTTTTCCACTCTTAATACTTCATGGACCGCAAGAATTCTCAAAACTCGGTGTATAATCCGATTGGAATGTTTCAAAATAACCAACAGTGAGTGAACATCGAGTTTGCCCAGCCTCTACTCTGATCCCCGGTAAGGGCTTCTTTGTTACTGCGGTTTTTTGAAAAAATCTCAAAATTGCACACTTTATACCCTTTAGACGAGCCCTTTAAATCCTCCCTTATCTCTGTCGAATTTGGGGTTCGATGGAGGAAGGAAGCTTCAATAGAGAGGATGAAGGTGACGATTCATCTGAAAGGTTGATGAGATAATGTCGAAAATCAAGCCGTTTATACGCAGACCGATCCGAAACTAACGACTGGTGAAATGGAGAGAAAAAGATGGGCAGAAAGTCGAGCTACATTCGGAAGTGCGGTGGAAGACAACAGCTAGAGAGGTTACATTTCCCAGGCTACGAGGACCCGATCGAGTGGGATTAAACCTTCTCGATTGCTTCCAACTCCACACGAGCTACGGTTCTACTCTCTTATTTCGATCTTTTCGTTCGTAAATGTAGGTCTCTTTGTCCTACATTGATCGTCAAGCCTCATTCTTTTCCTCGATTCTTATTCTTCCGCCGATTGAATCGTCTCAAGCGCGATGAAAAGACGTCTGAGAGAGTATTGGTCTCGTATTCGCGAGGATCCCACTCAACCAACACCCTGCCAGTGGCACATGCTCACTCCATCACCATCCTCCTTTCATCTGCCTTCCCAGATTCTTTCTCTTAGTTCAGTTCGCTTTCTCCCAGAAGACATCCTTTTATGGCGCTGTCACAGTAACGAAGATCGTCGGTGGGTTAACTGGACATTTTTTATTGTCAATTTGTGATTAGAATGGTGGATTCATCTTTGTCGACGGATCACGAGCGTGCGACAAATAGATTCCCTTGGCAAATTCGTAAAGGGGTGAGAGATGAGAAGTACGAGGGTGACGAAGTGGGAGTGGTTTCGAGACGATCGTTGGGACGATTCTGTATGTGATGGCGAAAATGGAAAGCAAGCGAGTCCCAAATGGTGCTTTGTAGAGTCACATTAAAGTTTCTTTTGTTGCTTATCGCTAGGATAAAAGATTGCAGCCATCTTCTCATCCCCTTCAACTTTCCCTTCTCTGTTGCATTTAGATTTTCAAGGCATCCCATCCAAAAAATGCTTTCCTTCAGCCGGCTCAGAAAAAAGCAGGATACTAACTTGAACCATATCGCTTCTTTCTGAAATACTCCGTTGCCAACGATGACGTTGCTTTTGCAGCTTTCGTTGCGGCTTGTAGCCTTGATGACGACCAAAGAATAGAGGAAAAAAGCCGAAATGAGCTTCGACCGACTACAGCGGAGGATGTGTCTACATGATCTCAGTATCTGCTGGGGTCTCTTTGCCACGAAGCACGAGGAGCATTATCGTAGAGAGATAACGGAGGGAGGTGAGCTTGACGAGCGTTCCGGACTGGCTATCACGATCTGAAGCAGCTTTTCCCCGGTTCACGAGCGAGAAATGACTTGTAGTATTTTTTATGTGAATTCAACGATATTTTCGGGCCAATGTTTATGAAGAACTGGAACTGATAATTACTGTCATATCCGTCATTTTGTTCTTTGCAAATATTCGTTTCGAGAACACCCGAAAAATACACCTAGGAATTCATTATTTAAACTCGCTCCTGCGTTACATTACAGCGAGGAAGCGTTGACATTGCTTTCACTTTGGCTAACATTTGAAAAAAAAGGAAGCTTGTTCACTGAATTTTCATAGCTATATTTATCTTCACGTTGTGTGTAGATACGTGTATATTTTGAGGGACACGCTCGGATTTCACGCTTGTGAAAGCTCGCACAGAGGATATGGTTTATAAACGTCTCGGTGTTTCTGCTGCCAGAAAAAAAGTACTGCGACGATGACGACGATGCTTCAGAGTACTTTCTATACCATTTTTTTTCGTCTCTCTATTCGCTCTCGCTTTCTTCATCTTCTTGTGATATGCTTGTGATAAAAAGGCTCTGAAATATTAAGCGCGCAATTACTAGGCCCATTCACCGTGTGATGCATCACTCAGTCGCAGCTTGGGCGTTTTACATCACAGAAAACGTCGGAGAGAGATAAACGGTTGTTCTTCGCCGCCAGAGGGTGCTGCGGAATGTGCGGGGGAAAGAGACAGAGACACGTATGAATTTTGCGCACCCACTGCACACATTCTCTCACGCGTTCTTTCTTTTTCGCCCTCGCTCGTTCTCTCTTTCCATTTCCATTCCCTGCATTCCTCTTTTGCTTCTTTCTCAGTCTCCATGCGCTGTGGACTCAATGTGATGTTAAAAAGCTCGCACATGCCAAAGATGAAAAGCTTTCGCTCGACTGGGATAAAGATACAGGGTGGCAATGTCCAGGCGATAGAAAGAGCCGCACAAAACGAAAAAGAAGCAAAACGTAGAAACAAGCCTCTCTGTTTCGTCATATATAGAAGAAACAGACAAGACACAAGGGAAGAAGGCATACGCGACTCCTAATGGACACTCGCACCAGTTATGTCCAACAACTTGTCGCAGTTCCGACATTCCTGTCGCTCAGTGACACTAAAGCCTTGCCATCGCTGATTCCGTACATCAGACATCAGCAATTGGATAATAGAAAATCAAGAGAACCGTCCTTGGTTGGGCAAAGGACAATATGGTCTATTGACAAAAATTCGATGCCAATAAGCTGTTCAGACTCAGCACGAACGTGGGATGCTGCCGCAAGAAAATACACCCGGTGAGGGAGCAGATTCTTTCTCGTTGACATACCCGCAGTTGGGAATCCAGTCTCGCAGGAAATACGGATCTAGCAATCGTTGTCGGATGACATCCACGTCGCCATAAATAGAACGAGAAAGAGTGTATACCAGATAGCCCAGAGCGCATACGGAATACCGCACGTCTATCCTACGAGAGCTTGGTTGGTGATGTGTTTTCTTCCTGCTCTCTCTCTCTCTGCTCCTGAATTCTCACCTAGTCCTCGCTTGGCATGGCAAGCTTGCGCGTGTACGTGTGAAATAGATGCTACGTGTACGGTACGTGTGAAGTTATATGCAGAGGAATATATCTGTACCCATAATATCCAGGAGCTATTTTAGCGCCATGATGGTCTCTGAGAGCATGGAAACGAGGGTGAGGTGAAACGGGGATGAAGGGGTGAACCGAGTTTACGGGCTGCTCCATCACGCGAGAGCTTAGCTTATCTCAATGCAACAACGTAGTATCTCTGAAGCTTCCGTCTCCGGCTCGCGACTACCGGCCTCCCACCTCACCACCTCACCTGCTCTTGTTCTATGGTGGTTCCGTATAATACCCACGTGTTCACACCATTCCTACCTACCCACGACCCTCCTTGTCTCTTTTCGTGTTGCTCGTATGCGATCACTTACCACTACCGCCATGAAATACTTGGTCTTTCCTCCTGCAGCCAAACCACTATCACTCTAGCTCTATCCCTCTGTCTCCTCATTCAAAGCATCCCTCTCGTTCTTTCTCGTTCCACGCTGAACTAATTCGCGGTCAAACCCGTGCGCTTCCTTGCTATCTAGCCACCAGCTACAGCTACGAACTCACGCTCTTGCTGGCGTCAGCCTTCGTTCCTGCCCTAACGGTAGTTGTCGCATCGCATGTACGTATATGAGAGAGTTTGCCAGGTTTAGAAAGTTCTGTCGAAGATTAAGCGACGATTTATGGTCCCGTCCGGAGACAGTAGATTTCCCGCGAACTCCTCCCTTTTATGAACCGACCCACCACCATTCTCAACCCTAGCTGTTTTAGCGCCCTCTCCTCTGCCTCCAACAGTCTGGAAGTACCGAGAGGACCCCATCTCTCGCCCCTAGCCAAAAACAGCATTGTTCTCCGTCCCCCTTTGGTCCAGCCGGGCATTTCCCCATGTATGAAACTCTCTCGCCACTATCCTCCTATTGGCTGAGGGTTATTGTGGTCGCTTTATGGGAGAGGGACAACGTTTAATCGAGTGGTACAGCGATAACGTTTAGTACCGGCTAGTACCGGTGGTCCACGGCATGATGGCGGTGGTAACGTTGGTGGCGATGGTCCGAAATGTTCGCTGGACTAATGCTTGCGGCACTTGTTACATTTACCGTTATTAAGCTGCTTGTTTCGGCTTGAAAAGAGGCTACATCGATTCATTTCATACTTTGCCGTCTATGATGCTTTTCTCTCAGTCTGGATGACGAGGCGTATCTTTGACTTTGGTTCAAATATCCAGCTATCCAAGCTGTCGTTCCTAATGAATCAAGACCACTGTAAGCAAATTGATTGGGTAGGTCATTTAGTCCTGCGACATTTTATCGACTGACCACGGCATTTGTAGAATGCAGTTAGTTTCAACATGTTATGGTCCATCGAAAAATCTGCACGAGGTCCTGAAGATCCGAATGGTTCAAGTACATCCGACTCTTTCACGTGCCCTCTTCTCAATCCGGCGTGTGATCGTTCTCCGAGAATACGAGTTGGAAAAGCCACCTCGATCATAGATACGGAGCAAGCACATCGCAGTGCAATAGTCTTCCGCAGAATCGCGGTAGTGCTCTCTTTAAACCCTCCAACTCTCTCGACATCTACCCTTGTCGTCGTGGACGTTAAGAATACAGAGCGAGAGAAAGAGCGAGAGCTCAACACGAGGGCCCCAGGGGATACATCATATAGTATACGCTGCTCTTGCACTCAGTGTCAACGACGTAAAACGACGACGTGCTGCTTCTGGACCTGCAAGACACTGGACACCACTTACGCCGTGCAAACAATTTTTTGTCCATGGCTACATGCCCTCGCGACCCTCTTGTCGAGCGTGCCATGCCGGCCCAAGGAAAAGAGTGAAAAAGAAATAGCGGACTTTGTGTATACATAACCGTGGCACCATGGCAGAGATCCACACCTACATGGCACTTGAGAAAAACTTTCCGCATGCGTGTGTCCACGAAAGAACTCATCCCTTCCAAGATGAGATTCGCATAAACCGTCTCGCGTATAAAATGCATAGGATTTTGATTCCTCTGACGTCTCACTGACTAAGCAGCCAACGGATGGAGTCTGTTTCGCGCACAGCGAACCAAAGTTTCCTATTTAAGTCCTTCCAGCTCGAGTCTCAAGACAAGCTTTGAGGAACTTGAGGCATCAAGATGAAAGAACGGTAAATGTAACAGGTTGCCTTTGACTTTGGTAGACTGCCTTCGCCGTTACAGCAAGTTTTCGCAGAAGCAAGGTGGGATTTGAAAATTGTCAAATCAGAGTCACTGCTTCGATTATCAACAGAAGACGGTATTCAGAACGGAAAAAAGGAAATTTCATACTAGAAACTTCGTGAAGTAACGTAATGAATTTTGTTGTCGAATTTTGGACACTTGGATGACAGTTCATCGACCAATCAGTCAACCGGCGATCAGAAAAAGACAATTTCCTTCCACTCTACCGGCAAACGCAGAACACGCGGTTCTGGAAATACAAATCTCACAGGTCAAACAGAATCCGTTTTTTTTTTAGAATTCTGCTTAGAAGTACATTGAAGATTGCAAATGTATTGAAGATATACACGAATTTATGATATTGGAAGAGGTTCGGGCTTCTCTGGATCGGGAAGAGCCTTATAAAAATATTCTTTGTGATGTTGAAGCAGTGTCTACTCTTTTACCGAGTTATCGCGAGTAGGCTCTGAAAATCTGAACCCGTCATAAAGAGAATTTTCAATAAATCGGCTCCGATTCCTTGGATGGCAGAAGAACAAGTTCCTCTGCGTTCTCGCATTCAATGCAAATACACACACACATCTTCGGCCCGACAGCACAAAAGATACTGTCTTCTTGATTTCAATCTATATATTTCCGCAATCACCTTCAGCTATTTTTCCGTGCACTCCATCGATACGTACGCGCACACAAGGTGCATCCGGTGGTTTTCATACACATGTTTAGAACGAGAGAAGAAATCGCTCCCCAAAGCGCGTCGTGGGATAGACTGTGAGAGAGATGGTGGAATTCTTCAGGTTGTTGGAGGGTTGAAACGAAGAACGAGGCGAAGAAGACCCTGGGGAGCTGGCAGCTCGTTATGTGAAACGTGGTGCTTTTTTCTTCCTTCTTTTTTCTCTGTCTTCTGCTTCATCATCGTTTTCTCTCTTTCACGCGGTTACCATGTTCGCTACCTCGTGTTTTTTCTTTCTCCTATCCACCCTACCCTCTACCTCTTCTTTCTTTTTCGTTTTATCCTTCCCTGCTGCCTCTCGCGGACTACGTCGTTGCTTCAAACATAAGCACACGGGTGCTGCATCTTCCCTCCTGTCTGTCCATTCATACATGCTCGCGCCAACGTTCATGTACATACCGTTCCTTCCTCTCTTCTTTTCCTCAGACCTTCCTCCGCTTTTCCGTGCTCCTACGGTGCAGCAGTCTGAATAATGTCCTAACCCTCCCTGTCGTCGTGGTAGTTCTCCTTGCTTCCACTGTATACACTATACATCCTTTACGGGCACGCTATATGGGCACAAACACCATTCTTGTTGGTATATCTCGGGGTTCGTGAGCTTACAGCTGCATGGGGAAGGGTGGTAAGAGTCGTGCTCTGCTTCTGCAGCTTCATACGTATCGCTACTCAGTAACAAGTGGGTATTATACGAGGCTAGGCGCTGCTGGCGACGTCGACTCTCCTGTTCTACTCTTCTCTGTACTACTTTTTCGAGCTCTCTCTCTCTCTCTCTCTCTCTCCAAGCCTCCAAATGACATTCACTCTCCCTTCCGCTTTTCGTACGAGCACATTTCTTGTGTATGTGTACTTCATCTTACCACGAGCGATCCTCCTTCTCTCTCGGTTCTTCTCTATTCTTCGTGAACCCCCGACTGTATTAGTGATCGTCTCGGTTAAGGGCTTCTCCCGTTGCCAATGGCGATTACGTCTTATGTGTTGAGAAGTTGCTCATAAAAGAGGGAAAGAGCGGCAGAGAGAACGGTGGTATGAGAGAAAAAGGGCAGAACTAGCTTCATGCTCCAACCCCTACCAGCTATGATCCAAGGGTAGAAAACCGCCCTACACCGGGAAGCATATTCTCTTCGTCGTTTTTCCACGAATGTCAGAAGCTCTTGTACGCTTTTTGATAGTGAACTGTTAGTGAACACCACGAGTGGACCAGCGAGAAACCACGACGATAAGTGACCGAACAGATATAACAGAGGAAGAGGAGCATAAACGTTTTTTTGGAATAGATACGAACCGAAACTCAATAAACATTTGTGGACTCTGATATACACTCAACGGGAGCGGTTCTCAAGCACTGACCATCAACGACACCTGTACGTGATTTATTTACACTTTTGCGCAAATGCCGGACACTTGGAAAATTTAAGATGGCGACCATATGTACAGTTTATAGTGGGGCCAATGGCCAGTTCGTGGGGTGCCATTTGGCGAGAATTGGCCACTTGTCGCAGACGGGATTAACGACGACTCGCGTTTTTTTATGATAAACGTTTGATCTCTTTATGTTATTCTCACACTTTGTCAGGTTCCGTCGACGATTTTTATACAGAACTTTATACCCACTGTTTTATAATCAATTTTTCTCTAGATTCCCGTATTTTTTGACAATTCGTCCACCAAGATTATCCTAGAGATTTTTAACAACGATCGTTAAAATTCGGATGTATTGATAAAGCCTTTCTGGTATTCTTAAAAACTGTATCGAACCCTTATCCAGCTAAACTAAAACATAAATGTCTGGTAAAGAAAACCCTTACCCAAAACTCCAAGAGAAATAATTCTAAAAATTATGGACATGATCTCATTAATCCCTTACATAATCAACGGTATCGAAGGAGAGTGGTCTTGTATATCAACTGTAACACGGGTGGATTAGTTGGTACCGGAAGATAGCGACAGACCTCTTTTCCTCACTCGTCGAGTCATCGTCTCATGCAAAATCCGTCTAGGGGTTGCTTACCATCCCTTTCGTCTCGCCTCTTCTTTTACGCCTCAGTTTGGTACATACTTTGTGCTGTAGAACTAGATGGCTTTACTCGGTATTGCAAGAGACGAATGTAAGAGAAATAAAAATAAAATGGCGATGGGCTGAAAGTGGAGCAAAGCAGGGACAGAGATGGAGGAAAAAGAAAATATTCGAGCTTGGCGCGCATTCGGATTACTTTTTCAAACAGGAAAGAACGTGTCTCGGTGCACACTCCACCCCCTCCATGATTTTTCCTCCCTTAGCAACGACCGAAAACTGATACCTCCCCTTCTCACTCCAGCTCGCCACATCTCGCACTAGCTTTTCTGCCTTTTGATGAAAATTGCAAATTTCGTTTCGGTGAGAATGAGAGAGAAAAACGTGGCAATTAACAGTCGCTGTGTTATGTCGAACCCTCTCTGTTTTTTTTAAATACTGTTTAAATACAGAAATCACTTTCGCTTCCGTGGTGAAGATTGAGAATCATTTAATCGCTGATGAACGTTCGGCAGCCATCAATCGGTTGAAAACCAATGTGCCTGTGACGCCAAGTGTTGGAATACATACGAGGTTGCCCCGAATGTTTGCAGCCTCCGTTTGTAAGAGGAAAGGTCGAATGCGCGAAGAAGGGTGAAAGAAGAGAGAGAGGGGTGTATGGTCGGTGCAGGGAAGGCAATGCTTCAATGGCGAAAACTGGGGTACAATTAAAATTAGCGCAATTCAGTCACTCCAGGTTGGCTTTGAATCCGCAGTGCGTGGCCTCGCCGCTCTCTCGGTAATTCGCGTGCCTGGCATTTATATTATTAAGCCGCATGAAATTTCTCGCCCTTTCTATACAGTGGCGCTTAAAGCTGCGCCAGTACCGTTCACCCGTTTTACCCTCCTCCGCGCTTGCATGCATTTACCCCTCTATCTCCGTCGGTATAACTCGCGCTCTCTCCATCAAGGGCACAAAGCTATACAACCGTTTCTTTCGCTCTCACCCCTCAACCAGGGTCCATTCCAATTTCAAATGTCCGCTGTATCCAGGCTTGTATCTACGATGCTCTCTCTCTCTCTCTCTCTTTTTCTCCAGCACTCCCTGATTCTCGCCGACGAAATAATCTCGTGACCGTTTTGACAGTGAATTATACCTAATTGCGCTTATTACGAGGACGAGCAAGAGAGCTTCATTATCCCCTATTCTCCCACCACTTACAGGCTTCGGCACCCCAGATGCATAAGGCCGAAACCATTCGGCATTATGTACCGCGTCTCTCCCATCTCTTTTGCACCCTCTTGTACTAAGTGTGTCGTTTCCTCTCTCTCTCTCTCCCTCTCTTGCTCTTTGTCATTCGATGGCACAGCATCACGTCACATTTACTATCGGAGCAGGGCATTATTACATTTTATATTCGCGTTTATTAATGACATCCTGAATGATTTTTCATTTCCGTTATTCCAATGATCGTGAAAGTATTTTTCATCGATAAATACAAATTTGCAGCCCTATCTTTGAATCTAAATTCATTGGATTTTGCAGGCAACATTTTTATGAATCCTGCTCCGTTTTCTCTGTCGAGAATCATGTCGTCTTTCGTCAATCATGTCGCTGATGATAAATACACTTGAAGCCTATGAATCCCTTAAGGGGAGATAAAAAATTATTGCAATACGTTGCGAATGGCTGTTGAAACTCACCTTTGGATGTGTTCTTCTGGGAAACGCTACCTTGGGGTCGATCTGTAACAAATATCAAAAAGAAATTTTTACAAAAACGTCAGCAATATGTACTTTAGGAGCCATTTGATTCATAACATTGTGATATGAAAATATCATCTAGAACAAGCGATGAGTAGCGAGAAAGAAATGTAAAAAATGTAAAGATTCATTCCATCTTTTTTGGCCTAGCAAATTTTTGTTGTACGATTCTTATCGCGCATTTTTTTTCTATTCACTATTGACTTGTTAGACTTTCAGCATTCGCTTGGAGATTGGTATGTCACGTCATGTTTGGGGAAAAAAATAGCGGAAACCCGTGAATCCTTGGCTATAAAGGAAAAACTATTTTCAGAAGAATTTTCGAGTTTTATCCCAGTCGTGAGTACATCGGCAAGTACCTTGACGTACAAGAATATTGATCAAAGGTGACTGTATTCACGAGTGAGTTACCGAGATACGGGAATTTCGAAGTTGGTGAAAAAGCGCGGCAGCTACAAGATCAATTCTTTTGGAACGTCGATATATAAAGGAGGAGCAGAAAGCATGGAATTCCAGCAGCCACGGTGGTGTAAATTTTCGCGGCAGGTCGTCTTCTCACGAGCTGCGAAGTCGTTTATTTTTCTCACGCTCTTTTCATCTCCATCTTCTTCGTCCTCTATCTTTTCTTTCCTCAACGTTATCCAGTGTTCATAGAATATATTTATACAGGTGAGGCAAATAAAAGAGAGTAGACACCTGAAAATTTTCATTCTGTATAAACGCAGAGTTTTTTTTGTCGATGCTTGATCCAGATACCACAACTTGACGTCACTGCTTTGCGTCAAATTTTATTCGGGCCGAAGTAGCGAATCGAAAAGTGCTCAAACATTTTTCGATCCAAAGAACCGGTGATCAGTTATCAATAATTCCAGTTGAGCCGATTGACAATTAAAGCTGGTCGTTCGCAAAACTTCGAAAAACACCAAAATACTTTGCACCCCGGAATTTTCTTAGCAATTCATTTTTTGGCATTTAATTCCGGGGCACCTATAAACATGGCAAAGTTATAAAAATTGAGTACAGATTTCGCTAAAGTCTTTCTCCCAACCGTACTTAGAAAAAACATCAAACACTAACTAAATTGATGTAAAAAATATTAAAAATAAATAGAAAGAAAATTTATGAATTCTCCATTGCGTTTAATCTTCTCTTATATTCATTCAAAGTTCAACGGCAAATACATCTTTCTCGGGATGTATCTAGAGTAACTTCAGAAATGAAATATTCATTGGCGCGAAGGGAGAGAAAATATTTTCTCGAGCAGCGAATCGATCGAATTTTTCATCGATTATACGCTTATTGGACAACGAGCATTGAAAACACATCAAGCGAAATGATATTCTCTTATATCTCCATATCATGCAACATCACTTGAATGACGTTAAACAAAATTGCAACGTCATTTTCCTTCATTATGTATCGTTAGGTTTACACACCCTTTTCGTTAAAGCAAGTGCTTTGCCCCATCAATAAGGTTGGAAAATAAGTTCGCAAGGCCAAACCCACCCTCAGTGTGCCTGTCAATGCCATTTCTCGCTTTCTTAAACTCGTTTATACTCTTATATCGCATCTCACTTGTCCCCTCTCGATCTTCCTCTCACCCACGCACAAACACAGCAGCGAGAGAGAATGACGAGACCTCAGGGATGATTTATGATAATCTCTCCCCGCTTCCGAGATGGTCGTTCATTCCGGCATCACCCATTGGAAATCCAACGCGTGTGCTAATCTCACCATCGAATAAAGCTTCGCGATATTTTTTTAAACAATTATTCCAAAATTTTACTCCTTAAATCGACTTTTTCAGGGGTGAAAACCTCTAAAAATGGCGTGCACCGCTTTTTTGACGTGTGCAAACATTATGAACATCCATCAAGTTTCATATCTTTTCAAAAAATTATGCAATTCTCCACAGAATCCTTCATTCAACCGAAACTTATCGAACCTGTTAGGGAGAATATTACATTTTTTTTATACACCCTAATATTTTAGTATTTTTCAGATAACGAGGTGAGTGAATAGCAGCATCGCGTTTTCCACGATCAGTTAGCCCCGCAAACTGCCACTACCCCATCCGCCATCACCCATCAAGCGTACACGGAAAAAAATGGCCTGTGGATTTTACAGAAAAAAGTCTGTAAAATTTACAGAGTCCACTTTCTGTAAAATTTACAGATAAAATATGTATTTTTTACAGATGGAATTATGTAGAAACTACATATTTTTTCTGTAAATTTAGATTAATATTCTATGTAAAATTTACAGAGAAAATATGTATTTTTTACAGATGGGATTATGTAGAAAGTACATATTATTTCTGTATATTTCACATAATTTTATGAATATTTAATGATAAATTGTGTAAAATGTGTAAAAATTTTCTATCATTATTGTTGGATAACTATTCAAATAAGAACAAATTATTAATAAAAATTACAGATAATTATCTGTTAGTTGTGCATTTTTTAATTTTATAATCATAATGCGTCAGTTCTCGGAAATATTATCGATAATTATTTTATACTCTTGACTTTCTTTGTTTTTGTTCATCGGGACGGCCGTCTAATCAAACGTAATTTGACACCTCCATTCCCCTCCATTCCCCAATAACTATAATAATGAAGAGGGGTAATCAGGGGAATTTACATATGCCACATAGCGTTGCTCATACGTACGAAAAAGTGGCGTCACTGTCGATTATTATGAGAACCTATTTCACTTTTCTTCATTACTTACGAATTTGATTTTCACATTAAATTTTCAGTAATAATGATAGGAGTTCATCTGTAATAATGACAGAGAACTTCTGTAATAATGACAGAGAACTTCTGTAATTTTAACAGAGTAAATTCTGTAATTATAACAGAGTGTATTCTGTAATTATTACAGAAGTGTATCTGTAATAATCACAGACTCAATATGTCAAATTTACAGATTTAGGTTTACAGATTTCAACATGTAAAAGTAACATGTACGGATTAGTAAATTTTACATAAAATCATTTACAGATAAGATTCTGCAAATTTCACAGACTTTTCTGTAAATTCCACAGGGCAGTTTTTTCCGTGTACCCTCACCATCGTCGTACAATCGATTTGACGATTCGGCACTTGGTGGCGTTTCACTGGCCGTTCTCCGCGTGTTTTCATGTCGGAATCCACGAAGAGCAGCCGGGTCCGTCTCTGTTTTGGTTATACTTGTAAATTCCATTCTCTGAAAACTGATAGGACTGCGATCAACCGATAGAACGCATCTCCCAAGCCTAAATTCGGCTAGCTGGCTTATTTAGCCAGTTACGGAATAAATTAAACCAACCCTCCCATGAATTCTCTTTGTCGAGCTTAGCTCTCGTTCCTCAATAATCCTAACATACACGTATAGTATAAGCCCGGATATGGCGCGTGCAAGCTCCTGGACCAAAATCGATATTCCAATGTAAAAAATGGAATGAACTCGGAAAAAAAGTCGTGGCTCAACGCGACAAATTGCATCGTAAAACTTTCCTTCGTCTACCAATAATGCAAAATGTTCTCTTTGATTCATTTGTTCTCGTCTTTTTTAATCCTTTCGACTGTTCGGTCAATAATTTTTCGCTTATTCCGTTATATATTTTTGTTACAGACAACATGACGATTTAAACGATTTGTTTTTACGTATAGCCTGTGTTCGATAATTATCAGTTAAAATATTCAACAATTTTACGGTATAATGGAGCACGAACGACGGTTCACAAAATATCATCGATTAATTACTCGACTTGAGAACGCTGCTGCATTTTAAATTTTCGAAATGATTACGCGACTCATTAATCGATGGAGCGTGGCGCATTATTTACGAGCTAAAAGGTCCATTATCGCGGTATTACACAGAAAGGAAATAATTGAGGTGGATATACGTAGCAAAAGCTCGTGGTTTTTGGTGAGCGATGAAATCTTCCGAGTGCAAATTTTCCCGGTAAAGCTTTTACGTATATATACGTCCTCTCCGCAGGGTATTCCCCAAGGATTTTATCGGAGCACGTAGCGTAATGGCGAATGAAGCCACGAACGTGGTAATGACAAGCAAGAATTCAACTCGACTCTCATTTAGTTTTTCAAATCCCCTTGTCCATTTCTCAGTGCAATCCTTTTATTTCAAATCTCTTTATGTTTCTTTTTTTTCTATATTTCGTGCTTTTCGTCATCTACAGAGACGTACACAAGTATGACACATTTTTCAATTTAAATTGCAGTGATTAGATGGCGAATTCAAAAACCTTTTTTTCCAGATAAGATGATAAGATTTTTCATAAGATAATCGCAGTGCGTAAAGCAACTTTTGAAAATGCCACGTTCATTTCTTCATCTTCTATTCATTGTTTATTATGTGATCAATTATATAATATTACTAAGCCATCCGTGCAATTATCAGCGGAACATTATTTTTCGTTGCTTGGAATGAAATTCGTGATTTTTTGCGACAAAAAAAAAGAATTTCAAGACATTACACTCGTTTCAGGAGAGTTTATACGCTTGAAAAATCGATCGAAAGGGCAGAATTCGAAATGTTCATCAAACAATGTTCTTTTCCCCAATTCATCGAAACTTTTTCCATTTTATTTTACATGCCAATGGGAAATAATTGAAAATACTCCAATTCATTTTTGCAACGATTTTCCGGCGGGTTGATTCTTGAATGGAAACTTGCATTATTAAAACCCTGATCACGGTGGTGGTGTTTTTCGAAAAAAACTATAAAAATTACCATATATATGGTTTGAAAGAATACATTACCGATAGTCGTGCTGGCAAAATTCTGTAACCAACCTCCTTAAATTGTTTTTTTACATTTTCACCGTGCCCTACGGCGAAATTCGCAGGAAAAATAACTCATTTTTCTCTCGCTACAGCTCTCGCAATATCCCTCGGAAAATACGAAGGGAGAAAATAAATCCCGCTGTGTGAGCTCTCGTGAAGGGGTGACCAGACATTTGTAAATATCCGTACACTTATCCAAAGCATATAAATACGGAAATGGACATGAATATGTTAAGGGAGCATCGGATCATTCAAAATTGTTGATTAAAATGTCTTTCGTAATTCATTATTTCTCAAAATTACACACTTTCATCGAACAGTTCGAAAATGAAGGCAATATTGCAAAAAACATTGATGCCACCGAATCGTAATTTTAAAAGCGAATTACATATCGATTGTGTCTCAAATAAGATAAATTACCACACTGTAATTTGTTTTTCAAATGTTTTTAATATTACACCTCGGAAGTAAATGTCTATCCTGACTTTTGATGCATAGCTCCACGAGACGAATATTTTTCCATCTACATTCATTAAAGTCGAGTTACGATTTTTTTGTATCTTCGAAGAGCGATGGACCGAAATATAGTGATAGCCGGCTGGACTTTCGGAGGATCATGATTCAGAAATCGAACGCCGGGGCTTAACGGCGATTTCTCTGGTGAAAATAAAAACATTCGGATAAAACAGGAGCAAAAGTGGAGGCGATTGAGAGCGGAATAAGGAGAGACAGCAAGAGAGAGAGAGAGAGCGATAAAAACGGGTGCGATATGATAAAAGGTATTTTCGCGAGCGTAACCGGTTACCAGATATCTCCAGGAATGATCAGCCGCCTATGACGAGGATAAAAAAAATATACATATATATCCAAAGTTTGAAAACAGGGGAGCAAGAAAGCGAAAGAGAGAGCCAAAGGCGACGATGGAAATTCAATCTGGCTGGCACGCCTGGAAATTGGAAGAACTACCCTCTTCCTGCAAAGTTAACGTCGTCCTCGATGTCGCCGTGTCTTCGATGATGATCTGTGCGGGAAGAAAAATAAGAGAGAGAGAGAGAAAACTGAGGAAAAACCTTCTATCGTTCTTGGCATATACAGTGATCGTTTTTTTTTTCTTCTTTTTTTATAAATATCTTGCGTGCCAGATAACCCCCGAGGTGGTAATTCTCATAGCAATTCCATGAGCTACACTCCCCGATCGAATCGGATCATGGAAGGATCCCGCTAGGCGAGACGTGCGAGGCAAGTTTTTTTTTCATCTCGTTTCCCGCGAGATCGAACGGTACTTTCTTATCGGAAAAGTTTCACCAGTGCGTGGTGAAATGCATCGACGTTTTTTCTTTCCACATTCAGCCGAAATTCGAGTATAGTGCATCGAGTGTACGCTCTAACTCGATCCTCGAGATTTGACTTCCACTGGCTGTCAGTGAGAGAGCGGATGGTTTTGTTCTCTTTCTATTGAATGAGAAACTACTCAAACTCGAGGAATAAAATCTCATCCCCCTGCCATGGGACACGAAAATAAGTTTATTCCTCTTATTTTACAAGACACTATGTTATTTTATCATCGGGAGCGTTTATCGCGAATTTCAGAACTAAAATAGCAGTTTTTGTAGAATTTTTAAAAATTGTCTTTGTATATTTCGAGAAAACTTCTTATATCCTTAAATATAAGAGGTTATATGCAGAATAAGTTTGTCCGAAATTTTTCGGAAAAATTGCATTTTTGCAGTGTTTTTAGATTATCCCTACAAGCTCCCCAAAAGAAGACGCTTGTGAGATGAAATAAACGTTTTTTGCTTTTTTTATTTATCTAGATTGATTATAATTTCATTGTAATAACTAGTAAGGTCTTTATGAATGATTTTTTTATTTCAAATAACTCTCCAGAGGCGAGAGAAGAGAGTATGTGAGAGAGGGAGAGAAGGGGAAAAAGATGGACCGAAAGATGTATATAAAAGGAGAAAAACTGGAGGAAGAACGGTCGAGATTGAGCGTCACTCGAGATTTGACTCTGAACGGAAGCGTTGCGAGTATTACTCCTTCCCCTTCACCTCCCCAGCTATGTGTGTCATCCTCGTTGGTAAGATTGAAGTAAATATGTGAGAGCTACAAGTGGGAGATTTTCGCTCTGCTAAGCTTCCTGCTTGTTCCTCGTCGTGTCATCTGATTCTTCTCGTGCTCTTCCAACTTCCATCCAGAAGCTGCAGAACACCTCCTCCCTCTTCCATATCCTCTTCTTGTACCCTCGCACGTAACCTGGAGTTCCCCGACGGATCTTTTCCGACAACGCCAACGTCAACCGACTTCTTTGTCCTCCTCCGCACTCCCATCCACTTTCTCGTATACTTTTCTCATCCTGTGTCTTCAATGTTTTTTTTTTCATGCTTTGCCACGTTCATCTCTCCCCACTCAATTATATATCTTCTTTTTCCACAATTTTTCGACTTTCCCCCAGCTCCTCCCTTCACCTCTCGATCCTTCGAACGGCCATCGTTCTTTCCCATCACTTCCTGTTCTTTTTTTCGCCATTTCATATCGTTCTTATTCTTCTGCTTCTCCTTCTTATCAAAGTCTCATACAATCTCTTTTTCATCTTCTCAATCTCCTCCCGCAGACTCCTCTCCTGTCTTATGGATGTACCATTTTTCAGGGTGGCCATCTGACAATCTCACGAACTTTTCCAGCTCCGCGGCTCTCCCTGCGTGTTTTGTGAGTTTTAAAAGTATCGAATAGATCGGACTCGGTGGAGAGCAATGGAAGCTAAAAGGGTTCTGTAGCAGTGCTATATGCCAATACATAAATGTAAAAAAAACTTTTTCAAGTAACCTGACAGCTCGCTTCGCTCTCTTTCGTCGCAATACCTTCTTCCGCTTCTCAAATTCTCCTCTTTTTTCTCATCTCGACCATCGGTTTCTTTCATTTTCTTAAAAAAAAAAAAAAACACGTCCCCATCCTGACGCAGCACCGTTTCTAACATTTCTCGCGAAAGACGAAGGAAAATTTCAAGAAGATCAGAAATTTCATCGCCGGCTGAACTAATTTCGTTTCGTTTTCGTGCTGTTGATTGGAATACGTTAACAAGCGATTCCCCGGGACGTGCGATCTGTCCTTCGCGATATCTGCAGCCTCGCACAATTCTCCATGCATTTCTTTCCTTCTCAATTATCCGCGAATCTCTAGAAAATTATATCGATATTCCCGATTCTTCGTGATTTTTTTTCTTGAATATTTTCAGACTTAAATCAGTTATCTTCGTGTACCTTGGGGCGGTTGTAAAATTTCGCGCAGACTGATGAATCCAAGGAATTCCCGAGACAGAACAGATTTAATTGCACTCATTACAATATTTTTTTTTAGTTTTATCGGCGCCGACGTTCGATTTGTCGTGGGATAAATATCTTGATTCGAATTCGCATAAATTATGTTTTATGATTAAAATCATCGGGCCTCTTATTTTGCAAGGACGCAGGTTGGGATGTAACAGTTGTTACTCGGCACTCTTGCGCTGTGCACCGGCGCTCGTGAGGATATTGATTTTGGCATGAAGCAACAATAAAGGAAGACCCAAACACACACACACACACACACACACACACACACGTGCTTTGTCACGCTTTTGCCGGATATATCGTCAGCTGGGCGGAAAAGACGAAGGTGGCATAAATTCTAAACGACACTTTCCCGCTCTCGACACTTCCTCGGTGTCATCCCTTGCGCTTTTCCAACCCTTTTTATTCATCTCCCAGCCTCCCTCCGTCTCTTACTTTGAATTCGTCGGCGTCATCTTGGCACGTTCTCGGCTACATACACGGAAGCGTTTTCGCCCCACTCATCCCTCTTTTCTCATTTTTCTCACTCATTTGCAAGGCGGAATCCGCACGAAATCCGCAAAATCCTCGGATCGCCCGCGATCTACGACGACTGAATTTCAATCGTTCGAGCTCAAACGTATTTCTCGTTCAACTCGTCTGTTAACGCTTTTATAAAAATTTCATCGTCGGAGCTGGTATTTGTACGAACGACACCGATAACAAGTGACGATGATAATAATAATAATAATAATAATATTGAGATTTTTTATTAAAAAAATCGGTAATTTCGCTGCAGGAAATCTTCGAAACTTTCCTGCTGATAATTACTCGGAAAATTTGCGCCCTCTTGTGTGCTTGCCGCAAACAACCTTAATCCGCTGAACAAATTAAAGGCAAATATGCGTGAGTCAAAGATATCCCTGCGTGTATTCTCGCCGCTATACGTACGAACTCGCGCGGTGTACGTCAAATTTATCGATCGTTAAATTCCCATCGTTCATCTCCGCTCCGACTTTGTTTATATTTCATTTTCTCATATTCTCGTAAGAACGCACAAATTTGTACGGCATTTTCCGGGACGGATCGAGGCACTTTGAAAAATGTTCAAGTTCCGCCATGAAAAGTGAAACGTTTGATAACAAATGCCATGGGGATATTTTTTTACAGTCTTTTTATTCTTGTATTTATATTTGTGTAAACTTACGTAAGAATGATTTTTTGTCAAATTTTAACATCCTGCCATTTAACGCCTGCCATCCGATTGACATTTTCCTCTACATTTTGTTATCGTTTTCGCATAATTTCTTAAAAATCTTTGCAGATACGTTTCATCCTTCATTATATTTTAACGTTTGTTTCATCGTTAATCTCTTCTTTTTGCTCGTCCGTCGTTTCTCCATCTCTGTTATCCAGATATTTTTATGGTTGCAAACCTACTTCCTTTTACATACATGACTCTCGTGTGGCTCAAATTTTATCATCCAATTCGAAAAAAGGGAGCCCAATTTTTCGTACTTTGAACGAGACGGCATAAAAGCCTTCCACGTGAGATTCCATAAAAATCACAGCAATTAAAGTCCGTTGCCAGCGAAGGGTGGTTTGTTCGTCATATGCACGCAAAAGTTGAAAAAAAAATGAAAAAAGTATACGCCGTGATTAAATCGAGCCTGCAGATTCACCCTGCAACGAGATACGAATTAATTTGTTCGCGAGTTTAAAATGAACTTTACAATATATATAATTCCGTTGCCAGAGAGGTTATTGAAAAATTTTAACAGAATACGATTTCGGAATTAGTTTTTTTTTCTCAAATCTCTCACTCACATGATTTTCGTGCAGAAAATTACACGTCGAATGGTACTACGCCAGTTTCCCTTCCGCTGTTACGGGATAGCTTGTTTCACTGTTTAATTCTTCGTACAAAATGAAAGAAAAAAAAATCGTGAGGGGAGACGAGAAATGAAACCGCCGGAAAGTAAAACCATCGAGATCGAACGTCCTCGACTATTGAGTCCGAACGTCAAGGAAATTTATTATATCCTTTGTTATATGTATATGCACGAGAAACGAGAGAGAGAGAGAGAGAGAGAGAGAGAGAGAGAGAGAGAGAGAGAGAGAGAGAGAGAGAGGGGGGGAGAGAGATGTAAAAAGAAAAACGGAGGGTTGAAATCGCGGCCGGTCAGTTATTACGCGAGACTGAGCGATTGCTTTTAATATTCGCGCCAGCTGCGTTCCTCTCCAATTTCTCTCTCTATCTCAAGAGCTCTAGAGCTCTTTTAGCACACTCTCACGCGGAGGATCTCTGCGAGCATTTTCTCTCGTTCCTTAAAAAAAAAAAAAAAAGGAAAAGCTTTCCTCTCCCGCACACACATACACACAAGATATATAGTCCGATAAAAATAGACTTTGCTGGAGATCGCTGCGATTCTCTTCGTACATTATTTTTCCGAGGAGAAAGAGAATAAGCGAGGAGCAACGATGGAGGAGCAAGATTGAGGCCCGCGAAGAGATCGAGGTAATCGTTATTGCTCGCCAGCACCAGCCACGGAATACCAGAGTTTTGCCCTTTTTATACCACCAATGGGAATACTCACTGGGCATCTTTTCCCTCTTCACTGTTGGAGATGTACACATCGAGGATGAGAGGAAGGAAAAAAATAAAGTAAAGAGGAGAGAATAAAAGTTGAAAAAAGCAGTCTTATATTGGAAATTTGATAAATGCCAGCTCGACATGAAGAGAGCTTTCTAGAAAAATTACTTCGATACTCGAGGGGGATGTAGTCAGTGTCTTTGATCGACGTTGACGACCGATCGTGTATAACGATTTATCCTTTTTTTTATCAGCAATATTTTTCACTTTTAATTCATATTTATGTCACATCGATGCTGACGATGAGATTCAATAATTCACTCCATAGCTTTCACTCTTTTCATTTCCAGCATTTCGCGAGAAAATGAAAAATCCTGCGCGTCTCATTTTCTAATTGGAATTTTTCATTCGCTCTTCGAGTCCCGTCTTCGTTCGTTGTATTTTTGAATCGTCCGTACGTGTTGCTTGCCCGAACTTTTGCAAGCTGCTGCAGCGCTTCCTTTTTCTTCCTTTTTTCACTCTGGAAAAACGTTCACCGTCCGACGAAATAGACAAGCGGGCAATTTTGTTTTTTTCAATAATGCCACCTGTCAAAAATCTCTTCGACGACGTCAGGAACATTCGGCGCCAGTCGGTTAATATAAATCTGTTCCTTACGAGTCAAATGTCTCGTAGACTTTCTTCTTTTTTTGTCCCTTTTTTATTCCTCCCTTATACTCCTGGTCATTCGCTCTTCTCACGTCGTACTATCGTCGTTTTTTGTCCTCGTACGTCTCACCTTTTTCGCTCTTTCTCTTTCTCTCTCTCTCTCACTCTCTCTCTGCGGAGCTTCTTGACGTTTCAGCAGCTGGCATCTGCTGACACGGTGAACTCTTTTTCGGAAACTGAATATGGATGGATCGAGGAGGGATGAGAGGAAAGGATCGTGAAAATTGCCAGACCGCCCCGAGTTCCAAGTTTCGGGAAGGTGGCGAGGAAAGCGCGAGTATCTTGTGTACAAGGTACTCTTTTCATTAAAAACGTGTAATATAGGAATATGTACTACGTTTTTCGTTCTTCCCAATTGTATTTATGCAGAATCACCTCATCGCAATACGAAAAGGGCAAATTGGAATTCTTCAAGACTATTTCAGAGATTATGAGCTCTGTAATTGAGCTCCTCTTGCATTACACAAAAATTTGACGTAAAAAATTCAGAGTTGTGGCAAAGAGTAGCTAAAGTATTATTTTTCGTTCCCGTAATTAAGGAGACGTACTAAGAAGTAGGAAGAGAACTCTGACGTCGAACTTCATCACGTTTTACACATTCGGTGTAGATTTGAATTTTTACAAAATCTGAATGACGATGAAAGGTGAAACTTTTTTCCTCCTATTTTCAAGCTCAAAAGGAAAAACGGTTATTTTGCTCTCGTTTTGAGGCCTTGTACAGCTCGCGAGGTATTCGATTGACATTTGGACGTTTTATAGATCAGCGAATAGTCAAATATATAACGGTATGTGGGGGAAAAAAAACATTCTCAAGAGGTCAGGAATTCCATGCGCGAGTTGTACGGGAAAAAAGGTTGAATAAAGCTCGGTGGATGTTTGCATACTTGCACGTCGTTGGCAGGACGTAAAAGGAAGAAAAAAAAGATGAACCTCCGCCGGTAAGAGTTTGCCAATGTCAAACAGTAATTCGCTCTATCGTGGTGACAGGAATTCGTACGAACCGGTTCAAAACGGGAATAGCAGCGGGAAAAGGGATGATTCGGGGCGGGAGAGAGCGGTATAAGCTTGGCTTTTCCAGCCCCTCGGGTGATGCCAGGCGACGCTTCGTTCGTCAACGATAAACATAGTTACTCGCTTTACTGACACGACTGTACATCGAGCATGGGGCGAGAGTATTGCCACACACGAGCTATTGCGAGTGAATAGTTATTTTTGGATGAATATAGATGAGCCTCGAAAGGGTAAACTGCCAATTCCGAAAATTCACAAGTCGCATGAGATTCACACAAAAATGGTTGACGTAATGAGGACACCGGCTGAAATATTGGTGCAAGGTTGAAGGTCATTGTTTTTCATCTCGTCAATCATTCTTTATCATTCGTATAATCATCGAATGATTGAGTAAAATGTCAAAATTGCGAAACACTTTTTGTTTGCGAATTTTCATTAAAAAATTACACTTAAATATATTCTCCAAGTGCATACGTAAATCTGTATATTTGTACGTAGGAATTGAAAGCCTCGTTTTCCCCCTTAATCTCTGTCACCACACTTGGTCGTACGTTGTACAACAATGAAAACAACACGGTGAAGAGGGATGGGAAGTCTCGTCGTGGCTTGACGTAGGAACGCGCGTTGAGGGTGCAATATTTCTCTCTCTCTCTCTCTCTCTCTCTCTCTCTTTCTCTCTAGGATAAGGGAGGAATGTAGTGAACAACGGGTTTCTCTTACGGAGATGGTCGAACAATGAGAAAACAATTAGGCAACTCATAACTGCCCGGTACAGACATTCGCGCTGTCCCCTTTCTGCATTTCCCCTCGCTCTCTCTCTCTCTGTCTCTCGCACTCTCTCGCTCTTCACATTAGGATTTCTCTCTGGGCGGATGGTAAACTGTGTCTGTCTTTCACATTGACCCCATAACCATAAGCATACATGGGGCATTCTTGGCCAACTGCGACAGCGTCTGAATCTTAATCGTGAATATATATTTACGATTTTTCATTCAGCCTGACGTTTAATGCAAATTCGGAAATCGATCGTTGTTTTGAGGATAGACAAATTTAAGTATATGGCGGTAATAATCAAGTTTTGCCTCTCGCAAAGTTATAATTTACGAAAATATAACTTTGCGACTTTTTTATGCAGTATTTCAAAGATCATTTTTCTAAAACGTTCTTCTAAACTTTCGTCTGACAGAAACGAATATTCAACAAAATATACGAAAGTAGTTGATAATTTTTTTATTTTATCGATCGGTCAAAGAGGGATGAAAAGCGAGATTCCTGGAAGTCGAATTTAAGTGTAATCAATTACGCGAACAATATATATTTATATAAATATTAATTATGAAAATTAATTAACCAGCATTACGATTGCTATTATAATAATATTCTCTCTGTTCACCCTGGTGAATTTTTCGGTGAAACGATAATCAGAGTATTATATAAATGATACGCATTTAATAATTCGCATTAATCAGTACGTTGGTCAAGCCAAATTTAATTTTACCCACAATTATTATTGCAACGTGATTGCTCAAACGTTGCTAATTTTTTTGCCTTAATGTACAGATAAAAATTCTCAAGTCGCTTAAAGCGACGTACAGCAGTAAAACTCATGTTTTAGTTTACAATCACCGACTGCATCAATTCTACTGCACATCACAAAGTTTAAAATAATTTCGAAAAACTTTAATACAATCGACAGTCCAAGTGTCTCACGCTATTGCCGATAGATTCATTTTTTGCCATGTTCTCAGGCAGTTGAAGGTACACACATTTTTTTATTTACAGTAAGAGGGTATTGAAGATTGGAGTAAAATAATTTTTTGCCAGATAAATCTGAACACATAGAGGCGCATGAAAAAATCAGAATTCCCCAAAACATTCAGCAGCATCAACGTTTAATTGGTTTGATTGAAATTGAATGTCTTGTACACGAGTGAAACGATGTATAAAGAGAGTGTATATAATATATGTAGACATGTACATATCGTTGTCACTCTCTCCTGCAGCCTCCATGAATCCCCGTGCAAAGTGCTTGCGTCTCACCCCAAAAATCCTGGGAGTTGCGTCAAAGTGTCAGAGACAACGAGGTCCACCAGACCAAAGTGAAATTGCAGCTCGGAAGGATGACGAGCATGTGAGAGGGAAAGAGAGGGTCGGAAAAAGCGAGAGAATGAGAGAGATGGAGATGAAACTGTGCAGCAGGCATAATACATCCGATGAACTCACCATGGTACGTCCATTCTTGTGGACCATCTACAACCCCAACCCTCCAACGGTTATACCATTGAACACCCCCAACCCAGAAACAGCAGCGAATTGGTCGGATAATTAAAAGCAAACTTGCTCAAATGAATTCAACCCCTGGGAATCCTGCTTCAACATTACGTTGGCAGAATTATTATTTTATTTCGATATATAACGTTTGTCGATACAAAAACGCGTATTGATATCAAAATCAATGGCGAGACGTTCAATTAAAATTGAAAGAAAGCACAATTTATGTGACCGACCGGATTATTCGCGAAATGTCCATTTTTAATCGTTTTAATCGTCAATTTTTAATCGATGCTGAATCTAGATGAATAATTTGGAAAATGATAATGATTAACAGGGACTGTTATTAGCGCAGGATCATTTAGGCTACAGGGTGTTTGAAAGGGAACAAAAACAATTTTGGTAGTACCGCGGCTGTGATGGTAATAATAATTTCAGTTATATTAATGTTGAATAAAACATCATATTTCGGTCCAACGCATATAATATATAACATAAAAAATGTTTACGTTGAAATTGTCAATATCACTTTTGGAGCCCCGTTCGGGTTCTTACATAATTTAGACACGATTGTAACGATGATCCACAAGTAAGATCCTAACGACATAAAACATGCGAATTTCGAGGAACGATGAAAAATTAAAAAAAAATCAGTGTGTTCGACAAAAAGTCAACTAAATTTGTATCGTTCCATTTTTCTGGGACCATTCTGACTGATCGTTTTTCAGATTTTTATAAAATCTCCTAGTACGAGTACTTTTGGTTCGAATTCTGTTTTGTTCCAATTTCTGTCACAATTAACCACGAAACTTGCGTTGTCCATTGTTTATTTGCAACAAATCGATATCGAAGATACAAGAATGTAGCAAAGGACAGAGAGGAAAGTGAGAAGGCAAGAGAGCGAGGGGGAGAAAGATATTTGCGACCATGAAATTCCGATGTATTCACGTCACAAACGCTGCCAATCAGGGCGACAATGGATCCTCAATTCGAGCCAATCAGCAGGGAACTTCAAGAGCAAGACGGGGGAGGATCGAACGTGACCAGAAGCAGATGGCCGGGAAACGCTCAGCCACGAAGCTTATACGAATAATTAGCATGCCTTTTCTCAATACTTTGCTGCCGGCATGTTCTATAAAACACAAACCGCGAATAATCGTTTATTTGACAAATTACCGTAAAAGATTGGTTGTTTAAATAGAAAAATGTATAAAAACGTTTTTCAATCAATATGAAAATAAATGATCGATGAAATGAAAATTTGTTTTTCATCGTCATGGTTTTTCATTAGGTAATCTACGGATAACATGACACGCGAATAAAGTGAATAAAGTCTGAGAGCCATTTTCCGCGTGAGATAGCAGCGACATTTGTTCACCCCTTTTTCTGTTTTGACTCGAACGATTTTTCCTTCGGAAATTCTCAGTTCCGTGGTAAATGTTTGCGCTAAAAGTGGACAATAACAGGAGAAAACGGAGTGACTGAAGCGGGGAATAAAATCGGAAGAAAAACGTGTGCAAGGAGAAAATTCATTTCGCCCAAACTCACCCCTTGGAGCAACAAAACGTACGAGGTGGAAGCCCGATTGCTTGTAAAGATAACATTTGAAGTTAAACACGTTTAGTAATATCCTTGTAAATATAATACTCTGTACACGAAACTGTGCGCCTTAAATCAAGATACACGAATATGTACGTGCACAAAGAGAGAAAGAGAGAGAGAGGGAAGAAGTATAAGACCGTGAGAAAGAGCGAACCATTACCAGAATTGCCAATGTCGTCATAGAGTCAGCAACGACTCTGGAGAACATCACAATTTTCCAGGCTGCATAACGCATTCATTCATTCTTCTCTGTATCTCGAGTTGTATAAATGTCGTAACTATAAACAAAGAGGCACGAAGAACGAGAGAGGGATAGCGAGTGAAAGAGAAAGACAGAAGGGGATATAGGACTATCTGCTTTCACCATAGCCTTGTCTTCATTCAACCCTTCCAGCGCGACGCGTTTCATTCACGAGCTCAGGAAATTTCGAGAGCGAGAAAAGCAAGCTACTCCATTCGGTTGAATACAATTGGGAGAGAAAACGCGAGGGTGATTACGTACGCAATTATAAGGCGTTGATACGGGATGCTTTTGCTTGTATATCCCGAACGGTGAAAAACAAAGGTATACAGGGTGATTCGCATTGAAATTCAAACCTAGAAACTGCGGATGCAGGGTAGGAATGAATGTCAATAATTCAGGCCGAAATAGGGGATGAAATTCCAAGCGGAAAAGACGTCAAGTATTTTCTGATCCGGCAAATTCTTATCGAATTATCAATTGAAGTCGTTTGACCGATGGCACGACTTCCCTCTGTGTGTATTGAATTTTTTAAATTGTCTCAAAACATTGGCTGTATACAGGGTGATTCGCATTAAAAATTAAGCCCAGGAATTATGGATACTGGCTGTTCTAAAAGAGGGTGTCAATATTTTAGATTGAGGTAGGGGATGGAATTCAAAGGGATTTCTACCTGTTCTAAATTTTTCAAATTGCCTCGATACTCTAGCTATTCTATTTTCTATTTTCGATTCCAGATTTTCAATACTCGAACAAAATCTACAAATCGTGTCTGCGAATTTGAAGCAAATTCTGTTTTCTCCCCTTTGTGCGGTTTTTCGTTGTCGAGATGACAAGTAACCACGTGTTTGACCGAACGTTGGTCTTTAACACTGAATGAAATGGATGAAAATTCCATTGCATTTTTATTGATGATTGATTTTTCATTAAATGTCTGACCCAGGCGTGACTTTAACTACTCCTTCCTGAATCTAATTTTTCTTAACTCATTGGTTTCGAATTTACAATAAAAAAACAAGCCAAAATCATTAATCTGCAATACTCCTGGTTGAAAATATTAAACAATTTCGACTGAATATTGTTTCCTACTGAATGAATAAATTTTACAAAGCGTATCTTAGAAATTGAAACAAGTGTTTATTTCCCTTCTGTGCGACCCTTGATTGACGATTCAAAAACAGTCACTTGTCCGACCTAGCACTGCATTTTATCACTGAATCGATAGAGATAAAATTCATCTGCTTTTTCATTAATCATTGGTCTTTTTTTAAACGTCTGACTAAAGTCTGAACAAGGTTTTACTACTGAGTTTAATAACTTCGAAGATACTCTTCGTTGCGTTTTACGGTATACGACACAAACTTCTTTTTATGACAAGAGGAAATTTATTTCCCTCTTTCTCCCGGAACTCCCGAAGGTTCCTACAGACTTGAATTTTTCGTTATTCATGATAATTTTTCAATTATTCAAAGAACGATATCAAACGCATTACCAAGCCCGTCTAGTGGTAACAAAAAAGTTGAAAAATAAAGGATTCAAAGCTACAAAAGTGTATCTTTGATCCACCAACGACGAAATGGACGAGCGTATGTATATATACGATACGTTGAGTTTCCCTTTTACTGCTTTGGGATTCTCGTATCTCAATGGGGGGGAGAAACTTTTTTTTCGTAATCCTCGCTACTTAAAAAGAAGCATCTAGAGTCTCGTGCATCCTCCCTTCCTCTCTCCCTCGCTTGCTCTCTCTTTCTTTCTCTTTTTCCTCTCATCGTATTCGAGATATACTTGCTCCACCGGAAGAAAGAAGGAGACGGAAAAGTTTCTTTTTTTACACACGACGAAAGCTCGTTCCTTTCGCAAAGCTCTCGGTTGTAGATTGTCGCGCACGTACTTGGATCGAGCTTTTCTCCGCCCGAAACTTTTGTCGAAAAATCACTCACACCGGTTAGACGAAAAACGGCGCAACCTCTTTTTTCATCTTTTTTTTTTTCAGCGAATAGGACAAACAAGCCAAGGCGCCGGAATGTTTCTTTCTCTTTTGTTTTCAGCATCTCGAATATAAATGTCTTTTCGACAAGCTTCGAATGCACTACCACTACCCAACGATCCTTTATGCCCTTCTTTCGTGTGTATCTGATCTGTACCCCTCCCCCCTCCCCCGCCCTTATCGCGCTACCGCCGTACTCGAACTCTTGTACCTGAGGGGAGAGATTTGAATAAATCATATGTTCGACTTTATCCTTTCCTTTCTCCTCACTAACTTTTATCATACGCGCGTACTAGCGCGAGTAAAACACGAACGAAATCCCGACTTTCTTCTTTTCATCCACTTTATATTCCGCTGTAATATATTCGAATGCATTTGTAACCGAAATGGAAAAGAAAGAAACAATTGAGTAGGATATGACGGAATGGAAACCTGAGAAAATGATGAAAAGGTGAGGCAAAGAGGGGTTGGGTCACGGGTGAAAATATTTTCATCATTTTGAGGGTTGAAAATGCGAAACTACTTCTCGTTGAGCTTGTTGACGCAACGGCGTTGAAATCGTTTGGGATAAGTAGCATAATTAATACGCCAGGCGATTACAACAAGAAGAAAAAACGGTCACCGGCAAAGCAACCCTCTTTTTCCGCCAAGAAATCTCGGGGGTTAACCCTACTTTGCGAGACACGTGAGTATTCTCTTCGCTCCTTTAAATGCATGAATTCGTATGGAACTTGAAACTTTCTTTCGAGCTTCCGCGTAAGAAGTCATCTCGAAGTTCAAACCAAGGGGGTTAGTTCCGCAGGGTGGAAGCTGGCCTGGGAAAGGGATGAATCACTTCCAAGTTATTCGTCCATCGGTACTGCGCGCACGCTCGAATGAGCGTTTTCGTGCTTTATACACGTATGGTAAACATGAAGAGGTTTTATAAATCTGAGAGGAAGCGAGATGGAAGATGGTAAAAGAGGCATTCAGAAGAGGTAAATGTGCATGTCTTTCGTCCTTCTTTCATGCACGATCGTGATATACGTGTGCCAGGTGAACGGTGGGTCGAGTTTTACGCGTGTTTAATCTAGAAATGGATCTTCTTGCAAGTGGCAACACTGTAGAACATTCTGTATGGGAGATGAGCTAAAATAGGGGTTGCATCGACGGGGCAAAAGTTCGAAAGTCTCAAGAAAAGGATGGAAGAACCAAAATATATCTCTTCTTTTTTTGCTTCCCTTTTTATCATTTCTTTCTCTCTTTCTCTCTCTCCCTCTTACGAACTTCTCTTCGCAATTTTGAAATTGAATTGAAATTCAAGAATTTGGACATTAGATTCTGATTCAGTAGCCTCAAAAACCGCAATACTGAGATTGTCCTTTATATTACTCATTATCAAAATCAACTTTTCTGTAAAAATCGACTTTTCATCATCAAAATCAACAATCAATCGAATCGACTTTTCTGTGAAAAATGTCGTGTAAATTTTTTCAAAAACTTGACTCTTTTTGCTTCCATATATTCGGAAAAACGTTATTTCCAAAATTAGCAATCCTGGCAATAACACGTTACTTTTATAGGATCAAAAATATTATTTTTTTGAATAATAAGATGCAACGACATACAAGACCCAACGGATGAATTTTGATACGGTAAATGTATAACGATGAGACGGAAATGCCGTGATTTTCGTTTTGTCGTATTTTTTCGCACCTTTTTTTGCTTTTATTCGCAAAGCGCGCAAGGGGAAGTGGTGAAAATGAGCTGGAGATGAGTTTCATTCGCGTTGAGTACACTACGAGAGGATACCTTGGCATCAACGGGCGAGGGATGGTTTTTTCTGGTTCGAGAAACGAGGTTGGATCGAGGATAGAAGAGAGGAAACGTCGAGGTTCTCGGTGCCATTAGAGGATCTGGCTGTGGCTAACGTCATGCGTAATTCAGCGAGAGGATTCCAGGAGAGGATTTCTGAAAAAAAAATTGAACATATATACGACTCTCTATCTCGTAGCTGAAAAAAAAACTGCGTGAAGGAGGAGTATCTAGAAAACCACCATCAAGCTCGGTAAGCTCCCACTTTATGCAAAAAACTTTATTCCTCCATTCTGTATATATCGTACACATACAGGAAATTCCATTCCCAATCAGACAGTTTTCGATCTTTGGTCACTCGAATTGCCAGAAATTTTGAGAACTTTGGAGCTGAATTATAGAAAAATCCCAACGAAAAACACGACGGAAAATATTTTCTACTTCTTCTTCCTGAAGAGTTCGATAAGAATCCAATGATTTTGGAAAAACAATATCTGCGATTAAACAATTTTCGTGTAAAGTTACAGCAGTCCGAAAAAATCGAAAAGAACCACAAAGAATTATTTTGGTGGATAGAAGACAACATTCAAACTTGAACGAAACAAAAACGTCCTATTCGGCGTGAAATTCCCCATATCTATATGAATATTCTTCCGTATTTTTCATCCAGTGATATGCACAGAGTACGTTTTGATCGCGAGAGTGGAACAAACTAATGCTCAGTGAGCGCAACTTAAGTATACACGTTATATTTGAAATATAGACATTATATAAGCAATATACATATACGGAAATCGGTCGAGAAAGTTTACGAAATGTTTCTATTTCTGAAATCATCAAGCGAAAGTTTGAACCGTGAAAAAAAAGTTCGTTCGTCAATGTGCTGCGCGGTGAAAAATATTCCATATCGGAGAAGCTCGACAGCGAAGAAGTGATATTAATTTTCAAAAATTTCTCATCCTAATAATCCATCCAATGCGTTTTCAACAAAATTAATGTCGATAATCCTTAGAGAAATTTTTCGAAATATTATAGACGTCTGAAGAATTGTATATTATTTGATAATTTTTTTTTTGAATGATATTTCTGCAGCTTTAGTACGAAAAAAATAACTCACGCGAAGCAGTGAGAGACAGAGAGAAGAATATAACGGTAGAAGAATTTCGAGGGATGAAAAAAGTTACCTGCGGGCTGTTAATGTGTCGTACATTTGGTTAAATTTTTTTAAAACGAAAAAACTTTCGACGTGAATCTGAACGCAGCATCACTACACTGTCTCACAGTCGTCCGTTGTCGCCTACATCTTTGAATACTTTTGCGAAATTTGTACCTCGCTGTATGAGGGTTTGGAGGTGGAGGGTGGGTTTCCTCGCACCCTCGCCATCCCGGTGATGAGCTGGAAAGGTTTCCTGTCGACCAAGAAAAAAAAGGTACGACTCGACATCGAGATAATACCGGGGGTTGAAAAAGCTTCGTAAAATCCCTCTACTTCATTTATATTCTTGGATAAAAAGAAAACGTCGAATACGAAGAAAGAATCAGGAAGTTTCGATGAGAATGATGTCGAAGGTGAGAAAGAATGTTCGTAGAAAAAACGAAGAGGCCTTATCGACGTTTGAAAAAAAACTTTGCGAGTATCGATGAGAATTAATGCTGTATCAGGGGTGACTTCGTCTGCGATATATTCTTTGCAACCCCTCTTTCGAAATTCAGCTCATTTTATTTATGTATTTGGCAAAAATTCATCTGGAAGCCGTATAAAAAATTTTAATATAAAGTTCTCTCGTTTCGTCTTTCTCCCTCCCTTTCTTGTGTTGTCTCGCTTTTCCACTGACTCATAACGAATCTTCAACCCTGGCACAAATTGTTTGCAAGTCTCTGCTTTTTTCAGTCATTGCAGTACTTTGCCACAAACTTTGATACTTCCATGACGATTAATTTAACAACGCATTCGTCGTCGTGTACCAATTTTAAGGATGTTCCGGATGTACAATCCCAACAAAAATGAGATTTAATGGAAATTTCTTGCACTTGCCAATGATATGCAAATTTCAGCAAAAAGCAGTCATAAAGAAGGCACATTAATTCAAGAAACGATAATTTAAGAGAGTTACTAACAAATTGTTGGAAAAACAAAAAATCAGTGGAAATTACGAGAACTTATTTTTGTTTCATATTTATGTGAGTTTTGTGATTTGAAAACCTCCAAGTTTTTTACGAATTTTTCAAAACCAACTAAAGTACTCTCGGAACAATGAAAAAATATGATCAGATACAATTAATCCGAATGGATTCACAATTTAATCTCACGATTTTTTCACATTCTTTAAGGGTTTACGGGCAATGTAAGCTTTGTCACAAAATTCACAAAGTCGATGGACTCATTAACGAATTTTCGTTAAGCTCATTTTTTTAAGCCATGCCTTTTGTTTCAATATTATAAAAAACAATGTGCCTACTGATTTACTATCACAAGCAAATATTATACAAATTTTCTACGATAAATGCACATTTTTTAAACATTCGTCAGAAGATTTTCTCTTCGTGTTTATTGATTTTCAATATTCTTTAGATGTATTCGTTAATAAAATGATTTTCGTTCATAAAAGGTTAAAAGTCCGCTGTTTCACTCCTTCAAATGTATATGCACAAACCCTTAATGCCGGAAGGGAGTAAAATATATGCTTCGCAAGGGGATAAAGTTGCCTGTTTTGGTTATGGCCTGTGGCATTTATTGTTCTCCGATGTGGGGGTTAGCAAAGCTTGAGTTACTGTCTGTAGTCGAGTCACATGAATTCTGGGTAGCTCAGCGATGTATATATTATAATAGTACAGCTAATTTAGGGGATAAAATGTGGCGGTGCGGGAAACAAAGCTGAGCGAAGTACCGACGTGACAGCCCACGTGTGCAATGTGCACGTCGATTCATACGGGTTGCATAACACGAGGACGATTAGGTATACAAATTAGGGGGGTTTTTGAAAATTGAATTTTCGCAGATGCGCAAATAAAAGTGGGAAAATAAATTCTCTACTTTTCATAGAGGATTGATTTTCCTAAAAAAATGTTTCAAGGGCTTTGTCCTCAAATATGCATATTTCGTGAGATATTTTCAAAGAATTCCGTCATTCCGATGAAAAGTCTGAAAAATGTCAAAAAATCATTGAAACCATAAATTAGTGTATTTTCATTTCATCACTTTGACTTTAGTGCAACCATTGCCTCTCGAATCTGCACATGCAAATATGCAATATGATATTTTTGTGTTTTTTACACGAAAAAGATAAACGAGCAATTTATTTTGATATACGAAAAAATACCCATGATAATGAAACAGATTTCTGAAAAGTATCTACAGAAAAGACCTCAATACCATAAACAGGGGTGGAAGAGGGTGGAGGTTGATGTAGGAAGGGATGTGGAAAGGGTATAAAAAAGGGGTTGTTTCTCGGTGATGCTCCTCTTCTTCTTTTTCCTCTTCTCGCAAAGCCTCTCTGCTGTTACTTTGTGAAATCTTCACTGAGAGGGAAAAAGATAGAGAGGCCCCTGTTGATTTTATGCGCCATTAAGAAGATCGCGTTACCCTCACCGGGAGTCGGAAATCACGAAGGAAGAGGCATTAGGCCGGGCTAAGAGGTTGCCGAATAGCGTTAGAGACTTTTTTTTTCTCGTTTCGCAGTTTACTCAAGTTTCACGGTACGGGAAAAAAAATTTGTACATATATATTAGAAAGATGTGATAAAATTGTGATTATGATAACTCGAGGGTTTTTGCGAAAAACTTCACAACTCTTCAACGACGGAAGATTCTCGTCGCTCGAGAGTTTAGCGCGGCATCCAACTAGCTAGGAAATTCGAGGATCAAAATTGGATGAATGAGGATGAAGGATTCTAAAGTGTTGACACTTGTAATTAAGGGAGTGCTATTTGGAGCGTTACGACGATACGTTTTATTCACCATTTTGTTGGGTGGACATTGATCAATTTATTATATATCGAAATGTAATTTTTATTTGTGATGGGCCACTATAAGCAATTCTAAACGACGAAATTGGTGTTTTCGATCGTTGCATGCCTCGAAAACGTCAAAATGTACGTTTTGGGGCCTTGAAACGATTCTATTTCACGAGCGAAAAAAAATACCATTTTTCTTGTGAAGTATATTAATTTTTGTGCAAATTAAAAAAAAACAGCATCGATTTTAAGGCTCGGGAACTCGATGTTCTCGACCGTTGCATCCCTCGAAAGTATTTTTTATCATTTTTTCATTCACCGAGTCAATAAATCACCGTTAAAGTCAATGAAAGTCGAATAAATTCATCGAACTAATAAAATTATTCACTCGGGCATTTTGCAAAATGAACAATGCGATATTTTTCGTTCTATTTATGCTCATAAATTGTGCGCACGGTACCATACATTTTTCGGAACAAAGTTCTCCGGAAAAGCACGTGAAAATGGGAAAAAAATGTATTCATCCGTAGGAACGTTACGTAAGAGAAAAGAAAAAGGAGGAAAAAAAGATTCGAAGAAAATGAGGGGATAAAGCGTGGCTGCGTACCATGGGAAAACGTACGAGGGTCTGAGGAAAGTTCCACAGGTAGTAACGTAAGAAAGTCGGATTGAGAAAAGCAACACAAAGACAGACGAGTAAAAAGAAGGAATGAAAGGAATAGAAGAAATAATAAGAAAAAAAAAAATGAGAAAACGGAGGAAGAAAGTTTGCCCGGTATACACGTGAATTCAGAGTCGCAGAAGAGGGAGAAAGGGTTGAAACAGGGACGGAGAGAGTGCAGTGTGCGACACACGTATATAAGGCAGACGGTTTGTATTTCAAATTTAAAAGCATTCGACAATGGACCCTTCTCGTATTGTCGACTTGGGATGACTGTAAGTATAAAAATAAAACACAAGAGAAGGAAGGCGAGAGAGGGGGGGGGGGAGAAAAAAACATTAGAGAACAAGACAAAAAAGATTATATATATCTTTCCAAAAAAAAATAAAAATAAAACAAAACGAAACGTTCCATTTCACCGAAAGTACGAAATTTCGTAAGGGTGAAGTTGCCAGCAATTTGCTCGAATCCCAGCGGCTTCTGCGTATCCTTCCCTCCATCTTCATCTTTTACACTCTACATATTTTTTCAGAGCACGCTTTCGGCGATGAATGAGAAGAGAAAAAGAAAAGAGTCATTCACCGGAATGAGTGACTCTGCTTATTTCATTCCTCGAAATAATTCGCCGAACTTTCTCAAATAAACACGAAAAAAAGAGCAGAAAAAAAAGTCCTCAGTCACCATCGAGCACACTTCGAATCCTAATTTTCGTTCGCCTTTTTTCCCCCCGCGTTAATATCTCCGTGAAACATGTGGAAGGGAAGATGAAGAGAAGAAAAAAAAGATACGAATTTATGAAAAATAAACAAAGAGATATCCTGTTGGAGAATCGGCGGGGGCAGAGGGGGGAGGTAGAAAAAACGCAATCTTGCAAATTCGCAGCCCTTCACGTTCGCGTGAAGTTATGAAGGAAATTGTTGGATAAGGGATGCGAAAGCGGAGGTCTGGAGGATGCTGAAGTGGGTGCTGAGATTCCGAAAGAACTTTTAGCTGAACGTGCACAATGTACATACTGAAATGACAGTGGAAAATGTGAGAGTAGGGGAGAAAAGACGGATGAAAAGAATGAAAAAAAAACGCTGATTTCATGCGTCGGCACGCACGTGAACCAACCCCCGTGCGGACTCTCGAGAGTGGCGTCCTCTAATTCTCGAGGAGGATCACGAAAGATCCTCGGTGAGAAAAGTAGAAACGGGTATGAAAGGAAATGCGCGAATTGCGAAAAAAAGTGTGGGAGAATGAGAGTACGAGATTCGGGGGGTGAGGAAAGGGGTGGGTGGAGGGAGAAGCGAGATAAGTAGTGATAAGAAAGACTGAGCGAAGAAAAGGAGGCTTGAGTACTTTAAAAGGGTCCCTTTGAGGTACTCCGGCGGAAGATAAGCGCTGAGAAGGATGTGGAACATCGATAACCGATTTTCTATCCTACGCCTATATTCCGCCATTTAACGATTTCTTCGATCGAATGAAACGTCGCTTCCGATCCACAAGTGATTCGTTGATCCTCTTCAATTCCTCTCCGTCTCTCTCCTTCTCTCTTTCTCTCTCCATCCGCTTTTATAATGGCTACGAGATAAAGCAGGAGATGAATTTCATGACTGTTCTATCGAGACGATTCGAATGACATGTCCATTTTTTTTTTCAACTTGGCAGTAATTATTCATTATCGAGGTTACACCAGACAGGCATTATTTCCGTGACGCCAAACTCGAGTGATAATTTCGCGTATCTACGCGACGCTACAATGAAATATGACAGAAGAGGCACCTGTGGGATGCTGAGAGCAATAAATTTAAACTCTAAGAGAGCATCAAAAAGTTATCGAAAATTCGTTAAGAAACATGTGTCATCCGGAAAACTTGTTTTTCCCCCCGATGGAACCAATCTTTCTCCTATAAAAATTAACTCAAAAACGACAGGAAATTTTTTTTTAAATCCAATTTTTTGGTAAATTCCCAGCTGGTATGCACGATGTTTCGGAAAATTCTGGAATTGCGGGCGATTGCGCACATTTTTTCATGTTTACAAATACGTTTGTTGATTCTCTTCGATCTTTCTCCCTCTCTTTATTTCTTTCGTCATCTATTCAGAAACTATGACACGACGCCGGATGTGAACTTGATGAGCATTTTTTCGAGACAATTCGATCGGTATTCGTTCGTTTCATCAACTTGTGAGTAAAATGACGTAATCGTAACGCAACGCATTCGATCGAGGTCAGAAGGATACTCTTTTTTCCATCCAGATTTATAGTTGGTCCACGTTAAGTACTCATGACAAAAATTCGAAAATTCCAGACAATCGCACGGATTTTTGCCTGTTCGTAAATACAGTCCTTTTCCTTTGTTCCTCGAGTCTTATGATGTCAGCCTGAAAAGCCCAAGTCTTGAGGGGGTAAACCTTTATTCTTGTTTCATTTCGGTGGCACCTACTTGAGTCTCGACTGCAGACGAGACTGAAGAAAGTAGGTAGCGAAAAAAAAAGAACGAAGAGAATGAAAGGTGGACGTGTACAGAGCTTTCCGAGGGTTGAGTCCACTTTTACTTGCTGCTTGTTCATTGCAGCAACTTCACTTTTCAGAAATGTCATACACCGTGAATATATACATATATCTCTTTGTATATATACTTGCGCTTGCTTTCTCTGTCCTCATTTATTATACTTTTTCGACGTCAGAAATATGACGTGCTCAGAAAACACAAAAGTTACGTGCTGAATTTTCGATTGCAAGTCGTTTTACCTGCAAATGTGTACCGGTTGTCGCAAAACTGGATGTCGATAATTTAATGCCACATTGGGGATTGAATTCCAAGGAGAAAAAGTCTGTAAGCACTTTTCGATCCGATGAATTCCCGTGGAGTTTTGGCCGGATGAAAAAATTCGTCGGGAATACGTTCACGACGTTTTATTTTAATTAAAATAACAGAATTAATTCGATTTCATCCGTCGCGAAGGAGAAAATCGGAAAGATTGAGAGACTTACTTTTTTGCCGTCCAACTCGTGATTACCCTGGGCCAAAACTTTGTCAACGCTCGCAGGATCCGCAAAAGTTACGAAACCGAATCCTCTGCAACAAAGACAGAATATGGTTTTGCATGAGTCGTTTCTCGGCGATCTTTGATGTTTCTTACATCGAAATATGAATATTTATATTGCTGTGTACAATGAAAATTAATATTACACATGTTCAACAGTACAAATTATATTATTTCAAAATATTTAGAGATACATTCCTAGTCGAACAATTTTTTACATGTTCCCATCCTCGGCGGAACAGTTTTTTTTGGTCAGATTACGTCAAGATCCATCGAGGACCAGGCGAACAAATGTTGACAATTTTATACTAGAATCTCCATGAAATACAGCAGGATTACGATAACATTTTCATGAAACAACGGGTGATCTTCGAAATCACTGCGGATATAACAACGTAAGGATGCTTTTTTCTGTGTCCAGTTTCAATTTTTAATTGAATAATTATTTTTTGTTTGAATTTGTAATTAACAAACTATATTTTCAACGACAAAAATGTCTTACATCTGTTCTGCATTAACCCGACTTGTACTTTTAGTGTAAAAAAATCAACAATTCTATTAAAGGACCCACAAATATTGTCAAACTTGAAGCTTAAAAAAAAGTACACGTCATAAAAGTTATGACAATAGTCAAAGGGCCGGGGAAAAAAATGTCAAGTGTCCATCTGCGATTTTCGCGTGTCCTCTGAATAAGTCATCAACGTTTTTCGTCCGAAAATTCCGGACTCTATATTGCTGTTTGAAAATCAGGAAGAAAAGACTATGAATTATGAAGAGCAAGATGGTGAAAGGGAGGCTGGAGAGACTTTCATCTTTTTGGATTTTGCTCGTCTCCGTATCTTCTTTTCCTCGAGAGTTCGTGGGAGTACATCGAGAAAAGACGTAGATCGAAAAGTGACGAAGGGAAGCTGTACGTCTTCTCTCGCCTCAACCCAAGCGGAGAGCGAGAGTGAGAGTGAAAAGACAAGTAAATATCGCGAGACGATGAAGCAAAGAGGGTTTAACCAGCAAAAGCGTCAAAGTCATCAGACGCGCACGGAGTCTTGTCAGAAGAGAGCGCACCCATACACGTTCGCGATACCACTTCCGGTCTCGAAGTTCCGACTTAAATAGCGATTTTCCGACGCAAACTTCAAACTTGTGCGGAAAATCCAACTCGAAGTAAAAAACAAATTCCCCACAAGGGGCAGAACAGCGCTGCGAGCGTCGCGAATTTGATGCGCTTGTTCTTGAAAATTGCCGAACGTCATCGTAGACGCGCCATTTTTCTTTTCCCAAAGCCACAAAAAAAATAGCTAAACAACGACGATGCCGAGGAACGATAAACTTCAAACTCCCCGGAGTTTCTCGTACATGTGTATCAAAAGATAGTTTCCCGCTCATGGATAGCTCCGAAGGAAATTTCGAAGCGCCGTTCGCCGGAGAAAAACGATGGGGATGAAAGGAGACGAGGAAGAACGAACGGGGGTGAAGGTTGGAGTCGCGTTCGTAGTTAAAAAAAAAGTCCATCCAAAAAAAACCAGAGAATGAGGACCACAGTGTGTGTGTCTTCGAGTGATACAAGGGTGAGACCTCCCTCCGTTTTTAGTAGAAAAAAAAGAGGAGGAGAAAGAAGGAAAGTACAAGTAGAAGAGGGAGCGAATAGTCGGACGCGATGTAAGCGGTTTGCATTTTTCATGCCCCCAAAGACTCGACCTCCAGCGGTTATTGAAAATATTTACATGTTATTTATGGGTCACACACGCTTTTTTGAGGAAAAACCACCATAAGGAGGAAGGAGAAAGCTGTACGAATATAGTCGTTCTTCGATTTTTCGTTTCTTCCACCCTTGCGAAGCTCCGAGAGGTTCTCCGTGATTTCAGGCGTTCTCAAAAACTTTTGGGTCCACAGTTGGGTCGGAAATCCTCTTCTTTCATCTTCCTGCCGCGAATGGCGCCTACCCATCGTTTTCACAGCGCTGCACAACGTCGATTTGGGAATCCACGAAACGGTTTCAGGGAAAACTTTCGTTTCTACTTCACGCGCTTGCATCTTTTCCGTACGTGCATCTTACCTCATCGATCAATCTATATTTTTCTCGATTTGATCCTTCGAGTCTCGTACACCCTGTCTCTCCCATCTCATCTCTCGTTCTCCCCCTCTCTCTCTCACGTTTGCCAATTTATATTTATTTTACAGCTCCCCGGAAGCTCGAAAGCGTTCAATCGGTGCGAGGCAACCTGTGAAACGCGAGTGTGAATTGAACTTTTGATGGAATTGTAGAACAGTGAAGAACGGCGTTACGTGTTAACATCAACTTTTCCCACTCGGTCCTGTCCCACCGTGTACTTTTTCACTTTTCCCGCTGTTTTATTTTGGAAAAACACACGGATGCGTGTTTACACACCGAACGCCTCGGATTTCGGGTGAATCTCGAGCGCGATGATCTTCAGCTTTTTACAAAGAGAAGAGGAATAAAATAGAACGATCCAGGAGGATGGGAGGGGGGGAGAATCAGTAAGAGAAATCGGGAGAGAGAAAATGTTGAAATATGTGCTTAGCTCCTTTTTTTTTACTGGCTGGATATAAAAAAGGTGATATGAGAGATTTTTCGCGAGGAAGGATCGGCACGATAAAACACGCCTGAGTTCTCATCGATGCGCTCCGCTTTCTACTGTCGTAACCGGGCTGATCTAATATCTCCTTTGTATAAAGCTCTATCGCGCGAACGTTTCTGTGAAAACTTGTACTCCTCGTGGCGTATGAAGCGTGTGCCAACAATTTTCACGTATTCGCTCTTCCGTGTGCTTAATGTTATACAACAGCAACAGTTTCGTATGAAGTATCGCGAGAAGAGAATCCGCTGTTCCGTTATGGGGTGGATAGGAAAAAAAGCACGCACGAGCAACGAAAGGACAACAAGTAGGATTTTGTTGACCGTGGAGGAGATTTATGTGACGCGATCTCGGAGGATCGTTTGAAAAATGCGCATGTGTATGCTTCTGGACGACCGGAAGTAAGATGTTTGTAACGAGAGATGAAATGCCAGGGGAATGGAAATGGATGGACCATTTTATGGCCGCTAAGTATATACAGAGTAATAAATAATATTGAAAGGCGAGCTCGGATAAAAGTGCCTTGAAAACGTCGAGAGTAACAATCAAAATTTTTGTTTTTCAAGCTGAGAACCTGGTATCGGGGTTGGATCAAGGTCTGATGAAACTGTCATTTAAGACTCGTATTCTCAGAACATGATTTTCTTTAAACTGTTTTTCAAATTACGGGGATTTTTATTTCGCGAAAAAAGGCATGGTAGAATTCACGGATCGACTGCTGGCAACTTTTTGGAACTCGGAGAAAATCTCAAAAAACTTGGGAAATAATAGTCCGACATTTCTTTCCATCAACTATTCTGACTAAGATTCAATTTTGACATAATTTTGACTACTTTTCAGCAAAGTTTCATCCGAGCCAGTTTAGTTGAAGTTCGATAAGGGTAGAGGTTGAGATCTCAAGGTTTTTTTTACATTTTTGAGGGATCTACCGTCGAGGATCGATTGATATTTTAATCAGTGAATTAATCCACTTTTATCAGCTTGCTGGACGCAAAATGATCGAAATTTTTCGTTATTCGAGATTTTTCTTGACAATCTCATGAAATCGTTTTGGACACTTAATACTCTTTCGTTCGACTATTTTGCAGCTTTTTACTGATGTTTTTTCTTTTTTTTCGGTAGCCTGGGACTTTTCCACAAACTCGAAAAAAAATGGAACCACGTGGATATGAAAGAAGGATGATGAAGATTAACGAAACGTTCAATCTTGATGCGATCGATTGATAGAACGTAATTTTTGCAAAATCATCGTGCTAGAATTTTGTGCACATAGCGATTCGGGATAAATTGACGAAGTAATGATTATTCGTCGATAATCGAGGATGGCCCGAGAAATTAATGAGCGAATTAGTCAATTTTTACCGGACCTGAATGTGTCATCTTGCTGGATGCAACACGATCGAAAGTTTTCATTCAAGATTTTTCAAGAGAAAAAACGAATGTTTTTTTTTTTCATTTTCATTCACATTATATTTCAACGAGTACTATATTTCACATCGATTTTCGTTGCAACTATACCAACCTGCTACTTTTTCAGTCTATTTTACTACGCTTAACTATATAAACGTGTATTTTTTGTTGTGTGTGATTGCGTCGTTCACGTACCTTGGCGTGAACATGAGGCCGGCATTATCCACCATATACGGGACGGGTTCGCCGCTGCTGAAATTAACATACGGCTATTTTCACTTCAACACACTATTTTCGTTTATTGTTTGATTTTTTTTTTCAATTTTTCATTCCAGAAGAATACGAGATTTCCACCATTGCCGCCCCAAAGTAATTCTATATTTTTCTCATTATCTCCTCCTCTCTATCTCTTGTGCATGTGATCTGCTCAAAAGCCATATTTTGAATATTTCCCGGAATGTTTTTATTCCAGCGACTACGACAATCGGGACGGAAATGCGATTAATCGAAAGAAAAAACTCGTTCGCATCCACCTTTTGCGATCTTTGTCGTGAAAATGTATTTTTCTTACGCAACGTTCAAGCTTGACAAATTTTCCGAGTTTTGGAAATACGTTACGTTTTACGGACGAAAAGACCAACTTTTTTCGTTTACTTTCAATTTTCCACGATAAAAACATGAGACAAAAACAAGGACCATGATTTCGTGACTGTTGCGAAATTCTCGGCACGCAATTTTCTTTTCTTTTTTTCCATTTATTCCTATGTAAATCGCATGTGTTTGTGTGCATTCGAATTTAGGACAACTGACTCGAACGTTACGAAATTTTCACCAAAGGCAAACTGACCTCTTTCATCTCCTGTACAACTATCACACTCTACTCGTTGCAACAAAGTCCTATTCTGCATTCAGCGATGCTGCGTGAGATAGAGAGATACAGAGAAACAGGAGGCAGCAGCGCGAGTGTCGCGACAAACGAACGCTCGCTGAATCGACAGTCGTCCAATCAACATTAAAACACCAAACAGTATACGAAACACTAAACACCACAGAGCAACAACACCAAATTTACATGAGTGGAAATGAGTGAGAAGGGGGATGAAGGGGCGGGCTGAAGGGGTAGGAGACGAGGGAAAGGGTGCAAAGAGACATTCAGCCAATAAACAAGCTGAAATATACCTACGAACAAATTGTGAGAGATGCAAAGGGAAATACAGAAACAGACAGAAACTACCAATGGAAAAGAATGCAATATACGAGTCTCTACGCGTGTGTAGGTACACCCTGTGCGTTGTATTGGGGTGGGTAAAAAAAAAGAAAACTTTTTAATCACGATATATACCGCAAAATTGATCGCTCGGCATCTCAACAACCACCAATGAAAATATGAGCCCATTGTATCGACATTAAAAGGACCCCCATTGCAATTTTTCATTTCCCATTTAAATAGCATGGGAAAACGGTCGCTAACAATTGAGAATAAAATTCTGCAACATTTCGCTGTAGGAAATTTGATGCTAAAAAAATATTGAAATCGATAGGAACTAAGCTTTGTTTTTATCGATCAGTCACAGGGGATCTTTTTTTATGGAACATTAAATTTATTATAAAATAGTAGTTATTTTAAAATTTTTCTCAAGCTCAACGGTCGGCGACCCACGCAAAATTCCATAGCCTCAAAACAAATTTTCCAATGTTGTTATATAAATGGGAAAATTGTAATTAGGGACCCCTTGATGTTTGTATTAAGGGCTCATATATCGATTGGTGTTTATTGGGAAGCCAAGCAAGAAAAAAAAAAGTTTATTATTTTTACCCAATCAAATATGTAATCTGTAAAAAAAAGTCGTTCGTCTTTCTTTTAGAGGAGTTTCAAAAGTTTCGATCGCATGTATACGCCGGTTGAAATTGTAACGTTTAATATTTGATACCAGGAAGTGCCGCATTGCACTTTCCTATTTTCCATAAAAATAACAAGGGAAGAACAATCCAAGGGTGTTTGGAATTTTATTATTCAGTAACGACGAGTCGCAGAACGATACGCATAACATATTCTTGTTACGCAGATACGGCTAGTCAAAATTCAGCCCATAGAAAAATCGTCCTTTCTTTTATACCCTACAGCTGAACCATCACTCTTATTGGATTACTTTATAAGACTTTTTTTTGCACACAAACGGTACAATAATTACAAAAGTACCGACTGAATATTGACAATAAATTTTCAAACAAAAATGTTTCGTCAACATGAAAAAAATGGAAACAGATATGTTTGAAAAAGAACGCCGCTTTTTGGCACCGGTAATCTATCGATGATGAAATTTCATCAGAGATTCAGTGTAATTTTCAAGCAATTTTTATTCATATACAAAGTGGGTAATTAGGAAAAGGCTAATAAATGTGAATTCCTCCATGTTCCCAAAAGAATTTGCTCATTTGATCTTCAATCGTCGTTCTTTTTTTATGGTAAAATGAAATGAATGTTATATTTTATGTGCATTTCTAATTTCGCTGCCAAGCACACACTCCCGCGCATGTGAGGATAAATGACGAGCGTCGCGTCTGTGTGTGCACTTTGGTGTTTAAAAAAGGCTCTTTTTTGCTCTCGTCCCCTCATTCTCATCTAGCCGGAAACATGGGAGCGCGAGCTTTGCACGCCTTCCGGGGTTGAAGCCCTTTGGGTCTGTGTGCGGCAGGGTGTAAAGCACATCGGGATGCATTCAGACAGTTTCAGAAGCTCAAATCGATAGAAACCTCCGAACGTAGAGTTTTCACGTTCGATCGTTTTGTTTTTTTTTCACCAGACACTCATTATAAAACGTGCACGCAAAAAAAAAGATTACCGACGCGCAACATTCATGTTCGCCTAATTAAAAAAAAAAGCATCAAAAATTCTTATGGAAAACCTGGAAAATTTCTCCTCTTCTTCTTCCATCTTTCCTCTCGCGCTTTTTGCCATTTTCAAATTTATCAACGTTTATCATTCAACACAAAGACTCGAAAAATTACGAACGTTGGTGCGACGGGTATCGAGGGACCCGCGGAGATATTTCCTTCGCACAAAAAATTTCATTGCAGTCACAGGAAGGTTGTAAAAAAAACAACTTTTATCGCAAAATTCACGTGAAAAAGTGGTAATTGCGCAATTATTATGAACAGACCAGTGAGCGATGGAGGAAGCAGAGGGGATCGTAGTGTCAATGACAGTAAAGAAATTTATAGATCGCGAACAAAAACGTTTTCTTGTTCCGAATTTTGCATGAAATTTCGTAGTACAAAGACTCTCGTCAATGCGGGGTACTTTATCGTTAAAATTTCTTTTTTCTTTGGATTTTATGTTATCTGCATCAGTAGTTCGACGGTGCCACCCCATCATTGTGCCACTCGTCACTCTGGCCCTATTGTACGTGAATAATCTATAAAAGACCGAGTGGTAAGGATAGCGACGTGTCCCTTGTGTACTTGAGCACGGTTCCACCTCTACTTTACAGCCCTCTTCGCAAGATTCATCGCTATACTTTCAATGCTCTACCCTCACTCAGGCTCTTTCAAAAGCCGTTCCATCCGTGTATACCGCGTATGGGGAAACTGCTGTAGCAACCCTTGCAAAAAGAAGACGAAAAAAGAGAAAGCCAAGGAAACGATGACAAAGGAAAAGGAAGAGATAAGAGAGACGTAGCGTGAGAAAAGTGAGTCCAACGCTTGATGCAAACCCACCCCCGATTGTTTATCCAGTCACGAAAGAACGCTGCTGCTGCTAGCTAACTCGTATATTCATTGGTGGCACAAAGATGCCGAGACGCGAGAGACGTTGAGAGGAGAACAATGGAGGCGGAAGAAATTGGATATATCCGGTGGAGGAAAGTACGCTGGACCATTTGATACAATAATAAATTCACAGAAGGCGTATTGGAACGAGTAACAAAACGAACGTTTGGAAAGCATTTTACGCGACCGCCGGACGGTTCACAATTCCACAGCGGACGCACGACCGATGCTCGACCGTCTTGCGGCCAATCGACGACCGACGCGCGACCGTCGGAGTGCTCCAAAAAGCAAGTTGAATGCCAATAAAGGGCTCTAGTGTTTCGATATTTCTAATCATCTTATCGAATTATTCAGGGTTGTATAAGCACCAACTTTCTCATTAGCCCAAAATATTTTCCTTAAATAAAAAATAGCCAAGATAACGATATAAAATACCCTCAAACTGTCATCCATGCTAATGAACTTTTAGTCGAGAATATATCACTTTTAGGTCCAAAATATGTCGGAAATTGATGGGATTATGTACTTTTTTTGTATTTAATCCCACGTGGTCTTGTTCTGTTCTGGCGATACTGGCACGGTTTAAGTCAAATCTGTCACTGTTTTCACGCTCTTCGTGTTAAAAACTAAACGTATACGTTTGTTGAGGGAATTCCTGAAGGATCGACTTCATCCCCGAAACATTGTCTCTCGAATCAGACGTATTTATGTTAGCGGTCTCGTTGTATCAGTGTACTTGTGTAACTTGTCTCAAGTACAGGCAAAGATGCTCGGTTCGATAAATTCTGGCATTACACTCCGAGATAAACTGTACGTTGAAATACGTATATATGGAAACCAGTGAGGATTCTATTCATCTCGTTTTCTTAAGCTTCCCATCGTTCTCAAGCTCTTGGAACTGTGCATTTCCTTCGGCTCTCCCTGCCATTTTCATAGCTCTTTTGTGTTGCTCATAAGCTTTGCGTCAAAAGCTGCTGAACCATCGCTTCTCTACATATCGCAGCAATAATATTTCGATAAGCACTCTCAGCACTTGCATGAAGAATAAATAAGCAAAAAGTTTCAGGCAAAATTCTATTTATTCAGTATCGTTAAATCCTAAATCATGGCTCATTATGACGATTTCCAGTGTCACTCTTGAAAGAATTCAAAACCGTTTTCTGCAATCGTTCAATAATTATTTGATAAAAAAAAAAGTAATTGTCGTTATTGATTCATTTTTTTTTCCACCAGCCAATGCAGCGAGGTCTTGTGTACCTCGCAGAATATTCGAAACGTATTAAATCAATTATATAATATTATAATTCATTATGTAATTATTCACGCATTTATATATATTTATAATTTGTTATTAATATTGAATACATTGTATTATACCTTGAAAAAAATATTTTCAATTGTCCATCGTTCCTTTTATATTCAAGAGTCTGTATGAGATTGCGGTATGTTCGAAAAAGGGTGTTTCTGAATCTAAAGGGTGGATCCTGTTAAAATTATGCGCCCGAGTGTGCACCAACGCCCTGGAACTGCTCTCCAAATTTTATACGATTCCTTAGAACACACTTTTGCCGAGACCCCTTTGCACCGAGAGAATCGTATGTGGAATGATGGAAATTTTCCACCAGGAATTTCCGTCGAAAAAACAAAAATCATCCCCATTAAACTCAGACGATTGAACATCGTCCTTGTATCAAAGGATATAGAAAACAATGGTGATGGAACAGTGCGAGAAACAAGCGGAAGTTAGTAGCAGGTAAGAGGCTGCTTGTCGGACAGACATTACGAGTGAAATTACAAAGGCAACTGGGTGGCGGTAACGGTGGTGCCGTTACACTCGTCGTTCTCGTTCTCGTTCACGTCATCGTCGTCGTCAGACGACGACCAGCAACTTTTACACTTCGCCACTCGTGTCCTAACGACCAGCTGAATATTTATAAAGCCTCCCGCGCTCTTTCTCGGTCGTCGTACGGTCCTGCGGCTCCAGGGGTTGATAATAGGGGATGCTGTTCTCCATTTTTCTCATTCTTCGAATAGAGAATACATCTATTTCGCTGCGTTGCTTTTTTTGCCAAAATAATCAAAAAAACCTACTTTCTCGTCCAACGAACACCCTGTTACCCTGTATGGGGGTCACCCTGTATGGGGCATTCTATTAAAAAATCACGGAATCATAAATGATCATGAAACGAATACAGTATGAGGCGATGGGGAGTGAAGCTCGAAAACAATGAAAAGGCGATTTTGAACAAAAAGTATTTTGATTTGAGAAATTTGGTTGATTTGACGCTTGTAGTTGAGAAATAAAAATTTGCTTCGCATAAAAAATGTCACTTTGTTGTTTTTTTTACATTATCTCCTGAAAAATAATTTACATTTTTCTGCACGAGAGGTTTAACATAGTTTTTCCCTTTTGTACATTTTTTTTTTGGTGGAGTTTTCTGATTTTCATTGGAGAAGCTCATATGTATCTTTCTCTGTGAAAAATATGCTTGCAAAAACGAGGAGGAAGCATCGAAACATCTGCACTTATTAGAAATACTCCACGGAGCTTCATTATAATTGATTTGTTCGTTCTGACTTTTTCTTGAAAAACTGCACAAATTGTAGGTTGAAAATGAATTATGCAAATCGCAGTCTCGCGAAGTCAGCTGAAATGGAAAACATGGCCAATTATACGATCTCCCGCAAAGGGTCCGAAGCGAGAGAAAGCTTTTTCTTGCCGACACTTTTAGCGCGAAGAAGATCGTTTTCGATTGTAGGAAAAAAACTACATCACTTTTTTGAATCTGGAATCTGAAAAAAACAAGACCGTCACGTACGTCATGCGTTCGCTGAAATAGGGGTGGTAGTCTTTTTTTTGTCAAATTCCAAAGATTACGAGAAAAAAATTTTGTAAATTCCCACGAATCAATGAAAATTTGCAAACGCAAATGAGGATAAATCGGTGCAGTATGTATGGATTTTTTTAAATATTGTACTTTGCATTTAAAAAATGTATCCGTTGGTTCTAATCGAAGAAAAAAATTGACGACCCTTCGAAATTTTTGTTCCATCTTTCTGGCGATTGACTTCGAAGCTTTTGCTGTACTTTGCTACCCCATTGATGGAGGGCAGTTCGCAGTGACCGGGACAAATATAGAGAGCGAGCCAGAGTTTCTGTCCCAACCGTGTATGAATATTCAACGAGCATTTAGACCACGACCTAACTCAATTAGTGACTGAATAATTGTCTACTGTCCGAGAATAAGAGAGAGCGAGAGAGAGAGAGTGCATGTGTGAGGGAAAGGAAAAAACGTGGCGACAGAGAAAAAAAATAATAATCCATCCGTTCACCCTTTCGGGAAATTTGCGACAGCAAAGTTCATCAACGCATCGTCTTTTATCGAAAGTTCGATCAATTTGTAATAATAATAATAATAATAATAAGCCTGCAATGTTCGTTAAAGCCAGAAGGATAATTAAATCACAAGACATCTTCTTCCCTCTCCGAATTTTTCGTACAGCTTTCGTTGGAATGACAAACATCTTGAGTACTTCTCTCGTTTATTAATTAAATCATGAAAAAATTGAAGGTATCGTTTGCTGAAATTCCAGCAATTAGAAAATTTCGAAATTCGTACAAAATTCGTACAAGAATAACTTTTTACAGTCTGATTAATCCGATTATCAAATGCGAGTTTTTACTCCTCATTAACAACGATATGATAATTCGGCAGTGTATACAGCTTTTTTTTCTTTTCAGATAGTCCAAAGGCTAATAAAATATCATTGATTAATTCAATACGAAATATTGGCGAGCATAATATGCAAACAGAACGATATGTCTGTGTGCGTATATGGATGTAGAGATTGCCGATGACGATAACGGCTCGAAATCGGGGATGTGTGCCATGCTGCACGCGAGGGAATTCCACCGGAGTCGATCCGAAAATTTTCCATCCCCTGCTCACATCTTGTCTCTCCAAAATACATACGCCATTCCACATAAAATGCATCCCACTGTGATTCTCGAAATAATGAACGAACAAAAATTTTTAATAAAAATTCCAGCACTTCTTTCATATTTCCAAAAAACCCTTGAGAAAAAATAACCGACGAGTTTCGTCGTGATTTCTTTCGCGAATCATACTTCAAAGCTGTTTCCAGTATTTTTTAAATTCAGTTCTAGGACAATTTTTGCGAAATTCATTAACGCCGTAATATCAGCGTCGAGCTTTTTCTCCTGTTGCTTCGCCGCGTTTAATGGAGAAGAATCAGAATTGCGGAGGACTATAAACAGTTGAATTTGACGTGAAATGCTCTGTATGTATGCATATGTATGTATGCCACCAACACGAATAGACAATAGTCTCTGCCACACACACACACACACATATATATATATATATGTATATAAGGGGTAGTTCGTGGATCCTGAACGGACGAAATCGTTAATATTCATGGCTTTTAGGGGTAGGGGGGTGGAGAAGAGCAAGGCTGTTCCCGGATAACGCTTATCTCTATCTCTGTTATATATAGTAATATATATATGTGTGTATGTGTGTGTATAATGTATATAACGCACCCTATACCGCATCTCATCCTCGTGGACGCTGAAATAACTCGATAGTGGCCAGCTCTGACTCGCAAGCTCACCGCGATCCTCTGACTCGGCGCTTTCGCGTCCTCTCTATATATTTCTGTCTCTCTTCTTTTCCTTCTTCTTCTCTCTCTCTCTCTCTCTCGTTCATTTATTTTATATAATGACTATCGCAGTCCCTACCATAAAAGCACAGCTTCAACCCTCATTTTCCTACTTCTTGGTGGATCAGATTGCTCAAACACCGTTTATCGTTTCAATTTTTGTTTCATAAGCTCCGTAAGTAGCGTCACTTTATTAATACCCTTTTTTTCTCTTTCGATGGGAGAAAGTTTGCTGTACGCTTCATCATTAAAGCACCCTGTTTGAAGATGTACCGCAAAACATAATCTCTCGGCATTTCTTGCAGAGCGTCGGGGCGATTCGAGGACATTTTCATTAAACTTGTCTTCAGGGATTCATGCAGGCTTTGTTCAAACGTTTTTCTTGCTCACTTCGTCGTGCGAGTGCTTGATTAACACTTGATTTTTTTTTTGGTATTGAATCAAATTTTGAAACGTTTTTAAAGTTCATCAACGATGTTCGTTGATGATTTTCGCGGGCTTGGGGATCATTTATCGTTTCAATTATCCTTTGTGAGTACTGTCACTTTATTTTAGCTACAAATATCCAAACAGTATCCTGTTTATTTATAGCTAAAAAATCGCTCACAATTTCGATAAAGAAGTCGGCAATTCGAGAACGTTTTCAAACTTATTTTCATGTATTCATGGCACTTTTTTGAAACATATTTTCTCTTTGTCGTGCGTGAATGGAAAAGCTACGTATTGAACACTGACATGATAATGATATTTTCAAGTCGTTGATTCGATACTTTTTTCGCATTAAATTTTGGACCACGAACGAGATTTTTTTCATTGAAAATTAAATTGTCGGGTCGTGAAGAAATTCGACGACGCAAAAACAGCACGAATTTCGGGCAAACTACAAGCTCGGAAACTTTGGGGGTTGTGTATTCGTGATAAATCGAGCTATTGCGGAACGAGGGATGGCGTCGAGGGAGGATAAAAGATCGAGCGATGTATCGGGAATTTAGAGATTCCTCGAGTCCAGCCAAAGGTCGAGAATGCGGGGAGGAGGGACGAGACGAAGGAAAGGGGGAAAATAGGGGAGAAAAGTAAGGCTATGCGCGTCTGGTTGATGGGGTAAGAACAGCCGGGAGGAAGAAAAAAAGAGTAAAAGAGAACAAAAAAAAACGAGAGACTGCGAGGATCCTTTTGCCCTGGACCACCTGTTGATAGGATCCTGAGAAATTCCTGGCGCGTTTCGCGGTCAAAGCCAAAAATCCGCGTGGTTCCCAAGAGTCATGCTAAAGAGGGAAAAATAATGGAGGGAGGCATGAAGAAAAGAAGGGGGTTGGAAATGGAATAGGGGTTGGAAAAATTTGAATACATGAATTTTCGATCGGATACGCGAATAACTTAATCACAATGTTTTTGTTATTCCTCGGACACAAATTTCTTCATAGGATATCGAATATCACTCGGGCCGATTGAATAAAATTGATAATAAGTTACTTAAATATATACATATATACATATTTTTTTTGGAAAGACACAGCAATTTTACAAAAGGGCGAATCAAACGGCACTTTTGATCGTGAGATCTCGATGCTTCGATCAATATCGCAAAAGATCCTTGTTTTTTTTTAATTTATATATTTCATTATGAATTATGAATTAATTGGAAATAACTTCATTATTTCCAAATACGTTTTATTTTAGAGAAGCAAATCTGAGAAAGCAGCAATTTTTATTGACGAGTTAATGTTTCGATCGCAAGCAGTTTCAAGATTTTTTTTCCTCTTTTCTGTTTCTATATCAATTTCATTTTCTTTTTTTTTTAATATCTCGTTTTGAGCGGAACCTCAGAGTATATTGCCACGTATACCTTCGATTGATTGCATATTCGATTAATTACGCGAGACAAAATTGTATTTCATCTCGGTAAAAGTACTTATCAGCGAAAAGCTTGACGGTTCCCGATGAATTCTACCCTTGTAGATAGGCATATTGTGTATTTTTCTTCCCCTCGTGCTTGCGAAGGGTGTGGGTCGAAGGAATGATGTTATCAGTATATAAATGACAGGGACGATAACGCAACAACGTTGGAGAATGCAATTTTCCCAAAATTCTCCAAATAAAGCAGCGACTAAACGGCGGGGTGGAAACGAAGAGGGAGGAAGGGCTGAGCTCAAATAGATTTGGGATAGGAATAACGCGCCAGGTCCCGACGGTATGTGAAAATGGTCTCGGAAGAGCGGAGACAAGTCGTTTATATATCGTCAGGTGTATTTACCAAATTCCTCGTGCAAATATATATATGCGTATGTTTCTTCCGCTTTTACATTAGAAAATGTCCGAGGGTGCTTATCACATTCCGAGATGTCGGGATAAACTTCCTCGACTACGACAAACTGAATATGCCGCTTCTACCATATTTTTACGACCACTGAAAGTTCAGCCTATTTTATTCGACCGCGATAGCACATTTATCAGTACCGCGATATTTATCACAAAATAATTAAACGCTTTAGGGGCATTTCTTGAGGGGTGGAATTATTCCCATAGGGATTAAAGGATAATAAAGATTTCAAAAACAGTACGACGCAATCGCCGGGTGGTTTAGAAAATATTTTGAGTACGCTAAACTTTGTAAAAATAATACCCGTGCCTTGTAGTCTGACATTTAAGATACTTGTACATTTTTCGTTTTTTTTTTCGATCAGCTTTTTCGGGAATTTTTTCTATTCTCTGTAGAAATATCATTTTGTCTGGTATCATTTCTGTTACACTTTTTTGTTGTTTTTTCATCGAGAGATACCGTGAAACTTTCAGAGCCACGCGAAAAGAAATATTGTACGAGTTTGATGCTTTTGCATTTGGCTTTTCGTACCTTCAGCACAGGAAGTTCATTTCGATTCTCGGTGCACTTGTGTTTCGTTTTATCCCGTGAGATCATAAAAACGAGATATAAAATTGTAAACTTATGAAAGCTTTGCATCGATCGTTTATTTGCAACGTTCTCCTCGAATATTGATACACCTCAAAAAAGTCGATGAACGCGCAGTGAAAACGAGAGTGAAAAAATGAGCATTTTTCAAACGCGAGAGGAAGAGCGAGGAAAAAAATATCCTGCCATCCCCATGTTGGTAGGAAGGGGCGAAGGGATGAAAGAGAATATTAAGGGAGAAAATAATGAACAAAAAAATGGTCACGATGGAGCGCGGAGAGAAAAAAAATTACACACAAAAATGCTCTTGATTCTTTTTATTCCAGCGCTTCCGTCCTTTCTCTCTCGCCATATTTTGTTTCTCAATTATTTTCCTTTTTTTACCCCGTCTATTTCTTTTCGTTTTTCCAACCTCGCGATGCTTCCATTACCCTCCAGACGCTTATTCTTGCCTCCCTTGTTTCGTAAAATGTTGAACGCGATTCTACAAAATTTGTCGTCACCCTCATCCCCATTTTCTACAAAAACATTGGAGCTTTTATGTTTATCGAGAAACAAATGATAGCAAAGTGAGAAAAAATAAACGAGGATGAGTCAATAAAGGGTTTTTATCAATCTGCAACAGTTTCTGTGTATATAAATAATCTTCACCCTTTTATTTTCTCATTTTTTTGTATCTCGAGAGTGAGAAAACGTCGTTTGCCACCCTCAGTTGTTTCCGCTACTTCATTTTCGCTTTTCGAGAAATCCTGAGAAATATTTTCTCATCATTGTCATATGTTTAAAAAAATATACACCCCGAATAATTCCCATACATTTTATTAATTCTCTCGAAAAGAATTCGAAGCAATCTGGATCGGGGAACGATCGGAATTTTTACGATTTAATGATCGAGAGTCAATTTTGCGGTGTACTTGGAATTGAGAAAGTGCATCGCGTGCAACGTGAACATTAATAATGCAGTGGCTTTGCTGCACGAGTCTTATTGAAAGGTCCGCCTACTTTTCCATTTTTTTTACAACCCTCAGCTTTTTTTATAACCTTCTTTTTCGTTTCCAGGCATTTTTTCTCCTCCCTCTGTACCGAGATTTCAAAATTGATTTCTTCGTGGAAACAATTGAAAAAAAAAACAGAGGAAGAGGAGAGAGTCCTGCTGGTGCGAATTTAAAATTCGTCTGACTTATATTAAAGCACTGTTTATCGATAGAATATCGACTTCAAAAATGAGAGACAGAGAGACAGAGATAGAGAGTGAGAGAGAGAGCCATGTTTTTCCATCGAGATGAGAATTATTTAAATTAAGAATCTCTGCATCTTATAAGGATATTAACAAAATGGCGGTCGTTAAAGCTTATCGCAAATTCGAACGCCTCCTACTCATCGTAATTCTCTTGGTAATTTTTTCGTTTTTGTATTAACCACAAACAAATGAAGACAGAGAGAGAGAGAGAGAGACAGATACAAAGAGATGAAAAGAAAAGGCGGTCCATAGAAATGTGCGCCTCTGAAACTAAGCGGTCGGGCATGAAAAACCGTCTTCCGGTCTTGTTAAGACGGTAATAGAAGAGAGAAAGAAAGTGAGATTCGGAACGAGAATTGCTCTTAGCAGAAATGTAAATGACTGCCTTATCGCCTCTTCGGTGTTAGTCGCAGTCACGCTTATATTCTCTCAAGCTCCGCAGTCTGCCTGCTGCTAACTTGCTGTTCTTCGTTCACTAAAAAAATATAAAAAAACTGAAAGAAAGAAAAGAAGAAGAGTCTTTGGAGACGCTGCAGTCCAGAAATCGCACTGGGCAGATCTCGTTGTCTCGCCTCATTTCCAGCTCGTAGTCTATGCACAATAGTAATGGGGTTGTTATGTGAATGGATAAAATCTTATTTCTCTCATTCCGTACCGCGCACTTCGAGAATCTCTTTTTCACCGATTTTTCAAGACCACGATAAGTCCCGGAATACAGAACAGAGCGCAATGAGAAATCACGAAGAAAAATTATAAAATACATCATGAAAATTGAATAACAAAAACGAAAATGTACGAAACGTAATTTAATTATCATTTTTCGATGGTAATTTGAGACCGCGATCATTTAATAAATATACGAGTTCAACAATCGCATGTTTCATATATGAGTGTGTATTCTTATATGTAAATAGGAAAAAAATACGTACGTGGAAAATTACGTTAATAACGACACATAATCTCTAGCACGAATACCGCAACGTTTTTCGCCATCAAAATCGCCATCCCACAGTCAGCGAATAATTGCATATAATTTGTTTTTTTTCACTTTTTGTGCAGTGAATTTTTCGCTCTTCCTCGCATTCGGCAAACGTATTGGACGTATTGGTCAAGAGAATCACACAGCTTCGATGAATCTTGAGAATTTCATTTAGACTCGCGTTGAAAAAGCTGCGACGAAGTATGCAAAAAAGCGAAGGAAAAGAAGCGTTTTATCAAGAGGGTGAAAATACGGATCCCGAATTATCCAAGAGTCGATAAATGAATATATTTTTCATAGAGGAATAATAGAATTTCCTCTGTTCTTTTCCCACCGCGTGGATGAATAAAGCGAGGCAAAAGATCGTAATGGAACGTCGTGTTCGTTTATTTCTTCCCTATCGCGCGAAATTATATTTCAACCCCCCTTTTTTTTAGAGTCTATTACTTTTTGCTGCACAAATGTGTGTCCACAATATGGCAAGGAACCCACCGACTCACCGGCGTATGCTTTTAAAAATATATCCTGTTTTTTCTTTTTTTTTGTGAATTTTTATCGTCACGTAGCGCAGCGGAACGGTAACGGAACATCCCAGGGTGGTTTACAACTCCCGTCCGTTACGCTTCTGTTAATTCCTCGCTTAAATCGCCGTGTGACCGGAATAAATTCGAAGGAAGGGCGTTTTCTTCTCACCCCCTTTCGCATATGTCTTTTTTTTCTTCCAATATATTCCTCTATTTTTTTTTATTTTCCATATATGACGAATGGGTTGCTGAAAAAATTGCCGAAAATCAGAGGGTCCTCCGCGAGCGTTTACGGTCTACGGGCAATTATAAGAGGTCTGAAATTTCGGAAATTTACGCGTAGAAAAATTCCTCGGTTGTCATTTGTTCGTCGAGTTGTTCGAAAAGAGGGGTGGTTTTTCTCTCGTTAAATCTTCGAACACTTTTACAGATCGTGCATCAGACGCACCGGTAGAAGCGAAGACTCACGGATTTTCCTGGGTTTATGGAGGGAATTAAATGCCCGTAAACCTAAGGGGTTATGTTTTGAAGGAGAAGGGGAATGAGAATAGGAAATAAGGGAGAGAGAGAGAGAAGATGAGAGAAGATTGTGGCGAGGAAGAGTTTATAGTGGAGCAGGGGATTATTAGCCGCATTTAATGCCCGGAATACAAATGATCAACAAGTAAGGTGACACCTCTGAAAGCCACGTCGTTGTGCAAATAGAGAAAATAGAGAAAGATAAAGAGCGAGTGATAGAGAGGGAGAGAGGAGAGAGAGAGAAAACGCGAGAAAAAGGAGAAACGATATAGTCTGAGTTCTGGAGGTTGATTTGTTTTTATGGCCCCGTGCCACGCTCCTGGCGTCAAGATTTCAAGGGGTTGGCTACAAACCCCTTGCTCGGGTTAGTTGTTGATGCCTTCCGGGGATGCGCTGTTTCCATCTCCTCGTCTCTCTCTCTCTCTCTCTCTCTCTCTCTCTTCCAACCCTCTTCATCTCCTTTCTTTTCCATCTCATCCCTTAGGATATACACGAGGATTTCAGTCTGTATATATATTCTACCCTGCTGATTCCTCGTCACTCAAAATCCATTCCCCAGCTGGAAACGTTTGAGAAAAGTGCCTGATGTGTGACTTTAGAATGCATTTTTGTCTCTTTCTCTCTCCGTTCCATTCTCATTTTCGCTTAATTTATCGTTTTATTCCAAAGGATAAGATATTTTGCGAGCGCAGAAAAGCACGTTGGTCCATTCCATTGACACAATGTAGGTGAAAATTATTTTGAATTTAAAGGACAAAATATAGCTCCCACAAATTTAATCCGTTGATGAAGCGTTTTGCTTTAATTGACATCGAATTTTTGTGGCACACGATAATTAATAATAATTACAATAATAATAATAATTAAGAAGCTTCAAAGTTGTTTGGGAAAAAGCACCGAAATTTTCGCGATACTTTTATCATCCTTGTCGATTATTTTCTTACAAACAGAATGATGCTTCTGTTTTTGATTTCTCGTTGGAATCAAACGTTTTTCGAGAATACGACATTTACCTCGGATTTTCCGGGCAACGTTATCCAGAATGTTTGAGTCAATGTTGCGGATGCTGCGGCCGCAAGAGTTGCAACCTCAAGTCAAGGCAACACCGTCGACGTAGGGTTTTCCCATGAGAGAAACTGCTGCAGCGTGCAACCGACATTTTAGACCGCCATAAACGATCCCTTATTTCCACCCTTGTTGAACGCAACATTCTCTCTCGCTTCGCTCTCTCTCTCTCTCTCTCTCTCTTTTCATCTTTCTCTCCCAGTTTGTGGATCCTTCGCCTTGGAAAGCAGAACCGGTAAATAAAGCTCATAACACCTCGACGCCAGCCGCCAACGGCGACAACCAGACCTCGTCCACTGGTTGGCTGGAGGAACGATGCAGTTTTGGAATATTTAAGCTTCTAACCTAGCACTTCATCTTGCTTTATCTCATTCTCTTCGTCCGCATGGAATTCGGGATGCATCGAATGCTCTCAGAGCCATCTAGTGTGCTCACAGGCTACGCGGACGTTTTCATCCTCCGGGAGATTGTCGTCCTTGATGCAGCAACGAAATCCTCGAGTCGCACATTCTCGTAACGAGAGCTGATCCTGCGAACGCACGCAGCATCCCGCTTTCATTTTGTATCAAAGTATTCCGAGACTTCTATTTCGAGTTGATCGTAAAGCTTTCATGGATGACGGGCTCCCGCGCATATACTCCGCGTACGGTAAGAGCTGGGAGAATTATTCCGAGCGTCCATGTGGGCTTACGGAAAATAATCATCGAATTAATCGACTGGAATATATTTATAATTATCGCGTAATCCCGATACGTGCGGATTATTTTGTCATTATTTTTTACTGACATCACTTTGTGGGGCTTTGAAAATTATTGTACGTTACGAAAAAAAATTTCTTGAATAAATAATTGTAATGAAATATTCAATAATGAGAAGATTTAATTATCACATTATTTCAAACGCGCATCCTTCATAATTCGAGTCGATATTTGAATATATATTTTATACATAATTGTCTGTATTGATGAAATGTTTGTTTTGTAACAATAAATCATTCGCAATTTTGGCTCCAGCATTTATCAATTAGTACGATATCGAAGAGAGACGAGACAAGAGAACATTTATTCAAATTTTGTAGAAAACAAACGATTTACAGCGTTTATCGCGTGGCGAAATTTCGTACGAGATATGTTTTTCATTTTTCTATCATTTTTTTTAGACAGAATTTTACGAATTCCCAAGTGTATTAAAAAACAATAATAAATCAATTATTGCAAGCCCAATGGAAATGAGGTTTTCTTAATGTATGCCAAATTTTTTGTCATTCAAAATTCTCATTCCATTTTATTTTCGCTGCAATAACACCTCTAATGCCATCCGTCAATATTTCCATATAACTTTTCGTCGCGTTAAACATTTTTTTTCAATACGGTACATTTATTATTATAATATATGCACATACACAGTGCGTTCTCGCAATGACTCTGCTTGAATTTTCCTGAACCAGGCAATGGCAAAATTTAATTCGTTCTATACCGCACCGAAACTGTCAAACACGGGATGAACAAAAGGTACATCCAACCGAGTGCCGGACAACGAATGAAATTTTCGGTCGTGCAGCTTCTCTTCTCCACGACTGATCAAACAAAGGCAATGAGATAATGCAGGATTTTGTTGCCACGATTTTCGGTCGCGAAACATCAGTTTTCTTTTCAGGGAAGAACAATCTCGAGGGGTGTGAAAAATGTAGACGGTCGATAAATCGAAAAACTCTAGCCTATTCTTGCCAGAGTGTCCTGAACGTTTAAAAAAATAGCTCAGCTCTTCCCGACTGTTGACGAACGAAAAACATTTTTTCCGAAAAAAAAATCAACCTACTTTCGAAAATATGATTTCCTTTCATCCCCTTTGGAACATTGTATTTCGGTATTGTTTTTTTGTTTCTTCGGTTAGTTTCAAGCTCTCGAAATTCGCTAATTGTGTACGAAAAATTGTATACTGCATTAATAATGCGACGTGTATACGAGAAAATTTATTTCGCTTTCTCCCTTTGATGTGTATGTGTGTGTGTGTGTGTGTGTGTGTGTGTGTGAGTGAATAAAAGTAGAGGAGGGATTAAGAAAAAAATTTGAAAAAACAGAATACGAATAGCACGCGGGAAAGGGAATGGACAAGAACGCGGCGTGAATCCGTCATCATTAATCATCTACGGGAATAATTAACACTCCGGGCGAGTGAGGAACGAAAGGACAGGATTCTAATTAGAAAGTTATCGCTTTCGTTGTCGCGACGGGGGATTCCCCGGCGTAAAAGGTTGTGGTACTATTTATATATATATATATATCTTCATATACATCTATTTATAGTAGCTTCATATGTACAACTGTATATATAGTGCCAACGCGAAAAGGAGAAGAGAAAATATGAGATGGCTTGACTTTCAAGGTTTTCGCCAGTTACATGAATTGATCCATGTCATCCATTTTTACCTCAACGCATTTCCTTAGTAAGAAGAAAAGAAATTTTCAAAAATGTCGAAGGTTAATTCACTTCGAAATCGCTGCCTGAAAATCATCGATCGATTAAACTCCAGTGAAAAAAAAATTAGGTTTTTAAACAGAATAGAATATTATAATAATCATGATCAACCTGAGAATTATAATGAAAACAAATGTTTTATCATTGTCGTATAAAAACTTCGGGTCCTTTTTTGATGGAAAAAGAAAAAACAAAAAAAATATTCGTATATGTCCATAAATCAGAAATCACCAGGAATTAAATGCATTTTTGACTTTTCAAATTTCCTTTTTGTATAAAAAAAAACGCTCCGTTTGCTTGCTATTTCGAAAAATTCCCGAAAGAAAAAGACAGATATAACCATCGGGAAAAATGTGAGAGTCGAACGTTTTTATGCATTGCAAGTCTGCGATCGTCTCGTTTGTCTGTTTTAGAATTTTTTTTTCTGAAACAAACTTTAATTTAAAATAAAGAAGACTGTCGAGAAGGGGGAGAGGGCAAACGCGTACAAATTGTTTTTCCGTCGCTGTGTAGCAGACGAGGCTGAGTTTGATGGAGAGCAAGATTAGTGAGTAGTGACGTCCGTGCAGGTCAGACAGGATGGAGCGGTTCGCGTACTCGAATGATTTCGGGTCGGTAGTTCGGTGGTAATTAGCCCAATGCCCAAATCACCATTGGATATGGAAGCATCGGTGGTTGGCAGATGTAGGGATGTTGTGGACCTGCTGCGGGTGCCCCGATGCCTCTCGGGTAAGGTCACAGCATGAATTTCGAGGGACACATCCAAGTGAGACCATGTGAAGCACAGCGAGGCAGAGAGAGAGAAAGAGAGAGAGAGCATAGACGATACAGAGACTGTACTGACTTGCGTTCCACACCCTTGGCACTGGACTCTTGTCTTTCTCGTTGTAGATATCCCTCGTCGTTTCAGTCGCTATACACACACACACACACACACACACACACAGACTTCCTTCACCTCAATGTACATTGATTGGACAATGGTCAGCATTCGGTTCACGATGTGCAAGGGATCTATATTCTCTCTCTCTCTCTCTCGTATTGGCTTCTTCCATTGTTCACGAATCTATCGAGTTTATTGCTCAATTCGTATTAAACGTCACGTGCAATTTCTTGTAATACCACCACGACGAAATATGAATGCAGTGTACATGAGTTTTAAGGACGAATAGGCGGTCAAATTTTTATTTTTATTTATTTTTTTATCGTTATTATGATTGTTATTGTTGTTGAAAGAGAGGACAAAATCTTGTACGCGTGATGGAAATTCCATGAAAAAAATGCAGAAAAATGCGTGCTAAAATATGAGATACCGGGCTACTGGAATCGCTTGTGAGGGTTGCGAGGGCGAAAAAGAATAGAAAGAGAGAGAGAGAGAAAAAAGATGGAACAAAAGGAGATCAAGTGAGAATGCAAACGATGAAGAGGTGCAAGCAGAGGGACCCTACCGCCCATCTCGCACGTCCGATTTACCCCAGGGGTAACAAATTTATTCGAGTTTGGGTGATTTATTGGCCGCAAGTTTAACAACGGCGCTGCGCTGAATCGAAGAGGGTGAGGCGAGAGGAATGCTTCAAGCATCGAACGGAGGGGGTTGAAAGAGAGAAAATGTAAGAGACGGAGAAAAGAGAAAGAGGTGGAGGGAAAGACACCAGGGTAATCCTGCAACCACGTTGGAGCATACACAGAAGAACGTATACATACGTCTTTCGATAGGGGAATTTATGACACGTGTACCCACCTGCATCTCAAATGGGAAACATCCGCCTTTTATTACCCTCTAATATTTTCTATTTTCTCTCTCTCTCTTTCTCCCTCTCTCTCTGTCTTTCCGCCTCGTCCTATTTTGCGCAAACGCACAAACAGTTATATTAGACAAGATATTTGAGGATCAAACGAGTCTCTGACAGGATCTTGGGGAACATATAGATCGAGCGATTTTTCGAATTTTATATTATAGTGTTTCGTACTCGATAATTTTTCGGCTTATCTTTAAACCGTAGAGAGACGATTTTGAATACTTGTTTTTCAACGTATAAATGTTTTTTATTTTTTCCATTTAAGGAAAATGTATATACCCTACAGGGAATATGAAAAATCGGAAATCAATCATGTGATGAGCACAATAATTTTTGAATAATTTCGATATTGAACAGTCATTGTCAAATTGTTCGAAGAAAACTCCGACTCGCTTAACGAATCGATTCCGTTATAGAATCTTAAAAGCTTCTGAAGAAATAGAATATGGAAAAAACGAACAATTTTTGAAAAAACTCTCGTTCATCTAAAAAAGTGAACGAATTTATTGGATGCACGAAAAGAAAAGAATTTCTTCGAATATTTTCATAACTTTGTAAAAATTTCTCAATAATTTTCAATTAGAATCGTTGTACTCAAGAACCTTGTTTTTGCAGCATAGCTCATGAAATATCGCTGAAAATTGTAGAATTAAGGAGCAATTTGTAACTTTCATTGTAAATTAAAAACTTGACTATCGTCTGGATTTCAAAGTGAGTTAAACCGAAGCACACCACAAGTTTTCTGTAACACGCAGCTGACGTATCCGAGGAACTTTTTTCCGTCACAGTGTTGCAGGAAAAGAACGAAGAAACAGAGGAAAACAGGGCGAAATTTGTAGTGAAAAAAAAAAAAAACAAGAAAAGACAAACTAAAAAGTATTCAACGAGAACAAGTAAGAGAAGGGTAAACGTGAGAATAAAGTGAGCGAAATGAGGCAGTGAGTGGCAGATCAGTGCAGAAGAGCCTCCGTGCTCGGTGAACAGCAGCACGAGGGAGCTCGAAAGCTCAAGGATATACAGCAAGTTGTTATTTTAGACTCCGCAAAACTACGAGAGTGAGCTAAGAAGATGCACGAAAGAAAGCTTCCAAAAGCAAGAGAGGGAGAGAGAGAGAGAGAGAGAGAGAGAGAGAGAAAAGAGCGAGAAGGGGAAAGAGAAATAAGACGCCGAAACGCTATCCCGGTTAAGAATTAGCAAAGTAATTAAGAGTCGGGAAATGGAGCAAAATAAGACTCCATGGATGACAAGAGAAGTAGAGCGGGGAAAAAGGTAGGCAGAGAGTAGAAAAAGAGAGGAAGATGATGGTGGTAGCAGTGAAAAAGTGAGAAAGCCCGCAGAGCATGGACCAAAGTCTGAGGGATGAGGGTGGGCGCGTAGGGAAGCTTATATCCGGAACTTATCCCAAAAGTTTTCAAGAGGAAGAATATAAAGCACGAGACAGAGAGAAAGAGAGAGAGAGAGAGAATAACCGTGCACCAGTAGAGCGTGGTCCACGACAAATAAAGAAAAAAGGAAAATTAACCAGGTTCGTATATCCTAGGAACAAGCCGGAGGATGAATCCCTCTCGACTTTTCGTGGATTTTCGAAACAAAAAAGAAAGAGAGAGAGAGGGAGAGAGTCGGGTGTACAGATGCGACTAATCTTCATCTTCTAAAAATCTCTCCGTATCTCGGAGTCTGTTGGAACTTAATAAATGAAAAAAAAAAGTTACTGTAACGCTTTTTACACAGTGTGTTTCCTTTTAAATAATCTTCCGCGGTTCAATATTTCCTCGGCATTTTTCTCACTCCGATTCTCGTGAGAAAACCGAAAAGAAAACGAGAGGAGCAATCTCATCTCCGTGACTCGTCGCAGGGTTGACCGAGTTGAGAATCTTTGCAGCAGAAGAGACGTCAACCTATTTCCTAATATCTTGAATATATATAAATATGTATGCGTACTATACGTAGATTCAACAGCATCCTTGTCTCGTGAATCAACTTAATTAATATCTTCCTTGAAACGCCGACCGTTATAACGGGAGAGGAAGAGCCTCGTTTTGCAAGTATCTCAAGGCCCACGAAGATTCTCTCGGACTCGAAGACTGAAGAAAAGAGAGGGAACGAAGGTGTTTGAAAAACAAAAAGTATGATTAACGATATGCCCATGTCCTGGAGGAACCTCTTTGGACCGTATATGTGTCACACGAACATTCCCATGATTCGAAATCGGTTAAAGGTCTCGATCCTTTTCGTTCGATCTCAGTTAACAGCGAATACGCCAAAACTCCCCGGAGGACAATTTAATATTGAAGGGATTCGTATTCTCGGGGCCAACGTCAAGAACGGAAATGGGGGCGCGTCTTCTGATTGGTCGAGCCAGGAGGAAATCGTTTTGAGATTGGTTATTATTAGCGAGTTAACGCAGTTATCCGGTAATAAAAGGGCATGCGAGAGAGAGAGAGAGAGAGGGATGAGAGAAAGAGAGAGAAACGAAAGCAAGAGTACGAGAGACGAGAAAATCGATCCTCAATAGGTGTACAAGGGAATGTGGCAATCAATCCTCGTTATCGAATATACGAGCTTAGAATTCGTTTCCCTATGATTTCTCCAGCATCCCATTAGGGTATTTCCACTTAAATGACGAGAATTCGTGCGTCGAATTATCCGTCATACGGTACATTCAGACGGTATGAAAAAATAATTATTTTCATCTACTTTTTGAATTCGAGGATTCGCGCATTCCTCTGAAAAAATTAATCAGTCGTAATGGAAGATGAAGGGTCTTCAGCATCGAGCTGCAGTCCGAAAAGTAACGAAATAAGATGAAGTATTCTTTGAAATATCTCGCATGTTTCTTTCGTTTGCATTTTTTTTGGCAAGTCCCAACAGTATCGCAATCAGCATTTATTGTTTCCCTGTATTAGTTTCTCATTTTTCCATCTCCAGCTGGAATAAAATAATTCAGAGAACAAAAATTCTCGAAACTTTCCTCAATTTTTCACGCTTAAGATACGAAAAAATAATTGTTCGATTTTTTGGTACATTCGCGCTTTTGGTTCGGAAAAGCAGAATTTTGCGAAGCATCGAAGTTTAATGTATTATCTAAAAAAAATGTACACGAGACGTTGTTTTGTCGTTTTAGTCTTATGAATTTTCCTGAAGGAGAGCAAGGGAAAAAAATGCAAAAACGTGTCAAAGATGAGCCCTTGCACGTTGGGGCCATTTTATTTTTTATACGACACATTCTTTCATCGAAAATTTACGTACTAATGTATAAACGAACGAGAATCTCCGCGGGGATTGCAATAAAAATGGGGAAAAAGGACGGAGAAAAAAACGAGATGGATCTCCCGGGGATGCTGTGTGGGTAGATGTCGTAATAAATTGAAATATGCGTTGCACCACGCAGTCAAAATGTATGCAGATATATACATATGTTTATAAACGTATAAGGGAAAAGAAGACAGGGTGTGACTCTGCGTGTTTTTTACCCCTTTTTTTTCTCACCCCCTGCTTCATCTTCGTCGTCCCGCGCCTGGGACTTTTTCCATAACCAGAGAAAGTGGCTCTATAGAGGTTGTCCTCGTGCTCCAGCAAACCTGTCCGTTGCAGATAAGAAGCGACGTGGTAATCCTCGACGCAATATAAGTTAGCGTTGTAGACGTTACGTATTACGTTATAACCTGTTTTGATGAGAGAGAGAGAGAGGAAACATGAGAGAAAAATAGAGAAAAGAGAGTGGCGAAATCGTTGTGGTTATGAGAAAATGCAAAAAATAAGGGGCGAGCGAAAGAAAGTGAGAAAAAGGGCGAGAAAGGGGTGAAGTAGGGGCGAAGGAATGCAACGAGGGAAAGATGGGAAATCGTTGCGAGGAAAATGAAAAAACGCTGAAAAATTATGAGAGTGCAACCGCAACGCAAGGGGTGACAATTATCCGAAGCAAAATGACCAACAAAAAAGAGGGGAAGAAGCTCGATTGCTCGTATTTTCTTTCCTATATTCCCAAGTTTTTTTTAAATATTGCTCACAATGGATTCATTCTTGAGCGCTTATTTTATCATATAGGACTGAGACGAAATAACTCTGCTGAAGAACAAAACGTGAGGGGCGATTGGAGAAATACAGAAAAAAGAATATAAATAGTTATTAGGCATGCACGAATTATAATTATCTTTTACAATAGGTATTTATGGAGTTTCCAAAAGTTTTAAATTCTAGAGCGTTTTTTTGAATAATTTATCGTATGAAAATAGATGATCGAATTTTGCGAATGAAAACCACCTGTAGTTATTCTCAAAAAACGTTTACAATATTACACTTCGCAATATGTATTTGTGGATTTTGTAAAAATTCGAAATTCCAGCGTATTTTTTAAATTAATTCGTCAATACAAAGTTACAAGCGTACGAGCAGACTTTATCGGATTTTCCCAACATTTTTAAAGTCTCCAATTTCTTGCGTTCGAACGAGATATATTTGCTTTCCGCAATAGTCGATACTGCCACGAACGATTCCCTCACCCTCCCTGTCAACCGGAGAGACGAGTCTAGTCTTCTCATAATTAATGGATGCACTATTGACGTGTCCTTATTGTCTCTTATCGTTGAATAATTTACCGCAAAGAACAGCTGAGTAAGAACGCACCTTTTAGCTGGTCGAGTTTCCGATGAGTGGTCTTTGCTTCTAGTGATTATGAAAGCATCAAATATGCAAGATAATTATCCAGTTTGAGTTAATGGCCTTGTGCAAATTAAGCGGATGGACAAAGATTACTGACTAATGTAAGCCCATAAAATGTCTTCCCATTCTGTAAGTAGGTGATCGCCGACACTCAATAAAAAAAAGTAGTAATTAAGGAAAATTATAACGTGTCATGTTCGTAAAGAAACAGAAAGAGTCGCCAGCTGGTTTCAAGCCACTTTCGTCCCTTCCTAAGCCGATAAGTTCATAGGGGATAATTTTATCATCTTTGTAACATCGCATGAAGTATACATACGCCACCCCCAGAAAAATAATTAGGAAGCTTCAAAAACGTTCGAGCCTTTTACTAACATTTACGAAAAAAATGTCGCACATTCGAAAAGTGAATTACGTTGTCCTATAAATTAATCAATTGTACGTTATTATAATATCGACCTGAAGATTCGAAAGGTTCGAATTATTAAATTTAAATTTCCAATCAGAAATTGAAAATTATTCTATCGAACTTTTCTCCAATTTCTCGTTTCGTCATTGTCCATGATTAGCGTGAATCGATCATCAATTCAAAGTTTCAAAGTCGTAGGTCGTTCGTGCTTTCGTTTTTATCATTTTGTCATTGAAAAAACATTGTACAATCGTCCTCCATCGCCATATAATACAATTTGAGAGTAAAGAAAATTAAGGGGATTCTTCGATATCAGAGGGTTGATGTACAACGAGAATAAGGAGGCGCGGAGGTCGAGATAAATCTCAGAATTTAATATCCTTCATGGAGTCACGTAATATCCACTAAAAGCCTTCCCCTCGATCCATACTCGTAACTTTTCTTTCATTTTGTGTTTATCGTCTCTATATACATTTCCCTTACGCCGCAAACTTGTTACATGCTGCATTTCCGTGTCTTTCCACAATCAGTTTCGTGATACATCGAAGTAAAACCCTGATAGCCATCATCGCGGACCACGATTTCTCAAAGAAAGGCACGTTCAATTTGAACGAATTGATTAACGCTGAATAATTAATGATTTTCAAGCTGATCTCTCACGGATGCTGCAAGAATTCGTTCGCCCTTAGATTCTTATGATTATCTCGATACGACACGTATTCCGCAATAATTCATGTGGAAATTACAAAAAAATTGTTGACCTTAAGGAGGTTCACCGGTAAAAAAACAAACTGTATTTTTTGCTCTTTTGCTTGTATTTCAACTTTGATCATTGACTTATTTTTTACGACAACGGGGGTCGGTGAACACATTTTGTTGGACCGTTCCCTGCATTTTCCAGCCGAGCAGAGGTCGTCCATCACTAGCTCGTCTCTCCTTCATTTCTTTTGTCTATTACAATCCGCGCATTCTCATTACCCCTTCTGGCAACCACCGTTTTTAACATTTCAACCCCTTAACCCGCGAGCGCATCCCTCGTTCGTCTCTTTCGCATCCTGCCGCTTATTCCCATCGCGTTTCTACAACGTCGTTCTTTCAACGATTGCATTAGAGATTCCGAATGGCCACCCCTACCACCGAGGGTGCTTTTCTCCCCGATACGATCAATGAAAATACCGGAGATTGGCAAGTACCCTAGGAAAAAAAGGGCTCTCACGGTATTCGCCGTGTCAGAGAAGAGAGGGAAGCGGGAGAAGCACGCTGGGCGTTAGGTCGAGGATGAAACCTTGAAAAAAAAAAAATGAAAAAAAAAAGAACACCGAGGTCTTCATTGAGGAAAAAAAGGGGCTAAAACGGGTCTCGAGCACCGCAGAGTCGACGATTCGACACTTTTATCTCTCGCACGAATCGTTTTTTTTCCCTCGCTCTTTCTCAGCCCTCGAACTGTATATACATCCCTGGGATTTAATTAAGAGTTTCTACGAAAGACGCGACGACCCTTTGCTGCCAATATTCTCACTTGACCCCACCAACGTGCTCATTCGTTTCCACCGTATCTTTTTGGTCCTCCACTCGGTCCTTTCTTCTCTCAATTTCACTCACCTCGACGTTTCTTCCACAGTGACTCAGCTTTCTCCCTCCTCTCTCTCTCTCTCTCTCTCTCCCTCCCCTCCACCCTTTTTTTTCTTCTCCATCAGCCATTTTCTTGTCCCCGTCTTTTTTCTCTCTTCCAATACGATGCAGCAAGTGCGGTTGAAAGTCGCGAAAAGAGGTCGAACAGAATAGAAATAGACACGTGGACAGTAAACGAATGAACAGTTGGTGACGTTTCCCATTCACGCTCTCGCAGCAATCTCGTCAGTCTTATCCTCCGTCTGACTCGGAATAAAAATGCAGCCCTTCGTTCGACACCCCTTCCTCATCGAGGCTTGATTCGATTTCTTCCACGTCCGTTTCATCATAAATCATCGAATCTCTGTAAAAAATAATATCTCCGTTCTACGAGATACGAAAGATTCGACTCCATCTTTGATTCTAAATAAAAATATAGCCCTTCGTTTCTTTCCATAGTCGCCAAAGGGTGTGATGAAAAGTTGGGCAAAGTTTTTTCCCGACAATTTCACAAAAATCATATGACTTTTACTTCAATGACGTTACAGTTCCGGTTTGCGTATGATGATGACGATTGATTCGATTCTTCGCGTATCGATAAGACCGAAGGGTGAAATAGATGGATTCGTAACGCATCAGCGACTCATCAGGTAAATGCGATGGAAAGAGAAAACGAAGAGTGATAGCCGGAGTATACTGCATAGCCAGCTGGATCGATAGTCGAGCACATATTCCACCCCCCCCCCCTCCCCACCATCCCCTCATCGTTTTACCATTCGCCCACCTCGCGCTGCATCGCGAAATACCCGCCCTTTGCTTCGATGTGCACGATGCATTTTAACCCCGTGAACATCTACAAACGTATTTACACATGCACGAGGCGTTCCACGCCGAATCGAACGCTTTTAGAACGTTGCTTTTCCTTACATTTTTTTGTCAAGCCGTTTTCGAGACGCGAATTATTCGACTTCAACATCAAATGAAGAATACAGAAAGAAAAAAAAACAGGTATAAATAAAATATACATCAAACAGGTACACGTGGGAACTTTTCAAAAGTATTCAAATATTCGAGGACAAAAATGATAATGAACGGCGAGAAAATGCGTGAAAATCGGTTTTTCGAAAAATGCGGAAAAGTGCAACACTTTGAACTAAAAAACCGCTGAAATGAGTCGACTTTTCGTACAATTACAGGCATTAGATTTAGAGAAAAAAAAACCGAATAGAAATATCGATATCTCGAAAATGGCTGGATAAAAACATTGGAGAAAATTCTCGAAAACTTCTCTCACTGGGTATGACTAAAAATGTGGAGGAAAATGAAAAAAAAAAAGAAAGTTTCGAAAATGTTGGATTTATCGTGGAACGCCCCGTGCAAGAGGACACATATACAACACCGTGAATGAAGCAAAGCTCCGGGACTGCAAACCGTTATTTAATGACTCTGCAAATATCGTGTCTTGCTTGGATGGAGCCCGGAGTCTCGTTGCGTATCTCATCTCCTTCAAATTCGCGCCCCTTCCAGTCTCCGCTATCAGGACCACACGCGTGTACCACCCTGACGTTTTATCACGTGTATACATCGATGAAGCTCGAAAGGAGCGATGAGAGAGAAATAGGCGAAGCTTTTTGCGAATATAACGAGCAGCGCATCAGCACAATCGTGTGGTGCGACAGCAGAGCCCTCTCTTGTTTGTCCATCCCCAGATGCACGCGTTAAATCCACCGAAACGGCAAAGCGAATATCTCTAAATGTTTTCTCGACGAGCGAGCAGCGTGTGAAGAACAGAAAAAAATTTATAACATAAAAAGTTAAATTCGCGTATACCTACGAGAATTTTTTTTGTTACGAAATTCTTCCTGCTTTATCGCATGATTTTTCTTTCAAACGGAGCTCTATGACGATTTTGAATGATGAAAATTCGTCGGCTAGGCTTCCATTTCAAATCGTATAATTCCTATTGTCCGATGAATACGTATAAATCGCTTTGAAGGCTGCTTCATTCATCATCATTTAGGTGATTATATTGGTGACATTTTCAATACGAAGTCGCGGAATTTGAGCATTCGTTGATTAAAATAATCCAGATAATTGTTATATTCGAGGTGCAATTTCGAATAAGCTGGAGCTCAAAACTGTGCTGGATGGTGCAGCAGAGTTGTCTCGATTTTTCGTATGATATTCGGTGGGCCTATCGAGCTTATCAGGGCAAAAGTTTTTCGTCCTTTTGATAGCTAGTTGAATTTCTATTTAAATACCACATAGCAGATTCTATCGAAATCTCCATATGGGTTTCCTTGGCGAATATTCTATTCAATATCGTGATCTCTCTGGAAAATAAATGAATTCATTCATCTGCTCCATTAAGAGTGTCGAAAAATTCTCGATGTATTTTTCCTCTGTGAACCAATTTCTTCAAATCGACAAATTCTTCTCGACAATTCGCACGGATGATAAAAATGAGATAAAAATTGGCAATTGCCCAGCGTTAATTTGTTTGGGCCATCATTGCGCCATCTTTTGTGTACGTATTTTGCTTTTGAATAACAAAGTCTTTAAAAAAACAGATAAATTCTTTTGTCTCGTTAGCTACTAACACTTGAACAACTAAATGTTTATCCTCGTTGACCCGATTGTTTTAAAACGAATTCGTCGTTTTCCAAAAATCGAACAATTTACAAAAAATAACAAAAAGATCGATCATCTCACAGCAAAATGGTCGTTTGGAAAATTTATGAACAACAGCGGTTGAAAAAATTGTCCAAAAGCCGAGAAAAAAATACCGCCACTGTACGTGGCATAATGGACTTTGAGACTTTGAAGGTAAGTACATGATTCGCAAAGGTTGTCCAAAAGTGGCAAACGAAAAATCTGTTATAATTACACTTGGCATAATCAGCATTGAAAGTTTTAATGGCTATTGTATACGATCTTTTTCATTGGATATCGAATCCCACGAGAACAACGCGAGGAGCCCAGAGACGAGGAGGAGAGGAGATGACTCTGTACGAAAGCTCCAGAGCTTATTCGCAAATCTGCTGGCTCACTCGACGCATTTTCTGGCTCGAGCATTTCCAGACGGAGTATAGGCGTTACGATATTGCTACATTATGCTAATTACCATTCGTACACACTTTCATGATCATATTTATGTGTACACATGAACGTTGTAATTAGAATACACACACGAAACCCATCAGCCACCTTGTGGCGAATGGTGCAAATCAATTACCGCACATAGCGACGAGTTTTGATGAAACAAAACCCAGCAGCGTTGTGCGGCAACGTTTCATACTGGCGTTGATTGGTTCATGAAATATACGTTAATCAGAAAGAGAGGCGCATGTCATTTTCGAAGTGAGCGACAGATGCACGCATTCCTGGTACGTGGATTGAAATAACGCTCGCGGTACCACCTTTCTCTGCTCACTCGACTATGGATATTTGCGCTACGGGAATGATCAAAGCTGCTTTTGGTAATGCCGATACCGCGTACGGCCCCCGCAAACTGCCGGCCTTGGAATCGTGCAAGAAACTGTGTAAACTTGTACGTTCGTGCGTGTAGTTACGCATGTAAGCCGCAAACTCCGCTGCCAAAGCCGTCGATTCGTTCACGGTTCGGTGAATCGATGCAATATGCGCGCCCCTAAGTACAAACGTTTTTCGATCCAATCCAAAATTTCGACGACATCGACGGATTTCATTTTTCTTGCATTTTGGGGGTGCAAAAAATGATAATCGCCAAATTTCAAGGTCATCGAAAGTCGCGATACTGCAGGTCGAGATCAAGGGTGATTTTGGGAATTGAACGTCATTCGGATTCGTGGATTAGCATGGTTTAAGGTAGTGGGGATCAAGGATCGTTGACATTTCCATGGAATCTTCGGAATATTGGACGGACAGTCTTTTTGGAAAAATCTATGTATTGGAAACTTCGGAAAATGACTAATTGTGCGCATTTGGCCATCAGACGAAGCATTTTTGAGACATCTACATTTTTTTTTATTCGTATACCAGTCGCATTGAAAACGCGACGAGTTTCTACCCGTGTCGATGACATTCTGCCCTTCGACAAATCTGATTCTTTGCTGCGTTATCAGCCTATGATTGTCCAGTTTCGATGATCTCCAGACACTCAAACTCGCACTTTTAACAGAGATGATATGAAAATTTGAGACCTCTCGTGACGCCTCCCTGTCGTCCGAAATCGTCCTTTTCATCGCTATAGCGTCACGATATACTATTTAAAATGACGTGGAACGGAGTATCCCGTAAAAACGCGTACCGTATGGGCACATTGTAGAAAACAATGTATCTAAAATTTTTTAATCATCGTAATACCAGAGATGTGACAAGCTTAACAATTAATAACTCTCACCAGAGAGGAGGCAGATTTTCATTCGTGCACTCCAGCCGAGCTTCGTGTATCACCCTTATCCGCTTCAACCCTCTCTCTCTCTCTCTCTCTCTCTCTGTCTCTCTACGTTGCCTAGTCATTAAGAGCTAATTGAAAATGATGACGACAGCAGCTAGAGATAGAACTCATTTGCTTGCGTGTATATGTGTGTCCAGAGGATAAGAGAAAAGCGTGGAGGGAGAAGGAGAGGGTGGAAGAGTGAGAAAGATAGTTAAGAGACATTGGAAGATAGAAACGGAGAGAAATGAGAACGAAATGGCTGAGAGTAGAAGAAAGACAGGAATAGATTTATAGACAGACGGGAAAAACCGAGAGTGCGAGGAGGGGGTGGTGGGAAGGGATGCTCCACTCGAATCGAAACAATGAAAAGCATCTTCACTCGCACCCGCGTGTTGCCACGCGCACCCCTTCGACTTCCCTCTTTCTCTGAAACGACTGAAAAGCCTCGAACCAACGAGAGGAGAGGCTTATGCACCCTCGGGCCAACCGCGCCAATCCCTTCGCCACTCGTCGCACCTCGCGAGCTTCATCCCTCTTTTCATTCACCTCCGTCTCTTTCTCCTCACTTTTTTCTTCTTCATCTTTCCACATCCGTATACGTCTATGTCGTCTGCATGTAACTACCAGTCGGTGTGTTTACCAATACCACCAATGTGGCCCCCTTTTTTTTCATCCCTCTATTCTGGAAACACCCCCTTCTTTCTCTCTTTTCCTTCGCTTTTTCACTCACCGGCTCTTTACGCGCACTCGCACGTGAGCGCATTGCCGTGAGACTGAATTGCGTCTGCAGTGAAAAACTTGACGTTGCGATACTCCACTGATACAATGCGTTCAGAAAAACGAAAACAAAAATCGAATGGTGGTACAAGGAAATATGAATCATTGAGAATGTGGAATTTTTCATTGACGAACAAAATGGAAGATCATTGAGTCATTTTTCAACGTTTTTCGGTCCAATTCGAAATCATTGAAAAGTCCGATTTTGAAGTCACTAAAAAATGTCGATACGGAAGCTTTCTTCATCACCAGCTGAGGTAGAAACGGTAATACCGCTGGTAAGAGAAAAATTTGCAAAAAGATATTCGCCAAGAATTCTCTGAGGATTCGTACAAATTTGAAAAGAAAAACAAGAATTTCTCTTCGAACAATGGCAGATAATTTTCCCCCAATATTTCCCTGTACAATTGTTTTACATTAACATTTTCATAAAACAAACTTTAACAGACTCTGACAATGAAAAATAAATTTTATCAGGGCCTCTGATAAACTTTATTTTCTACCCCAAAGACACAAAAATACGAGATTCTGTTTTTTTTTCCGAAATCGACGAATCGAACGATAAATGTTTCAATGATGCTCAATTGAAAGTTCAAGCTCTGGATAATTCGAGAAAAAAAATAAACCAGGGGTAATTAAAAGCGAGGAGTATTTTGGAAGAAGCGAATATTGAGCAAAGAATAAAAGGTGGCGAACCAAAAAGGTCCAACAGCTCCTGTAATGTCAATAACAGCCTCTCCGATCCCTCAACTCGAGTCGTGATAGATTGGCCCAGTCTCACCAACCAAGCTGTACCATTTATCTCGCGTTTTTTTTCCTGCTTGCTCGTCTCTCGCTTCCGCCTCATCATGACAGGCTATACGAAACGTGACGGAAAAAAGGGTTTCAGAAATATTTTCGATCCAACTCGAGTGTCTGGCGCTTTGGTTGTAATCGTCACGTTTATCCCACTTTTTCTGCTTTATCCACCACATTTACAAAGAGCAGCTCGTATAAACAGTGAGAAAAAAATATCCCAAGAACATATGACGGTGTGTAATGGATGTCAAAGATTTAATAACGATTTTGCATTTATTTTCTCCCTCGTGTATCACACGACTATTCATTACGTTTCATCTCGCAGCTCACTCCTTTTCCCCTTCAACGTATATTCGCGATTGAAAAACTTTCCGCGACTCTTTTTTCATCCCCTGCCTGTCTCTTTTTCTCCCTTTTGGTCCAAGTTGCAGTTCGTGAAACGATCCGACTCATACCTGCGGGAGGAGTTTGCAAAGATATCTCGAGAGATCGAAGATCCAGTCAGAGTAGCAAAAGAGCAACTGCGACATCGTGAGACCGGATAAAAAGTGAAGGATACGAAGCTGAGGAAGGCGAATGATTGAAAAACGAGAGGGAGAGAGAGAGAGACGGAGAGGAGAGAGAGTAAAGGGGTAAGAAACTTTTACCCACGACTCGGGGACGTCAAGGGTTAACTTGTTTTGTTGAATAGGTCAGCGTTCATCACGTGATACCTCTACATTGAAAAATTTCACTTTCAAATTTAAACCGTATTTATATTTTTTTATTACGAAAAAGAATCATATATTAATTAATTACGGTGTATTTTCTATGATGCAAAGACAAATACGAAACGAAAATAAACATTCGTCCGATTATTTTTCTCCTGTACATATTTCAGGATGTACGTATTGTTTAAAAAAAAACCGAAATTGAATTCGAGTTTTAAGTATTTGTAGATGGTATAAGAATCAATTTTGGATAATAAAATTATTCGAAAGTCATCAACGAGTCGTTCGAAACTTGGAAAAAAATTGAAAACACCTTTTTTCCTTCTCACAGTAAATAAATAAATTAATTTGTCCGAATACAGATGAATGTATTTCGAATTATTTCATAGTTTTCCATCTAAAATTTCTTCAGAGTGATGAGGAACCTTCGTATAAGAGAAATTACTTGTTGAATGTAGTTTTTTGCATAAATTTTGGAGAGAAATCACGTGTCTGCGAAAAAACGAATGAATTTGCATTTGGTGTGGAGAGAAAATACGTTTTCTGAATTTTTCCCGAATTTATTAATTAGTTTTTGATATTCTGTGATTATCGCATTGTATTTCAGTTTTAGGGTAAAAATGTATTTCATAATAAAAAATAAAGTTTCTAGCGAGCTTTAATCTCATCTGCATTGGGTTATCGTCAACGACCTACTCGTTAAACTTATGAGAAAAAACAATCAGGCTGATCCATCACCACCGCAACTACTAATCAGCCTGATAGTCAGTCTCGCCGTTCAATTCGTTTTTACGACGATGAAAACAAAAAACCACGAGTGAAACCAACCGTAATGCATTAAATATCGAATGCCTCTGTTCCAATAACCAGCCCCTCCCTCTGACAATCACGAACGATATCGATGTCAAAAAAAAAAAAAAAACAAACAAAAATCGAATATAAATTGAAGATACGAGTAAGATCTTATTTTACCTCGCATAACTCTCAATATCTCGTTATAGGTAGGAAAAAGCGATGAATAGAGGGCTGGGGGAGGCCCCTAGGGGATGGATGTATATGCACGAGACGTAGCGAGCTGTTTTATCGCTTCCTCGCGTGAAAGTAGCTCGTATTAGCCGTCTCTCTGTCTCTTTAACGCTGATCCGCCCGCTGTATTGTGTTAAGAGAGATGAAAAATTCCACCTATATATGAAGAATGGCGTTCGGTTGGGGCCTTTGAAAATTTCCGAGTCTCGCGGTACCAGGCAAAACTCCGAGCAGAGTCTTTCGCTCTTATATATCATCCCCTCTTCTCTCTCTCATCTTTCTCCTTTATTTTTCCACCCTCCATATTCGATATGCATAAAGCCACACAATAAAACCAAAGATCTCTGCCACACAGAAATGTTGGATAACAGTTCACGAGAAAAAAAAACACCCCACACTGTTATGACATCTACATATCGATTCATCATTCGGCTGGAAATTGATGCATCGAAGGAAAAGGGTAGAAGCGATAGCAGGATGGATTCATGGGGTTGGAAATGAGCGGAACAAAACGGGTTCGGGTATGAGCCCAAACATATCGATTTTCAGACATTTGCACAATCGATTAAGGTAGAAAGAAGGGAGAAAAATATGGAATAAAATGGCGAAAAAGTGGCTTAAAATTTGCTTGTTTCATCCCTTATTCGTGAGTCACCAGTTTTGCGGCTAAAATTATATTTCTCCTCGCGTTTGCTACGAATAGAGAGCACTAATAACGACTCTCACCCGTTTACCAACGAGGAATGAGAGGCTCATTATTACTTTATTTATTAATCTTTTTTTACAATTTCGCCGCGACGTTTCTCCATTTCCGGAACAAAAAGTATCGTCCGCGCGTTTCCGCCAGGCCACAATTTTCCATTTTATTTTAATCGTATTGCTTTTACACGTGGCTTTTAATGTGAAAATGCCGGAAACGCGTGTATATGGGTGAAAAAACAATCGAAAAAACAGCAGACGAAATGTCGACAAGATCGTATTTTTCTATCAATTTTTTTTTTTGCGGATTTTATTTATACGAAAATTCTATCGAATATGATAAAGGGAGGGATTCAACATTGAGCGGCCAATGTGTGCGAAACCAATGCTGCAGCAGTCGTTGCGAAAAATATTCACACGCATGGATGATCATAATTGAACCGCAATTGTTCATCGTCTGGCTAATGGAAAAAGAAACGAAAAAATACAATACAGAAAAAAAAAGGGAAAACTGCGTATGCGGGACTGTCGACGTTTTTCATTAACGGATTATAGGCTTTTTTCTCGTTTTTTCATACGAATATTTAATTTTCATCATTTAAAATCGCTGCAGCGACAAAATGAATTTTTCGCTCTGCAAAGATTTTTCTCTCAACGTAAAATATATTATACCAATACGAAGATGAGAACTTTTGTGCACTAAAAAACACACATTCATTTTACGATTTCAATGTGACATTTTACTATCAATTTGCCACTTTACGGGCCGTTAAATTCAAGCTCGTTTTCCCTTGGCTGTGGCAATGAAAGAAAGCTGAGCTTTATGTCCATAATATATACTGTGTGTGTATATATATATATACATGTAAATATGTCTATAACTACGAAAAAGAGCAAACGAGCACGTGTTGTAACAGCTGAAGAGAATAAAAAATGCTCAATCGATAACATCTAGCGAGGAAAATTGAAACAAATGCTTCTATATTTTCTAGCCATTGTATACGTTCGAGTAGATTCAAGACAAATATATTTCGTTTTTTTTCGATATCCAGTCGATTCACGTTTGAATGAAAAAAATTATCGAAAAGACGAGCGACTGAGAAACAATTCCGGAAGTGTTCCATCCATGTGAATAATTTCAACACCGAATTATGGGGATCAATTTTGGAAAGGCAAATAAATATATTTTTGCAAAGTCGTTAAAGCCGATGAAATATTTGAAAAAATCAGCTTATTTAATTTTAAAAAATCGACAATCGACATGGATAATCCGATTTATAAAACAGTACGAGATTGGGTCGAATCTACATTAATGGTCATTGGAAAATCATCCAAAAATTGGATAATCACGATCTGAACAGCCGAAAGATTATTCAGCAAACTTCCACGGTCTTATATCACAATATTTCACCCACTATATCTCACCCAATATTTTTTGAAGATATAATATGCAGACAGAATAGTACGTAAATTTTACAGACAGTAAAAATAAAAGCCAGAATAGAACAAAATTGTTGAATATCTTGAAATAATCTTACCCAGCAGCATGAGCCTCAAACATACAATAGGTATGACACTTTTTGCTTTACGTACCTGAAACATCAAGAAAAAAATGATTATTTACTTTATGAATTGTTTCGTTACGTTTTTAATGATTTCGATTTTCGTTATGTGGAACTGATGGAATTAAATAATCTGACGCCGAATTTTTCGTACAGCTTTCAGTACACTGAAATAAATGTGCTCATTCCTTCATCGTGTTTCGCTGTCGAATATAATATTAAATGCAATAAAATGGTGAAAAAATTGTAGGAAATATGGGTGGAAAAAAAGCACACGTTCGATTAAAATTAAAATGCTTTACTTCTCACTTTCAATTGAAGGTAAATAAACTTGACAAATTTAAAACAGAGATTAATTAATGTTTGTGTTTTGAAAAATCGTATGCATAATAGATATTGCTATATTGCATGTCCAATGTTTCGTGTATGTTTGAATTTGGTATTTATACGACTTGTCGTGCTTTTAACGAATTTCAGAGAGGAATCAATGTAATCAATAGGTAGAGAAATCAAATTTGACGAATAATTTTGAAATTGTATAAATTGCAAGCTTTCAATGGCGTACGATAATTCCAAGACGAGTTGTGCATTTTGAAATGTCGTCACGTGTGTAAAAACCTCGACTATCAAAACGCCTACTTTTCGATACGTTTTTATCAACGTCGTTATGAAAGGACGCTTGCGAAAAAAAAAACACTTCCAATAAAATCGTCATTATTTTGAAGAAACAAATCTACCGAGCGAGCAAAACAAAAAGAGTGTATCGAAACGTTTGAGGAAATAAATTGACGATAAACCCGATTAAAGAGGTGCTCGATAAAACGCGAGGATGCAAGTCCGAAGAAATGAAGGAAAAACGACTTTGAAAATTAAGCTCCACTTTCGCGGATATTAAGAGGTGAAAAAATATCGTAAAAGCGTCGAAAGAGAAGGAAAAACAATGGAGAAAAGTGTCGGCATGATAATCAAGGTTGATGTAAAAGCGAGATTTGAGGAACGACGAAGATTTTCCTCTGGACAGCTCTCGATCGTGATCCGCGCGGCTTTATCTCCCTTTTCTCCCTTTTTTCTTCATTCCGGAGGCGAGAGACAGTGCGAAAATGCGATGCAAAAAAAAGAGGAGGACAGATCGCGAGTGAGAGCGAACGAGAGCGACGCTCCAATTTCACGTATTTTACGGAACGTTTTGATTATGCTAATCCTCGTTTCACAACGGATCTGTATAATACCTGCGCTCCAGTAGTGAGATTGCCTCGCGGTAGTATTTCCTCCCTCTTATTTTTCTTCCCTTTTCTTCCGCTCTCTGTCTCTCTCTCTCTCTTTCTCTCTCACACACAGACACTTTGCTCCTTTCATCCACCATCCCCTTGTTTCTTCGGGGGTTTTCTCTCGGCTAGCGAATTTAACGAGAGCGAACCGCGAATCCCGCGGAGCCAAAACAAGAGAAAACGAAGAAAAGCGAAGGTGCATACGCGTGTGCTATTCACGACCCTTGAATACCATCAGCGTTATAACGCCGCACGTAAATTTTACCCCTTCGCGTAAACACAGACACGCGCACTGTTGCTCGTTTATATGCAATTTCAGCGTTAATTATATCCGACACTGAACAATCGACGAATCAAGTAAGAAGAAAATGTTTTACAAAAAAAGCGAGTTATTATCGACCGATTTTTCGTGCTTTTCACCCGTTCTCCGCCTCTCTTTTTCTCACTCTTGCCCTCACTTTTGCCCATTTTCTCTCTCCGATCGTTTAATTGGCGATTTAATACCGCAACTCCATTCGACGTTCAATCTTGCTTAGTTTCTTTTTTTTTTTTTTCATTCGATCGTTTCGCCGTTTTTTTTTTTCAAACGCTGAAAAAAGCGACATGGGAATAGTCTCGATAATGAATTTTGCGATATTAATTATCGCCTCCGAATATGACCGGAGAATTTTTTTACATCGATGAATCTATCAACGTTAATTCGTACGTTCGATTATTCGCACGTGGGTCGCACATACACGGGTGCATATCGGAGCGATATGTCGCGTGAAACAGAAAGATTCGACCGTGGTAATATTTTGCCTCTGCCAGGTGCGACTTGCGACCTTTTGTCCGGTAATGGTGATTACTTTTTTTTTTCGCGAATTTCCCAACGACACTGCAGAATTTTCGATGTGTGTGGGAGGCGACCCGGAGCGTGCATCATCGGCACCAGAGCACGAGACCAGTTTCGTATTCGATGATTGATCGACGCTCTGATTGTGAATTACGCGTTTCTGAAATTAATAGCCAGCCCACACTGGCTGCGAGCGAGAGACTGACGTCCGTTTCACTGTTACGTCAACTTTAACACGTGCACGCAACGCACGTACTTTTTTTTTATTGGAAATTTAGCGACAAAAGGCTCGATTTGTGGATTTTCTCAAAGTGGAGATGACTGCATGGAGAATCAGAATTTTCGAGCCCTCGATGCGATTAAAACGAAACAACGATTGAATTTCGAATTTTCATGGATGATATCTTCGGTCTCAAGGTTGGGGGAGGACAATTTTGGGATTTTTTTTGGGGATATCACGTCAGAAAAAAATCCGGCGAAATGCTATCCGGATGATTTTTGGTTCAATGTACATTTTGTTTTTACTGTTAAAGATTTATTCCAGATTTTGCAAGCGTTTTTTTTTATCGAAATTGGTGAAAGAAATATGCATCGTAATTCAATCCTCATAATTTTCGTCACCATTCTGCGAATTTGAGCAGGCAATACTGAAAATACTAAAGATTTCGATGAACTTCGTACATTTCCCAACAAACTTCGCCCCATTTTCACGTGTTTTCGATGGAACAAATGTTGTGCACTCTAAAAGCGATGTACGATAAAAAAAACACATCGAGAAACTTTGAAAACCGAAAAAGAGGGCAAAGGACCGAGATCTTTTCGAGTTTGTGTATTTCATCATCCACGGGCAAAAAAAAAAATATTGAAAAAATACGCACATACACGCACGTTTCTGAATTATTACAAAAATCAACGTGGTATTCATTTCATCTCCGTTTCGTTTTGAAAAGCTTTTTCGGGAGTTTACCGAAAAGTGGCGGAGCGTCTCCGTGCATTTAACCGTGAATGGGGGAGCGTTGTTTTTTTTGTTTTTTAACGTAACTAGGAGAGCGTTAAATTGGCTAACCGATGGGTGGGAGTTCAATGGTTGGTTCATGACGTGAGGGACAAGGAGGGAGGTTTAAAATGCTTGAAATATATACATGTATGGATGGAAACGGAGTTGTGGAACTTCTCGGTGGTTAACTGGAAATGCTTTACGCTATATTCAGCCCTTGTTTCATGTTCCGGGGTGTCAGAGAGAAGGGACGGGGTAAAGAGACGAGGGGATGAAGTGGAAAAAGGGAGGAAAAGCCTAGCCTATTTTTTTCCTCTTCTTTCCAATGTTTCCCTCTCCCTCTCTCTCTCTCTGTCTCTGTCCATATCTCTCCTCTCTCTTGCTGTTTATTTGACGTCGATTTTTGCGAGCCTATTCGACGCCGTTGCTGCTGCTGCTGCGGTCGACCATGGGACAGATTGGCCCGTATTTTGCCGCTCGTAAAAGCGCGCATCGTGTGGTTGTACCATCCTCGTTGTTGGAACCAGAGGGAACGAAAATGAGAGAAAGAGAGAGAGGGAGAAAAAAAAATGGGGAGAGAAAGAGATCGAAAGACTGGAAGCTGGCAGTTATTCTCGCGCTCCATTCCCCAAGCTCAAATGTTATATAGCTGGAACCGAAGGCTTCGTTGTCGCGGCGCCAATGAATGAAATGCCAAGGGACAAGAGCGTGAATTAACGAAAAAAAAAAAAAAAGAATTGCGAATACCGGCGGTGTGTGGGTATGTGTTTGAGGAAGAGAACGGAAATGTTGTTGCAGCGCTGATGACGAGAGTTCCAGCCGTATCTCGGGAGGGTAATAAAAAATAAATTGTTAAATTTAAATGACAAAGAGATGGGGGAGATGATGAACAAAAAACGCAAAGGACATTCGAGGTTTCGCGATAAAGCTGATCGAGAGCTCTGGCAATTTAACACGCAACCCACTCTTGGAAATCTTTAGTGGCTCCAGGTTCGTCATTTCGAAGGAAAAATCATTGTCTCTCCACCAAAATTGTCCCTGTGACGGTAAACATCGATAAATTATAATTACGAGCCCTTGAATCCAAAATCAGATCATATTAAAATTCTATCGGAAATAGATTCATATTCCTATTGTTTAACCCTCAATGATCCTTGCAAAATAAGACGTAAAAATGTCATGTTTTTTAAAAGATACCAACGTTTTTTTTTTTTCATTTGAATTCGTTGTAACAAAAATGTTTAAAAAGTGTATGGTCGCAAGTTCCATTTCTAAACAACTGATTGGCGAAAAACTTGTCTGAATATCCTCGAGAGTGATGGTTGCGCATGGTAACGAGACAAAATGTAATGTTATTTTACTCACGAGGATTACGAAAGGCGACATTTTACGAGTTTGCCACACAGACTCGCCCTCGAAGAGACTGTCGGAGAAAATGTTCATCTCGGTACACATTGGCGTAACGGAGAACAACCATACGTGAACACCTCGAGACTAGACATGCTTTCCACTATGAATCCTACTTTCTCTCGTTCTCCATCTCATTCTCACGCTCATTTTCCTATGGCTGGCAATCTTGTATGTTTCTATCTCGCGGTTTCTTCTACCCCACCCCTTCCAGCTATCTTCCCAACATCCACCACCCTTTCCAACACAACCGAACCTTCTGGCATAATCCGACCGATTACGTTATGCTTAAATATTTATCGGTTCGCATTAGGGAAACATGAGCCCTCTCTATGCATGGGAGCGCAGCACGTGGGATCGCCATCCCTTTCCCTCAACCCTCTCCTCGCTGGCTATAACACCGAGCGAAGAGGGTTGCAGTGTGCCAGCGAGACAGAGAGTAAGAGAGAGAGAGAGAGATGGGAAGGCAGCCATTGCCGCGAACCGGAAACTAAATTCTAGCGGGAAACGAGAGCGTTGAACACACTCACGATTACCGCGAACGAACGCGGTGGTAACCCTGAGCAAAATTGAACCTACGTAATAATGTTTCGCAACGATCCTCTCTTAACCCCAAAGTACTAGGAAAAATGAAAGAAAAAACAATCACCAGAGCCATCGGATCATGTAAAATTATCGCGAAAGCCTGCTACTTTTCATACGAAATTTTGTTTATCCAGGAGTTAAGATAGTTTTAGAACGAGCAGAGTGCTTGATTATTAATAATTTATACACCAAGATCGTTGTATCATGATTCTCGATATATTTTGTCGATAAAAATTAATGAACAGTAAAGATGAGGAAGAACAGAGTTATTTTTTCGCTTTAGTGATGAAAATTCAACCGTCGTTGCAGGGACGCGTTAAAATTAGCGAAAATATATCAATCATGACGTGAATACGAGTAACGATATAACACTAATTCCACCTATTTGCTAGCATTGAATTAAGCCTACGAGGCAATGCCAGGAAGGGCTTTAAAGTAAATTCAGACATTGTTATACTCGCGGGACTGATGCACAACCGAGCATTAACAATTGTACATGCGCACTTATACTGTAAGTAGTATTAGACCAACATAGTCAGACGAAGCACTTTAGCCGGAGATACAATCTCATTCCGTTCCACGTTTTCTCTCTCTCATTCATTCTTCTCTGTCCCTCTTTTTCTTCCTCTCTCTCTCTTTCTACGTACGATAATTTCAAAGGCCTGCGGGTGTCCCAGCTAGCGAACGAATAAAGAGACTAGGTGCGGAGAAACGCGAGAGAAACGAAGCAGGGTTCTGTAGGGTCCGTAATATATTTTCCAAGTGAGTACAGGGGTGAAAGGGAGGATGTGGGGAAGGGTGGTGGGTAGACGCGTGACTTATCGCACCTTAACGTAGTGCCTAGTTATTGTGCAAGTGTGAATATAGTGTCTCCTTTCTGGTGAATTATACGAGGCACAAATTTGCAACACGGTATAAACCTTGGCGTTATTTCTTTCGTATAAAGTCGAGCCCCCCCCCAACATCCGTGATACGCAAAAGCTATCAGTTTCTTTCTATCGCAATGTGTGATAAGTGCCCTTTCTTCGAGAATGCTAATAAGAAAAATCATCAAACAGAACGCGCTAAAGAGAATCCAATGATTTTGGATGAGAAAAACTCAAATGGAACATTGAAAATTTCCATGAGCTTTTTTTCCATGAGTATTGGCTTGGAATTATTTAATTGACGTAAACATTGTTGTCTTGACATGTATTAACAGTTTTTTAACCTGGAGAAAAAAAAATTATCCGACAATAAAACCCACCAACATACACCCCTTTAAGTACTATTATGAGTACCGAAAATGAAATTGCTACAGTCGACAATTTCTGTACACAAAATAATAATATGAACATGCTGTAACAGTCGGTGGATTAATGAACATAAATTCAGCTCTCAGTACTCTCTATGTCAATAATTAAGCATTTCCGTCCTCCTTTCCTCCTGGCCTCGTCACAGTTCTTCGGTCGTTAAAAACCAAAAAAAAAACATAGTGATTATAAAAATAAATATAAAAACGGACACTGGTGAAGCGAAACAACGCCCTTCGGTTCTCTTTCACCTTTTCGATAGCCCTTTCCTCTCGCGACCCTCTTTTCCAGTCAACCTTGCACGTTTATAGTGGAACTGCCTTACAGCGTGAAAAGCGGAAACGCGAGAGAAAGAGAGAGGGAGAGAAAAAAAGGAGAATGAGACAGAGCGAGGAGGTTCATGCTTTGACCGAACGTATTCATGAACCAGGCTTGCCACGCGGATTAGCATGTGAAAGAACGCTTTGGCCCCGTCGCTTTTCAACCCACCATCCCTGACTCACCCCCGTTACAAGCCATACCATCGTCCCGCTGCGAACCTTCAACCCCCAACCGCCGTGTTTTACCTTTTCGTAGCAGCCATATTTTTGCACAGGGGATGAAAGCTGACGAAGCTTACACTCCTCCTCCTCCATTCACCCTTTGCCATCTCTTCGTCCTCCTCCACGACAAACTACCGGCTCTTTTTCTCTCCCGTGAACAAGAGAATGCCCTTGCTGAGAGAAAGAGCGCGGAAGAAACCCAGAGAGAGGAAGAGAGAGAGAGAGAGATGGAAAGAAACGAAAAGGGGTGAGTTCCTGGCAAGTGGAAAAGGAGGACACGAATGTATGTTAATCAAATGGCCGAGCTGGAGCACTAGCTCACTAGAAACTACCTACTATGTAATATGTTTAGGTACTGAGATATATTTTATACATATATATGTATTTATAAAAATGTGTATGTCTATATGTAATATATAGACTCTACATAAGCTCTAGATATGACGTAATAAGGATATCGTGGGCGCTCGACCGCGCTTACTGAAATTTTTCGATTATGGTCGTTCTCGTACTCCCGATAGTTACGAAGAGAGCAGTTTTAGCCTTCGAAAGAAGGAAAAAACATGTGTATATATATGTATATATACATATCTTCACATGTGGAAAAGCAGTCGCGAGGCAAGCTTGGAGGGTTATCGTCGTGATAACCGTCTTCGTTCGCTCTCAGCTCCACTTTTCTCGTTACATAATTTTTCCGCTGTGCGTCCCGGACATTATGCACCCAGAGAGTATGAGAGTGCCCGAAAGATGGGCACATTCGTGGCTTTTTCCACCTCGCCCCTAACCTATACGTACTTCCGGTATGGAGTCTCTCATCCTTATCCCTTTCTTTATTTCTCTCTCTCTCTCTCTCTCTCGCTCTCGATCTCTCTTTTTCTCTCAAGACTGCGCTATCATGATTGCCATTCGTGTCTGCTCGGTGCTATAGCAGACAGGAGGAGGATGGAGACGGGAAGAAAAAGTTTTTCACAAAATGGGATTTCTTGTGAAAAGTTTCCACGAACGAGCTACATTCGGATACGAGAACGAGGGGAGGGGGTAAGGGGGCGGAAAAAGAGGAAGAAAAACGGGGGTGGCTGTAAAGACGAGCAAAGAGTGCAGTGATCGAGAAAGCATCCATGAATTAGGATCACGATTGTGGCTGGAGAATGGAGAATTCACGCACGTACATTGCTCGAACAGACGACGAGGAATATTATTGGCAAAGAAACTTTTCACTCCTGGACAACCGATGGTTACTTGGAATCTATATGTATACACAAATGCGTATGTATATAGTAAATGTTTTTTCGATTTTGTATATATATATAGATGAATTTATACAAAAATATATATATGTAAAACTGCATACATAACTATATCGTCTTTGAGGATATTCATGAGGTGAATTACCATGTGAAATGCTTTATCCAGCAGTCGAGTGAGAGAGCTACGAGGTCTTTTCTTCGTAAGTATTTTTCTCTCCTTTCGACTATAACTCTACCGGCTGATTCAAAATCAACGTTCTTTTCACGTCACCAATGACGTTTATTCACGCGGTAAATTCTCTGTGATTTTAATCCGCATCCCGACGGCGTATCCTCAGCATCAATGGCAAATTTCATCCCCGATCGTTGATATAATTCGAGGGAAATAATTCGCTCGATGTGAAAAGATTTTTTCTTTTTTCCAGTATCGAGTAAACTCGTCGATGAGACAGAATGATCGACGGTTTTTCTGGAATGACGGAGGAAAGAATTGATACTGTTATAAAAACATTTTTTTTTTTTCATGGAAAAAATTCGATGAATCTGAGAATGAGAAGTTTGTGAAAAAAGACATTTTGCAATCACGTCGCGATATTGCATGCGCGTTTATCGTGAAAATTAATCCAATAGCTTGGATCCTCGCGAGTGGACTCTGACGTTTGAAAATCAAGAAAATCCTTCTGGCAGCTTCGGGAAACTCGAATACTTTCGGGCTATTAGATTGATTTTTTTTTTTTTTGACAAGTTTAGCAAACTGGGACATAGAGATGAACTGGCTGTCATTGCTTGAAAAAGAAAAAGATAATAATCTTGAGAAGCCAAACACAATACGAAAGAGAGAACAAGAGAGCAAAGTACGTGAAGCAAAATCGATGAGACCGTCTGCTGCCAGAGAGGAAAAGTCATTTCGAAAAATAGGCCGAGACGGTATTCCAGTATGGCATTGGTTAATATTCTCGGTGATTCTCGGTGAAGAAAATTGAACAAAAGAAACTCGGATTTGTTTCCCTTGAAATATCTGTATAATATGTGGATGTGTGCATATGTATATATATAAATTTCAATGAATAGGAATGAACTTCCTGTACATGGTCCCTAAGATATAGTAGCAGAAGCAACACCATCTGTACAATTCGAGACACGAGATCAAATGGCTCGTATCGAATCCCAGCACAGGCAAATCGGTTCCACACTTTCTTCGATAAAACTCTTTCTCGAATATCCCGAGCTTCTTTGTTTCCTTTTTCTCTTCACCTTTTTTTTTCCTTGGAATCGAAACGACATTCGACTTCCCTCCCCCTTTTTTATTAATTTTTCATAAATTTTGCAAAATTTGCGACACCATCATTTCTAAACGTTGAAAAGAATTAATGCGTATTCGAAAATTTTTTTTAAAATTTGTTGATGACTTCTCGATTATGTTATAATCTGAAATAAATGTGCTTGACAGAAACAAGACCAAAAATCACTATACAAGAAGCGACATTTTCTATTGATTTTGCATTTTTGCTTGTTAAAATTCGATACTCACCGAACTCGAAAACCATAAGGCAAGAAAAAATGATTCACTAATTATTATTTTTTGCGAATATTACAATCAGGTCTATAGCGATTTGATGTTTATGCAGAAAAATATAATAAAAACCTCCCTGATTGGTTCATTATTCAATAAAACTGGTACCACAATTTTGACAGTCAAAATCTTCACGATTATCATTTTTACCCCCCATGGTTATATCGACAATTTTTCGTAACGAAATTCTAACTCGTGAATAATAAATTTGCTTGAAAAAATAAGTTTACGTGATATAAATTTACAAAACCAGGTACTAAAACAATTTCATCCACGTGGTCAGCGTATGTAAGATCGAAAAAAAGATTCATCGCAAAGTCGAGACACCCCTCCTTATCAATATTTATCAGTGAATGTTCTCTCCTCTCCTCTGCCTCTTTCGCATGACTTTCTCCATTCGTAATGTCTTACGTGTTCCCTAAGGGGCTTTTTACCTTTTTTCCAACCTCTCCGGACGAGCTCAAATCACTGTCAGAGTAGCACGGAGGACAAAAATCGCGACTTACACTTTTGCCCTTTGTCATCCCCAATCTTACGACATTCCGGTGTCAAATGTAAAAACGCGATTCCGTCCCCGAGTGAATACCCTCTTTGCGACGGTTTTTTCTCCGCAGCTGCAAATTTCTATGTCGCCCCTTGTGCGTGTGTCAATTGGAAAAAAAAAAAATAATAAATACACCGCTTCCCAGGTGAGGAAAATCGAAGCAAAAAAAATCATAACGGTGAATAACGCAACGACAATAAATGTTCGAAGGTAAAAAAATAAAATTTATCGACGTGAAATCGAAGGGCCTTGGTCTTGGTCTAGGCGAAAGAAAATCTTATCGCCTAGATTTCAGTCTTTGGGAAACACGAAGGGGTTGAAATGAGCGGTCCGCAAGTTCTCATTAATGTGCATTAGACTTTTCGAATATACGTGTTTCCTGATGTTCGTCGTCCTTGGTTCCTTTTGCAAAATTTTTCCTTAAATACGAGTCAATTGACCTTGTCATCGGACAGACTTTTGATTTTGGGGCGAATGGCTCCTGTCTTTATTCCGAAATATCTTTGCGATATCAAAAAATGCAGACGTGAAAAAAAAATGTACAGCGCCCCTTGTAATTATCGACATCTTTTTCTACTTCGGCGCTTTATCCTCGCGAGAGGATTTTCGGTTATGTGCGTTATTTTTCCTTGCTATTTCTCGTCGTCGAAGACTGAAAAACTTGGTAGATTAAACCATCGGAGGAGTTTTCTCTGTGGCAAGAGAGAGTAAGTAGCGTGACTACAAACCCAATCACCTCATCTGCTTTGCCCTGCTCCCGTCCTGCTTTTTTTGCCTCCCATTCTTTTTCTCCTCTTCCATTTGTTCTCGTTCCATCTCAAAGTCTTCGATCTTTATTTCTTCCACGGGTTCCATTTCCTCTACCTTACCGTACGGATACAACCCCTATGCTCGACTAAGGATTCACGAGAAGTGGAAACAACGAGAAAAACCAATCACTCTATCTATCGAATGACCGTTGAGACTGCGACGAGGAAGACTGAAAGGCAGAAATACGAGGGAAGAGAAACGCAGCTAGAAGATAAGACCTCTCTGTACAAGTCGGATAGACAAAATGCTCGGGTTTCGGGCGCGCCATCCTCTGGGAAATAGGTAATACTCCGACCAGAATGATTTGCTCGTTGGAACATTCGTTGAAACGAAAAAAATCCATTGCACGAGGGACAAAAACGGATAACCTTTGAAAGCTTATGCGATTTATCGATTTTTTTAAACTTCTTTTTAAGCGATATTTGCAACATGATCTCGCGAATATTCTACAGAGAATGCGGCAGGTAAAACCAAAAAAATTTCGGAAAATAGCATAAATTAATTGACCATGAGAATTTGAGTGAGTACCAGCGAGATAAATGGAAAGCCATCGCGCATTTTATTGCAAACATTCCGCAGGCAATACGTCAAATAAAATACCTGGCATTTTTTAATAATCCATAATAATTCATTGTAATTAATTAATAGTCTAAAAATAAGATACTCATGTCCTAGTTGAAGAAAGACATTTGAATCAGTTTGCAAAATAAATGGCAAACGCACCCTTCAGTGGGCAGAAAAAATTCTTCAGAAAAATTTCATAGAAATACCAATAACGAACGATGGGAGGATCATCCGTCGAAAATAATGTCTTTCGTCTTGTTAATTTGCGAGAAGTAAGAGTAATAACACTCGACTGAACTCTCGATCGAAAAGACGGGAGAATGAAATTATCCTTCGATTTCCGGCCCATAATACTGGAAATCGCGTCTAGCCGGATCACGACGTAGAAAGACAAAAAAAACGGTTAAAGAAAATTTTTCTCTACGGTTATGGATACTCTGGAAAAGCTTGCACAAGTTGCGGGAGAAAATGCAGAAAGCGAGAATATGCCCCGGCCGTGAAACTTAACGGGCGTGTGTAAAACGATTTCGCGTTTACGCAGGCATTAAACAGTCACGCGCAGTTGAGCCCATCGTAACACCGGAGCATTTTCCTACTCGCATGTACAGCCATTTATGCTGCCATATCTCTCGTGTCACGCGCTACGAATTACCCGAGGGCTGCTTCAACTCCACACCTATTTCTCTGTCTTCTTCCTGTAGCCCCTTAAACCCCCCGCCCCTCCCTGCACCCCGGTGTTAAGAATTTTCTCAAGCAATCATACGCACATCGTGCAGGTATGCAAGTTTTATTCGAGGCCTTGCTCCCTCTCGTGGCATTTTTCCAAAAGTTGTTCGAGCTTCGTCGGTTGAAGATACGAAGGAAAAACACATAAGAGGAAGCAATAAAGAGAAACAACCCTAATTCGCGGGATTGGTATTTTTTTTTGTATTATTTTCTCAACGTACGCCCACATTCGCTCTCAAATTCGGATAAATAAAATCATCCCTCGGTATATTTTGGGCGAGCTTTTCCACCTATTCAGGTTGCTTTTTCAGGTTCGGATGTACGCTGGCCTTTAGCTTTTTTCGGGGCATCACTTTTGAAACTTGACGATTGCATGAAAATCAAAAAAAAAAAAAAATCAGCCACATAGAAGGTGTCAAGCACATTGACCTTGGGTAATAACGATATCGAAAAGTCATTGAAACATTATTGAGGAACATGAGATTTGGAAAAGTTCGAAGAACAGATTTTCATCTGAATTGAAATCAATTCATTTTATCGAGTGGACCAGCACTTTTTTCCGAACCATTTCATACATTCAGGCGTTTTCCAAAAAGAGTACCAAAGAAATGACAACCTTCGTTGACCTCCACGATGGAGAACGAAGAGAGGAGACTCGCGCGAAGAATGGAAACGAAAATCCAAAACGATTTAAGTCACGCCCGCGAGAGAGATGAAAAGGATGATTCGTACGATGTGTCATGCTTGAATCTCATCTTCCCTTCCGATCGTTTCCTCAAGAGTTAAGGTGTGATGAGTTCCACGAACGTGAAGATATGGAAAAGGACTACGGGAGTGTCCTAACGATGTGACGACACGCTTGGTGAACGTGTGGAGCGCGAAGGGACTCCGCTACTTAGTATAGAGATGAGTGCAATGAAAAAGAAGAGGAAAAAGAAGAAAGATGAAGAGAGGTGGAAGAAAATGAGGTGAAAAAGAAAGAGTAACGGGGGAGGAGGAAACAGCGCTTCTCGCATATTACCAAGTGGACGTCGACGACTACGAAAGGATCGTCGTCGTGCCGGCGAAAGCTGGTCGACGATGTCCCGCCGGGAGATACTCGACTGGAATACGGGACCGTAATGGTGTCGGGTTCTTCGGCCTCTCCCGATCCCCCTTCGAGCCATCTTGTTCCTTATCCCACCTACCTCTTTAGTTCCCTTTCTTATTCCACCCTTCCTCCAGCATCAACGTTTCTCCATCTCCTTCGAGACAGCCAAGTGAGACGATGAAAACCGTGCGGACTCGGTGGACGCGACCGTCTGGCAAGCTGCCCGGACATACGCGCGCGTTTTCCCCCTCACTCCTATTTTCCTTTCCTTGCTTCGTGACGAGCTTGTTAAATTTATCGAAAGCGTCAAATTAGGAGCGAACCAGCAGCAGCAGACTCACCAGCGGCGTACAGCTCTTGCTCGACACTGAATGCTTCCAACTCCTTTCAATGCTTTTCTGTATACCTGTCTTGCTTCTTTTCTCTCTTTTTTCAACCCCTATTCGTTTCCCGAGCCACACTTCCAGCTTTTCTTCGACCCGGCTTCCAGACCATCAGACATATCGTGCTCTACACTCTGTACAACCCTCTCCCGACATTTTTTATTCCTTGCACCTCTCATTGTCATGTTTTTCGAATTAAATGACGTGGATACGAAAATTCCACCCAAAGAGGGTACGCCGATTGAACGACAGCGGAGAATCAGCACGGTGTACAAATTACTCGAATCGTTTGAGGATTCTTATGCTGACTAAAAGAGTCTTTCTGTTACAACCATGCCTGTTTTTCTGCTATTAGTCGATTGATTTCGTCGAAAGTACAAAATCCTGGAGAATCGGTATGGCGACTAGAAAGACGCTGAAAAGGTGGATTTACAAAGGACATTAAAGGGTCATTCTTTTTTATGTGGTATCAGTCAATTGAAGTGGCCAACTCTACCAAGATTCATCAAGTATGTTAGGTTTATCGGGAAATTATCAGAATCATTTCCAAATCGTATCGCCAGCTTCATTTTTCGAACATAGTGCGATTTATTTATTTTTGCCTGAGCAGTTTTCAAGAGAAAGCCCTGTCGAGAGAAAGTATTCTTGACGCATTCAGCATGGAAATCACAACAAAACGATAATCCAAGAGCAGTCTGACAACGACACCAAAGTGCCATCCAACTCCGCAAATCTCCGTCCCTAACGGCGAAAAAAGGTTCCGTACCGGGAGGGCGACAATCCGAAGAAGCAACATCGATTTTGGTTGCTGGTAACACTCTGGCTAGTAGTCGGGAGAATAAACTGCTGCTGAAAACGCCGTTACCAGGCATTGACGATACTTAAAAGATAGGAGTGCGCCGCAATCTTGGCTCGCTCGCGAATTATAATCCGGCTGGGAAGCTAATGAAATTCACCGCATCGTAAGAGACGCGCGAGAGCGCGTCGATAAATGACCGGGGGTGCCTCGACGCGCCATCGTGCCGTTCTATACGGTCGCTGTTGCTGCTGTTTCTGCAACGTATATATAACGTCGGAATTGCCTAATAAGCACCGTTCGTGACAAATTGCCCGCTCGTGATGCGATGGTATGCTGTGAACGTTATAGAGGGAGTTTACCGGGTTCCCGGATACGTACTGCAGCTTCGCAATGTTACCCGTGACTCTGAATAGATATGTGGCTCTGTTATATACATATATTTATATATATATATACATAACCGGATATCGCTACGTATGAAACTTGTATATAATACATGTACATATGTATAGAGTGACACAGAGTGAACGTATTGCAGTTAGGTGTCGCGGTGTCGGAGTCAGGAGGCTAACGGATTGTTGTTAGCTTCGAGGAGGAGGGAGAGGTGGTAGGAAGCTTCCCTGGTGTTGGGATTGGGGAGGATTCGAAGGTAGAGGCTCTCGCAGCTTTCCCTTCAACATACATCACCGTAGCAGCCCGTCAGGATCGCAACTACGGAGTTTGGAATGACAATAATTGATTCCTCTAGCTCTTGCACCCTCTTCCCACTTCGGGCAAACCTCATCCCCCAGCTCCTTTATTCGAGCAACCTGGCAAACTACTGTATAATCGTTAGAAATTTAGCTGCGATGCATCCCGAACACTGTATACAGTCGTGACAGAAATGATATAACGCTGCTGCACAAGCAGCAGAGCGCTGCTCAAGGAGTATCGCTTATTCGAGAATAGTTTGGGCGCGACTTGAAAATCCCGAATGGAGATTGGATGATGGGATTTTGTTAATCTCGTCAGAAATTAGAGCAGTTTGGTGTTGTTTAACAGGCTTAGGGTACAACCCACAGCGTTAAATCCGTCCTATTGTTGCTGGGCATTAAGGGGGTATCTTAATTTGAGAGTCGGGAGAAAATCGATCGTTTTTTCATTTTCCGGACGGATCACTTTGAAATTTCAACATCTTTTTCTCTGCACGATTATCTTATCCCCGTTTTCAACGTAAGGTTTCTTTTGTTACACAATTGTATTATTCGTGAACGAAAAAACGTGATTTTCATTGCAAAAAATCGATTATTTTATTTCTCGAGCGATCGCTTTGTGGAGTTTTGAAAAAAGAGATTCCTTCGATCAACTCCAAATCTCTCTCGTCGCTTAATCACCCCCTATTTTTTGCCAGATCACAGTTTTACTCGGGGTTGCAATTTTTTTTTGAAAGCGCTATTATTCGGATGTCAAATAGTCTCTGAAAAACTTAACAAAGTTGATACTTTGTTCACGCAGCGCTGACGAAGCATGTGTCAAATTACATGATTTTTTTTCGAACCCGACATTTCTTAGCAATAATGTGAAATCGATGTTTTTTTTCCGCCGCTATTTCTGTAAAACCGCGACGGATAATCTGGTTTATATTCCGGTGTCTGGCGTGTAACTCGATAGGAAGATTCGCCAGCGGGGATGCGAGGCGTATCTTTTACCCCTGCGTCATTTCTCTTCCGCTTCATTCGCTTCCAGAGCAGCCCGTTTATCGTGAATACTGATAGGACTCATCAATCACCTCCTGAGAGGAAAAATAAATAATTTTTCTACTAAGCTGCGTGTCTCGTCACCTCCTCCCTCTCCTTCCCTGACTCTTTACCTCCCTCTATCTATTCCTTCGTACACAAAAAGATTATAAGCGTTCCTGTTAAGATCGAAAGTTTTCTCCACTCGTACCACGCAGTTTTCTTTCCCCATCCTTCGTGTCATCTCTCCTTAATCGAGTGTCGAACCGAGAAAAAATAATAAAACAGCGAAAGCCACGAGAAAATAGTCTCTACGGAGCTTCGAGGGGAAACGAAAAGGTAAAAATCTTTTGTAAGCAGTACTGGCGTGGCAAGATAGATAGACAAACACACGTATGTAGACGATCTTGCCGCGAAATGGATTTGGAACGATTTTTCACGTAGTTAGTCGAAAAAAAAGAAAGAGAGAGAGAGAAAGAGAGTGTAGCCTCGGCTACACTCGAGCCAAACGAATACGAATCGTTTCACCAATTTTCTCATGGCTTGTACGAGTGGAACGCCCCTCCTCCCCTTCCTGCTGAATGTAGAAGCGTGTTTCACTTTCCAAGTAGAAAAGGTCCGTATTTGGTCAGACTCGCAGTTTTATACGTCGAGACTATCTGTCTCTCACTCTCTCTCCCTCCCTCTCATACAAAATCCGCATTTTTCATGGTGTTACATGAGATCGTTATGTGTTTTTTTTTCAAAGGCATCTTAGTCTCGCTCTCGACGCACGAGAACACCGCCTCGAGGATAGATTCGCGCTAAAGGGGAAAAAAGTTGCCAAAGAATGGAGCATACACCCCGAGATTCGTTTCATTTTCTTTTACTTCCTCGCCCCGTTGTTTTCTTTTTTACATCGTAACGATTTTTCTCCCTAAGGCGAAAAGTTTTCGTCTTCCCTTGCCTAAGAAGTCTAGCGCTCCACCTCTTTTTTATCCCAGACTCCCGCCGTCGCTGTCTTTTCCATCTCTCACCAATCGATCAATTTCATTTTCTCCAGGACATATATTGAAAATGCGTGAGCTACCGGTTGAGAGGTTTTTTCCCTCTGCGGTGCGAGAAAATAAGGTAAAAACAGAGAGACGAAGAACCGAGACGGTAAATGACGGTGTGCCTTCCACAGTCATTTCGCCAGGTGTAGAAACACCCTGAATACACATCGTTAGAGTCGCAAGCTCCGATAGGGGCAGTTGTTGATTTGTTCTTATTGTCTGGCGATTATGGCTGTGCCAGGAACGACCTTAATAACCAAAACGATGATTGGCGGACAATGTCTGTTACATTTTTCTACCAGAAACGTCGATTAGCGCTGGGGCTACACAAAAAAAAACACGACTTTATTCGCATAACGGTTGCAGGAAAGGGAGCAGCAGATAAATATACGGGACAAACGGAACGGGCACGTTTGACGTGTCTGTTAAGGTGTGAATAGTCCTAATAACGAATAAACGAACCACGGAAAACTCTTCCCTCGTGCAAATGAGCAATTCAATAGCAAGTTATTCCACGTGGCGAACGAGTCTCCTTTATTGGAGCAATTGCCTTCGACTCTTCGAATGCACATCCTGACGACCAAAAATGAATTTCGAACAACACTTCAATGTACCGTGGGAAATAATTACCGACAGCTCTGAGTGATGGTATTTTCTTGCGATAACGAGACACAGAAATGTCGATACCGCAGGAGGTTTTTCGAATTATCATTTGACTATAAAAACGTCGATTACCTCGTTACTTTTCCAATTGTTCTGCACGGAAAAAAAAATCCCGTAAATTTTGATGGAAATCCCATCAAAATGTACTGTGTTTTACATTACTAGCGCCTCTCGGTACGAAACCATCGATATTTGCTACGTAAAACTGTAAAAAGTACACGCCACGTTTCACACAAAGAACTGTATGACTACTGAATTTATGCTAAGCGATTGATAAATTTTCGCAATGTGAAACTGAAAATAGTAGATGAACGACTCGCGACTTTTTACAATGTGGACCTGTAAACAGTAAATGAAGCGACGCACAACTTTGTTTAATGTGAAACTGTGAACAGTAGACGAATCGACCCACGAGTTTTTACAATGTGAACCTGCAAGAAGTACACGAACCAACCCACATATTCTTACATTTAAAAATGTTATAAAATGAACGACTTTGATTGACAATTTTTTATACTGTGAAATACACAAAAATGGCTATAACTTCAAAAATTGTTTATGACATTTTGAAAAATTGTAATTTCTCACATGTATGTAGTATTACAATCACAAACAGAAGTACTGCATTGAGGAATGCTTAAATTTGTATCTGTGATTGCGATACATGAAATAAATTCAATTCCAATTAACCAATCCAGGTATAGCAATAATCCTCATAACGTCGAGGACAATAATCATCGTTGTTGCTATTATATGTTCTCCCTGGCTCATGGTCGTTTGTGAGCAAGATTGTGGCCATGCGCCGCGCTGCGGCCAACGCATGAATGCGTGGCCAAGCTGACGCGTCCACGCGTTTACGGTGTACATTGTAAAAATTCGGGGATACGCGGTGAAATGTCCAGTGCCTGTTGTAATTTTAAGTAAGCGCATTGAAATTTTGTAAAGGTAACACGTTAATATGTGCAAAATATTCGTATTAGTATTTACCAACAATCCGCTATTAAAATTTGTTTCGCACGATTCATTAGAAAATAACATTCGGCACTGTAAAAATTAAATTTGTACGTATTGAATTTTTCAGCAGATAATACCACATTTTAATGAAATTTAATCTCTATTTTGACATTCACTCGTTGAAGTATTTTATGGTTTAAATCGGTGAATACCAGTTGAATCTCACTGTTATTTTTTCAAATATATTTTTCAATTTTTCTTCGGTAATCTGCATGTTTTACGTCTGAAGTACAGCGATATTTTATATTTAATATGTAACTTCTACTATTTACTTTTTAACGGTGATCATTAGGGTTTTTTTACAGTTTACAACTGCATTTCTTCGAGTTCAAATGGTAAAAAAGCACGCCTGATCCATTATTTTTTAGTGAAGGTTCAGTAATGTGATTAGTTTACAGTGTGAAACTGCATATGCTTATCTATTCCCCACTGATTTTTGAACATCAGTCATTACTTTTCACGAATCATTTTTTTCCGTGTGGTTAACGATCTATTCTTTTTCCACGAGATGCGCCCAAATTACAGAATAACCTGCGATTACCAATTCGATTTTCAATGAAGCTAAAATTTACAGCGTATTATTGACCAATACCACCTGAACGTGATCAGTCTCATCGTTTCCCGCAATTGTTTCCCGCTTATTTGAGTTCCGAACTCTCTTGCTTGAGCACATGTTGATCGAATGACCTATGTCGTACCTAGTCTTGTTCTTCCCCTTATGTGTACATCGAAGAATCGGCTGTCGCCTTGGATGACTGATCGGACACGCAGCCAGCCCTGCAGATGTACATTCCCATGATCGCTAACGACCTGAACTCAAACGGCCGATCCATCGACACATCGGTCGTCTTTGTACAAGCATCCTGACAAGGGTGCAGAAACCTATCGACCCTATGACTAGGCGATAACATATACATACCTTCGTTCATGTAACGATGAGGGAAACTGACAATCGGGTCACTCGTTGAAAACCTTTGAATAACTTTTGTCGGCAGAGATATGGATTGGTTTTTTTCAAAATTCTGAAGAAAGAAGCACTCTCGAGAATCCCAAACCGTTGGATCAATAGCGAAGCAAGATCTCTTGCCTCAGCTTAATCATTTACGAATTACTCGCGGGTTACTACGCTTTGAACTGCCGCGCTGATTGCAGAAGTGGTGAATTTTCATGGGGATGAAACCTTCACGAAGGCTAGAAGTGTCCAAACCTTTGGCTCTCGATCTTGAAGAGACGAAATCATATTAATGGACCACTCCGTTATCCTTTGTCCACCAATATCGTCAATGACGATCTTGGCAGGTGGAAAGTACGATGAAAATTATATTTAAGATGAGATCGCAACTGTGGAAAAATTCAGGCAGATCCTGGTGGATCACACTGGGTAGACAGAAGAGCGTTAATCGTTTTCCTTATTTCATTGGAAGTTTCCATTGATAACCAGCTTCGTCGGAAAGTCAAAGCACGATCTATGGAAATTCCGTTGGCCTCATACTTTTCCGGCACCATCCTGACTCGAGCATGAACGAAACAGTTGGTATTTAAGGGGAAAGAGGAAACACGACGGAGTTGGAGCTTCACCATGGGGTTGAAAAGCTCGATCTTACCTACTTTACACATTCATGAAGTTCGCGAAGGGGCCTATCCTTGGCTGTTTGTTGGTATCAAAGGCATTGGACACCGAGCCAACCGAAGGTCGCTATACATACCCCTGTTGTGCTTCGTCTCCTCAGGAACATCGAGGGAGGTAGTGAAAGGATAGAGATCCCGAGGGAATTGAACCAGACCATGTCCCGTATGTTTGCGGTAACCCTAAAACAATCGATCACCTCACGGACGATACCGGTAGTTACATACACGTGTGCACACGAGCACACACACGTTTTGCAGGACCAAGAGAAGTAAGCCTCGATTTCACTCACACCGGCATTGTAGATCGATGTCGTTTCGTGCTACCGCGTGGCTTTCAACTCCGTCTGACCAATTCTCCTTCGTTTGAACTCGCATGCGAAACTCCTTCTCCTCCTCCTCTGCCATATCATATCCGCCAATCGATTAATCGAAAATTCCTCGGGTAACCACACGACCCTCGTTTCGTTGTTCAATATTCACGTCTGAATTCATGGTTTTCCATGAAAACCAGTAGACATCGAGGTAGACTGGCAGAGAGGCATTACAAGCGTTGCACGACTTGTGCTCTCACACGACTGCAGCATCGAAGGGCGTTCGCAGCTCGCATTATTCTTTCAATTTTTCACCGCTGTTGTTTGTTTTGGAATTTCAAATATACCTTTCCGCCGAGACTGTGAAAGATTCGCCAGACGGATGTGGTGTTGAAAGAGCTGAATGTGCGAATGATACCGCGACGGATGCTGGAGAGAAAAAGGTCGAAGATGGTAAAAAAAAAGCAATAAACGAAGAGACCGATACACGTTGTCAGCAAATTTGATTTTTTTGTTGGAAAACTTTGTCACTGGATGCCCGAATAACGAAGAATCTCGTCAGCCTCTTTTCGTGTACAAAACAAGGCGAAAAATGTGTTCATTCAATTGGCAACTGGAACGAATGGTTACTCGCGTGTTGATAAGGAGCTCGCAAAGAAAAAAGGCATTTCATGGGGTTTTTCAGCACAAACTTGCGCGATAAGAACGTTGAGGGATTATTTGGATCTTCAAGAGAAGCCCTCGAATGGATTACCAACGTGTGGCTTTGGAACCAATACGAGCGGAGTCTCTTTTCTCGCTCGTGTATTTCGTTTTTTCTTCCTCCTTTCCCGAATTCCCGCGACTTTGGGGAAAAAACGAAAAGAATCCACTTTCTTCTATCGCTCGGTGGAATTTGAGAATGGGCGAAAAGAAAGGAACGCGAACTTACCCGGATGAGGCATAAATGGCAAAAGAAATATCGTGACTGGAAGCACACATTCGCGGGACACAGGGGTATCTCGCCGCGTCGTTACTCCGCAAGCTGGACTTTTGTGTCCAACGGAGGGTGATAAATTTTTGTTGGACAAAAAAAACAAAACGTTCATTCGAAACGATGAAATTCGACCGTGCGACACAGAACGAGAATGAGCAGTTTTCTACCAAAGCCTTGGTAACATTCCTTCGTTTGAACTGCTATTTTTTTCCATGGTTCTTTCAGTGCTGAGCTTTCTGGTATTTTTCACCCAAAATTCCCATCATTCTCTTTTAGTTTCTGTGCCGCAAACGTACAATATATATATACATTTATATACATCGGACATTCCGCAGTTACACAGAAGGAAAAAGTTGTGCGATAAACGAATGAAAAATTTCAAACAATTATTTCAAAAAAAAAAAAAACCTACAGGAACTACGAGAATCGTGCAATCGAGTGGCAAATAATAGCCATTTAACAGTCGTATTTGGACGGAATATGCGCTGGAGGATTATTTCAAGCTCCAAAAATGTAAGAAATTCATCCATTGAAAGTCCCAAAATCGTTTTATTCGTTCGAAAAATCTCCGATGGACCAAAATCCCATAGGAACGTGCGATTCAAGGAGGAACGACCCATGTAAGAGCAGAACGAGAAATATCCGATGGGTGTTTTGCTCTCTGGGCATTCCAGGGTGTTCTGGATGTGCGCGAACAGAGAAGAAAAATTCACAGTGGGAACAGAGTGCTCGGAGCCAAAAGGGAGTGCAATTTCGGACGCGTTTACATGTCCACCGGAGAAAGGAAAGCAAAAAAAGGAGGGAAACAAAAAGACGAGATGTTAAAAAAAAACAACAAGTGTGTCTAGGACACGCGATATTCCCTCTGTCTGGTTGGACCTTCATCCAGCACGTGCCAGAAGGCACGACCGGCGAAAATGCGCGGAAACGAGGAGTATGCTCAGCGGAATGATAATTCAGCCCAGGACACGAATTTTAATCTTCGCGAGCAGTTTCATTTATTCAGTTATGGATGATTAAGCGTCAAATTGAATTCGAGACTAGCAGCGAACTTTCCGCAAGTCTGGGAAAGATTTCAGGGTCACCTGAACAATTATTAACGAAACTTTAATTCCGATTGCTAATAATGACACAATTTCGACATTGCACGCTGACACCAAAGAGCTAATTTCAACTGTAATTTCTAAAACAGCAATCCACCATTTTTTCCCCCGCCTTCCTCAACCCAAGACTACTCCGACCTGTTTAGACGGATTTACAGCGGCACAAAATGATTTTTGCTGGTACAAATCCCGTTTTGGAACGAGTCAATGGGGTTATGAGAGAATGAAAGAAAATCCCGAGTGAATAAATGGCGAGGAAACGATGAGGGAAGCTTTTGCAGTGCTATTGAACGTGTGCAGAACGTATATACAGAATATCCTTTCCTCTCTATCAGACTCTTGCCTTTCGAGATCAACGAGCTGAACGTTGGGAGAAATATACGGCGGCCAAAAGAGTGCCGAGAAATATTTCGTGCCAGAAAGATCAGTCGAAATCGCAAGGAGAAATGGATTTCGCGGAAAGGAAAGAACGAAAGAGTTCCGTGAGGCATGGAGCCTGGAAGAAGAAAGCCCGGAAAAAGTGGAGGACCGGAAGATGTGGGGGTGGAGGAGGGGGGGTGGTATAAGAAGATGAGGAGAGAAACAAGACGCGAAGGAAAAAGAGCGTCGAAGAGGGAGGCAGTTTGATGGGGCACGGTGAAAGAAGCCGAGAATACGTAGGTGCACGAGCATCGAGGAAATGCATACATAAAGGAGAGAAAAGAAGAGTTGCCTGTCGGTTTCACAGAGGCTAAACGTGAAATGCTAAAAGGTGCGATGGAGCGTCTCGTTTTGCGCGACGTACGCGATGCGGAAGGGCAAGAGCAGCACGAGGCGGAATAAAGGGGGTTGAAAAAGAAGCCCAAGATGTGAAGGGGTGAAGTATGGAAATACCTGAGACGGAGATCCACTCGATCGAGTCGCGAGTACCAGGCGGAAAAGTTGAAGAGAGAAACAGGGAGAGACAAAGTCGAAAGAGAATGCTGGAAGATGCGGAACGATGGCGGCGTCGAAAGACGCCGAGAGCACGAGGATGCTGCGAGGATGAAATTGGCCTTTGCGTACGTATTATATGACACAAAAGCCGTCGAACGCTACCGCACCAAGAGTAGGAAGAGAACCCGGGAATATCCCTCGGGGACTGTCGAGCGAAGGCTCAACCCTCGGGGCTTACGGAGTGCGGTGAAAAAAGTTGGGGTTGCAGAAAAAAAATGATGACAATAATCGCACTTCCTCTGTGAACGCGTTAATGTATTCCGATTGATGTTTTCAAGGCGAGTTTTCCTCGCGAGTCAATGAGAACTTTCCGCCGCACTGCCTTCGTTCCTCTTTTAAAATCTTGACGCGAGTCTGCGGTGGTTCTCAAGCGACGGGTGCCTCAACGGAAGCTTCGTTCGGCTTCCCTTTTATCGTCTCATGTCCCAACTGTCCCATGTTGTGTCGTGGATTTTCGCCGCTCTCAGAGAAGGTGGACAGCTCGGGAAAAAAGGAGCGTGATGATATGCGCGCAAGGATATACACCTGCAACTCGTCGCTGCGTTGAAGTACACGTTGAAGTACGATGTCCACGCGATGAGCAACCGAACCTCGTTGGAAACTTCCGCTTCCTTCTACTCCGTCGCAGTCGTCGTGGCGTGCCGGTGTAGAGTTTCCTTCTGTTCACCAACGGTGTAAACACATTTGTACCGAAGTGGACCAACAATGTGAGTCACGGAAACACGAGGAGAGAGAAAAGTTTGTCGAGTTTGTCCATTTTTACTTGTCCGGCTAGTTCACGTTTACCAGCACTCGGAGGCGAATGTATTCTGAACCCTTTCGATTATTTGACATTTCTTTCAGCCTTGGAGAAACAATGCTACCGTGCTAGTTTTTCAAGGAACGACGAAGAGAAGGTGATCGAACGTTCTGGTCACCGCAAATCCTGGACCAATTTTGTATTCATCCCACCTGCCTCTACTTCCCTTCTGACGAACTACATGCGTATATTTCCTTCTCCTAATTGGATAATTAGGTAAGCTACGATTCCTGTAGGAAAAAAAAACACGTGGGCTCTCTGCTTTCATCGTAAAAATAAATTGCGGTGAAATTGGTCCTACGAGGGATATTAGCATATGCGAGCCAGTTGGGTTTTATTGCGCTCGTTTTTATGCCTCAAAAATGTTAATGAGCGATGACAATTTGATGATTGAATAACAAAGAAAAGTTCGGTGAACATAAATTAAACATAACATAAGAAAATGAACATTACCCAATGAAATTGTCCTTCACCGACATTAACATTACTGACTCAGAGATTTTGGGGGGGGGACTTCCCTTCTTTCGTCATCCAAGTGGGAAGGGTACCTAAAATTCATCAACTGTACTTGCACGAGGGAGCTACTGTCTGATAATCCAAGTAATTGAAAATTGAGTAATTCTCACCACGAGCATTTTTCCAGATTGATATATTCGAAAGTTTGACTAGAATAATTCAGTTTCGCACACTCTCTCAATCACTCTCACCCTACTTGAAAGAACCCTTATTTTCGGTGCCTCTTGCGCCCAATGTGTTATCGGTGCACTCAAATTCTCGACGAGGGTCGTCTGCGTTGCATTGACGATTTCACGATGAGGGCTTGAAAGGCCGAGAGGGAAGAGAGAGAGAGAGAGATGATGGAGAATATATACGACGAAGGAGAGCAAAGTAAAATGCGATATCGCGAGAATCGTCGGTGGTTGAACCTGCAAAGGATGATGTGAAGTGCCAGGGAGCTTGGTTTACGCATGGAAGAAGGATGATGGGTTCTTCCACGATCGTCCTAATGGTAGTAGTCAAGAATAACACACATACACACACACTCACACACACATACATACACAGAGCTTTACATTTACGTATCTGGCTCTTGCGTAGATGAATAGTTCGTGGATAGGACAGATCTCTCCCTCTCTCTCTCTCTCTCTCTCTCTCTTTCTCGTTTCTCTATGGTACAGTCGCTGAGGGGGTTGAATATTCATTCACGTTACATATGGATCAGCTCTGAGCGAAGCTCCGGTGTGGCTGAAACGAGCTAAGAGCGAACTGCGCTTCGAGGACAAGTCTATGGAGTTGGGAATTGCGAGGATGGATAGAGGAAGAGAAAAGGGAGGAGGAGAGCTGGGAAATGGATGAAGGCGAGAAATGGAAAAGCAAACGGTATAAGCATCGAGTCCGCAAGCGAGACTCGATCTCGCACGTCGCCCGTTTATATATTTGTATATATATCGCGAAAATCGAAAGCTCGAAGGGTTCAGATGGAAATGATGGACGAGAAACTCATGGTTTTTATGGGACTGTGGGTAAGGATCGAATATTGCGTCCCGAGAATCGTCCAGCTTCCTTCGCTCCTCCTCCAATCATCTAAAATCCTCTATTCAAGGAATATAATGCAAAGACTCGTATATTTGTTGTTATTACTGCTTAAAGATCACTGTAATCTATACACATATCTCTGAATCTGTCCTTGTTCGCTCGGTTTCGTTTCCCCGTGCAATATCGGAGGATCGACGTCGTCTTTATTCCACAGGGAACGCTTAGGTTTCACTCAGGTGTACCCTTCAAATAGTTTACAGTTTAAAAACAATATTTGAACAAAAAGGTTGCAACAAATGCCATTAATCTTTGCCAAAACGACGATACTTTTCTCACTTTTGTTCCCCATGCTATATTCGTTCAATCTTAAAAGTAAAATGTTGTGACCATTTAAAAAATGTGTCCATCCGGAAGAATCACCGTCGCGGAAGAATCGAGAATTCAAGAAGCGAGGTTCGATGCTACACGCAATTTTTTTATTTTTGAAAATTATTTTCTGGCTCAGTATATTTACACAGCATTTGAAAATGTTTATTCCAACATCCCTTTCAGGCCAAGAACTAGTGGTTCTTGGCATATCCGTGAGAAAAAAGTTTACTCTGGAGATGCCCTCGAGTACATAGCTTCAGGATTTGGAGAATCTGAGTACGAACCACTCGGGCTGTGAGTGATGAACAGAGAAGGGGCAAAAGATGAGTGACGAGAGTTGCAGCTTCCTCGTCGGGTATCACGAAATTACGAACGAGGAAAACGCACCTCGATCTCCGATTCGAAGTGTATTGCAAAAGGGGCGAAGATCCAGAGGGTGGGAGGTTCATTTTCAAAGTCGAGAGACGCAAAATGTTATCCCTCATCATTCTAAAAGTGGAGAAAGCATGAGAGAAGCGGCGAGCGTTTCCTTCTTCAGCAACATTATTTTTCCGGCACGCTGGAGAAAGTTATCACGAGCTGGAACTCGAAAACGCAAAGACACGCCACTCCTCTCGTTGCTGCATCGATGGTCAGTGCGAAAGATCACAGATTGAAAAAAAAGAGCAATGAGGAAAAAAATTCCAAGGATCATTGTTGTCGGAGAACTCTCCGGGCTCTTGAGCCGAACCAGGAAAAATCACGCCGTCGTTCGCCGCAACGTTCCGTTCCGCGTCTCGCGGCTATCGGAGCGAACGAGCTTTGTCCCTTTCTGATTTATTTCTCCGCCGTTCTGCCCTCTCGTGTGCGTCTTTCGATATCAAAGAAAAGAAAAACCCTTTTCGCTTAGCGACCATTCCGTTCATTTCCGGCTTCGAAGAAGCATACCAGGCGAAACGTCGGACCGAGGGAACATCGACAACACCGCGGAGGAAAACCGAGGTAAGAGGAAAATGGAGTCGAAGATCCATTTGCCAGTTGGTCGTCGTCATCGTCGTCCTTCTTCTTCTTCGCCGTGGTTTTCCTGTCATAAGTTTCGATCCCGTTGTTCGCACAGCTTTGTTCATCGACCTTCTCCCTTGTCCGTTTATACCATTTGCTCCGTTTCACTCTTACAGACTCCACCGCATCTTTTGCCACGAACGAAAACCATTGTGTTTCATCTCACGAACTCTCCTGCACTTTCCGTCGCTCTCGCGAGCTCTTCTTCCTCTCTTCATCGCGTTTCCAGTGGACATTCTCCCCACAGCGAGACTAGCTACCCCTTTTCTCGCGGTCTCCAGCCCCATAGAGTCGGCTGGACCGAACAGAGATGGTGGGAAAGAGAAAGATCGGCTTCCCAGTTATCCTTTGGTTTACATTACCATCCCCGTCCTTGTTCAAGCACCGCCCATTAATCCCTGCATTTCGAGCGGCCATTAAGCTACCATAATTATCGCTTTTCGATTTCAATTTTCATTCATAAATGTCAACCAACCTCTGGAACTCACCGCCAGTCACAAAGCCCCCCGAGAATCTCGTGGCTTTTCCCGTTATTTCCACGTTTTTGAGCAAACTGAAGACTGTTATTTCTCGCGTATTTATTCAAAATTTTACATCATTGAGAACGTTTACGATGTGAAATGAGCGCGTCGAGAGAATGGCTAAGGTTTCGAGAATTTTGAACGTCGTTGTTTTCCTCATAGAAATTTTTACTGGATTGGTACTGGACACGTGGTTCGATTTCGACGAAGAAAAGTATATCTCTTATGGTTCCGGAGGTCGCTGAATTCAAATTCAAAATGGGTTTCCGGATAAGATGCAAATTGGTGACCTTGAGAATCCATACACGGCATAGTTTCAGCGGAATCAAACAACCGTACGAATTTTCAGTAGCTCTACTATTTACGCTATTAAAAAAATTGCAAATTAAACACGAGATTCGTCTTCAGTCGTCCAAAAACCCATCAATTTTGATTTCTCGTCATATTTAAATCCATCGATTCCATTTTCGTTACACTCATATTTTTTTGATAAAAAACCATTTTTTTCTCGTTCTCTTTCTCTCTCTCTCTCTTGCTATCCAAACTCGTAGAATTCATTCTCGCAAAAAAATTACCATTTTCCGTCTCGTTCCGTATCAAATCCGAGTCGAACGACACGCTGATGGAGAAATGTGGTACGAAACTTTTTCAATCGATTTGAAGAGCCAAATTGAAGACGAAGCGTCGAACGGGGTGGAATGGTGCTGGGAAAGCTGACAAAATCATGCGAAATAGATGCTGCGCGATTTTCAGCGATGTCCGCCTGGTCCTTGATGGACCCAACAATGCAGACACAAGTCAACTGATGGTTGGCTAACCGTAATACTCGTTGAACATTTCATGCCCGAATAATTGTATTTTATAGTATAAAAGAGCAGAGAGAATAGGAGCGCAGAAAGGGGTGGAGTTACAGGTAGACAGAGAGAGAGAGAGAGAGAGAGAGGAGAAAAAGCTAACGCTCACGTTGGTTAACGAGCGTAATTGCAGCGTCAGCAGCCAATCGAGCGCCCCGACGACGCTGATGCACGAAAGCCCGGTTTTCTCTCTCCCTTTCTCTTTCTCTTTCGCCCTCATTCAGGAGGATCGCGAGCAGGGATGAAACGCGTTTTATCGGCCGCGACAAGCGTGCGTAGCCACCAACCACTCGAAATTTTAACACGTTTTCATACACGATTCTCCACTCATTGTGTGCGAAAAGTTTCGCGCGAGCCGTATTCGTTCGCTATAAAGAATTAAATTACTACCCAGGTACTGTTAACTGTTACATCGCTGAAAAAAAAAATATATATATAGTTTCAGAAATTTGCCGGAGCTTAAATTCTACAGCATCCAATTCTCTCTTTTTTCATCGAAAATTGAGATGAGCATTATGACGGAAGGGATGTTTTTTTTCTTCATTTTTTTATTCAATGTGAAAGACTCGAGATACTTTTCATCGTAAGAACAACTACTGGGCTAGCTTTGACCTTCGCTTCCTCATGGAATAAAAAAATTTTCAAATTCATCGGAAAATAAAGTTCAATACACGTGCCCAAGTTTTCTGATAAACTTTCACGGAGATGGAAAACTTGGCTTGACTCTTACGTTGGATTTGAGAGCCCCAGTCACTACCACTCACCCTGAAGTTCTTCACGCGAATCTTTGAATTTTATCTTCTTATGAGAAAGAGAGAATATAGGAATTCGATGGAATAAGAGGAAGTTTATCCAGGACTCGTACATCTTTGTCTTCCTGTTCTTTTGCATTTTCCAGTATAATTTCCATGGTTTTTTTACGATTTTCTTTTGCTTGTTTTATTTTTATTTTTTTTCTTTTCTCTTCTCGTTTGAAGCACCTGGTAATGCGCTATTTAGATGTACTCTGCCGTGTGTCTGCTGGCAACGCCACGGTTTTCTGGTTCGCCACTGTTTTCTCGTTGCAAAACACAGTTATCGAGGAAGCTCGAGAGCGCAAAGGGTGGACGAAACAACGTTTCGGATAAGCGCGAAAAGTACGAGGCCAAGCTCGCTGCAAGCCGAGTGAGGAGAAGCGGAAAAAAACCACAAGTCTCTTTCTCATGCTCATCTCTCGTTTTTCTCTCTCTCTCTCTCTCACTCACACACATACACACACCCTTGCTGTATCATTTGTAAGCTTTTCTCGGTTTTTTTTTTGATCCAGTACGAAGCCACGAGCGGAGCTGACACGACACCGACGAAACTTTCAGGGATAGAGGGAGGAAAAAACTCGCGAATCTACAGAGGGTCTAAAAGGGAATCAGTGAGAAAGGAAGGCGGGGATGAAGGGAGAATCAGGGGAGGGCAATAAGAGTGAGTTAGCAGGAAAATAGTGCGGGAATGAATAGCGGAAGCCTGCTCTGGGATCTTGCAAAGAATCTCCAGCTTCCTCTTCTCTTTTTTGCATCTCTATGGCGGACCAAAACACTTTCCATCGAATTTGTTTCAACCTCGTAGGGATAAACTTTTCTCACGACGCCAACGGTGTGTCCGTTAATTAACAATCGAAAAATCCTTTGATACGTGAATGTTTTAATCGAAAGTAATCATCGATCGTCAAAGAATCTGTCGATGTATGCGATACGAAATTCGAGATACCATTTCATCGAAATTCGAGAATCTCAAAAAAATATTCGGAGAACGTCGTCGTAAGAAGGACTTTGATAAACGCGATGGGAGTCGCTGAACGTGGCACGTACTGTCTGCAAGAGACAGGGAGGTCTTGGTGGGAGAACATTTTTGAACGCCCTAAAAGCCACCCCTGAAGATTTCGTCTTCAAGATAAACGCGGGAAATGTTCTTCCTTCGCGGGGGAGGACTGGAGGGGGGGGATTGCTGGGAAAATAAATTGATACCGCATGTAAGGATCAATCTGATGAGGGAAAGAATGGCGAATTTACATTTTTATTGGTGGACGAATTCAAACACGAGTAAAAATTTCGAAGTAAAGTATATTCGGGAAAGGCTTTGATGGTTGGGGATGAAAACTCGGGGGAGAGTTTTTAGCTCCCTGTGTCTCGACAGGCGAGCAGAGAAAACATATCGTTCCCAAACTGTCGTTGAATTTTCGTTGGAGCGAGAAGCAACCCTCATACATATACATATATTTACAGTACAAGTATGTATACGTATATATACATGCACAAAAACACACGTATCGCTCTTTTCCCGTCGAGATTGCGTTTCCTGCTACACGCTGTCTGCTCCCTCTTTTTATGCTCCTCGCTTCGGCCGGAGCAAAACCATCCCTTATTTTTCTTCTCAAGCTCACGATGTGAGAGAAAAACCAAGTTGCGAAGGAACAAAGTCTCACTCTCTCGCTCTCTTGTGCGCCCGAGCGAAACGCCGCCGTTGGTTTCGCCCGTTAAACGCATTCCGAATGCATTATCCGCAGTAATAAATCGCGGTCCACAGGGCCATAGATCAATAATTTCACGGATATACGTATAACACCCGAAAGTATACGCATGGAAAATTGAGAAACGTTTGTTGCGAGATTTTTCGCTTTGCTCTCGCGTCTTCGAGGCGCACGAGTACCAATTTCAACGTACGGAAACGTGACGCAGACGGGCAGAAAAATAAAACAGCTGCGTCGCTTCGTTTTGCATTTTGTATTCAACGTGTGTGACATTCGCGATGAAATTTTGAAAAATCTGTGAGATCGGCAGGGCTCGAAATCCCTGCAGCGTCGACTTGCGATAAAAAAAAACGACGAGCATTTCGCAACGGTCGAAATTTCATGTTGTGCGACGTTGATTTTATTCGGAATACGATATTCTCCCTTTTTTTTCAATATTTTCCAAAGTGAAGACGTAAAAAAAATTCGATCAGAGCAGCCAATTTTCAATTGTTTTTCTATTCAACCATACGACTGTTCAACTCGTTTGAAATCGACCAAGTTCGGAATTTTTCAAAATCGAAAGTGGCGATTGTTTTCATTGAAGAATCCGATGGAGAAAGGTTTTACATGAAAACTAGCGGACCCGACAGACGTTGTCCTGTACACACGTCTTTATAATTCGAAAATTAATTGAATAGACAATTTGAATTGGACCGAATTGTAAATCTAAACCATTCTCGAATCCCCTTGAAGACACACAAAAAATTTCATTAAAATCGGTTCAGCCGTTTAGGAGGAGTTCAGTGACAAACACACGCACAGAAGAAATATATATATAAAGATAGAAAGCAATTTCATCGGTAGGTTATTGCAAAAGAAAAAAATAGAAAAACGTAAACTTTTCGGTCAATATATAACGAAACTTTTTTTCAATAAGAGTAAAGTCTCTGATAGCGTTTAACGCTGAATCCTAATTAACGAGTTTTCGGCTGGATTGTAACTCGTTTATTTGAAAGTATGAGATTACTAATGCCAGTGAAGAGCCGAGCAAGAGGATAGGAGGAGGCTCTCGTACACACCGGACTCTGGTTGAATAATATCCCTTCATCATTCACATTTTCCTCACTCATATCTCTCTGTTTCATTGCTTTTTTTTATTCCACGTTGAATCTCTCGCGCGCTCAATGCTGCAGTTCTTCGTACACTCGTGCCGCTTGTTTATCACAATGAGATGTGTGTAAAGGGTCTTTGCAATCTCGACCACTATCCGTTAATGAAAAAGTACTTGAGCCGATTTTCAACGCCCCCCTCCTTCTCGCGAGAAACAAGCGCGAGAGAATTTTAATCTGACCATTTTCCTGACGTTCCGTGAGTTTCTTTTTTTTGCCTAAATGTATGTTATGCCACGTAGAATTCATTTGACAGAAAAAAATTAATCCACATTGCCGTCTCAACGGAGTATTGTTTGCGTCATTTCTCAGGGAAATTTCAGGTATTATTTTTCCGACAGTAGCACGGAATTAGAAGTTTCAGTACTCAAAGCTGCTGTAACAATTTAAAATAATCATACGTACGATACTGAACACGGTAACAAACTTGTCACACGCGATATCATAAAATTATTAATGAATCGCTGAAAAAAAAGAACGAAAAATTTTGAAAACACCGAGAAAACTTTTCATCTTCATGTTTCACGAATTCGCTACTTTTTTTTATTTTTCGGGATAAATTTCTTTTTTATTTTGGCAAAATTGTAGAAATTGACGCGTCATTTTGAAGCTTCTTCATTGCTCGCGGGAACATTCAGATTCGTTCAACGAAATTATCCAAACATTTTTTGGAATCACTCTAGCGTATTAAAAAAAAAACAAAATGAATTCATTCGGTACGAGGAAAACACACGACGATTCCGAACATTTTCAGAACGTTTTCTTTTAATCTTATCGTGCAATTGAATTTTTTTCACATTTTTACAGCATCCCCAAGTACTTGAAATTCTCAATTTGTTTTATCGTTGCTGGCACATAACGCCTAGTGTGCTTCTTTCAAGCAAGATATATCTGCATTCTCTTTATCCGCTCGGGGCATTGGTTTTTTTTTTGCCAAATCAATATTTTTTTTACACGAAAGGTTGAATGGTCCACTCATTTGGGTCATGAAATGTTTACAGTATCGAGTCTTATCGCCATATCAGTGAAATTAAACAACGAAGCGAGATAGAATTTTACGGATACAGTTACAATTTGCCAATGAATCGGAGTAAAATTTGAAATAGGATCGCAGAGGAATAGAAGAGATGTACGTGAATGAGCTTTTCCATTTCGGCGTGGCTCTTTCTCACGCTGTTTCATTCGCGTTGCATCGAATATCTCTCATCCCGTGGATTTACCAGGGCTCGTATACACACATTGCACGTAATTATTCCTCCTGTCGGCCGCGCGATTTCCGGATGTCGAACCGAATGAAAGCTTCGCTGGTTTTCCCATAGCTTCTCTCTCTTCGCTCTTCAGCTTTCCCGTACGCTTTCTCCTCCCTCTCTGTATTCATCCCATCAGCCAGCCAGTCTTTAATTCGCATCGAAACAATTCCCACGAAGCGAATATTATTCCGATTAACGATTCAGCTGTGAGAACAAACGAGTGGAACGAGAGCCAACGAACGAACAGCGAGTGATGCTGAATGAAATCAACAAATACAGAAAGACACACCAGGCACGGACGGCTCTTTTGCTACAATCGCCCAAACTCACAGAGTACAAAATCGTCAGACCTTTCACCTGGAAATCGTACTTCGAGTGGTCGGCCAATATGTTTAAACAAATGAATAACGTTTTACCATGGCCTTTGATCGATTTTCCAGTTCTGATGGGAACTTTCGTGCCATCGAACTGCCGCTGTTTGTATCGTTTGTACGTCGCGATTGTCGCAATTTGAAAGAGCCAACATTTTGTTACATTGATTCTACGTCTGGGCGCTATTGAAAATTGTACTTCCGCTCGTTACGGGACCTTGAGACGAGAAGGAATAAGCGAAACAGAATAACAAGAGGAAATAAGGTCAAGAGGAGGGACGATAAGAGAAGAGGTCGATTAGGCGCTTGGAAACAATTGTGCTTGCTGAAGCGTGATCGAGCGAGGATTCCGTCTCATCCCAAGTACGTCGGGAAGGCCCTGGACCCTTTCAAACAGGCGGAAAAGCAACGAAAAGGACATCGATGAAGTATATCGCGGAAAAGATGGAAAAGAGCGCTTTTGGCAAGCTTGACTGTGTCGTCGTCCGCTGGTATGAAAAAAAAGGAGGGAAAAGAAAGAGTAAGGCAGAGGGATAGAGAGAGAAAAGTATCAATTTTCCTCGGGGACTTCGTAGAAAAGGAATTTTTGTAGACCTTTGAAGGAGCTTTCGCAATAACGCCGGAACAGCCTCCGCTTCTCCTCCGTCGTCCGTAAAACAACGTTGAAGAATGGCGGGGAAAAAACAATTGAAGAATTTCGACTGGATTCAATCATCAAATGTTTGATGAGCGAGAAGGGATTAAAGGATAAAAAGGTTTGTATTTCCGTACGGCAACAGATGATGAGTGACAATAACCGTTTAAGGTTTCAATTCTCGCAACACCACATTTACATGACCCAGTATAGGGTAGCGCAAAATTATTATCAAATTAATTCACGTCAATGAATCAAATCCGGTCATTCTCTGCCAAAATCAATTGCCACCACAGATGAAGTGGGTCAAATTTGGATCACTCTCTGGCCCGTTCTAGTCGCCTACTCACCAAAGACTACATTCATTACAGAGAATATATTCGAGTTGACGTTAATTAACAAATCGATGGGTGCAGAATCAGCAGAATCAATATGGATGCTGACCTACGGGTGTCATCTGTCCACCAATGAATCGGAACGTCCATTTCCTTTTGGGTCGTATTTTTTCTCCTAGCAATGCTACTTTTGGTGTCAACAGATCATCTATGATCTTGAAAGCCTGAGAAAGAGGGGTTTCCAACCAACCATTAGAGGAACTCATCATCCCAAAGGACATCAGGACCCTCGTCCGGACCTCCCGGTGATTATAACAAGACACGACTAGAATTTAATCAGACTCCCATCACAATCTTATCCAGATGTCATCAAGATTCTAGCTGGTTGAAGTGTAACGTCCAAGGATTTTTTGGTTTCTTTTTATCCTGAGCTAGCGTGGCATGACACATCTAAATGGTATGAAAATGGAGGACATGGAGCAACAGCGTGAGGCTGGATGATGGCGGACCACAGTGGGTTTGCTGCCGAGGAGTACACGCATACCGCTGCAGCTCTTCAGCCCGCCAAGGATCATAAATAACGTGACTGGTGGGGCAAGAGAAAATGTAAGAAAGGGTGAGACAGGGAAGGAAACGAGTTCCTTCCCTGTTCTTCCTCCATCCGTGTAGTCCGACGGATGGAGATGGTTGGCATGACGGGCGTCATGGACCATGTGGTACATGCCCATGCACACATACACAATAATATTAGATGACCAGCGTACAAGTGCAACTATTAAATTCTCGGTGGGTACGAGGTTTCTCCTATCCCGCAGTGGCAAACAACTCTGAACGTCCCAGCATCACTTCTCGTTCCACGGATTTAGGTTGAATGTCGAGAGATGGTCCGAGTTGGAGGACATAGTTGTAGAGGAAATGTCTTGCAAACATTCAGAATTAATGCAGATCACAGTGACGTGGAATATCGTCTAATTGCAACTCACTGTGAGAATGTACGGCGTGATGATACGGACAGTTAAAACGTTTTTTGAGCCTTTCCAAAAAACGTCAAATACACTTTCCACCGTTGGCTCTTCGGAGTAATTTTCCGGCAAGCCTGTTTTTTTTGTTGGACTCTCACCAATACTTCATCCGAGTGCCATCAATTGCAATAAACTTGTACACATTTCTGATTTTCTCCGCTGTTATCAATGCCACGAATTCAACGAATGTCTCTACCGATTGATAAAGGAGCTTCGAAGAGCTTCTGTACGTAGAACGAATGAAGATAAAATGAAAAAAACTGCCTCTGCATCTCGATACGTCATTTATTCCGTGCCTCCCTCTGAATCAATTCTCTATCCTACTTCGGTGAGAACTCCATCCAACAAAATTTGTTATCAGATGGAAAAGAAAGTCGCGGCTATGGAGGTGGTGCATGTGATACGGAAAGAAAACCACAGGGTGCTTGTCTTGCACCCTACACTGACTGGTACATCAGAGGAGGAATCAGGGGGAACATCACGGCAAACCCTCGCCACGGAGTTTCCCGGACCGCCACGTCGAAGGATGTACATGCCAGATTCCAAAGAACGTGGGCAAAGAGAGTTTGGAGTAGCCACGACGTCGTGGCGTCAGTCGACCCAGCTATTTTCAGTGATACACAAACAGCCGCGCGTGGGCTTCGACCGAGTCGAGCTGACGCGACGGAGTTGCACCAGCCAATCGGATAAGTGCATTCCTATGAAAGAGACAGCGGGAGGATTGTGAGGAGGAAAAAAAGGAAGAAGGAGGAGAAAGGGTAAAAGTGAACGATAGTCTCCGGAGATGTCCTGTCCAATCAGATAGGAGAGCCTTTGACGTTTCTCATGTCCTATCGTGCAATTTTCGCGGCCTCCGTCTCAACCCACTTCTGGTGTTTTGACTCACTTCGGTCGGGGTGGCTGCGAGGCCTACTTCTCGAGCTTCATCCTCCCCGGGGGAGAACGGGACGGAGACGAGTAAACCCCATCGAGTGTTCTTCCATCACCGACACTTGGTGGAAACATGTGAGCCTTCAAGCTCCAAAGCTCCAAAGGGGCGCACTAGATAGAAAGAGGAGGAAAGCGTGTCATGAGAAAAACGGAGGAGAGAAAGAGGGAAAAAGAGTCGGGTGAAGAATCAAGGGATGTTCAAGAAAGGGGTGAGTTTTCCGGGCTGTCTTATAACGAGTTGCCGTCCTATCGGGTGCGGGCTACTCCGGAGAGGAAATTCGAGGCGAGGTCGAAGGACAAGAGCACGAAGGACAAGAGGAGCATCTCTGCATAAAATTGCGAGGGTGGAAGGAAAACCTGGAGGAATGAATCAAACGCTCCGACGTTTCAATTATTTCTTTGAAGGCTGAGATAGCAAGTGGAGACACGCACACATAGCTCGGTCGAAAAAGCTCTTTGGGTGAACTTGTGGCGGGAAAAGATGCTGGGTTATAAGAAAATTATTCTCTCCCTAGCCTTGCCTCTTTGGGCAATATCGCGACCCCTTTTCCACCACTCCAAAATAATACCAGCAACGATTCCAGAGTCTGTAAAAAATAAAAGTATATCCGTGAACGTTGCTAAAAAAAAGTGGCTAGTGCACCAAGGGTTTGAGAATTGCGTGCTGGCCAAAATGTGTGGAGGACTCTCGGACGATCCTGGAATAAGCTCGAACAGTTACAGCTCCTCGATTTCGGGGGATGCCTCCCGATACGATAAAACGAAATGGAATATTGCTTTGTAATAACCAAGCAGTAGAGGGTTACGTCTCATATATATTACGTTCCATATAAAATGTGCCATTAGATCCTTTCTTATTATTGGAGATTTCCTATTTCACTATCACGAATGGGGCCTTGTGATCAGATAATTCCAAGTCTAGCCTTCATGCTGATTTATCCCCGCTCGGATTATCAATATCGATCGATATTTTCCTCATCTCATACGACATAGATTTATTCAAACTCATTAAACGAATTCTCCGCTCTCGACGTTTTGCTCGGATATTTTATTTACATTATCAAGAATTATCCTGGAAACTTGTCCAACGTTTCCAAAGGAAATTTCGATAAAACTCTACAAAGACTCTGCAGATAGATCCTCGTGCGTAGATGAACATGTGACATCCTCTACAAACTCGTTATCTTCGTGGTCATCTTTCGTGCAAAAATGCAAAAGTTCCGGAGATCAAGATTCCTTGTGCAGGTGATATGGTGATGCCATTGGAGATTTTTCATCAGTGTTTCTGTCAAATTAAACGTACTCCCAAGAGATCTCATGCAGGAAGCCGATCAGTGAACTGGGAATATATCCGCAGTTCTGCTGCTGATTATCGTTACCAGATACATCCATACAGCGAGGCTTCTACATGAGAATTTACAGGGAGTGGATACGTAATAGTTCACAAACGCGAGGACGACGAACGGCATCGGTCTAGACTAATCGGATAATCAAGTTCCGAGCAAAATACGAGAACAAGAGAGACAGATATGGACGAGTGAAACAAGCGAGCTAGCTCCGATGGAACACCATGGAGGCTGGAACAAAACCTCCTCGACCACTGCTGCTTCGGGCAACTCGGACATATACATATATCCACCCTTTCACTCGCTACGTTCCACTTGTTGTGGAACGATGGGTTGACTGCCGCCCCGCATCATCGCTATTCGCTGATTAACGTCCGTAATCAGAATCGGGAAGGTAATGAGATTACCTTCAAGAGAGAGAGACGGATAGAAAGAGAGGTGGGGGGGAGAGAAGAGAGGTTGAAGAGCGAAGATAAGGGAAGGGGTTGAAAGTGAAAACACTGTTTTCACGCAGGCACTCAAACTGCATTGTGGCTCTACCCTCGTCTGGCTCCCCGTTTCTCTCTCTCTCTCTCTCTCCTCTTTCGGCTTTGCGGCCCGGCAATTCTGACGTCCAGCTTTGTTGATTGAGGGAAACCCGAACCAAAAGCTCGATGACGTTGGTCAGCAGCAACAGCTACGAATTATGGAAAGCTCGAGAGCGGAACGCGCACGATCAAGAGAGAAACCTGCTTAAACGCTTGCGCCGCATCGGCGCACGTTTCATAGAACAATTCATTTTCCTCCGAGCCTTCTTCTCTTCCCTCATCAATCTACCTTCAACAAAGTGTGGATGCATATGCCCCACTCATTATTCCAAATGCCTGTGTAACCACGAGAGGTAAACTCTCGTGCTGGATGCAAGAAGCTCGAAATGGTGGATAGCTTCACCTCCAGTGGAGGCACGACGAGAGGAGAACCTGAGGAACATTGTACCTCCTAGATGTAACCCAACCTAGATGTTCCTCTGGTCCAATCAAACGGGAAAAAAGGCTCCACGAAGCGAGATGAAGGGAAAGATCGGAAGAGAGCGAGGTGGATTAGGTAACGTGTAACGATCCAGTAATCATTGAATTTTGAACTTTATTTTCATGCTCGGATGGTCGAGAAGCGAGGGTATTGCGAAGAGAGGGTTCAACGAAGAGGAATTGTGCTATGGTCAAGAGGAATATATCAGCGGTACATATATGTACGTACCATGTGCCAGGATAAGTTCACCATACCGTATTTTTCTCTTCATTCTTCATCTTCGGCATCTGCCTTAAGCCCAAACGAACGCCCGGTCGCTGGGCCTCGTTGAAAAATAACGAACCGATATGCTACGATGTATTTCGACTGGAGAGGACTTTTGAGAATATCCACAGATTGTGAGGTTCAAATCCGTTGAAACAGGAGGGATAGAGAAGGGCCTACTCTATCTCTCTTTCTCTGTTTCTCCTTCTTCGGCTTTCTTATTTCTTCCTTCTTTCAACTGAAGCAAAGGAGTCAATCTGCTACCCAACCATGCGAACTATCCAAGACCGTTAACGATTCACCAGAAAAAAAAAACATGACTGCACATGATAGTTTTTGTGCCTCTTGAAACTCCCAACTGTTGATTGGAGATCAAGCCGATAATTCTTCAAACGATTTTTTATCAAAAAATCGAATTTCAATGAACAGTATATTTATTTTTTCGAGAATTGTAACCTTCTGGTAGATTTCTCATTCGCTTCGCGCATCCGTTCAATGATGGATCCACCAAGGTCATTACGCTCCATGGACCATTATCGTATAGAATTTCCCGATCCGTGGTACTGCAAAAGCTCGACGTTTTATTTTTTTCCCCTACATATCCTAACGAGCGACTGCTCGGATGAAATTGTTTCAATAACAAGCTCGATGTACAGAAACCCTCGAAACTCTTTCCAACGACCGCCGATGACTTTTATCATTCTCGTATTTCGCGCATTTTTTTTTTGGTATTTTTTTTTTTTTCGCGATGCTACCGATTGGCTATCGCGATTTTAACACCGATGTTCTCTCGCAAACAACCCCTTGTGGAGTTCACCGGTGTCGGAACGCACCCCACTTGTTTTTTCGACGTCATTATTATTATTTGGCTGCTATTCGCACAACACGAGCATTTACTCGGGCGATTAACGGTTTCCGTTTCAACGAGGTAGAAAGGATTCGGGGGAAAAAAATGTGGTTATACTTCTCTCTCAACGTGTACTTTTACCTGCGGGGGTTTCTACTTGCAGCTTCGCACACACCGGCTAAATATAAAACAAATTCGATGCACCGTAAAAGCAACTTTTGCCATTGTACAGCGGCGGCTCTAAATGGCCCGCGATACGCGATTGTATGTACATCGTGTATATCGAACGATATTAAAGGCGTACAGTCATATTCAATGGATAATCATTTTTTTTAACGCCTTTCACAACGCTTTTTAGTGCAGATTGCATCGAAACGGTCGAACGCCCAAAGATTTTCGTGTTTAATGTACACGAACACTTGCAAGTGCTTTTTCTCAAGAAAAAAGTGACCATTTTTATTTTTCAACTTGGTTCAACTTTTTTTCGATAAAATACATAATATGAGCCATCTTTGAGCCAATATGCCGACTGTAAGAATATTCAAACGATGCACAAAGGCAATTTGTCAAATTTCTTTTTGCTTAGTCGCGGTAGATTTCTACCGATTTCTTTTTGCTTTTGGGAAAAGTAATTAATATCAGAGCTAATTTGAAATCCTCTAACAACTCGCGAAATTCCGGGAGAAATTTTGAAAAATTGTGAAAATTTTGAAAAATCGGGGAAGTTTGGGAAGATTGTGGAAATTTTGAAAAATTACGGAACTTTTTGGATGCGAGTGTACGTCGAATACGATTCCCAGCATCCTTGCTGTACATATGACCGGAAAAGGGCGTCGGGGAGGGGGGGTCGTAGCGATCACGCTCCCCTGGGAAAGGGGTTGTTGCAAAGCGTTATACTATCTACTCGATGGTCCTCCGGCCTGTATACAATGCTAGAGCGATATAGATACGTTTCGAATCGAGTGGGGAGGAGGGAGGTCCGCGTATAACGGTGAATCGTTTCACGCGATACCAGCGCGTAACATTGTGTATGCCTCGTCTCTTTCTTTTTTTCGGCATCCGAGGGGATGATACGACGCGAATTCGCCGATCGCGGTAAAGTGCTGCGACAGTCACGGGAGAATAAACGTTTTTTGCATGACTTCATCGTTGGTGAATTTTCGAAAAGTGGTTTAAAAAATGTTCAGGCTTAATTGTCGCGTCTATGAACGAATGGAATGAATAAACAAAATAGAAAATAATTTTCACGTCACATTCGGAATACGACACATAGGAATTGCGAGTAGGTGGTATTTTTCCATCGAAATCGGACTAAAAACGAAATTTCTTTTTTTTCCGAGCCACGATTTTGTGAAATTTCGAAACTTTTTGTGCTCGGATCAAAAAACGAATCAACGCGTAACAAACATATTAATCCAGTTTTTTTAATCTAACGCGTTTTGGAAACCCTTCGGAAAAACATTTACAGGAACTCCAAATATCAATACTTTTTCATGAAAATTTCAATACCGATTGTTTAAAGTAGAAAAGTCTTTTGCATCTCAAATTTTTCATTTATGTCAAAAGAAACGAAGCGAAAAACGAATTTTGGGAAAGTCGCTTTTTTTGAGCCTGCTCATTCTTGTATTCCTCCTCGAAAAAAGCTTTTGCAACCCCGTTAGTAGTTCCTCTTCAGGATTGTCGGAAATTATTTAATCGCCGGTTACGACTTGACGCGTCGACCGCATACTCACATTCCATTCTGATACAAGAGGGGGAGAAACTCGCTCTACAACCCTGCGACTCGTGCGGGCGTTTTCGCAACGTATATTGCCGGTATACATTTTCTACCCCGCGTGAACTATAGGTGACAAAAGTTTCCGGTTCCCTCGACCGCCCCGGGATGTTTCGGCTTGTACGTGATTCGCTCAAACTACCGCGGGACAAAAATCATATGACACAAAGCATACCACAGGCAACTATTGGCGTACAAATAAATAAATAAATGAATAAATCTCTCGGTGAAAAGTTTTTGTTGACGCTTGAATATTTTCGTACACGAGAAAACATTTCATTCTTGGATTATTCATCTCATTCCAGCTTGCGTTACTATGTTTTTGCAACGCGACACCTTTCGTGCATTTATTCAATGAAAAATCTGGCAATCCGACCAAAAATCTGTTTTGATGGAGATTCTTGACTGGATTTCTGGATGGATTCAAATTTTAATTCCCTAAATGTCGGTACGACGGAAATAGATGATAAACAAGGGACTATTTTTCCGCAAAAATTATGCAATATTCATGGATTGTCACTACAGGGACGGGGTTGGTAAAAAAATTGTACGATTATGCCATTAAATTGATGGAGAAAAAAAGGCAGACTTTTTTTCTTGACGATAAAAAGTCCATTTTTCATCGTAAAATGAAGCGTAGAATTCAGACGTTTTAATTCAAGAATTCAGGATGTATGGCAGGCATTTTTCCAGCAACAGTAAAATAGAATGCAAATTTCGAGTACTCGGCAGTGCTATAAAAGTCCTAGAATAATCGATTATATGTACGATACCAAACCATTTGTATATTAACAGTATTTTAAAAAAAACCGAAATGTATTAAAGAATAAAAACGAATTAATTTGTCATGAAAAGGTTGCAAGTGTTGTATTATCGGAGATTTTGACTTTAAACAATTTCTAAAAAACTTTTTATTACTTTCATTATTTAAAATCACTCGTTGCTCTTCACTCAGCATCTTAGTCGTGACTGAATTTTTGTAAACAATTTTGTAGCATTGGCGAATACTTAAGAGTCCGATTAGTTCGTTGCTAGCATAACGCCTGCCACAAACCCTTCAAAAAACGAAGAGATTATTGCCAATGCGTTCCGGAAGTTCGTATTTGCTGGATCTTCGACTGGTATACGATCTACCCACAACTTTGAAGGGTTTGTTCCATCGCTTGAAAGCCTCATGAAGAACAATATCACTAGAAATTACAGAGTGAGAGACAGAGATAGAAAGAGAGAAAGATGAGACGGGGAAAGACAGAGTGTGTGTTGAATCTTGTGGTAAGGAGCGTAGGTACAAGTTATGCCAGTTTCCGGTTCGTCACGTTCGGAAACAAACAGTTTCTGGGTAGAATCGAGACAAGCTTGCGGTAAAGGGAGAAATAAGAGGAATACGCAGGGGAAGAACGCCGGGAGATGAAGGATGCTGCATGTCTGTGTGTTACTTGTACAAAGCCAGCATTTACGGTGGCTTAGCAATGGCTACCCCATTCGCTTCCTGGAATGTTATGATGCATTAAGACTAGTGCACGTTACACACCCTCTCCCATAACTGGCTACCCATTTTCCACAAATGCGAATGTGATATCTCGCTGTAATTTTACACCCAATGGCGTTACTCGCTGCATTCATCTTCCTTCATCGATCTAAGCACGAACGTATCGTTGATCACACCAGGTATCTCCAACTTCCGAAATCCATCAGTCATCTTCTGACGTTTCATGCTAATAAATCGAGGGAAAACTTTGACAATTAAATTCACCCAGATTCCCGGCTGATTTTTGAAGGACAATGGCTTTTACTCAACTAAAAACGATTTTTTTCCCCAGTTTTTGTGTTCAGTAAACTTTGCCATTTTTACGAGTGATTCAGGCTAGAATGAAACATTACGTTGCTTCGAACGACGAACGAAGAGGAGTTTTTTAATTTCACACAGTTTTAAGCATCGCTACTCAGCTTATCACGTGGAAAGTAGGATTCAGTGTCGATTCTCAGACTCGGCTTTTGCAGCAATGGCTCGTGACAGCGATATTTTTTTGCTACACTCGTTGTACAGCTGAAATTGTCGAAAAAATTAATCAACCACTTAAAAAAAAGGTTGAACGACGAGTGATATCTCATTGGTTTTGACAAAAATCGAATAATCGAAAAAATCATTACTCGGCGAGTGAAATTCCCCGGGGATTTTTAGGCCTGCGAATATAATTCTTGTACCGTGAAATTCATCGGAAAAGCTCGTGTGTACGGCTTTTCAAACGATAAATCCTCGCTCTATCTGCGGCGAACTGTTTGCGCGGATGCAAAAGCCAAACGAGTACGATGCCACGTAGACAGAATAGCGGATGGATGGAAAACTAGTTACGAGTCTGGTTGACAGTGGCGTTCTGTACGGCTTAACATTTTAATCAGGAAAGGCGTGTGATCCTGTCACATTGCACGCTTTGGTACATGGAGAAATCAGCAGTGGAGTACCATTTTCCCTCTCCAGCAATCATACACACTCGGTGTTGCGTGTGTGTGTCTATTTTGTTGCCTCAATCTCTATCTCTTTCTCATTATATTATAGATGCCAAGCTAGAATTCTCTCGCTCCTTCATCGAGACTCTGCCCGACACTGGTTACTCCTCGCAGGAACGGCGAAGTTGTCCTCGAGCATGTGCATCAAATGGACGCACAGGATTGCAACTTTTCGCATTTATAAAGCGTTCTCTAACTAACTTCATCCGGAGAAGAAGAGAAAATGGCGGAGAATGGAAGGGAAAGAGAGAGAGAGAGAGAGAGAGGAGCAGAGGTCAGTCTAAGCTCTGGTTGCAACCAATAGATTGCTGCTGACCCTTCGGTTAAGTTTGTTCACCGAGCTTTTCGGAATTATATGTTGCAGCATCCCAATCCTTTAACATCGCTCGTGTATCCTCAGCGATTCTCTCTCGCTTGTATAGTTTTGCTAATTAAACTTTCGACCATCGCACTGTGCCCTAGTCGTAAACCAAAACATTTGGATGATGCCAAATGTTTTGTCCTACTGTCCAACGTATAGCCCGAAAATTGCCAACTAATGTCAAGAGATAACAAGCTAGGATTACGCGTCCACGCATGTTTCAATTCCATTTCGATTAATTTTCCTAATTGCTTCTTTTGTTACGAATGAAACCAAAGTTGTTTTGATCCTAAAAAAAATTCTTTTCCTATAAGTATCGCCACATTTTGGCTGAAATATTCGCTCGTCAACATTGAATCAAGCATGTCAGATTTCCCGAAGAGCAAGCAGATGAGAAAATATGGGAGAGGGAGATGGAGATGAAGAACGAAGAAATGAGAACGAGAAAATAAGAGGAAGGAAGTTGGTTGGTTGGTCCACACGTTTGGCCTCCATTCTCGAAGGATCATAGACCAACCCAAGTATAACGATCCTGACCACTCATTATATTGACTGAGTACATACACCAAACCTTACTGGATATTATAATACATACATACCCACATATATATACATATATATGTAGGTATGTACCCACATACCCACATACATACCCACATATATATACATATATATGTAGGTATGTACTAGACGATACTCAATGAGTATCCTACATGTATAGGGACGAAGTAGAGTAGCCAATATAGCGCAGAAAGGTCTCCTTCACTGAAGCCTGCTGCATAATCAGTGATATAGTTTGGGTACTCGATGCTCAGACTTCTATGGAACTTGTTAGTCACGGTGGAACGAGTTTCATCTCTACACTTTGGGGGGGGGGGGGGGAGGAGGTCGTCAGATTGAGACTAGTAAGAGGGATGAGGGGAACTCTCTGTCCTTTTCCAGCTCTTGTTCTTGCATTCTTCTCGTTGTTGCCTCGCTCTCTCCATCTCTCTCATCCTCTCGCTCCCCTTTCTCTCTTTGCCTGTTTTACTCTTCGTTCTCTGCATATTGTACAGAGAACGCTGGATGGATCGAACTTTTGGGAAGAAAAAACTACTTGAATAAGTAGAGTGGGAAGGAGAATTGATTGGTCGATTGGGACATTCCATTAATGAGGTCAAATTATCATAATTGAATCACAGAGATTTCGAGGCTTCGGAAAAAAGCTGTTAAATGTTCCAACGTTTGGAGGCTGGAACGTTCGAGGGACGTTCATTAAAATAGTTTCCATAAGCTAATAATACTAATTGTCGTTGTAATGTTTATTTGTCTTCAAAATAGGCTGTTTTAGATATTCCTATCGCAGCGTTTTCTTAGGAATTGCACGAAATTCAAAGAGCAGATTCAGATTCATTTTTTTAGGATTGCACATTTTGGTTGATTATGTAGGGGGATGGAAAAGTCAACATTTTTTGCGATAATTTTGCAAAAACATTCTTTTCCAGCTCGTTCCGACTTATAAATAAACAGATCGCAACTTTTCCACATACCGTTCGGTTTATTCGGTTCCACGATTCTACGGTTTCTTCACATACGGTCCTCCGATATGTTTCTTCACGTAAAAAAACAATTTTTTCGACGTGAACATTTCGTTAATCGTTTTTCTCGAAAATTGTCAAAATTATGGCCCACACGAACTTTTCGGCTGAGAAGGTTTCGTTTCGACGACGGGAATGAAGATTTTCTCGTCTGAAACTTCTCTCCCCAGCTCTGAGCGCGTTTCTCTTATCGGATTAAGGTGAAGAAAAGTGGGTGACTGCGGTAAAGCGTTCGCTTACCGTCGCGGAGGATATGATCGGGCTGTTCTCGAGTGCAGACATGATCTCGCTCGGTCGGTACGACAATCATCCAATGTTCTCAAGGATCCTATACTAACCGTATCTATTTGAGAAACCTTTGTAACGTGTCGTACAACGCCACCTACCTTGGTGCTTCACACCTCCGACGGACTACTCAAACAGACTCTCCTTGCTGGACCGAATCTAACGATCACAGCCATGTTTGATTGCAATATATTCTTCGTCGCCAAGAGCTTTGATTGTTATCGGAGGGACATTTTCTTCTACAGTTTAACACACAGATAATAAGAGTTTCATCGTTATTTTCTCGACACATTTAAGGAAAAATTCGAAGATTCGAAGAATTTTTCATTTGAAATAGGGAATGATGGATTTCATCGAGGGCTTGGTGTACAAATGTTTCATCGCGTTATTCGCAAAAATTTAAAACGTCAAAAAAATTAAAAATGCCCGCAAAGTTATTCAGAAAATAGCTTTCCTCCAGAATCACATTTAAAGTTTAAAATAAAACGAAAATGAAATAAAATTGCCATAAATTTGCCATTACGAATTTTTATCACCGACTTTTAAAATTATCGTGGATATCATCGCTACGATCGTACCTTAAATTCATCCTTAACACTCCAATAATATCCTCTACTTTGATAAAACCAAAATACATTTCTTATAATGTATTTAAAACGTATGCATTGTATCCGTATGCATATACGTCATTAATTTTCCTTGACACATAAAAGATTTTCCCAAATAGAGGCCCATAATTTATTCAAGCTCAAAGCCGAGATGTTGTTTTATTTTGAGTTCAAACATAATCGAGTTCAAACATAATTGAGTTCTAATCGAGTCTCATAAAAAAAGGGTTTTATACTTCTCGCAGGCTAAAATCGCAAGATGACTAAGTCTGATACAAAATTATCGATAGGATATTTCGATACGAAAATCTCGAACTAATTTTATTGCGGATAAAACCGTAGCTCCATGATGCAACTATTCTGATTCGTGAAATTTAATTACACTCGAGTCACATGATAATTTCGTCAACTGAAAAGCATAAAGCAGATCTGCACTCGGAGCATCATGGGGCTTGCGTATTAATACAACTCAATCTTCTATTTTCACAATGTCGGTGATAGTGACTGAACGCGGCCACAGGTGTTCAGTGAACAGTTTAGAGAAATGGTCGAGCAGGAACGAGAACCAATAAGAGCAAAAAACTCCAACGAAGCGAAAGCTCACCGGAGAGCCTTTGGCGTAGTCGCGCGAGAGATCGCGAACGGAAATAGACGCGACGAGACCAGTGGGAATGAACGGCTCCAAGGCGTACAGAGTTTTGGCGCGCTTTTCTTCTTTTGCGGTCGTAAAGAGTCGTCGAAAAAGTTGGAAGAATCGGTAGGAATTTCGAGGTATGCGTGAGGCTGAAATAGGATAAAACATTGGTAAATTGTTTCTATCACGATCTTAAGCATGGCAAGGGGAAAAAATGCCCAGGAATAGGAACTGGCGTATGCTGGGTGTTGCTGAAGGCACGCAGCAGCAAGTGACTTACATTCAACGATTTACTCAGATCGGTGTATGATTTATTTCGGAATTATTGACATCTCTTTGCACCAATAATGTTTTTACATATAAAAGGCTGTCCCGGAACTGGGTGTCATTTTGGACAGGTTTTGGTCCTCCAAAAAAAATACCGAAACGCGATGTTTATCAAGCAATAATTCGACCTTTGCATACCGCAAAAACGTGAAAATGAACGTTTTGGGGCCTCGAAAAAATGCTATCTCACAAACCGTAGAGAGTGCTAATTTTATATTAAAATATGTTAATTGCGACGCCTTTTCGTGCACAATAAAAATCTAGCATCAATTTTGAGATTCCAGAACTTGGTGCATGTGTCGTGAGAGCCGCATCTAACGGCCGATGTGTCTTGTATCCAGCAATAAAAGAACGATCGATCGAATACATAAAATGAAATGAAACTACCCCCTGCGTTGCCTCCCCTTCGAATCACACAGTTCGACTTTGCGACTCGCTGTCAACCACAAAGTTAAACTTTACTGTCCGATCGCAACGAGTCACGCGACGTTTTCCCCTTTTATTCTTCAACCATTTATTTCCTCCGTTCGAATCAAAGCCGACAGGAGGATTCACCAGGGATCATTTTTATACGCGAAAATTCGTGCAACGTTGATGGTGCCGTTACAATAGCGTTATGTTTCGAAAAGGACAATCCCAAGTACAGTTTTCCTCCTCCTCCTCTGCTGCTTTCTCCGTCCTCGTCTCCACTCCGCCTGCTCTTTCGAACTGTCCTCGTTTACGATGAGGAAAATCCATAATGTAAAGATATTATACCAGCGCTTGTACGCGGGGCGGGAGATGAAATAGATGAGAGCCAAGGAATACCAGAGGCTGCGATATGACGCGCCGTAAACTTCTCGGCGTGATAGCTTCAGCTGTTGCGAGCGACGATGATGCTCCAGCGAGCTTTTCTTCACGACAGTGTCGTACCCGCGGGATTGTGGAAATGGTGATGTATTTCCAGGGCTATATATTGCCCCTCTGGTCCACGAAAGGAGCCAACTCGTATTATCCACCGAACGAGAGGACGCAAGGACCTTTCGGTCCAGAAAGGAATCTGCGTATGTAGATGATCGCCTCTCGCAGTGCGTAAAGGCGTCGTGCAATGAAGAAGCTCCGAGATCTCTGGGAGTACGTTTAGAGCAGAGGGCTCTGCAAAATTGTGAATGGGAACGTTTTGTTCAAGGGAAATGGCAATGTTACGAGTGAGCTGAGTCCGCGCTTTGCACCGAGAGGACGTTAAACATTACGATCCTCCCCCTTTTTCCTCTATCATTCTCCATTTTCTAGAGCATATTCAAACTCTGTCACACTCTCCACTCATCTCTCTTCTCAATTACGGTACATTCCCAGCGCAAATAAATGACGATCATTTTCGAATAAAACCATACACGGATTCGTCTTAATTGATGACTGCAAGTAGGTTCTTTCTCAATTTTTTCCAGGCTTTTTGGTATACTCGGATTGCGTCAGAAACTGCCCAAAGTTTTATCGTATTTCGGCCGCACGCGTACCTCAAAATTTGGACGATAAATTTAAGACATTCGCTGTTGGATGACATTCTCGTGGCACATTTTCCCCTGATAAACATGCCGTTTCTTTTTTATTAAACAGTTCACAAAATCCCTCTTACTGAGTCATCCCGACCCGTCCATTTTTATTCACCAAAACGCCTCATAAATGCGGGTGGTCACTTGAGAATTGTCACCCTGTAAAATAAAGATATCGTTGCACCGTTGACGATGAAATTTCGCAGAAAATGATTTTCGTGCTGCATGACTAATGAAGAATCGACGCATCGGAAGCTCGTTCGCATTCAGGAAATTTTAATTCCAATATTTTCATGGTGGGTGTGGGATTGATCGTTCCTCATTGGCGAACGAGGCGAACAGAATCAAAAAATAAATAATTCGCTCGCTCGTCGACTACGCACTGTGCTTAAGGGTGCAGTAAAAGACCTGCATGACTGAACGACCGTGTGTGCAATTTTATGGGATATTTGTCTTTTTCCATTTCTCCCTCTCTCTCTCTCTTTTTCTTTCTCCCTCTTTTCTCCTATCTTTCTCTGTGCCAATAAATATACGAGTGAAAGGATTTTAAGCCCGCTGCAGGTGGATGCGAATCTGCTTGGGGTTTAATGTGAGTCCACGCGAGGACACCTGCTGTGCCCCTGTGGGGAATTAACGCGGGTATCGCGTGCCTTTACCGTTCTTCTAGTCCATACTATTACTTCATAGTCGTAAAACTCACGAGCACACACGTATAACTTTATACAATACATATACCTACACACAAAGGCACAAATGATCGCGCACACATTTGTAAATCATTATACAAAAGCTCGACAAGCGTACGAGTCGCTCGGCGATTTCGTGAGCACAATGGAACGCGGAGACTCGGCAAACGAAGGAAGATGGACGTTGCGTGATTTCCGCAACGTCAGAGCGACTGGAATCGTTTTTTTTTCATCCCCCTTTTCCTCGCCTCTTCCAATCGAGTTTGTAAGATATTAAAGTAATATGAACGCAATTGTACGCTGGACGAAATATTGACCCTCCTCGCATAGTTCGCTTTGACTCGGATCTCGTTACCACCGAAATTTCTCGGGGGTTAAAGAAGCTTTTTCGCGGAAATTTCGCGCCACGAGATCTGAAAAGGAAGAGATTTAAGAATTCGCAAGAATTTCAATTATTCGTTATTTCGTTGACGGTTTTCCTATGATTTTCAAATGGCCGTTATTGCAGTTTTCGAAAAGCGGAAAATTAGCGGAAACGAATAATTAAAGGCCTTGGCAATTGGAAAGTAAAACGTGCTCCGACGAGATCATCAAAGATGTCAATGAAATAAATCATTGTAAATTTATTTGTCTACGGGAAAGCAAAATTAGATTTCGGAGAAAATTAACGGAGAATCAAAGTAGAAAAGATCGATATCGCGCGCGCACACACACACACACACACACACGAGAAATGGGAGCTTTTGTAGGGACCTCCGTTCACGTGGTAAAACAAGGATGACCACCGTTGGACCACCCGACGCGAAGAGAGATAAGACTTCGCACCACGGACGTTTGGTCACGCTGGGTGAGTTTCGCAAGCTCGAAGCATTTCACCTATTGAGCTCCGACGAGAGAAAGGCTTTTGCTGCGCCCTCTGCAGTAAATACGAAGGCAAAGGGATGAAAGCAAGAGAGAGGAAAGAAGAGAGATAGAAAAGATATTGCACATTCGCAACCCTCGTTTCTCTAAAGCTGGCGCGACCTATCAGCCATCCTGATAAATTACTTAACCCCCTTCTGACTATTATCCATCGTGTGTGAGCTTATAAAACCCAACCCTCTTTCGCCCTTTTCCTTCTCCCAACCGCTATTTTGCTTCCTCACATGGAGAATCGCGCTATCGGTAGATCCTTTGGCTGACTGTACGCCATTTTCCACCCTCTATCTGTACACCCCGCGTTTCACCCGTCACGTACTCCCCGAAGTACTTGCTGAGGATCGCGTAACACACGGAATTCTCCACGTACGTACGCTTCCTACTTTCAGCCTGGCGTATATTTCTATATACGCGTGTATGTATCCTACAACCAATACTTTATAGAACCAGGTTGGTATACGAGATGGTTTGAGCTTTCTAAAGGACGTTAAGACCGAAGTTTCCGGGCTGTTCCGTCCTCTCCGAGGAGTTGCGAGGTGATATCTAACTTCGCTAGACCCGGCTCACTCCTTCAAACGTTGTAAAACATCTAATATCCCGAAGAATACCTGCGGTTGTGCCCCAAGCATGTTTCACATCCTGCTTTTGTTTTTCCAACTTTTTCTCTTTCCACTGTCATGCAATTCAAACTACAATGCTTCATCCAAAATTCAAACGTTGTAATAACCGAATTTCGATCGAATTTCATAGCTTACAAATTCGTCGGTCATTTTGAACTTTTTTGGCAATGCCGGAAAATTTACGCATTTTTCCAAAATTCACAAGAAAAACATGTTGCAGACGACGGGTGTAAATATCATTTTTTACAAGGGAGTCAATGAACTCGGAGGAATCGTCTGGCTGCTGGTGCTCATGAGTTCCTGTGGTACAAGAAAAAGGTGGATAAAAGAAGGTGTTGGCGAATAAAAAGAATGAGAAATTCCGAAGAAAGTATAGAAAGGGCGAAGAGACTTGATAAGCTCGTTCGGGAAGCAGGCGCCTCGAGCGAACAAGATCTCCCAGCGCATTCTCGTCCCTTCTGTGCAGCCCTACGGTTCTCGCGCTTCGATAAAGAATGACGATCGCAAGGGTGGAAAGTTGCAGGGTGCTTATCGCCCGATAAATTCTACTTCGACCTCGCACCACTGACGACCGCAAAGTCTTCTTCCTCCTCTTCTCCTTCTTCCTCTTTTTCACGCTTACACTTCCACTTTCTCTCCATCTTTATCATTTTCACCCTCATCCTATCCTGCATTTTACCCTCCCCCTCTTCTTCCTACTTTGTACGAAAAGTCTGGCGATCGCGCACCTCCCCCTCCCCCGAACTTCCACAACCTGTGTAATTATCGGCCTTCGTCCATCGAGTTTCCAACTAAATTTTCCACTAACGACGATTTACGATCGAATTAACAGATTGGCCCTGGAATAACCCTTGCGCACACAATCGCGAGAATCCAGCCGAAAGGGAGGATTTGAAGAGCTCCGCGCGTTCTCAGTTTTCAGGCATTCACGAGCTATTTTCGCAACTTTCCTACGTCGTTTTCAAACGACCGAACGATTTTCCTTTGCCTTCGATCTTTATTCCCCAAACTTTGGCATTTTCCTTTTTCAAGCTACGGAGCTTGCTCGTATTCGCGGAAAATACCATCTACTCTTTTCTCATCTGTGGCGTTCGAACTAAATTTTACTTCACACTTTGCGCGATGGCTCTTCGTGCTGAGAGCCAGGCTCTGAAACGATCGAGAAAGTTCCGAGTATCCAACGTTTCTATGACAATGCACTTTATAAAAATGTACGTGTATTACAATCAACCGGTAAGTTCATCCACCGTTTCAAGCGGTGATTCTATTTCAAAGTAACGTCTGATTGCCTTTGAAACTTTTATCTTCAGTCTACATTTTTCGTTGGACCGTTTTCGACAGAGTGTCAATATTCAATGGAAAATTAAATTTTAAAGAGAGTTGCATACATAAATCCAAGACACTTTATGGGGATAGAAACTGCTCGAGAGAAAATATTCGCGAAGGATTTTTCAAGACGATCGAGTCAAAATAAAAACCGAAAAAATCACACTTGACACCTTTATCCATCATCACTTTGAGCAGACCCAATCCATTCCAACGTCAAGTGCAACCATTATCGCAGTTTTTATGTGCACTCTAAAATTGTTTCCTAACTGTTTTCAGCAGCCTATCGATATTTAATTGAAAAAAAGAACAATTTTCTCACCAACAACCAAAAAAAAACCATTTTCAACCCAAACAATAACTCTGTCGGTACAGCATAACTTTCATCGGTTGCTATCGAAAGTTGGTTCCATTTTCCTTTCCGGTAGAGGCTCATTTCAATTTATGGATTTTACAGAGATGAATTTGATGAAAAATTTCAATCAGCTGCGAAACGAATTATTCGCTGGACCTTAATACATTTGTGATTTTGGTGCACAATCCTTCCACCACAAAAGCTCATTTCTCGACGATAGGAGCTCCACGAGCGATAATTCTTGAAATTATTCGCGAGTACAAATTCAAGTCAAAATGGCGTGAAATAAATTACTACATTTTTATTGACAATCTTGAGGCAGAAAAAAAGATCGTCGATTGTATATGGGATGGTTTTTTACTTCTCAGTTCTTATCCGAAAAGAGGGTTGCTACGATTCGAGCCATAGTTATTTCGTGACTAGAGTGGAATTGCACCAAGTCAGGATTTTGATTCGTTCGATGAGATACGACGAGACTGAAGACTTTTCATCCTATCACTCGAAGCGAAATTCGACGGAAACGATACAGCAAAAAATAGAAGGTTTATAAGCTGATAGTCGAGAGAATAGTTCGCCTTAATACCCGAAGGCGAAATTTCGAAGCATCGAAAGTACATGATTGATAGAATTTCCGCTCTCCCAGCATCGATCTCTGTGATTTTCTCGAGTGATTGAATCTCTACTTCAACGAAATTGTTCCGTTTCTCAAGACATTTGTCGAAGGCATTAAATTTTTCATTTTCTGAATCATGAAAGTCGCATCGATCTTATATAAGCTGCGATTTTTATTTTTATTCAGAAAATATTACGATTCGGGTCAGGGATAATATATTTATCTTCAGAAACAAAAATCTAATTTTATTCGATTCCGATATACTTTTTATAAATATTAATCTTGACGTTATCAGAGACAAATTTGTTGAAAAAAAATGAAATTTCCACTCTTCTAGCATCAATCTAGCATCCTCGGTGATTTCAACGAAATTGTTTTCTTCCTCGAGGCATTTGTCGAAAGCTCTAAAATCTTTATTTCCAAATCGCGAAAGCGACATCTATCGTTTGTCAGCTGCCATTTATGTTTACGTCGAAAGAATGTCGCTGCTCAGGTCTGCGGAGATATTTTATTCTCAAAAAAATATATATTATTACCAAAAACCGATATTCGCTTTACGATAAAAAATCCTGCTCTCGAAATGATGAAATGCAAGCTTAGAGATCGGAAAATTGACGAAGAAAAAGAGTCGAAAATGTGTTTCTTGGCTGCTCATGGAGTTTCCCCTTGAGGGATGAAAGAGACGCTCTCGTTATACAATGATGTTTCTCGTCGTTACAAACAATTCCACGCTGTATTATATGAAATATGTCCTTTGCAATTTGGTTCACTGTGAAACAAAACTGTCGGAAAAGTTTTCCTCGATAGTTATATCACTTAGAGAACGTTCCACCCTGTACAGAGTGCCCCCGCTTGTATTCCCTTGACTCTAGTTTCGTCATTCTGAATAATTACCAAGCGCAAAGATCGCAAGTTTCCCGACAAATTAATGAGACAAACAGGAGGGAGAAGCGACGCGGATCGAAAAATCATAAATGCCAAACAACGAAACGTAACAAACTTTCGACTGTACAGTTTATTCGCTGCATTTTCGTACTTGCGAACAACGCCGGAGAGCCCAACATTCCAAAGTGCCAATCGCGTTACGAGCATCGCGCCCGCATTATCCCTCGAACAAACTCAAACTGGAGAAATTCGCGTTTCCATCGTCTTCATGAGAGATAGAAACGCGGAAAAAGGATGCAATGAAGCGGGGTAAAAAAAAAAATTGCCGGTGAAGACGCTCGCGGTACTGGCGATAAAAGAAAACGATTAGGACACGAACCAGCACAAAAGAGAATTATTTTTCCCGCTGAGATGGCTTTCAGGATCGACGAGAGAGAACGACAGAGAATTTTTCTTTCCCCACTTTTTCTTCATCCTTTTTATATTTTCACTTCGATTCTTTTCTTTTCTATGACTGTTCTGCTTCTCTGCTTACTTTCCATTATCTCCATTTTCTTTCCGTTCTCTTATCTGTTTTGCCCTCCCTCTTCCTTTTTTTTAAGGATCTTCTCCAGGAGCCTGCGAGCCTCGCGAGCTCGGGAAGCTTCACCTCAGCACGCAGCTATCGAACGGTCATAAACCGGGGTTGTCTCTTGGATATCCATCACATTGAATATCCAACCACCATTACATTCTCCAATGACGTTAAGAACGGGGCTGGCATCGACTGGTTTTTCTTTTTTTTTCTGCTGTCACGCCGCATTACCCTCGTCGATGAACAAAACGAATTTCCAAAGAATTCCATATTTTACATCCGGCTCGAACTTCCTGTTTTTATTTTACCGCTTTTTCGATGATCCGGTGACAAGCTGTTAACGTGCGTTACACATTTTGTCAAACATCGACGTACTGTTCTCATCATTTTCGAATTTGGCGGATGAAACATGAGACAACATTTTTTAAGCAAAAAACCATGTTCCTTCGATTTTATGAGCAAAGTTTTGGACGGTTTTTTTTAGCCCAATGAGAAATAAAAAATATCGATGAAGGCAGCTTTCAAACTTGTTCAGTTTCTAATTCAATTTCATGCTGGTACATAATGTCGATATATTCATTCCCTCAGTGGAGTTGATGACGGGTATCAGAGGAAATCTTTCGATAATAAATTTGACTTACGTTAATTGGATGGAGGCTTTCTGATCGATTGAGAGTTTGGCAAACCGACGATAGTGTTCACGAAACCGATACCAAAATTCAATTTGTGAAAACAGTCATGTGGATTTATAGGGATTATTTTGGGCATTCTACATTCAAGACTGACAAAAGAATGTAACAGAAATAATAAAAATAACGAAGCTTTGTTTCTTTACTAAAATATAAAGTGCCAAATAAACTCGTAAAATTAAAGATAATAACAATCACCTATGGTTCTTGTGACAACAAGAAATATGAAACAAACGTCCATGTGCTTCTTTTTTGGCCATGTATCGTGACCAAATTTTGCACACAAGACTCGTTCCAAAAATAATGAATAATCGATCTTTGATGTAGGCGAAACTGCACCTGCAGCAGGAGAGAATACAGTTTCGTCTGGAGAGAAAAAAAAATGAAATAAAATTAGAGTATCGTGGTTGTCGTGGAGTATCGTCCACCTTGTTCGAAACGTGGACTTTTGGCATCACCAACAGACGCATGAACATCAATTTTCCGAAGGATACGAAAGAAGAAGCTGCGAAGAGCAAAAGAAAAATCAAACGGCGATGATGACAAGCTCCGCTATAACCGGCGCTGTCCCTTGCCACGAGGATTTTTACTCTCACCACTTGGCATTTTTCGCTCGTCAATCACTCCAACATTCTCATTTACAGCTCTGCTTTCTCCAAGCTCAATGGTCTGCTGTCTTAAGCAAGCTTTCTGTCCGTGACGCTAAAGATAAAAAAATACCGAGGACATTTGGTACTTTCGTGATGTTCTTTTTCTACGCTAGCACGTTACGTGGATGGAAGAAAAAGAAAATAGTCTGCCCTCGATCGTTGGGTTAAAAATATGAATCCCACCGCAAATTACTTTCCGCATGCTGCACATACAATTTAATTGCTCATACACGTTTCTTACCTTGATCGTCGCGTGGTTGGATCTTTCATGACCATGACCTCTGTGACGTCGCCATATTTAGTAAAGTATTCTCTGAGGCTTTCTGCAACATAGAAAATTGCAAGATTTTTATCGCAACGTTTCCACGAATTTTCAACGTTGAATTACAATAATCGATTGAAACGTTCGATGACAAATCTCGGTAGAAAAATAACGCCTTTTTTTATGGACGAATTGCAACCTAATATCGTGTGAATAGCAAAAACAGCGTTTTTCGAAAATCCCGTCTCGTTTAAATTGCTTTTGACAGAAAGAATTTTGTAATAGATAAAAAAAATATCTGAAAACGCATTGTTCAGAAAAATTCAGCAGTCACAAGTTTTTGTTTTACGGGAAATTCGATCGTCTTCACGATTTTTCGTCTTTTTAAAAATATTTTAAAATTGACAAAACTAAATTATCGATTTAAATCTAATTGCGGATCTAAAATCCGGATCGAAGGACACTTTTCATTGAGAGAGTGTGTGTTTTCAAGTAAGTATCTTTAAGCAACTCGTAAGGATTGGAAATATGTCTTAAGGGGATGAGGTAAGTGTTCCACAAGTGTTAATTCTGTGTTGAAGAAGATTTATCGTCTATAAGTCTTGCCTTTCTCTTCTATTATAAGGCAATACAAGCCGCATTTCTAACTTTTGCAACATTAACGTCTTTATTACATTACCTCCCTCTGCTCTCGCTGGGTACTGTAAAATAGGCACGGGAAAATAAACTTTGCGTACACTACATGGGAAATCTTGTCCACAATATGCAAGTGTGATGAGCAAGATGGCGTGAGAAACCGAGAGTACGCATGTGGATCGAGGGTTTAAGTGCTGGCAGTAAACTTGTCGAGCTGCCTCGAACGATACCCTCGGTGAACATACATGCTGGATATGTGCTGGGTAATTCAAAATTGTTGAAATATATACCGTAGCAGATGATTACGAGCGCTGTTCTGAAGATATACAGGGTGTCTCGCAAGTAATTTAAAACATTTCATCAACCGGTTGGACACATCGGGACCATTTTGGAAAATGGATTTTTGTTGCAATTGAAGGGGCAATAGTTCGCAGGTTACCTGCATTTTCGTTACTATTTCCGATAATCTTGCGTAAGAAGACGCAGGGCATCCGGTTTTCAACAGTCATTTTCACACGGACGTCGTTGTCGGAAGATATTTTTTATCAATTATGTTTTTTCGCGGATATTTTTTCGCGGATATTTTAGTCCTGATACCGCCGGTACGTGTACGATTGACAATTTTTTTTTGTCACTAGACGTAATCTTCAGTCTCAAATTACATAGATTATAATAATTTAATGCATCCCGTAAGCAAAATTCATTGAAGCTTGTCCAATAACAGTTTCCGAATTAATGGAGATTCTCATTATCTCGGTGTACTTGTAAGCCCCTCCGATAGATAACATTTCTCTTCCTCTCTGCGTTTCTATCATCTTGCTGTACAAGCTGCTAAAATCGGATCAATCTCTGCAATAGCAGGTTTGAGACGGGGTGTGAAGCACGCGAGCGATTTCTCACCCTCGAGCCTTTCACCCTTTGCCTCTGAAGCTTCTCTTCGGCGAGCAAGACACACGAAGAGCAGGTAACGCTAGTCTCTCCCTCCCTCTCTCTCTCTTTTTCTTCTTGTTCGTACCTCCAGCTCTTTTCAGGTTGAGCTCTCTAGACGCTTTCTGGACGTAACCCATCTTCCATCAAACCATCGTATACAGAGCCGTCGAGTCTCACGACCGATTACCAAAACTTTCCATAATTACCGTCGGGCCCCTAACTCGGCTTGCACGTTTGAAACTGAATTAAAAGTTTCGATTTTTCATCCACCGATCTAACATTGGCTCGCGTACATACACGTGTGTGCATTCACATCAGGTACGAGCTGAGCCCTGCTCGAGATATCGCCCGCGTGGAAAAATGATTCCGTATACAGTAAAAAGAGTCGAAAACGTACACGTTCGTCACGAATTGCGATATCGCTATCGAGAAGTTGCGCGCTCCATTTCGGTCGACGACTAATGGCCCTCACACGCGATCGTGCCACTATGAAAACAAAAAGAGAAACAAAAAATTCATGAATCGTTTGGAGAATTGATGGATAAAAAACGTTGAGTTCCCGTTAAAGTTTCATCGCCACAAGGCACGAAAAACAGCCATAAGTTGTCACGTGGAATCGCGTTCCGATGGATGAGTCGAAAGAAACTTTGCCTGCCGGAAAACGTCGGAACCCTCAAGTAGGTTGTCCATCAATGAATCTATGAGATTTTTATGAATCGTTGGAGGAATCGATCGATTTTGACCTCATCAATCAGACTCAATAGTGGGAGTCAGGCTGGAACATCCGGAAATCAGCGTCATTGGAAATTTAATTTTTATACATCTGGCCATGAAGCACGAGACTCGAAAATGTTATTTAGCGACTTTAAAACAGCGTCATATCTTGTCCATACCTGACGAAACGATCGTACAGGAAACTTTCATGGGAAACGAAGAGCTGCTTGGATGCAACTCTTATTTGTAGTTTTGGTGAAACTGTGAGAAGAGCTTGGTCCATTAATTTGAAAGAAAAAAAAGTTTGGAGAACGAGCGGAAGGGAGAAGATGAAGATATGAGGATGAGGATGGGAAGATTACTGATAACCAATCTGGACCGAAATGGCCATCTGAACAGCGGCGCTCTTCCATTTTATCTTCAACCCTCCATTTCTCCACTGCCGTACACGTTCTTGGACGGGGAATTCTTCTTCCTCCCTTCTCTGCTTTCATTTTTCTTACTCTTGGCGTTGCTTCTGTACATACATTCTCGCACCCACTACCTTTGCTCGCGGCAAGCGGTACTTAGTAAGGGTTCGTGGAAGCGGGTTGCAGTATGTGCGCCGGCGATACATGGACAATAAGAGGAAAAACAAAAAAGGAGAGATAGAACGAGGGAAAAAGTGGGAAAGTTGGAGAGCAAGAGGGGTAAAAGAGAAATCCAGAGGGTCGAGGAGACCAGAGTACGAAGGAGCTGGCTTCCAGCCAAAATGGCCAAGCTCCAAATATATCTTACACCCTATCTAATTATACGCTGCTTTATCCAAACCGCCATGAAGAGCTCGTAATGCTCGGCAGTTACTCGCCTATCCCCGGGGCTTTCGCGAACCGTTCGCCCGTTTGCTGTTCCTCGTCGTTTCAAACTGGACCAAACGCGTGTATACTTTGCCTTTTGATAGCACGCCTCGCGTCCCTTTTCTCCTTTCCTTCTCCATCATTTCTTAGGCTTCGATGAACGAATGATTTCAAGTGGAACTTTGAAGTCTCTCTCGGTGTTATTGAAAATCCATGAACTCAATGGGTCACCGTAATGAAATATCGTTCCAACAACGCTGTCTCGTACGTTGGATGCCAACGAGGAAATTGCTGGTTTTTCAACAGCTTTTCCAGAAACAGGAACTGGTCATTTTGTGGAATAAACGCGGTTCATGCAACAGCTACTTCAAGGTTGAATTTCACGTCCTAATCCAGGTCTAACGCAGTCGAAAGTCTGAAGATGAGAAAGTTCTTAGGTCGATAACAAGGACATCCAGCGACATTTTTTCTGATGAAGGGGTAGGATGGGAAATGGTTCTTGCTGGGTGCTTGATATCGCGTGAACGTTCCTCTCACGATCATCACCCATTTTTGTAAGTAGTTCATTGGTGGTTGTCCTGGAAAACATTCATGAGGTCGGATTAAAGAAATGATTGAGGGAGCTTCATTCTTTGCACTTTTTGCGAGGCGAAATGGAGAGTGACGGAGAGAGAAGGCGATGATGCGGGTAGCCACATGGCATCTCACTATTTTACAGCGTTTCCACGCTTGAGCGAAAAATCTACAAGAGTTTTCAAGACTGCCCAGTGAGGCAAATTCGAGGTTACTTTCAGAGCTAGACGGTTGGTTGAGAGGCCTCGGCTCCTCGGCAATTTCCTTCCTCCCTTTCTCGAGCGCTTTCTTTTCAGGCCTTCACCAGTGCTGTACTTTGAAAAGTAAGTAGGAAAAAAAGATGGCTGTGCGTGGGCTCAGGAGGAGCAATGTCGGCTCTTCGCATAGCAAATATATCGACGGGAAAGTGTAGGAACGTAAATCGTGAGTGACAGAGATAAAAAAAAGCGTGGAAGTTGGTGGAAGATATCTTTATGCTTATATTCTTTCTCATTCGAAACGGTGGTAACGTTTTATGCAAATGAGATCCAGGATGAGGCAAAGTAAACGGACTGATACAAGCTCTAAGCTCACCATGGTGGTAAAGAAACGGCAAAGAAGAGGAAGATGCAGATGGAAAGGAAGCCGAAGAATATAAGAGGCAAAGAAAGTGGAGTAACTGCGAACATATAGGCAGATTTGGAGTTGAAGAAGAATCGGTGGCCACGGATAGTGACAGAAGGTAGTCCGCTTGAGTGTTTTTCTATTCAGGCTCGCATAAAGTTCTACAGCATACGAAAGAAGATGCGGAGGAGACATACCAAGCCTCTCCATCGCATCCTCCAACTCGTATCCCACATTGCTACGTTGGATTTCGATTCAGTTCTTAGTTACAGGAATAAGAAGATGGGGAGTGGGAGGGAGTGAGAAGGGAGTCGCGGGGGCAAGAGGGATGGTGGGAAAAGAGGCTATGAGCTTGAATCTACCCCTCTCTTATCCAGCAAGACTGTTCATTGAAATGAATGGTCTTCTCTACCACTCCTCACCTTCTTTTTACATCTCTTTTGGCGACCCCCTTGCATGCCGATTCCATCTCCTTCTCACCCTCATTCCCAAGGCGCAATCTTTTTCGTCTTCGCGCGATTCTTTTTCCTCCCGTCGTTCTACTAGAGCAGCAAATACGACGGGATTACTCATACCCATCTCACTCTTTTCGGAGCGAAAAGAATGCCAACCGGCACGAGCACCGACGGCTCAACCCTAAAGCATCATTTGAATAAACGCGGAGTTACTGCCACCCGGTCCCACCGCTGGGTCTCTTCTCGATTTCCGTACCCACGGATAAAGAACGATCTCTTTTTCCACCATATTAATGGTGTCCCGATGCCTGCTGATACGCGAACGAGTTCAGAGGAGAGAAGAGTAAAGCCCCAGGACTCTTGCGTCATCGATGACTCTAGTCGATTCCGAATATGAGTTTGTTCGGGAAACATTGACCGATCATTGTCCGTCCGGAACTTTCCGCGCGTGGGAGAGCCTCGCAGTGGTTCCAATTCTCTCCCTCGGCCTTGTCCCTTTTGTTTAACGAGTTGTGCGATTTCGTCGGGTGATATCATCCACCAAAAACTTTAGATTACGTTTTTTCCGAACGCGGAATAATGACAAGAGAAATCGTAGAACGGTAGGATAAAACTGGAGTGCAAAATATTCCACTGAGAAAGCTGGCTGCACCTGCATGCGAGTGTGTGCTAGTGGATTTGTGATGAGGGTGAGCCGAGGAAGCGTAGACAACGATGTATTCTCCATTCCGTTGTAAAGAGAGCCTACCTGGCTTCGTGCCAACCACCTCGCTCCATTCGCTGTGTGAACAGAGACCTGGAGGGTAGATTCGTAGTGAACATTGCGGGCGATAGTGCATAACCAGGCTGGCACAGCCATCGCATATACATATCCATTCAAAAATGCATGTCCCTGTGTCTCGTACGAAGCGAGGCACAATGATCGACCGGAATGTCTTCTGCTTGAGAAATGATTATCAAAAAAATGCTCAACCAACAAATAGAATGGATTCCTATCCAATGGATGATGATGTTGCAAGAAGTGAGTTCACTGCAATTTGGGATCAGCCTGTAGAGAGGCCTGCGCCACTCACATTCAATGCACATGGAGGGTGTGCGATGGGAGGGTTAGGAACCACCACCCTCGCGAACGAGCCAGAGAGAAGTGTATAACACATCCCCCACCTTAACCGAGCGCATGGGTGCCCGCATTGCAGCTATGGCCCACCATCCTAATGATGGCAACCACGCAGGTACGAATCTACAAGCCAAGCTAGACTACCACCCTCTCGTTTTCGCTCTCGACCATCCCTCTTTCTCCCTTGCTCTTTCTCTCTCTCCCCTTTCCTTCCAGCCCGCCAAACTCGTTGCAACGTCGACGTTCTCCCGTCTATCTACAGCCGAACGTTACTCTCCTCCATCACCATCACAATCTGTAGTATTCATTCGTTCATAAACTCCGCTATTCTTGACGAGTGTATACATCTGGAACACATTGGACTTATAACTCCAAGCGTATCCCTTCCCACGCTGATTTTACGCTGACACTCCATTCGCAAATCAAGTCCGCTCTTTGGCACGATACACCGAAGATCATACCAGGTCGAGAATCTGACATTTCTCTCTCCCCTCTGCATCTTTATTCCTGTCTCCTTCTCCTCATCCACCATCGCACTTATAATTTTTTTACCTATCGCATGTATAGCTTCTCCTTATCCCGCTGTCCTGAAGAACCTCTGGTTCGGCGTCTGACCCTTGGACTTTCTTCCAACGGCGTTCAATTTTTTCCTCTTGGTACACTCATTGCGACCCACTGAAAGATCCGAAGAATCCCTCAAACACCATTTTATCTCCGATCGCAGCACATCTTGAGTCATCCCATTTTTTCCTCGAACTTTACCGGAACGGTACATCATTTCTTCTATTTTAATCCAGAGGTCTCTTCCTCCCCCCACGATCGCAGCTTGGTTTACCTTTGCAATAAGCTTTTGATGCCCCAAACTCTTGTGACATTCAACCTTTTCTCGTTCAAGAGAGCTTAGTGTATCCTACGCGAAACGGATGTTCAAAAGTCAATCATGGAATGATTGACTTCTCTTCACGGTAGTGAGGAATGATGTACACTGCAGCTGTAACTTCATGAATACTATAACGACGTCGTAAACGTCGTCGAGTGTTTCGAAAAGAGGCTGGGAACCAAGATTCGGTCGACGTAAGCAGACACGAAGGACAATTGGAAGGAAGGTGGAAGCTTCGGAAGAGTGGCTGGTATCGTGTGACCAGCCTCGAGATAGATATACCCGAGGCTTTTCCACTCGCTCTCCTGTTTCTCCATTTCAGCCCAGATTCATTCCTGTTACACTCAACGGCGATCTTTAATTCATCGAATGCTGAGTGCGGTCTGAATCCTCGATGAGTTTTATTCCACATCCCCAAGCTTAAACTATTGGAAATCGTGAGAAAAAAACAAAGAACGTGAAAGAGAGAATCAGAGCGAGAGATTCTTGGATGCTGCATCTCTCTGTGGTAGTTCAGCAGCGGAGCCAACGGTGTGGAGATATGTTTCCGAAATCCATGTTTACTTCGTCCAACGTTCGCATAAGTACCAGTGAGCATCACTGAGCATCATATTTCTCACATTACCCTTAACTCATCTTACTATCGACTGGAAAAGTTCTAGCGGATGATCCGCGTTCGTTTTTGGCTCTGCTGGTGTTTCCAACCGCGCGCTCTACCCGTTCGCTGGTTATTTCGTGTGTCCAGTTGCCGTTTTTCGCTTGGCCTGTCTACACGGGAAGTAACAAAAAGAGATCAGAGAGAGAGGCAGCGAGACAGCAGAAAAAAAGGAGCCAACGTGTTCTCCACTTGGTCCTGCATTCACGGCGATTTTCTTCCCTTTTTTCTTCACAACGTTCTCGATCTTCGGATTTTCCACGGCTTCAGCGCCCGACTGTTCCTTTCGCGCTTGAACCCTCTACGACTTCCTTCCCTTTAACCCGCAATCTCGACCAATCCTTTCTTCGTTTCACGCGATGTAATCGAGCGTGAAACTAGCCGGTGAAGATCACTCGACTTGGTCTTCCTCTTCCGGTCTCTCTTTTTTCAGTTTTGCCTCATCTTATCTTTGTATATCTTTCTACGTGCCTGACCTCTGGTCCCATCTGCACTGGACCATTCCAGTCCCATTGAACACAACGACCACTCTATATTCTTGCGACTTTGCTGCTGGAAAGCTTCGTGATCGTAGCTTAACTTGCAGACGGTTTACTTTGGACTTAATCTGTTGGGCAATGCACTGGAAATACTTTAGAGCTGTGCGTTCATCGAGCGAAGACACTTGGGTGTAGTTTAAAATTGCCTCCGTCATCGCAAATCATAATTCACAACTGACTGAATCTGAAGAAATTTTTGCAATATAATGAAACGTATACCAAGTTTTTTTCAAGTCGTATGGATTATAATTTCAAGTACAAAAATCCCATCGTCGAGCCATCGGAAGATCGAACTAAGAGTACGTAAATTAGATGTAATTATTAAAAAAAAAAACGGTTCCCATAACGCCATTTCCGATAACGCCCATGATAGACGGTAGGATTGTTGAATATCGCAGGAATTTCATCGTCACGAACGGAAAAAGTCAGGAAAATAACGAAACTAAATAAAATGATTTAACTCATCGTATCGTGGCGGTATAAAAACCTCGGAGAAGTGTATTACGCGAAAAAAAGAGAAAGAAAGAGGAAAAAGGCGAGTTGTTAGAGGCCTGCGAGAGGCGGTCGGCTCAATAATTCAAATCTCTCACTACTCGAAAAATTGAATTTAATAATTCAATCCAATAGGAAGGCCGGCGATGCTCGCCCGTGCGAAGTTGGAAGAGAAGGGGACAGGGGTGGATCACTTCGGTTCGTTCTGTTGGAAAGGAAAAGGGGTTGGTGGAAAAAAGCAACGTTGTAGGCGCGTCAAGAGAGAGCGAGGGAGAGAGAAAAAGAAAGTTGCGCCAGGCTGCTGCGATCAAAAATGCAATATCCTAGCTCGATTTCTTAATCCGATTTCGGGATACACAGCTGGTCTGAACGCCGTTCCTGCGGCCTGAAATCTCTGGAGATCACGTCACAAGCCCTTTGCACAGACCTCCGGTGCTCGCTATTACTTTTATTTTCCATTACTCTTTGATTTATTCAGTCGTGCCACCTATAATTGCATTCATTCGATTCAACTTCATTAAACGCTTTGATCAACCCTCACGTGCACTTTACAAAGCATACAAGTCATTGTCCCTCATGGATATTTCAAAGCACTTCGATGCCGGGCTTGGCAAAGATGAAAAACTAATTTTCGAATGATGTTTCATCTAAAACTGTCATCCTTGATTCAAGGTTACTTTAGAAAGACTATATATTTGGGATGAAAATATAAAAAAAATTATGTACATCACAAATTTCAGAAAAATTCAATGTTTTCTTCCTGAAGGAATACGGTCTTGAGAATATCCAGTCTGAATTTTTACGTCGATACTCGGCGAACCGTTTTTTATTTACGAACATTTCTCTCGAGAAAGATTAAGGTAGTTCGGACCGAGGGAGTGCCAACTCACCGTCGTTTCCTTAAAACGGTGTTCTCGAAGTTTTCGAAAAACCACTCGAGCTATCGTTCGAAAATTTCAACTCCTTTTTCTAAACATAATTGCGTGGTCTTCGATCGACTGTTTTTTTTATCAACATCCGATTTTTTGAGAGCAAAAGAAGGTGATTTTTTCATTAAAAATTCAACTTTTTTAAAAATTTGTAAATAACTTGTAGAAAACATACACTTTTTCATGGAGAAAGGCTTTTTGGAAGGAAACAAACGCAGAAGTGTGTAGGAGCCGATCTACCTCGTTAAAAGTCAGAATAAAGTTTCATAATTGTACCAACACGAACAGAAAATAATTTTAAAGGAAATATATCCCACAAGCTTGTCTTTTTTGCAGACTCAGAAGTTCCACTATTCAATCGATTTGATGGGACAGTTTATACATCGGATTGAATTCTGTTATTCGTTCATTGTCAGAATCATTCGAGATTGACGGTAATTGTCTACAATCAATTTCCTCAATATTGTCAGGGAAAAACAGAAAAAAGATGACAATCTTTCATTCGTAAAACACATAAAATTCCGATTGATATACAAAGTTTCAACAAAGAGTTTCTACGATGTAGAATACACGTAGAAACAGTGATCTGTGCTTGGTTAGTTTATGTCAATGCGCCAATTGATCCCTCTTAACCCTGGACCGAGTTCAATGATGAATTCGACGCATCGATGACGTCAGTAGCTACAGAATTCAATCACTAGTTAGCTCTGTGATAGCTCGCACGAACAATAATTCATCGCGTTATCGAGGCACCATTTTCTTTCAAAGCAACAGCCAGACTTCTTTCACAGCTTTTTTCACTACGATTTCATTGAATCCCCCATCGAGTACATCCTCTGAAAAGGTGAATTTTCGAAATTCGAAATTTTTTCACTACGAAACCAATCATTCCATCGAGATTCCAATTGCAATCTTCTCCACGTATCTGCTCTGAAGAGAAAAAAAACCTTTCTCCATTTTCGATTCAACAAAACATGGAAAATAAATTGGTAGGGATATTTTGACGAAAATATTCGACGAAAATTATTTACGAAACGCCATTTTCTCGTGTGTGTCAGTCGTAAGTTCGTGCTTCTTGCGTATCAATCTCTATGCAGGATGAACTCGTCGATACAAATTTTACCACCAGGCATCCATTTTTACTCGAATCAGCACCTTGAAACGTAGAGAAGATCGCAAAGGTTGGCTCAGCGCGATAATTTACGAGAATATTTTAAATGGACAACGAATCAAGTCAGCATTTCAACTAGAACTTGGGGATATGTTTAGCTCGAATGTGTAACGCGTGAAAAAAAACAGAGAGCCCTCTTTCGTTGACGTATGGCGAACGTACCGTGCGATTTTTCATCGTCGTGCAGCCTACTTGGTTCACGTAAAAGGCTGTCAATGCCAAAAAGTATATCGTCGGTAGTCTCCAAACATAGCCTCGATTATAATTAGAACGGGCAGTCAGGCTTGACTCTAAGGTGATTTCGTTTTCTTCATCTTGTTCTTCATCTTCTTCTTCTTCCTCAGCTTCTTTATCTCTTGCCGCGGAACGATAGACGCACTTGAAGAAATAAGAAGGGGACGTAACGCTTAAATGCGAGTACACACATATGTGGGGAGTTTGCCGACGAGATCATGCCAGAGAAGCAAACTTGTGCAATGAAACACAGAGACGACAGATTCGAGGGCTGTCTATCTATAAAGTGTCTTCGAATTGCAAATTGATGATTCTCAATGTCTTCATCTCCTTTCTCTCTCTCTCTCTCTCTCTCTATTGATCTTATTCTCTGATTGCTGATCATGTAGGACAACATAGTTGAGCAATTTAAATTTTAAGGTGGTACGACAACAAATCGATTTGAGACGTAAAATATCGTCATTTTGGAAAAATGTCATCCACGACACTCTGCTCATGCTGCTAAAATAAAAAACGCATCGACCATTCCGTCATCAAGCTATTTGATGATTGAAATTGACATTTGCAAGAACAAAAAACCATCGTAAGATAAATTTAATATGAAAATAATCATAAGATATTCATTTTGGAAAACAAAATTCAAGATTTTCTCACAACTTTGCGCCTATTTGCAAGTCACGGAATTCGCAAATAACTCGAGCTAATTTTCGAACGGGAGGGTTGCTATAGCATTGGATTAAAAAGACACAAAGAGCGAGGATTTGCATCGAAAAAAAGGTATTAAAGATTTCAGCCTTGCGACTCTTGCAGTTAGAATTTTCTCACGATGTGGGACGATACACAATTCGATACGTTCATACAACGACTGCGTCGCAATTGGTCGACTAATGGCAGTAAGGTCAATTTATGCCATTGTCGATCGATACTTTAGGAGTATTCTTGATAGTAAGATGACTCCTCGAATTTTCTAATAAGTTGGTCCTCGAATTGTTTCTCAGGACTTGAGTCATTCATTTGTTATCCTATTCACCATCGTTGTACCAAAAACTGCACAAATGGACAACCCCAGAAGAATTTTAAGACCGAAAATCTGAAAACACGTAATTCCAAAATCTCTGATCTTCGTCTCCCGGTTTATTGGATCACATTTCTTGCAAATTCATTCTAAAATCTCTCTCAAAGAATTTGTCGAATTACCAAAAATTCTCTGTAAAATACCTCGCATCGCACATTCGAGACTCTTGAAAAAGCCTTTGCGGAACGAAATTCGTTCCAATTTCAAAGATTTTCGCTCGACAACGACAAGCCGTTGAAAATCGAAGCGAATGGAGAAACTGTTTCGAAAGGACTATGTCATGAAATTTGGGAAGAAAACGGGTTCGACGAACGTCGCGCTAAGCTCATTGTACAAAAATCGAAATGAGGATTCGTCGATTACGATTCGCGTGATTAGCAATGTATTTTTGGTTCGGTGTTTGCGGGGCCGGATTCCAACTCGCTAAACTTGGCACGTGGACCGTTTTCGCTCTGCCTTGCTGGTGCAACCTGGTCCATTAGCCCCGATATCTCGAATCGAAACGCACGCTCGGAGTCCTCGTTCGATGTTTCACGCAAGTACGTTTTGAAATACGTATACATGTGCATACATCGTCCGATATCACACAGTGTACCACGTAATAAGTTGGTAAAACGGGAAGAACGAAGGATGGAAGGGGATTAAAGACGTTAAATGCTGCAGAGGTTAGAGACCAGCATCTCATGCTCATCTTCGTTATTGCTCTCGGACGCGGTCTCCTTTTTACATAATAAACTCTTCAACGCTCATAACGCAAACGGGTCCTCGGAAATTATCGTCGCAGCTTTGAAGCTCTCCGTTTTGTACGAGATCATCTAGGGAAGAGAGAGAGAGAGAGAGAGAGGGAAAAGGAAATATTTGTCCTCTTTTATCATGCCTTGATCGCCCGAGATGATCTCAGCTGTAATCTCAAAAAAAAGCCTCTTACTCTTCAGAGGACCGAAATATCACAATTTTTTTTTCTCTGCGACAAATTTGACTCCGAAGTCGCAGGGAAGCTACTTGGGAAGATGAAAAATCGTATTTCCATTAGCGTTTACTTTGCGGTTTTGTTCAGAGACGATTATTCTTCGCGGAATATCGCGCATCGTCACCTTATGTATTTGAATGTAAATGCCAATTTGTTTATGTCTATTTACATTGTTGCATGGAAGACTCGTTGTTATTATTAGTGAATTGTAGGCGAGGGATGCTGGAAGAGACCATGGGAGAGAAAGTGAGAGGGCGCGATATAAAGAGACGAATTATAGTCGATGCGAGATCGTCTCGCGCAAATTCTTCCCGCCTTGTCGCGGTCGTCGTCGTCGTCGTCGTCGTCGTCGTTGGAACGCTAGAGTTATAAATGCGTCTCGTACATCATTCTCATAGTACAGAGGGATTCATCGATGTTTTGTTTTCTTCCACTCACCATCCTCCTTCCTCTTGATTTTCTTTCAAATTTAACTGGAAAGCTGGGTTAGTAAAAGAGAAACGAAAAGTGAGAAAAGAGGGTAGAGAAAAAAATGACCATGTTGATAGGAAGATGGGGAGAAAAATCGGCGTTTTTCAGACGCAGTCGCCGTTAAAAGATCTTTTTTTATACGATTAAAGTTATCCAAGGGACGGAAAAATTTGAACGACGACGAAACAATTTACTTAAAATCTTTGTTTCGTTTATTATCGACTTTAACTGCTGCTCATGAGAGGAAAAAAGCCGAAGACTTATGAAATTAATCACGTCGAATTTTCGATACCATATTCGAACTCGTGAGCCTGACAAAGTACACAGACATTAAAAAAAAATGATTATTAGTATCTTTCAGGTAAAAACGTTTGAAATTCTAACGCGATTAAATTTTCTCGATTAAAATGTTTATATTTAATCAGTCGTTGTTTATGATTCGCTATTAACATCGAAGATTAAAATAATCGAAGTAAATGCAACGTTGTAAAGCACGATAATTATTTGCAAATTCTATTTTGAAAATAACGTCTGTACTTTGTACGAAAGACGACAATTACGTGGAGATCATCGCTGACTGATGGTCCAAGCGTCAATGTAAGATGGAGCCGAGGTCCAAAAACGTAAGAGCCCTCGATCCATTCGTCACTGTTGCTCTTCCGAAATTCTCCGACACGTTTCACGCGCACATACGCAAGATCTACGGAATTGTTTGACAAAGTGCCACGTCGACTGGACATGTCGCAATCGTTCACCCTCATTTTGTTCTCTTATCTCTCTATATCCGTTTCCCTGCCTGCTGTCTAAAATCTTGGCTAAAATTGTATCAGGGTCCAGCTGGAAATTCAGCGAGCAGGACGTCGAAAGAAAAGTTTTTCTCCTCCGATTTCGCGACGCGAGTATGTGCCTGAGAAAATGGACAAAAAAAAACACGGCTTCGTTTTATTTGCTTTTCATCATTTCGAGAGTTATTCGTGAAGGAAAAAAAGCAAAAAAATATATTGTACAAAATGTCTCGTCTGAACTTTGAAAAATTTCAGGTCACTGTAGTTACTTTTTCGTCGTCGTTCTCGATTCACAACTGGGGAAACCCGGGAGATGTTAAATCCTCACTGAACCAAGCCCTACTCCCTTGGCGAGAGAGGCTAAGTCTGTTTTCCGGGAGAATGTTGCTTGTTTCAACATTAGGGAATTGTAAAGTACGAGGTCCAGAGCGAGAGAAACGCAGGAGCAAAAGCCGAGAAAGAGAAAGAGGAGGGAAAAAACGGTGGAAAGTTGAATGGGGCGAGCATACGATACCGCGGCCGGTACAGTGGAAGTTTTCGAGGAGAATCCGTAGAGAGCTTGTGTTCCGCGGCAGCCTTAATTTTCAGCGCATATTTAAACTCCTTAAGCGGCTCGTTCCGCTATTTTATTTTTATTCCCTTCTCGTTTTTCATTTTTTGTTTTGTTTTTTTTGTTTTTTTCGTTTTCGGAAGCCAGAACCGACGAGACTGCAAAGGGTTTATTCGTTTGCTTTCCGCTGTGTCCTTTATTTTGTTTTTTTTTCTCAATGCACCCCGACGAAACCGCGATAAGTCTGAAATGCTCTTTCTCTCTTTTTGTTTTTCTTCATCCGTCGAAGGAAATCAACGGCGAAGGGAAACAAAGGGAGCGGGAGAGAAAGTTCGGATGAGAAATAAAAGAGCAGAAGTGGTGGAAGGGTGGAAGAGTTGCAATGCCACTTCCGGATGCCGCGAAAGCGGAAATGAAACGACGACGAGAATGACGTCCGAGGCACATCATTTCGAAGTCGAACAACGTCAGAGGTCTGAGGAAAGCTTCTTAGGGTGTTATATCTCGATGGTGATAACGGTTGTAACTCGAACGATGGAAGCGAAAAAAATGTAAGGTCTTTCGTGACAGTTCTTCACTGCCATACACTTTGGAGAATTAATTTCTCGTGGAGTAGCTGCTGCATCCATTTTGCTTTCCAGTTGCTGAATTATCAGAGAGGAGCTCGAGCCATCCAGCAAATCTTCCTGTTCGGAAAATACATCACAAATCTTAGAACTTAGGTTCGAAAAGTGACCTTGGGATGGAACTCGTCGGACCAAAAATGGATAATCCGTTCACCGAAATTAGCATTTCGAAAAATGCTAATATCTTTCAGATTTTGCGTCTCGAACAATGCAAAATATTTTTATATTCCAATTGATGTGGGCTTTTTTGTTTCGAAACCGCTTCGGTCGAAAAATGTCGTACGTGCTATCTTCTTCGACCTTGCGGGGTATTCCTTTGGACACTGAATTGAATTTGAAGAAAAAACATAATTTTAGAGGAAAATTTAACGCTTTCACGATGATTATTCCGGTAACAATTCCGAATTCGATTTTTTTCAATTTGAAAATTCCATATTCGCATTGTTGATAATGTGAAGTAACTGTGGAATCTTCTAGAAAGCCAATATTCCGAGAATTCCGGAATTTGGAGTGATTTCTTTTATTTTTCACTAGCTCGGGACCAGTTTAGCCGCAAGAACTTTCCATCGTGTGGTAGCTCGAATATCCGCAAGAGTGTGGAACAGAAATTGAAAAAGTAGCCAAAGAACACAGAGCAGTGAGTTTCGGAATGTGTTTCGCCGAGTTCGGGTCCATTCGCTCGTCAGATCTGGCCATCGGGATCAAAAGGGTTGCGGTTAACAGCCGCTGAAAGAACAGGGGGATGAGAGAGCGCGAGAGGGCAAATTAATTCTTTCCTCTCGTCGTCGTCGTCGTCGTCGTGTCGTCATCGTTGTACCAAGGATTTTCACGAAAGGAGGCAGAGATCTCGAGGTTTTCGAGAAATTGAAGAATGAAAATGGGAAAGCAACGGTAACAGAGCGGAGGGCAGTGAGTGAGAGGGAAAATAGTGAGGAGCGGTTTGCGGGCTTCGCACACCGCAAGTTCGAAAGCTGCGGCCTCAACGAATAATGCAACAATCCTGTTCACAGACCTCGAGGTCCCACGTACCAACCTACTCTCCAAAAATCCCTCCTCTATTCTATTCTCATCCCTTCGTTGTTCCCTCACCCCCGAAAGCTCAGCAAACCTCTCAATGTGGTTTCGAGTACTCAGCACACGGATCAGAGTTTTTCAATATGTCGATAAATATATAATACATTTATGGACATATTGAGGAAAAAAAATAGGAAAGAACACCGGGCAATTGAAAATGAATTTTTCATAAAAATTTCATTTCGAGATTCAAGTTTGAAATCGTTATTCGTAAAAGATAAAATTACTGCAAAATAAGAATATGAATCTTGTAACGATGTGAAAGCAAAAAACCAACGCCAGCACCGAAAAATTCCGAAATTACGGATGATACGCGGGGTTTTCGAACAACTCAACGTCGGTTCTTCGAATTCGGATTTGGGATGAAAAAATTGCGTTGTTAATTCGAGATGCGAGAATATCGTAAGAAGGAAGCTCGTTTTTCTTGCAAAATGTCTGAGAGATCGCGACAAAATGACAGACGAGATGAGCTTAAGGAAATCATGACAATGGAACCCACGTAGACCTTGTGCTTTTTCATCTGACCTCTTTGCTTCTTTCCACGTAAACTACACATGGATTTTCATTGCCCATGGAGTCTATGAAAAAAATCCAGTGTGTGGATTTCCACTTGTATCAGACTCGTATCGACTCTCTCCCAGCTGATTTTTAATCACCGAGAGAGCTTTCGAACGAAGCGATGTAAAAAAAAAATGCTCCTCGTCTCTCGGGCATTTTATCTCGATATGGCTGCGTGAACATGATGCGTGCAGGTGAAACGCATTAGTTCATCCTACACCGGAATATCAACAATTATTTATGCCGTTATTATTTGTCCCAACGTTATTGGTATTTTTTTCGTCTTCTTTGATCTTTTTCACCCTCTCCTCTCGCCTCTGGAGCTATCGTAAAATCGAAGCATTATGCTCGGTGAAGAAAAATGAGAAGAGGGAATACTTGCGGCGTGGAGAATGTCTGCGCTGTCGAGGGGGTGTTTTTCAGCCCTATTCCTGAATTCGAGTGTGTAACAGGGCGGAGTAAGAGAGCGGTAAATTTCTACCGCGAGTGGAAACGTCGGAAGCAAACCTTCCACAGGCTATGGCTATCAGCAGCAGGAACACCCCATTCCTTGGCGATGCTCCCTACTGTTCTATATTACAGTTTTTCTTCTAATCCTATCTCCTTTTCGCGCGCCGGGGGATGAAGGATGAAAAATAAGTTTAAAATGCCAAAAGAGGACTGGAATACTTCGCTACGGTTTGTCAAAAACATAAGCTCGTGACCACAGTATCAAACGACGTTAATGTCAAGTCAAGGCGAGGCTAAAAAAGCAGATTCGAATATTTGGTCCACGCTTCAATCGGTAAAGATTTTTTTAGAATTCATCGGAGTGGCATCTAAAATTCGAGGATCCTTCAAGATCGATATGATGCACATTAATAAGGAATTGATCGAAAAACAACACAACGACGACTTTAGAAGCAAAATTCAACCCTTTCAGTTTGATACTTGAAGGCGATCTGAACGTCCTCGCCAGATCACCTTGGGAATCGCCGCTTGTGTTTCAATTTTGCCAGCTTTTGGAAACACCGGAAGTGAATCGCAGTGGGCATTAACGGAATCATTATTCATCCGGTAGAATAAAAGAAGCGACGGTTAAAAACTAAGGTGACATCGAAAAATGGCGAGTTGGTGATGTTTCCGACACTGGTTGTTCTCGCACGCCTACTCTTGATAGGGTATCGTAACTTGAGCAAAGGTCGAAGGGGTTCTGCTGCAGATTCGAGTGCCTCGATTGTCCTCGAGTTTTCAAGGAGTTGCCGCCCCTGCAGGATGCCTTTCTATAGTGAAAGATGCGGCACTACTCGAGTCCTTGTGCGACTTGCCTGCTTCTGGTGGCGCGGGTATACACTCGTGGAAAAAGGGATGTTCGGCAAAGGATAACTAAAGGGACATCCAAGAGAGGAAACTGTTCAAGAGGACGAATATACATGTATCCATGTTATATACATATATATATATTTATATATGGATAACGAGAGAGGGCAGCAAATGCTTGGAGAAACGTTGCACCTGTGAGATAGCACGTGCCGCGAATTCTTGAAAACATGAGCTCCACCAGCGGAGTTTTAAGAAGCAGTTGAATCTCTCGCGCTTTCTCACTGTCCCTTACTTTTCATTCCTTTTCGCGATGCTTCTTGCAACCCCTTACCTCCCTTGCCTTATATATTTATTTCTTTCATATTTTCCTTTTCTCTCCTCTCTCTCTCTCTCTCCCTCTCTAACTATTACCTTTTCTCTCGCTTTTTACGTCCTTCCAACGGAATATGTGTCTTCTGCTCGGTGTGAAGCTTCCACTCGCCAAATTTATAAAGGCCTACGTGCCTCACCAATACCAGACCGAAGGTCCCGGTATTCCTGTCTCTCGGAGTATATAACAACCAGGGGTTTTCCAGCTCTCTTCGTTGCTCCCCCAGCTTCTCCTCGCTGCATCTTTCACCTTCTCCATCTTTCTCGCAAAAAACACTCCCTCATACTGTCGCCCATCTCGCACTTCACTTGCAGACGGTTTACGCCAAGCCTCTGGGTTTATAAGACGCGACGTGAATTCCTCACGTTCTCGCTTTACGGCAGCGATACCTCAAGCTGTTCGTGTTATCCCAGGAACGGTCAAACAAACGCGATCTTCTTACATTTCTAAGCGCGTCATTAACGCGTATTACCGGAATGCTATTTTGCAACCGTCGCAAGCTTTTCTCTCGCGTTTTTCCATCTATTCTTCATTGAAAACGAACAACACAACGTGATTTTCGAAGTAGCATTACAGCTGCAGGGATTTTCCGTCGTTGTCGATATTTTTTTTTCCATTAGAAAATTTATAACCAATATTACGCCTGATGGACACGAATGACGAGATTTACAAAATGATTCGATCGAGCTTTGGGAATACATTGATGGAAACAGCGAGAAAGTAGGAATAATTTCAAGAAAAAACAAACAAGAGTGCAAGGATGGTAGGTCGCCCCAAGTGGCGTGAAAAAGACAGAGTATCGTTTTGCTGTTCAACCGAGAGTCGAAATTTATTATTTCAGTGCTTTCTCTCGTTGTTCCATGAATGAAGACCAAACTCGTGGCTGGCTTTCGCGCCGCAGGTACTCTTTCTTTTCGCCCCTTTGCTCTCCCTAATGATACTTATAAATCTCCAGCGGCTCTTTTGCTCATGTAAATATGAGGTTCCCGACGCCTCGCTAGGAGCGCGAGAGGAGGAGATAGAGAGGGCGAATAAACCTGCCACGAATTCCCTTTTCCAACCAACGAAAATTCACCCTCGAGACTGCACCAGCCACTTGACTCGCCAACTCACCATCTCCCATTTCCCAGCTCGCCCTCTGCCACTTCAGTTTTCCTAGCAGTCTAGCCACTCACCAATTACGCAATTTATCCAGGCATTAAAATGATTCTCAGTTACCCGATCTACTTAAACGCCTCATCTTGTTTCCTATCCTGCTATATCCAATTTATTTCCGTCAATTTCATCGTGCGCGTCTACCTTTTGCACGTTCCTGCAGCATCGAATCAAGCGCCCCAAACGTCTGCGAAACTATATTCCGGACTTAAAAAAAATGTGTCGTTTCTGTCACTCTTTATCGAGATGCACAACTATATTCCTGAAAAGTGTAATCATGAATTGTTTCAAAAAGTGCATTATACTTTATTTACTTTGCATTTTCGCTCAAACTATGCCCGATAAGGAAATTTGTTCAATTCCTAGTTTCCGTTTCGTTTGATTATTCGCTGGATGTCCAATTCGGATTTGATCGACAGACGAAGGTCGAAAAAAAAGTAGGAAAGACATAGGAAAATTCTCGTCTCTGCGAGAGCCGACTCGCGACCGAGAGAGGACTCTGCCGCAATCTCGTCGTCCTTGATTATGACCGGAGGCAAAATTTAGGAATACTCACCCTTGTGTTCCACGGATCGGGGAATCTCAAGGAAAACCTACGAGGAATCACTCCCGGGACCGGGAGATAAAAGCATCCGCGACTACTCCGTCATCCTCGTTTCAGCCGAGGGAGGGAAGAGCAGCGCTTCGCTGACGAATGCGCGGCAAGGGAGAAGAAATGAAGAAGCCGACGCTCTAAGCTAGAATAAGACTCCGCTTGGATGAATCTGCCTAATGTAATTGAGCCTCCAAGAGTCGGATATCAAGATGGTATTACAAAGTAATTAACGAGGCAACATCGCGAGGGGTTTGCAACGATAAATCTAGAGGTAGAAATAGGGCAAAATTTATAGGAAGCTAAGAATCAATCTCACGACTAAAATACCACTGCGCCCTTAACGCGGTACTTGCCTCGAACGGGGAAGCTGAGGAAAAAAGATTGATTCCTCATTTTTCATTTTCGGCGAAGAAATAAAAGGCATCGTTTGCAAAAAGCATGGCAATCATTCAAGCAACGATTTGGGTTACGTAGTAAAGAAATATTTTCGAAGACATGAAAAAATATGAATTTCGAATGATCGGTGAGTCGGATAACGGTAATTCCAAAAAAATTGCAAACCTGGTACTCGAGTACCCGACAGATTCGTTTTCCTTATTCATTACAGTCGTATTTGAACTTTGCTTCACAACCCAATTTTCAATGTACGAAATGCAGGACTGCCGCGAGAACGACAGATTACAATTCCTTTTTTGTTTCTTCTCATTGTGTTCTTACTCGCGAACGTTGAGTTTTATTGCGACATTTCGCGAGCTCCGGGTGTACAAGAGTCAAGAGGGACGAGATGAAATTTTACGTTCGCGAAATTGTTCCTCGCGCAGAAGTGAACCGAGAGAGTTTTGTTCTTTGAGGCTAAACGCAAAAGTCTGAGAAAGAAGGAGGGATCGAGTCTGAGAGAGCCTGCGAGGAACGAACGATGTTAAAGTTGGATACAGCGATGCTGACAGCTGAAACTGAGCCCTTTATGCTTTCTATCCACCGTAGCGTGACAGCTCATCGTGGCTCTCTTGTTTTACATCGAGTTTCCCCATAAATACTTCTGGAAACGAGCCTCGTCTTCTCAGCGCCACTCGGACCATTTGCTCGGAGGGTTTTCCGCGAGAATTTCCGCACATCCAGCAAACGCTCGCTGCTAATTTCCACTAAAAGTACGTGCACTTTACGAGTCGCACGAGCAAACGGAATTCCCAATATTTCGCGATTGCTCAAGACTCGATTTTTGCCTTCCTTTTATCGCATTTGTCACAACGACCATGCCTTTCTAGGACACGTCAACGTCAAAGGAAGAGACATTTTTTTCAATGCCTGACAACGACGGCTCAGCTTGCAGGCATATCCATACGACTGCCCACACCGAATACATCGATCGGTATTTCCGTCCAGTCTGCTAAATCGAGAATCTCTGGAAAATCTGAAAATTATGGAGGTGAGCTTGTCCTCCCTCTTCATCCGTTCGTTTCTCCTCAATGACTCTCCCCTACCGCGATTTCTCTCTTTTTTTCACCTCGCTGGCAGACGGCCCTGCAACTTCGCAGTCGTCGTCGTCGTCGTCGTCGTCGTCGCTGTCGTAGGAAACACCCAGACGTAGCAATAAAACCAATTAGGTGTGCTTTGGTGGTTGGTTCCAACAGTAGGAAATAAATAAATGGAACAACTGAGAGGCAAGTAAAATACCACGTTGGGAGGAGGGTAAAAAACAACAACAATAAATACCGGAGGACAGAGAAATGTTTAAAAAAATATATATTCCGCGTACGCGATCGCCGAGGCAAGAGAAAGAGGAGAGTGGGAGAGAGCCAGATCGTTGGCAGGAGCTAGGGCGAAAGGGTGAAAGAGAGCCATACAGAGTTTGCTGCGACGCAGGCTTTTGCGGATGATGAGAGAGGGGTCGTGGTCGAGGAAAATCGCTCGGATATTGGCGAGACTCCAAATCAATTTAAAAGTTCGCGGTGTGTGCCGTCGGCCGTGCACGTTGAGCCTTTTCCACTGCTTCGCTCGTCCGACCACGATCGTCTCCGTTATTTTCGGTATACACTTATACCGACCCACGACCCTAACCTCAATGCCAGTCGATGGCAAACGCCGCGACTACGTAACGCGGACTGCGAATCCTCAGAGTCATTACACACGTGACGTAGGCCCGCCAAGTTGGTGTAATGATCGAGGATTCGGTCGGTTGAATCTCGCTGTATGACCCTAAACGTACGCAAGAGCCCCGATGTAATGGCACAAGGAACAAGGACAAAGCGCGAAACGGCGGTTACCTTCTGCAGGAATAATTTTCCAGGGTGTATTTAACGAGCGGTACAAAACAACTGAACGAGAAATGAGAAACCCTTCGGATCTGCGAACACATGAAATTTTTCGTAAGAGCATAATCCGTGTAATGTCGTTCGAGAAATTTTCCCCATGAAAGGCAGGAAAATATCAAGATCCGTTCTCGTCCCATGTCCGAGATGGTGCCCGTTATTTTCGTTGGCTCATCGTGCGATGAAGGTAAACAGGAAGAATTATGCAAGCGAGCGACACGCCAAGGTAATTAAGTGAATATATTATGGAAAATAAGGCGTAAATCCAGTGGCGTAATTATTCTCTCTCACTCGCTTGCTCCCTCTTCTGCTATATTTTTTTCTATACTTGTGTTATAACTGAGATAAGCGTGGAATACATGCTGCCGTTGGCCGCCATTCCTCATTAGCCCGACAATTTATATTAATTTTAATTTGGGGACCATCCAGCATACTGGTACATCTCGAGCCTGGGATGTATTCATTCCAACGGAATTATATTACAGAATACACGAAGAGAGAGAGAGAGAGAGAAGGAAAAGGGTTAGTGGGGTATAATTGAGGGGAGGCAAGTTGGCATTTCCGCGAGGGCAATTCATTACGAGGTTGGTGCAGTGGCGTAGCTTTGTGGCCTAGCAAGCACGTTGCAGTACTCGCAAATTTCCTCTTCTGCCCTATCATTTTCCCCTCTTGTTATCCCATTTGAGGAAGACCGGAAATCAGATTTCCATCTCGTTCCGAGGAACAGAGCTATTGATTTTTATCTCAGCTTGACGCGGTCCTGACCGCAAATTGATTTCTCAGGTCACGTTGGAATTGACGAGAAAGGATTATGGAATTCAAGCCTCAAAAAGATCCCGACTAGGCTGGGCACATGCCAGTTACCGAAAAGGACTAAATCTTTGCCTCTCACGGTTTTCAGAATTGCCGGTCACACTTGAATCTTCCCGCGAGTCGATAACGACCCTTCGGTTATAACAGCTGGTACAAATGACTGAACAGTAGTGTCGAGATGTTTTGTGAACAAACGGATCGCAGGAAAAAACAATTGAACTTGTTTCCGAGAGGAGCTAGCAAGGGACCGGTCGTCTGTCCAAGTTAGGTTTGAAATAACGATATCAGCGATATAGTTTGAAATAACAGATGGAACAACCTGTCCAGACAGCTCCGTGAAACCAGCCGGAATAGCAGTGAAACGAGAAGGGCGGGTAACTCAGCTCGTGGCATAGATGTAGCAGGTGGTAGGTCAGGAGCCACAACGTCACGTTTACTTTGCAGAAACTTGAACATACTCAACGTCAACATAGGTGTTCGTTCATGGGGTGGTCCAATAAGTAGAGAGAACTCCTGGGGATTCGAGGTACTTGCAGGAAACTGCGCGAAAGGGAGAGGAGAAGAAAAATCGGGGGAGAAAGAACGAGAAGAAAAAGGAATGAGAAAACTGTTTGTGGTCTGGAAATTTCCTTTACTGTTTTCCACATTGTGACAAGAAGGAAATGAACTTTTCCGAGGGAATAAAACGGGTAAGCTGCATGGAAAATAAAGCAATGCAAACGGTACAAGGGAAAAGGGGCATTTTGCTTTACACGCCGAGTCAGTGTGTGGCTCAGAGGAGCAAGGTCTTTCATCTGTTCGAAGAGACCAACGAGATCTCGAAGGACTGCGCGCACTGTGGTAACATTTCATGCTAGAGATTCGAAGCTTTTTGCTATATGGTATAGGCAATGCGGCAGCAGTAAAAAACCTCGTGGATTCTCGGACACGAAGGGCTCATGGAGACTCAGTTATAAAACTGAATCATTTCAACGTCAGGCTTTGGAAAAAAAAGAAGAGGAGAGGGAAAAGACCGTGGAGAATATACGGATGTCCGTAGATTCGCAGGGCCCTTCCGAGCGTCGACGTGTAGTTTGCAGTTTGCAGATGCAAAAAGGAAAACAACGAATCGCAACTCTTATTACTCCCGATACTGTTCCTGCAATGTAGCTTTTGACGACGACGAAGACGAGCGAATAAACACGCCACTGCAAACCCTTCGAGGTATATTATCTTTCCTATTTTCCGTCAAGCAATATAACACACATTTACTGCGTTATAACTCGCTAACGTAGCACAGAAGCCTTCTTCTACCCTTTCTGCTCCAAGATTCAGGAGATTTTGTTTATCAGCCATGTTAGCGTACGAAGAAAGCAACTAGATTTTCATATTTTTGCTCATCGACATTGTTATCACATGCCAGTTTTTATGCCCGAATACGAATTTTCCAAATTCTCGATTTTGCTTGAATTATTCTGTGCGATAGTAGCTCCGATCATGTCCAGCAATTTCGAAAGATCTACCACGTACATTTTTCTCTGATATTATCTCTTTGTTTTATCGAACTAGCAATGTTCTCAACGCTTTATGTACGGTACTACGGTATTTCATGCAAAATATCCGCAGTAATAAATTTCCAGGATTTTATTTGGTCATCACATGAATATTCCTAGAAACTTTTTGCAATCCACCGTAGAGCAAGCTTCGGGCAGGTAATATACATGTCTGATGGTCTTACGATTGCAGTTTACAATTACGCCAGGTATCATTTGGATGAAACAATGCCTTGAGGCGAGAAAATAGGCAGGGTAAATGTATCAGACGCACGTGAACACGTGGGAGCACACTGTACCAGTTGGTTAAGTGCGTTCATCGGGTGTTGTGATTCCGTGCGGTGTGCAAATACCTGGAATTGGATAGAAGCAATCGAGCAAGTGGAGAAGCTCCTGGACCGTCTGGAACACATACCTTAAGGTAGCTTAAGCATAAGCCAGCGCTAGAAGAGAGGCAGCGCTGGAAGACGAGAGAGGTACAAGTGGCAACTGACTGTTTCTACATAGAGGCGAATAGGTCGAAGGCTCGATGCACTTGAAGATGTTCAGAGTGGTTATAGGGTAGATGATAGATCCGGCAACGCAAGCAACACGGCAATAAACTTTATTGCGGGAATGCATTAGATCGCGAAATACCTTGTACACACATATACGAAAGAGGAGGGAGAATGGAGAGAGAGAGAGAGAGAGAGAGAGAGAGAGAGAAGATAGAGGGAGCTTAGTGGGGTAGAGAACGTCTCGGGAAGCTTCGATGTTAAGGGAGGAAAAGACTGGGAGGATGGGAGGGAAGCAAGAAATAAGCAAGGGAGTTGGAGAGAGAGGAAGTGAAATTGCAAACGCAAGGTTGCACCCTGAAGCTTTGCGAGCTATGCCCGCAGGCCACCTTTCCTTCTCCTTGCATGTGCATGTATTTCTGGCAAAAGGAACGAGCTCGTAGAGTACATGAGGGTTAAAGGGGACCGGGAAAAGAGGAAGAGCGTTGTAAGAGCTGGGGAAGAGTAGATGAGGCTTCGAGAGAACTCTTGCGAAGAACGAGTTACGTTATAGAACGGGTTGGAGTTGGTTGGCGAGAAGGAGCACCAATAAAGCCGACTTGCTTGGATACAGCGAAAGCACTGTGTATATGTGTTACATATCGTAGTTTTCGCTATACATATAAATATATAAGATAGATATATGGGTTAGTATCTGCGGGCACACTCGGAAGTTAACGTAAGCTTCGCTCCTTGGGTCGAAGTCGACACGCCAGGCCGCGTGTCTCGAAGCAATTCCATATCTACTACCGTTTTCTACTAACCCCTGTACAGAGTCATAGTCATCAACCCCTTTGCCTTTCGCATGTAGCCTCTCTCGCTTTCTCCCTCTTTCTCACACTCGCACAGGAGCTTGACTCCTCCAAGCGACGTATGGAACTTGGAAAAGTGTGACTTGGTTCTATTGTTTTTCATTCGGAATGTGTATGTCAGTTAAGGCGCTCAGAATTCTTCTCGTTTCTTGGCATGTCTAATGGATCGGGCGAAATCTAAAGATACGTTGCTCTGAATTTTTCGGAATTCTGATACATTTTTGTGGATTTCATAGCTGGGTTCTGACAGGTCTCGGAGGGAGACTCTGAGCTCCTGGATCGTGGGATTTTTGAGGTAAAAATGAGTAAGACGCGAGGATCCGTGAAGCCTGAGCCCGCAAACTCTCAGGACAGATAATAAGGGCTACTGGGTCCTCCGTGCCAAGATGATGACACTTTTGATCACAAGGACACGGAAAAGGCTGCCGAGAGAGAGAGAGAGAGAAAGAAAATGTAGAGCTATCATAAGCTAGCTAGCTAGACAAACCCCGAGGATAGGTTGAAGATCGCCTTGGAACGTAAGAACCATCGCGACACTCGAAAACACGAGTGGTTTCTTCTCCAATCTTCCTCGCGGTCAGGTTGAACGTTTCCGGACTTTTAGACGATCTTGAGTTCCAAAGAGGACCACGAAGAGACAGAGAAAGTATGTACTCTGTGGATGGATAAATCGGTGTCGACACGTGGATGAGTAAGAGCCAAGACCTTCGAGAGGCAGAATCCCGGGCTACTGGTCCAGCTCCATCGATAAATAAATAAATTTGAAGATCTTTTCTTCCCCCTCATCGCGTCTTTCTTCTCCCCGTTACTCGTCATACGCGATTATGATTCAATCTCCACGGTACCAAAGAGAATTGCTGAAGAGTCAAGTGAAGAGATTCCGACGAGAGGGAAGAGGAGGGTGGAAGAAAAATTGGAAAGAAAGAAGAAGAAAGAGGCAGTGAACGTTCAAAGTGTGAGGAGATCACTCTTCCATTCCATCCAACCTCTCTCTCCCGTGCCTTCGCGAGGTACAAAGTCGCTATTGCTACCAAAGCTCGGAGCTCAGTCAGTTTCGTTCGAGAGGTTATATCGCGGCTGAAAGCCGGGCGGGGGCCGGCTACTTTATACGAGCACCGCACGTCGGGGCATAATAGAATAGATAGCGAAATAGGCAGAGAGAAGCCAGGCCGAGTAACGTGTGCAGTTTGTATACTATAGATTCTTTCTCCTTTCTCTTTTCCGGTGCTTCGGGAATACTTTACCGAGCGTATAAACGCTATTTATGGCTGCATAAAACGGCGATAGGGGATATATAATAGAGTCAGAAGGGGTAACGCACGAACACACACGAGGGTGCGCGCATATCTTAGCGTTCTTCTCACCCTTCGTCTTTTCCGCCTAGAAAACAGCCCCTGAGCTAGAGGGAGCCTCCTCTAGACTTTTGCAAAAAGTCGCGATCTTCTCTCGCCTTTGCCTCGAACCTTGGTCCTCATTTTTTTTTTCTCCCTTTTGCCCGACTGCAAAGAGAAAAAGGACTCGTAGCTGGGCTCCTCTTTCCACGTTTCCAATATACGGGCATGAATCACACGTTCGTACATCCGCGAGTTTGCACGATCAAGGAAAGAGCATCATACATATACATACGTAAAACAGCGAGTTCCTTCCATATGGACTCTTGCCGGACTCTGCTTCTGCTACCTGATTCTCTCGCTCGTTCCACCTCAAAAAACTCGGGCGTCTTTATTCAACTAAACCGGCCGATGGGCTCGGTGTTCTCTTTTCTCCTCAACTGCCGCATTGATTTGCATGAGATTTTCGGTGCTGGCGCCGTGCCCGTAAATCCCACCTTTGTTATTCACCGCGCGAATATTTATTTCCCCTCCGATTCAACGGAGCAGGCTAACTCTACTACCCTCTATACCATCATACATCCACTCCCCTTTCCCTATTCTGTCATATGCCACTCTGGCGAGAAACGGTTACTGGGATTTTCGGAGAGCTCGAATTCAATGAAACACTGAAGCACACTGTATGGAAATTCGCGTTCTTGCAGTCCAACGTGTGTCAGCTTTATTTTGTTCTAAATGTTCCTACACGCGCGCGTAAGTGTGTGTGTGTTGGCGACCGACGAAATCTTGAAGACATATAGGAAGGGGTGCTCGATTTTTACTTTTCCATCGAAGCGGAAGCGACGATCGTGATATAAAATTGAAGTTGGACGGGATAGTGAAGAAGGTGGAAGGAGGATGAAGGAGAGAAAAATGAGCAGTTGAGAGGGATGAAAAAGAAGACGATGAAAAACGGGGAAAAATTCTAAATGGAGGGACTAGTTCGATATTATTTTCGATAGAAAAATCCTCGGAGCAGGTCCTCTCATTAATTCTCCTCATTTTACCAACTGGTTCACTCGTGGGAAATTTATAGAAAATTCGAGCTCAAGACATATTTAATGATCTAATAATAGCAATGATAATGGTGGAAAAAATCTGATTCGGATGTCGTTCGAAAGAGGAGTTCAGGTTCGAAGCTTTTTTTTAACTCATTTTTTTCTTTCAAAATAATGGATAGGAAGTTGAAGTAGGAATTAAATGCCACGAATCTGTCTGAACCTAAACTCACTGTTGACTCGGAATTGAGTTGCGATAAAAATCATGATCGAACGGTGCTGTCTTCCACCTGGAATTATCAGGAAAATCATTGCAGTCTGAAAATGAAATCGATTGCACGAATGAATATTACTGATTCTTGCAACAAAAGCATGCTGAAGTCATACTGATACGTGAATAAGCTGTCATTTTGCGAGCGAATTGACAGTGTAATTCTCTACGATCGTTCGCATTAGCGCATCAGCCGGCTGAAGAATGATAGCAAGAAGAAGAGATTTCGCGACGAGACTCGATGGTAATTGAGGGATGAACAGCCCGAGGGGGTGCAAGTCCCAGCAGGAAACGAGAAGCACGTCGCTCCTTGGCTGCTTATATGCCGCATATATACGTTAGGATTCAACACGCGAATGCACCATAGTTCGCCTCATCAATCTATCTTACAAAGTTGGCGTCTGACAGCCGTTTTGGAATGTATTCAACCTTCACCCCCCACCCTGCTATTTGCTACACTTTCCTGCAATACATCGACTGTTGGCATACGAAAAAACATCGTTACATCGAGTGATGAACATTCGATGTATGTACATTTTTCGATACCTGTCTTTTGGCAACAAATTGCCACAAATTTCGAAAAAAATTGGATGAAAGTTTCATTTATTTCTTTGCTCACAAGATTTTTTTACAAATAGTTGATTTCACAGATGCACCTCCGATATTTCGAGCTGCGGAGCATGAACGATAATCGCATTTGAAAACGTTGTACGAGCGATTTCTATCCCATCATTAATGACACAATTATTAATGATAATTTTTGGATTGGGACAAAAATTGTTAGTTGCATCATCAGTTTATTGAAATATGTTACTCGCAATGACAGTTCTATGCTGTTTAAATGCTTATTCAATTATGGGACTGTATTTTGATCAATCATTTGATTAATTACGAAATCTAATAACTACAGTCGATTAGATATGAATATTAACTTTATTTATTTTTTAACTTTAACTTTAACTTCATTTATAAAATTAATTATTACATTTCCAAAAGCGATTTCACTCAAGTCTTTAATTAAATACCTCTCAAGAGCTCTTTATATCTCGAAATATTCAAGAAGAATGTTTGTCCCTGAGGAATTTAGAGAATTTCACGCTTTACGATGTCCCGGAATACATTTTTCAATAAAAACCTTGTGAACAGAGAAAAATGATGTACAATAGAAACAATTTCTTTATTCATGTTTTTAAACAGAAAATTGAATTTTCCAACGAGCTACAACCGTAATTGTGCAATAATTTTTTCATTGAAAGTAAACATTTTTCATCTAACAGATACCATCAGATTTTCGATTTGGAAGAAACCAAAAATTGTTTCCACAAAATAAAAAACCCTGTAGATTATGCAGTATGAATTTTGTTAAGTATAGATGGCGCTAGTTGTCGATTCTCGTCAATGAAACGTCACGCTCTTCGGATTTATGCTATCTCCGACTGCGAGGGTTGTGCTCGTTTCGTTCATCCCTTATGACCGCGATTCAGCCCCTCAAACGCACCAGGCGAACGACACGTAATTATTATTCAAAGCAGCGTGAGTGACGAGCTGTAAGTGAGAGAGTACATTATGGCTCTTCTTCGTTCTGTCATTGGAGAGAAAGCCATCCGGTAAGCGACAAGTATACGAGACACTTCACTATCAATTCTGATCTCTCTACGAACACAATTCTCTCTGTCTCTCTCTCTCTCTCTCTGTTTCTCTTTCATCCTTGTTTTTCTCCATACAATATCGCATCTTCATTCATCGTTATAATACCTAATTAGCGGGATTCAGTAAGCGAAAGCTCGACGATTCTCTCGCGATGCGATCCAATTTCTCTGCCACATCACTAACCATGGCATATCGTTGATGACGCAGATATATCCTCTGCTCTACTTTGCCTACTTTATAATTCTCCGCCCCTCCCCTTCCATCTCATTCTCTCCCCTTATTCTCTACCTTTATCTCGCTTTTGATATCCCACAGTTTTCATTGTCCCCTCGGATCTTTCTCTCTCCCTCCCTTTTTGTCTGGTGTCTCGTTCATTATTTCGCCATCCCTTTTCGCACAATGTTCCCAGACGCAGAATGGCCCTCTTACGCGCAAAATGAACACCGAGCGAAACAAAACAAAAATATAATGTTCATCATGCGATAATACAATGACGTAACAATTGGCAATCTTTATTAGAACGTTAATGTAATCTTCGTTATTTAATCTCGGTCACTGAAGCTTCCTCTCTGTCTCTCTTTGTTAGTCATGGAAAAAAAATGATTTCACAACGTCGATTGCTTATCGGTGAAGCCTTCAAGCGTATAGACTCACGGTGCGTGATTGGAAAAGTTCTCTCCAATGATTATCGAGATTCAAATCCGAGCGAAAAATCCTTCTCGCTGATCGCATAAAATCGGGTAAAATTTTAATTTGCAACTTTTCAATTATCATGATGTCTTTTTTTTACGAATACGACGTAAATCGAGGCTAAAATCATTCCAACGCGTTGAACGTTAAATCGTATCGAAAAAAGTTTCACGACCCCAAAGACAAGCGGAACGCTCGGTTGTAAGGGAAAAATTGATTTTTACAGTTGTCTTTTCACTGTAGCGTTAAAACGGGCATATCTGAAGAATTTAATCGAGGACAATTTCCGAAAGTGTACATACTTACAACGGACGGGGGTGCCAGGTGGAATGCGATAATATAACGCTGGGACTTTTATAATCTCCCGGGTGAGAGAAACTGAAGATAGGATACAGGGTTGAACGAGTTCCGAGCTCTCACCCCCCCTCCTTTCTTTTTTTTTTCTCCCTCCGTCTCGTTTTCTCAGTTTCATCTCTCGTTCCTTTCCATCTGCGGTCCTCTTTCTTTTTCCTACAAGCTCCGAGCTTGCAACGTCCTGGAAATATGCGACGAGAAACCTGGTAGGACGTTTTAATCTCGAGCCCACTTAAAAACTCTTCGCGTAGATCGCCTCCCTTATCTCGAGACTGAGATCTCTCTATGATGCGGTTGCTGCGGTTGGACAAGCACGGAGAGAGCAAAAGAGAGAGAGAGAGAGAGAGAGAGAGAGGCAAAAGATCGGGAAAGCAGCTCAGCATGGCTTCTGTCTGGCTATCGCCCCTATGCAGTCGGGAGGACCCCGACGTTGGAATAAAACTTCTATGAAATTTAATAAGTTCCACCCCCGATGAGAAGAAGAAGAGGAACGAGTGAGAGAGATCTGGAGAGCTTGATCGTAAGCTTTTTATACTCCTTTCTCTCTTGCTTCTTTTTTTCACTCATTCTTGCTTTTCTATGAGAACATCGAGGGAATCTTTCGACCCTTCTCGTTTATATACGAAAATTGATCATCATTGCGATTATTCGACGTGTATGGGACAACGATTCTCAGGTGGCTGCAGCTTTCGTCGTCTAGCAGACGGATGATTACATCAAATTTTATTCCTATATATACATCAGAGAAAAATTATGCCATAAATGCAAAAATATGCGCAAAAAGCATGTACAACATTGCCCAATCAGAGAACAAGCGTAGCTTTTAGAACCTAATGTATTTACTTTTTGATGAAAAGTCGTACGGTGTGACGCCATAATTTCCTTGAGGATAACGAGATTTTTTTCATCCTCCGGCAATGGAAAACGCGCATGCTCCATTCGATGTAAATCGTTTATGTCTCTTTGGTCTCATGGCGAGGGATAAGAGAGCATGTGAGCAAAAATGACGAAAAAAAAGGTGGAACGAACGGAAGAGGGAGAAAGATTGTCGAGCAAAACACCTCGAAAGTCGTTATCCTCGTATCACTCGGGCGCTTCGTAAGAATAAAATACGAGGCTCTTTTACTGCCTCACATAAATTCCCAACGGTGAAAGTGGTTAGTCAGTGAGAGAGAGAGAGAGAGAGAAAGGGAAAGATAGTGTGAAACTCTGATGGGCTGCCTAGCTCGTCCTTTTCTCGTGCCACTTTTAAATGACTTAATTACAAGGTATAAAAGACACCGCTAGCCCTACTCACCCCCTGCTGTTATACCTTCTTCCTCAACGTTATACAACAATCCCTCAACCGTTTTGAGTTCCTTTGTTGCTTATCATCGCTCCATCTCTCGTTCTCTCCTTTTTCCATCATCCTCTTCCACACGAGTCCCTTAATAAATATTATAAAAATATATCTCCATTTCTTCTCGACAAAGCCAATAGCAGTGGCACGAATGTGTTCATCCGCCACTGGAAAGGAGCAGCAAAGCTGAACAGCGTTGGAAAAGTGAGAGGACAAAGATGTAAGAAGCTGGTACGATACGAGCCCTCCGCAAATTCATCGCTATTTCTGCCCTCCAGCAGTCGGAATCAATGAATAGAGAAGTTACACCAACTTTCAGGATTACAGCTTTGATGGGATTTTGATAACGACTGAGTGCAGGGAAAACCGCGAATGACTACACAGCCAGTGCTGGAGTCTGACAAAACTCACCCTATGTCATCTTTTCCCCAAACGTTATACAACAATCCCTCAATGGTTTCGAGTTCCTTTGTCGCTTTTCATCTTTCAGTCTCTTGCTCCTTCCTTTTTCCACGTTTCACTTCGCATAAATCTCTCGATATATTACAAGAAGGTATCTTCGATCTTTCCTCGTCAATGCCCATGGCTAACGTCTTTATCCACGACTAAAAAAAAGTGCAGTGAAGATGAATATAGCGTTGGAAAAATGGGAGGATGAAGTAGGAAGGTGGTAACGTAAAAACCCTCTGCAAGTTCATTATTATTCCTTCCTTCTGGTAAACGCAATCAATAAATAGAAAAGTTACACCAACGACTTTCACGACGTGAGCTTTGCTGGGTGTTTGATGGCGACTCAGTGTAGGGAAAACCATGCATGACTGTACAGCCAAGTGGAGCAAGCTTCAGCAGGCGCTGTGGTCCACCAGAACTCTACCCTATGTCATGTTTTCCTCAAACGTTATACGGCGATACCCCAATCGTTCAAAGTTCCTTTGCCCCCTACCTTCTCTCTGCCTCTCGGTCTTTCCTGCTTCCACAATGCTGCTTCACATAAATCTCTCGATGTGTCACAAAAATGTATCTTCGATCTTTTCTCGTCAAAGCCAATCGCTAACGTCCTAATCCGTACGACTAAGAAAGAGCAGCGAGGACAAATGGTGGTCGAAAAACGAGGGGGGATGAAGAAGTAGGAAGGTGGCAAAAACCCTCGGCAAGTTCGACGATATTCCTCCCCTCTAATAATCGGAATCAATAAACAGGAAAGTTGCAGCAGTGGCGTTCGGAATGTAAGCTTTTTGCTGGGAGTTTGATAACGACTGACTTGTAGAGAAAACCACGAATGACTGTACAGCCAAATGGGGTAAGCATCAGCCAGTGCTATGGTCTATGAAAACGAGGCAGAGACAGCAAGGTCTGCCCATCTCAGCTTCGTCGAGGGTCGCGCTGTGAACTAAGAGAGAATTCTCTACCATTTGCTTTTACGAAACCAGTACACCTAATCCTGGAGGGATACGTGACCGGAATTGTGGTCCATGCGCTGCTCTTTCGTGAATGTCGAGTTGAGTGCCGGAGGAACGTACGGTGGAGCGAAAGGGATGAGAACAGTTTTGGCTTGTAATGAGGATGCTGGATGGTAAAATTTGTTCTGTTGGATTTGGATCCCAACGTCTGAGACACGCTATTCGAATAAGAGTTTTCCATCGCACGACGCTGAAGCGTCGTGCGATGGAAAACGATCCGGCATGAATGCCGGAATCAAAATCACCCTTGACAACTTTGAACTTCAGCAGCGTTCTTTCGGATCTTTGCAAACTGCTCTGTGGATCGGAGCAGTTGCCATCGATGAGTCTAAATGTGCAGAGAAGATCGAGAACAATTGAAAGTTTTGGAAAGATACACCCAACTGGTAAAGTGGAAGGGATGTTACATCGTCAGAAAGTCAAGAAGGAAATAAATCCACCCTCTTGCCTTCCATCAGTGTCTCCATTTTTTTTTCTTCAAACGAACAAAACCAAGCCACTCTTAATCATCTTTATCAGAAAGTGTATCATACTTTTTACCCCTTTTTATTACAGAATTAATCCTCAACGTCCCTACTGCCCCTAATTGAGAAAATGATAATAATAACGAAAACAAAAAAAAATGGAAATATCCAATAAAATGGTTACCGGAATTAAAAAGTGTCGTAAAGGTCAGCAATTTATTGAGACTTTTCCAATTGAAAATGTGTTCACCCACCCGTGAACTTGGGAAACGTTCGTGCACCCTCCGATGTGTTTTCCGTTTCTTTTCTCCCCGTCGATTTTATCGCTCGCCCTTAACTGTGTTTTCCCCATCTAATGGAAGCATTTTCTTCCGCAAATTGGAATTCTTATCCCGCTATAAGCTCTTTCGTATTAATCGCTCTTGCGATCCCAAACGAACCAACCAATGACCAAAACGCCGCGGAGGAAACATTTGTATTCCAGCGGACGATTCGAATTTCCAACGCCACAAATGCGAGAAATCAGAAATCCATGGACTTTGTTATGCAATCGGCTCGTTCCCCATCGTCCGATAACAGCGACTTAATGATCGTTCTATCTCGAGATTCGAACGTCCACGAAATTCTCTCGAGCGAGTATCGCTCTGTTCACCCCCTCCTCCCCCCCCCCCCCCTCCGCCCCTCGCCGTTTACGTGGCGAACCCTCGAATTTCCATCGAAGTACACGGATGAATACAGTAAGTTTCCCGAGGCAACCCCCGTTAACATCCATTCGCGAATTAATATCTCGGAATCTCTCGGCATATTAAACGCATTCCTTCGCAATCCGTTTGTGTCGGAATAGTTCCTCGTTTTGTCATTTTTTTTATGTTTATTTATGAAAATGGAGGAATTTCAACGGTGGGGGCAGCGTTTGTTCACGATATGCAAGAGATTTGCCTGCATTTCTGCGAATTCTGTTGAAGAATCTTAAGGGGTATTGCCGAATAATCTTATTACGAAAAATTCCACTCTGTTAATTATCCAAATAGTTTATTTTTCATAAAATTGCAGTTGCGAACTCCTTGTTGTTGAAAACACTTCAGTGTCATTGGAAAAATTTGCCGGAGCTAGTTTTTAACGTTGTTCCATTAATTTGACGGGGATGATCCGACAGTATGCGGAAGTACAATAAAATTGTCTAACGAAATAATTGAAAAAGTATTACTTTTATCGACTAGAAGACCTTTTTCATGGGGCATCGAATTTCCTATAAAAACATATCGTAGAATTTTCTCAAGTCCAAGTTCAACGACTTCTTTCATTCCAGGAGTAAAAAAAAATGTTTCTCTGCTATTCAAATGGGAAATTGAAATTTCCGACGAGGGACATCGTAATAGTGCCAAAAAGTCAATTTTTCAGTGTTTGAAGACAAAAAATAGTCGTTTTTTCGATCCACCCCATTACGTAAATGCTTGTCGCTGTTTTTCTCTCATTTCTTGCGTCCATACGTAACGTGGACTTGTATGAAACAACGCTTACCTTCTATGGGATGAAACGTTGTCAGTGTCGTGGTAGCAGACGATCAAAATGCATTTCACAAAAGGGAAAAGACACCCGTTTCTCTCATCTCCTTAATTCGCGCGCCGCAGTCGTTTGCTCGGTCCAAAAATCGCGAGGGTGAAAGAAGATGGAATACAACTCAATAGGAACCGCGAATTTCAAGAGAGAAAACGACAGGAAATAACTGAGAGAGATAGAGAGAGAGAGAGAACGTAAGAAAAAGAAAAAAAAAGAATGCAGGAAATCATATTTGGCGTTCTTGCCAACGAACTCGCGTAATATCCTAGTAAAAACAGATCCTTTGCTTTTATGCAGCCCCCTCACCTTTCCATTCATCCCTCTTCTCTCTCTTTACTCTTCTCGCAAATCGTGTTTGGCTTCTTCGAGACTGCGACCATTTAATCACGAGGATTTTACGCAGAGGCCCTTTTCTTTATCTCCTCGACTTTGCGCGAAAAATCTTCCCATCGTTTGCCTCATAATTTCTCATGAAATCACAAATCTTTCGCGTCCCTTGCCTATTTTTCTCGTGTTCTTCCTCTTCAAGCTCCTTGAGTCGCAAGTTCGTCGGAGTAAGATTGAAAAATAAGTGTATTAACGATCGAAAATCTGCAAACGCACGAAAACGAAATCTCGAGGATACCCGAATAGACTCTTTTCAAATTGACATTCAGAATGCTGTCACACATTTAAAGATAGTCCACGTTCTCAGTTTTTTAAAATCGAACTTCATTTTTTTCTAATTTCACAAAAATACGTCGTTGTTTTTGACGAACGTTGCATTTTGAGTTGCAATTACCTGGCATTGTGTGAAAAAAAAAATTATTATATGAATTACGAAATAAATAAACATCAACGACTGGTAATTGGTCCTGACTCGGTTTACCCATTTTGTTAGTTTTTTTTAGAACGATTCTTTATAACGAAAGAGTGTTCACCACCGAAGGCAACGAATGAAGGTTTTTTTTATATATCTTTTTTTCAATGCCTGTCACCATATTTTCCACTAGAGCTCTTTATACATTTTCACGTTTGGGTGAAAAGAATCAATCGATTTTCTCCCACATTTGACGAAAAAAAAAATCTGAATTCCACACTTGAACCGCCCGGGTGATGCTGCTCGTTCTTGACCCTTTTCCATCTCTTTTTATACCTCGACTGATTTTCGACTATTTTTGTATTTTCCCTGCCGGATATCGAATCTAACGTGATTACCTGGAATTAAGTATCGATAACAGAAGTCTCTCCTCGTTGCTACTACACTCAAAGACAGATGAAAAACAAGAGAACGAAGGTGTCTGTCTCTTTCTCTCTCTCTCTGTCACGATGTAATACTTTGATTTATTTGTTTTCGCCCGTATCAAGTTAATTGGATTTATCTCGTGACGCCATGGCCATTTCTCGATTCTTTCCCGGGAAAACGAACAACTCCAATATTTCTCGTCTCTCTTGCCGTTATATCGATCCTTCGACGGAATCGAAGACATCGTTGCAGCTCCAGCCACTTACGATTCGTTCGATTAAAAAAGAAACCAAAAAAGAAAGAAACAAAGATCGGCACGAGAAAAACAGAAAAGGGAAAAGCATCAAGACCCTATTTCATCAACTCCAGAAAGTGTGACGATACGAAATATTTTTAACCTCCCTTCGACGATCTACAGCCTCCTCCAGTTTGCGAGCAAAAGACCGAACGAGAAAAGGCACGAATGATTTCACTCTTCAAACGCTTCGTCAAAGATCACCACGACGCGGTATCGGATTAAAATATAATTGAATTCGTTACTCAAAAAAACACATTTAATCGGGAATTTCATATTGTATTTCGGTAATTGAGGGTTGGATTCGAAAAATCTTGAAAATATCGAATTAACGCGTTGTAATGTGGCGGAGACGTTCCTCGGACGTTCCGTGCTCTGTATTAACCGTTGAATTCCAATCAGCGCGAAAGTGAGAAAGGCCACGCTAATCCTGGAACAATGGTATCCTTAGAGCGTTGTTATATCGATCTTGGATGAGGAGGGGTGGCGTGTGCACTCGGAGAATCGCAGAAGATTCCGATTTGAAGCTTTCGCATCGGCCTTTCTCGTATCATTCCGATTAAAGAGAGATCACGCTACGAAGTTTGATTTAATTGAATCTCCCCCATTCGTAATTTCATATCTACCTTCTGCACACACGTTCTCGTTAAATTCTCTCTCTCTCTCCCTCCCATTTTCTCTATTTCTGTTTCGCTGTCTTGCTCGTTCCTCTCCTCTGCTCTTCTATCTCTTATATACTCGTTTCACGTCAAATATATGTACCTGCGTTTCTCCGTAAAACTTCGATCTTCGATGGCTCGACAGCAGCCGGTGCCCGGAAAGCGTGGAATTGAGAATGGAAATTCGAGGCCTCTCACACCCTTGCTTTTACTCTCGCGGAGGGATTAAAATGCGTCCCGCTCGGATTGGAAGACCTCGCCCCGTATGAAAATGAATTTTCTTCGATACGCCTCTGTATTTCGATTGATTCGAATATATACATACTATACAATGCACAAAAGGAAGATTCAAGAGTGAATGTCATCGGGGAATTGATACTCCGCGCAGAAAATTTCAGCCTTTTTTTTCCTTCAGCGGGAATGAACCGTCGTAGAAATTACGAATGGAGAAACGACGTTAATACCGAGACGCAAAACTTGACGCGCATTGCTTCGAAAAGTAAAAAGCAAAAAAGTAATCCTCAGCCTTTGACGATCGGAAAATTCAGTTGTTCCACCGAGGCACGAGTTACGCGCGAAAATGATCGAATAAAACCGGCGTCGAGATTAAAAAAAATAATATCCTCTCACAATTTGTAAAAGAACATGGCCGCGGTATATAAAAATTCATTCCGAGAGGTATTTTCCAAATGGTCGATTTTTCAAAGCGCGATCTGCTCTACGATCCCTTTTTCGATCAAAACGAGTACAATTTTCAAACACGAAACACACAAACTCTGACAAAAATCCAACGAAAAAACCTCCGCAATTTGCGATTGATTTTTTATTCGCTCCCACAGGCTCTCACTCTATTGATGTTTGCTCGATCAGAGATGGACCGAAAAAAATAATCGTTTCAACGTTGCGTAATCGGAATGAGCCTCGATCCAACGCTATATATTTTCCCTTCCACGACGCCGGCATCGCGACGCGTAAATAAATTCACAAGTGTGAGTTTATTTCGTAACAAGTGTGCGTACATTTTCGTACGCGAATAAAAGCAAGTATATCACCGCTCAGAGGAGGTCGAAGTGTGTTGAAGTATTTGCACGTGGTGGTCTCCCGCATCTCGTTGCGGATAATTTAGCTGGTATTACCAGTGAGTCGTGAGTTTTATTACCGAGGGAAAATTACATGTCTGCCAGGGGCCATACAAAGTCGTCGCGGTCGTTGTGCACACACAACGACACGAAACCGGTAGAGAGCGAAAATCCTACCCTCCAAAAAAAAGAAGAGAAAAAAAACAACAGAAAAAACAACCCCCTGGTAACGTCTCTTTCTCGCTCTCCCTCGAATTTATCCATCCTCCTTCGCGAAATCCGATACTCCGCTTTTCTCGTTGGAAATTCGCATTTTCGCTTGCGCGCCGATTGCGGATGAATGAAAAAAAAAAACGAGGGCGGGGGGGGGGGGAGGGATAAAAAACCAAAATGGTGTAAACTCGAACTCACGCGTTATTCATCATAACTTTCGGCCAGACCGGAATGTTTGCTTTGTCACAGAGAATTTCCTTCCACACGGTATATGCGCGAAAATTATGTGAAGGCAAATTGTTAGATCCGCTCGCGAATAATTTATCGGATGATTGATTACACGCAGAGTTATAATCGGAAGGTACAGTTTTTGCCAGCTCCATCGATGATTCTTTTTTTGTTCTTCTTGTTTTCATATAATTGCCGAAATTTCATCGTGGTCTTTATTTTCCTTATCGACCAAACAGCAACGGATTCGAATAAATACCCGTGAAAAGTTGCAAAACTACCCTTAGGTCGAGGAAGTTGTGGTGTGCGACTTTTTATCCGAAAATTGATGCAATTACGTTCCGAAAAGGACGAGAAGATGAGAAGATTAATCTTGCAACGATGATTGATAATTGAAGAAAAAAAATTGTAAGAAACTCGAGAAAAATTGAATTAAGTGGATCTTTCGTTGAGCATTTGTTACACAATTTTTCAACGAGATATTCCGGTACGAGCATCGATTTTTATAATAGTCCGTGTGGTGTAACTTTCCATTTAGCTATTTATGTGTCTCAGCATCCAGCTTCCCGAAACGTGTGAGTTCTTCTGACGTTTCAACGTCAAAATACTCCAGGTCCTAAATTGGTTGCAGAAGGATTTCATCATTTTTCTTCCAACGCCAGGAGCTCCTTAATGAAAAGACGCGCAAGAAGTAAGAAGATCAAGAGAGCGAGATGAGCAGGAGAGCGAGAGGGAGAGAGAAGAGGAAGGACGTGAAGATATTTATGCTATCGGGTAATAGCACAAGCTCGACACTTTCCTTCACACACGAGGGGTGAAGAGGATTAATAGAATGTAGCCGGTGGTCCATTGACGCGATAAATGTCTTCGTCAGCCATTAACAAAGTCCTCTTTCTTCGTCGTTCCTCCAGCATCGCTGTCTCTCAAACTCATCTCCTTTATTCTGTCGGCTATTCCGGTTTCCCTCTTGACGTATTTTAGAACGCGCGAAAGCTTCGGCCTTTGCCTTCCTGCTTCATAATCGATGAGAGCGATCCGTTGCGCAAATTCGCGTCATCGACAAGGACTAATATGGGCCATTCCACGCAAAATCGACAAGTAAAAAAAACCCTATCCATCGTTGTCCCTTTTTTCGAACTATTTTCGGGTTGTCCATGTTTTTCCCCATTAAAAATTGCGTCATTGAGAATTTACTCGTCTGAAAAAAATCACAGAAATAACGCGAGCCAAACATTATCCGAAAATAAAAAATTCGAGCGATTTCATGTTTTTTTAATATTCGCTCGTTATTTTTCTTTCTTTTTTTATTAAGGAGAGTGGCGCGTACGAGAATACTTTTTCCGAGGATGTACAGAAATAGATATGACACCGATAGCACGTTTTTTAATAAGACCCATTTTTCAAATACACTTTCGTAACCTTGTTTCACAGTAGAAAAATGTTCGTCGCCCAGACACCGTATCTGCGAATAATTTCTCGTTATGTTTCTTAATCCTGGAGATGCTTGGTGCTTTTACGGAATAATAAAATGGCGTACAGCTAATTTTTTCTCTCCGCGTACCTCGTTCTCCTCCCGTGCACTCCACTCCTTATCTCTCTTGTTTAACGAGATAATGAAGCGATTAAGGGACATTCCGGCTGACGCGGTATCTCATTTGAGATGCGTAGCTCGAGATAAAAGCGTGACAAATATTTGTTATAAGCCATCATCTCCCTCTCTCTCTCTCTCTCCCTCTCCTTCTCTCTTTCTGGATAAAGTTTGAACAAAACGAACAGAACGCCCACCTCGCGAAGAGTCGTTCGGCGTAAAGTACACGCTGACAAGGTGGAAAACCTCGGACAGCTCGTTCGTTAAACCGCGAGGATGTGAAGGGAAAAAACGAAAAAAAGCAGACGAAAACGAAGAGAACAAAATGGCAAGTGCGTAGGAAAAAGGAGGGAGACAAACAGACACAAGAAAAAAAAAGGAAGATGGGGAACCTGCTGCGACGATCTGAGATGTCCAACGTGGAGCCTCTCTCTCTCTCTCTCTCTCTCTCTCTCTCGTACACGAGAACCTGACTTTTTTTCTCTTTTTTTTGCCCTTTTTTTTATTTTTCTCGACACTCTAGCTTTACAGGTGTCGAGACGCCGGCGTCGTTATATATATTTGCCGAAGCTCGTGTGGGTGTGTGTGCTCTTCGCAGTTTCTCGGCCTCGCTCTTCGATTGCGAAACTCGCTTTTGCTCGAGTGTTATTTTCCCCATCCAACATCGTTTAACATTGCCCAACAGCAACGTAATCCTTAACAGCACGAGCGATAAGAGGTACGTACTCTCTTTACACACGCATTACACATTTTTGTTCAACCCCTTAATACACACTCGCCCGCCAACGTGTGTACTATATATATACTTTTACATGTACATCACTGTATACATACGTATTTATATATTTATCCAAAAAAACGAATAAAAGTACACGTTCGTGCGAGACTAGAGGTCTCTGCCAACAACAGATAAGAAAATATTTATTCTACCGAAGAGCTCCGAGAACCGAACATCGAAAGAGCGTAACAGTCCGGTCTTGTCCACCCAACAAACGACGACGACGAAAAATCCTCGAGCCCGATACGAGTCAGCATGGCGATCGCCGAAAATTCGACGTTTATTTTCGCCAATGAGGGACATACGAATGAAAAATAAATACCAAGTTCAATGCATTTTCTCAAACGGTTTTTTCATCAAAAATCCAATGAAATTTAAGCTCTCGAGTACAATAATACGAAATAACAAAAACGTATGTATATCAAGGGCCAAAAATCAAAATAAACGATAAAATACAAAACGATTACGCGAAAATTTTGTGCGAGGACTCTGCGATTCGTTGATGTACCGGCGGATATTCCACAAAGCGCGGAGCGAATTCCGATCGAATTTTCGCTCATCGTCGCGCGAGTAAACTCTTAATTACGCCAAGACTTATATAAAGCTCCCACGCGTTAGAGCATCCCTTCCGAAGCCCCCCCCCCCCCCCCCTTTCGTTCCGTCAAAGAGAATAGAATTAACGAGCGTGTTCGTTAAAGATTTCAAACGCCACGAGCGGGTATTTCACGGTCCGAATTTCGCAGAGAGGTCCGCACTATTGACGGATCCGCGCTGTTTTGCCATTCAGACTCGAGAGCGCGAGATGCGAGAGGATGGAGATGAAATAGAGATGAAAAAGACGGCGATGGGAGAGAAACGAGAATAAAGAAATAGACGCGAGATGAGGAACGAGGGAAGGAAAGTTCTCTCGCTCGTGGCTCAGCTGTCAAAGTCGATCTCAATGAATAGAGTGACGTTACCAGGTGTCCGTTCGTAAAAGTTACGGCCGTGCGGTCAGTTATTTCCTTTCGGTTTGAATTCTTCGATCTCTGTCTTTCTTGCAACCGCGATGGAAAGCGTTCTAAACATATGACGCAAAACTGACACTCTCTCTCGGTAACATCTTCGTTCTTCATTTTCCTCTCGCACACATATGTGTGTACAACGAAATTCAAACGATTTTCTTCCGAATTACTCGCGGTCGGGACGCTGCTGCGTCTCTAGACATATACATGTATATACTTTAGGGTGTAAGTTGAAAGCGGGTGAACAAATGTTCACTTGGGTATGCGCCAAATCATTAGCTCAGAGTCTAAAAACAATGTTGGACATTTTTTCAAAATTTTCAAGTGCCATTAACCTCTGCCCAACATCGAGATGCTTTTCCTTACAATGTTTGGATGGACAATGGATGTTTGCACTTACAAGATTTTAACTCTTCGATCATTTTCAAACATCGGAAAACGTGTTTGAAAGAGGGGAAAAGATCAATTCTGATCTTTTCAAGACTTGAAAGAATTGGAGTCTAAAAGGTACGAAAATCTGATGAAAAATTTGAAAAAATTTCTAAGGCGTTGATTTTAGGCTGTAAACTGGTGATTTGGCGGGTACCCAGGTTGAAAAAGTCTGCTTGGGAAATAACGGACACCCTAATGTATGTGTACCCTGGATGCAGAATCCAGAGAGAGTGGACACACCGGCCTTACGCACTTTATCTTCTTTCCTCCCTGTCAAAGCTCCTCTGCTTCACCCCGTCGTTGTCCAAAGTCCTCAAGATCGAGATACAGAAGCCACGGAGTATTAGCGCACGCTTTCTCGCTCTCTTGGTCCATTTCTATTTAAAACTTAAGAATGGCGTTTTAACTACGGGTGGGACTCGAACGCAGTGTGTTTAGGGAGGAGATGAGCACGCGGACACCGGGAACGAGACGCAACCATGCACACCTCGGAGAGTGGAGAGATTCCTCGTTGCCACTTCCAGCCTCTCGCGCGATCTTAAAACTCTCACCGCGAGATGTCCTTTTTTTGTTTTTTTCTCTCATTTCGCACTCTCGCGAGATCAACGATGGAATTACGAGCTTCTAACGCCAAGTACCCCAAATCGCGCTCGTTGCTATACATTTTACTACACATTTCCGGCACGTTGTAGAAGTTTTCTTTGATTTTTTTTTTTTTTTGTTCATATTTCTTCATTTAAAAGATACTCATTTTCTCGGCCATTACAGGATTCACGTGACGGGCGATACGAGACCAAAAATGTTTGCAAAAATGTCATTTAAAAAACGTTCCTTTTTCGAATCGCTAAATTTTCCGGACACAGAAAATAAACCAACTTTGAAAAAACATTCCAAACATGCTGGTATTGTCGTTTGAAATAAAAAATTGCGTGAACATGAAATCATTTTTCCGAGACAAGCTTGAAAAGGTCAGCATTGTAATAAATAATTAACAAAGCTTTGAATAATTTTTATTATCAAAAATATCGGCATCGCAGAGTTGCTGCTTTTTCCTGTGTATTGAGAAAAAAAAATTCGAGTATAAAAATGAAGCAAAACCTACCGTAAATGAAAAGCGATTATGCCCGTTGAAAGTTTCGAAAAAATGTTATTTTCAAAAATATATTCACAAATATGGGTTTTTTTCTATGCGCATCAGCGTTTGCGAGTGACGAAACCCCGATGTGCGTTTAATACAAAGTCTCAAACTTCATTTTTTTCATTCCTACTTATTTTTCTTAAACTTTTTCTCATGTACGAATTTACACATGCGCGTATACGAGCGTAAACAGGAAATGGAACGGAGAACGATGCGTTTGGACAATTTGTTCCAACATCTGCGTTCTAAGGGCGCAACGGCAAGGCAGTTTCCACCACCGGGGAAGAGAACGCCGCGCTTTTTCGTCTTCTCTTTTGTTAATTTTTATTTTAGTGCTCCAGCATCCCAGGCTCAATCCCGAAAGCACCAGCAACCGATGCCTGTATGCATATATATACGTGTGCGTGTACTGCCCTCATCTAGCTGGGGGTCTTACTAAAACAGGCGATGCGTAACGATGCCACAGTAATTAAAAACGACCTTTCCAACCCCTCGACACTGTGGGACTTTGCTTTCGTAAATTCGACGCGCCGTAAAAGCGTCCCAGTACGCAAAAAAAGGCAAGAGAAAGAGGGGAAAAAGAGACACGGAACAGGGAAAATAAAAAATTCGGGTTCCGTGCGTGGAATCGCGGCGTTTTTAATTGAAAAAATTTCCAAGCGGACTTTTTATTTTTTTCGAAGAGGGCGGTACCTTCCCGTTCAATTAAAAGACAATAACGACGTGGGAAGGTAAAGAAGCAAATAACCATAAAGAATTTATGGTCGCGATATTTTTGCCCTCCTTTTTTTTGTTTTATAAATTACGACTTTCCCGTCTATGGAGATCTGCGCGAGTTACCGTTTTGGAATTTATTTTCTTTCGACGATGGAATATTCGTGAGAATTTTGCAAAAATCTGTAAATTTCATGAATATCGAATGTAGTTTATGCGAAAGGGAATTTCGAGAATCGTTTTTCCATTTTTTGTTTCATTTTCTCATAGTCTTTTTTTGGATCAAGGGTCGATTTAAATTTAAAAAATTGAACGCATATTACGCGGTTGTAGAAGTGGAAACGGTGCGAGAAAGAACGGACATTCTTCGTATCAGTCGTCCTACGTAGACGTCAACGTGCCTTGCATTCCGGTTTATCGCGTACCGAGAGAGCGGACACCAGAGATTGAGATCGTATTTCCGATACAATGAAACTGAGACATCGCTTCTCAGGCTTAACCTGAGAAGAGAATGATGGGCTTACGAGCTAACATTCCTCAATTGAGGCCCACCACACTCCGTTTCCATAGAGGGTGATTCACATTGTAATTGTAATTGTAATCAAGTATCGAACTCGGAAACTCCGGAAACTCTTTTTTTGACGATATTCCGAGCAGAATTGTTCGGCCGTTCATTTATTTGTGTATTTTTCTCAAATAGTTTCCAAGCATGTACAGCACGTACGAACGTCTCGATAAAACCTAAATGGAATGAGAATTTCGCGTGCTCAACGACACTATAAAAATCTGGAAAAAAATCAATCTTGTCAAAGATTTCAAGCCCAATAATTCTCGATAAAAACATTATAACTTTTCGAAATTTTATTTTTCATGCGTTTCTACGTGAAAGCTCAAAAAGCACATAGTGCATGATCCGAGGGAATCGAAATTTATTATTTTAAGAAGAAAAAAATTGTTAATTGAGGAATTGAAAAAAAAATGGATACACTTCATTACGATGTTTTTCATTTTAGAAGAATAATTCTTTTTCACGAAGTAAAAGCGCAATCAATTTTGCGTTTATGAAACCGAATGATAATCTTTTTTTTCTCGACATGGACACGGTTTTTTTCCGCGGAATCTATAATTTCCCGATGAACGCCGGTTTTTCATGAAAAATTTCATAATATCTCGATTAAAAAGCATTGCCCATGACCGTGGGATTTTCCTCACCGGAAGCCGAATAAAAATAGTCGGCCATCCGACAATTATCACTCTGTACACCTTTCCCTCGCCGCATCTCACCCCATCCTCATTTCTTTTTTCCCTCAAGATTACTTTTCTTCGATTTGCAGCTATCCTCGCCGATCCTCGGCTATCGATTAATTAGAATATAGCTGATGGAGTTTTCATTTCGTCTGCAATATATCTCTACATAAAACCGTAGAAAAAAACGCATAATCCGCAATCCGAGGGGATAGAAATGGATCGTCGTAAGAAGAAAAGAGATGAATCGACGAATTAAAAAAAAAACAATTTTCATTTCGATATTTTTCATGCTATATTTTTTATCGATTAAAAGAGGTCCAACATTTTCCCACTCGTTTTATCAATTCCAATGACCATTTTTGAAATAATTTCTCCTTTATTTGCCAATTTGATGAATAATACGCCACCCTGAGCTGTTAATTATATCCCCTGTGCCTTTCGGGCTTTTGTGCATAAACCAAAATCCATGCCTCTTCTCCCAGCCATTTCTATTTTCCGCTATCGGTTTTAAACTGCAGAGTTCGGGGGTGGTCCGTCACCGACAGGAATTTATGGCTCGTGTTTACAATGCGCTACGGTGGTTGTACCTTCCACCTCTTTTCATCTCGCCATTATTCGCTCGGTCAGTACAGAACATGAACAAAATAATTAACGTGATCCTGCGCACACGAGTCGACCGCCGGTTGGCCAATTTTCAGTTTTTTTTTTTCATTTTTGGCGCGGGGGATTTGATTCTTCCTTTCGCACCCTTTTATCCCCCTCATCTTTCTTTCTCTCTTTCCTCCCTATGGCTGACTTTCCAACGCTTATTTTCAGGTGAACATGCGGTACCACACATGTTCATATACATGCATATGTCTATGCATCTATGAATATATATATATATATACAACTTGTGTATATATATATATATATATATATGAATATGAAAACCACATATACTGCAATCATTAATAATCAGGAGAACACACGATATAACGAAGTTGTGGCAAACGAGATCGATGGGTTGTCCATAGCGTTGGACGGACGAGTGGCCGGATTATCTCCTGTCAATTCTACTGGCAGTGGAAGCTGCGGCCCAGAATTCAATACCGCGAGCGAAAAACAAATCCAAAATGGAGGCAGGAAGATCGGGAGGACGATCACCGGCACACAAACGAGTCGAAAGCGAAATAATTTTTTCGAAAAGTGACAAGGAGGGCGTGACCTGAGATGCAAATGTTCGACATTAGCGAATATTTCGAAGAAGAAGGACACGAACGAGAATGAAAATAGAAGGATATGCGACAGTGAGGATGTGAAAGAACGAGAAAGAAGTAAGAAGAAATGGGAAAATGAGTGAGGAAAAAATGAAGAGCTGGAAAGAAAGGGTAGTGGAGATAAAATCCAGAGAAGAATCAAGGTATTCTTTTATGCGGAAAAAGAGGATCCTTCCTCTTCGTTCCTCTGCATCCCGGTCCATGGTCGAAGGAGAACAAGAGGGGGTGGTCAGGGTGGAGGCTGTGGAGGAACGACAGCAGGGAGAGTTGAGGGAATACATATACGCGAGGCCACAAATTTGTCGCGTCACACGTAACATCCTCATCCTTTCCTCTGCATCCCGGCCCTTCGCTACAGTTGATGGTCCATGGCACGATGATCGTTCGTTCTGCCGCAGATTAAAAGCTGCATTAGGCATCCCGTTAAGCTCTCCGGCACGGTGGAACACGTAACCACGCCAGCATCCATGGTCCTACAATAAGTAGGCTGTGCTGGACCGAGAGAGACACGCGCGCACACTCTCAGAGGTACGAGGCAAAAATGCAATTTGCGGACGACCCCGTTTATCCCGCATCGTGGCCACGAGGCACTCTCTATCTATACTCTGCCATCACCGCGAACGAAAATTCATCCCTGTACGAACCAGCCCTCATTTCCCTCCTACAGTTGCGCCCGTGAAACCTAAGGGAGTGCACGGGGTTCACGCGGTATTACGTTTAGAAATTTTTTTTTTCTTAGAGCTACAAGGACCTTAGGAATAAAAAGAGTCGTCTTTTTCTTCGAAAAAGACTCTTTCCAACCGCAGAATCGAAGGAAGTATACGAAAGTCTCACGGGTGCCACGAACCGTCGTTTGTTGGCGAACTTTTGTTATTTTTTTTTTGGATAATTACACCCGATAAAGGGGTGAGCAAAAAGTCCATGGTATTTGAAACAAACTAGCATGGTAAAACATAATATAGTTATCATAACTATATTCTAGTAAACAAGCTACAATAATATGGTCGGGCTGAAAACAATTTCACGGTAAAATTAAACACAACATTTTTTGGACTACGAAACCATATGCCATTTGAAAATTGACTATTTGATATTGTAATAAGACGAACGATAGTGATATTGTTATTTCAAATAAAATTGAATAATCACTTAAAATTGAATAATCACTGTTATTATGCAAGCTCTATGCACGTGCGATATTGTTGAAGAGCTCTACTGAGATGATGCTGACCGCGAATCTGCGTTAGGGGGATGAAAACTTGAGGGTTTTTTATAAAAAATTGAATGAAGGATCAAAACCGTATTTTTTGAAACATTCTCCGGCAATACTTTGCGCGATTGATAATTGCCCCACTTGCAATAAACTTTGTCGACTGTACAGTTACGCGTATTTTTTCAGTCAGTCTGTATATCAGATCGCTTTACCCGCTGAGTGAAAGAAAAAGAGTTCTTCCACCTTTGACGACCTCTCGCGACGTGTCCGGTTGCCTTGGATCAAATAATATGCTGGAACAAGTGGAGAGATTGGACAGAGAAATGTATAGCTGTAACCAGAGTCGAAACGCTCCAGCAACAGCGAGACCGAATCCTCTCTCTTTTCTATCTCGTCCCCCATGCATTTTACACTAGCGCAGGTGTGTAATTTCATATAATTATTTTGCTCGCTATTTAATCACCCTAATGTAGCCTTATAAGGGATCAAAAAAATATGTACATGCTTTTAACCTTCCTTGTTTAATTCCGGATGCTGGCCTCGCGTACGATCGGAATATTCGTAATATTAATACGATCGGAATATTTATAAATAATCGTAAATTTTTCTCCAACGAAATTAAGGCTCGTGCAAAAGTTTCAAGGCCGTTGAATTGATCGTATCAATTTAAAGTGGAGTTTGGCCAGAGTGCGCGATCTTCCTCCAGCTTCCTCTTTACATCCTACGTCTATCTTTTCCTTTCCCATTTCTCTCTGCCTCGATTTTACTCTTATGTATAATCCGGCGCACTCTGGTGGAGCGAGATTTCGAAATATATATAACCGGTGCGCTTGTCTATGTATGTTAGCAACCTCGAGCTTAATTTGGTACCGACTTAACCCCCAGATTAGTTTCAACACTTGAGACTACGCGGTCTTGGCTCCTCATCCCTTCTTCAACATACACCGGATGCTCTCCCCAATCCCTTTTATACTTTGCGCCCTAGTTTCTTGGCTTTTCTTTTGTTTCTCCAATAAAAATCTTCAATGAGTTTTTCAATAATTTACGAACGAAATCCGTCTTGCGCACCGACGTATCATCGTCCATAATCTTTGCAGATTTTTTTTCATCCTTGATGTTCTCTCGCAATTAATCGAGGCAATTTTGACTTCTGCGAAATATTAATGAAATGTACGTTGCGCTTTGAAAGATTTTGAAAAAAACATTGGCGAAAAATTGCTGCAACTCGGGAAAGTTTTCAAAATTTGTGTTACCAAAAGGTGGTAGCTGCATTTCTGTCGAATATCGTTCGAAAACGATGTTAACATCGAAGAGATTCATCAAACGTTTTTTTGCACGATTTCTTTTTTGTCCTTTATCGGAACAGTTTGTACAACTTTATATTTCCCAAAAGTTTATTTTCCGATCGGCCCCAGTGTGCCTAACCATCATCAGCATCAGCCCAACCCATTATTTTCGGAACAAAAAGCTTTGTTATCCACTTTTTTCTTTCCCAACCGATTTTCGCATTATCCGAAGTTCCGGAAGTACAACCAACATTCACGACTGCGTATCCATGATTAATTATGAATTTGTTTCACGGTCGGATGGTCACTCACCTCACGATATTTTTTCCAAGGGAAATTCGGCCAACGAACCCGCCATGAAATTCACGCGAGATTCACGAGCTTGCAGGGATGGAAAAAAAATGCACGATTTCGAGAAAGAGCAACTGCAATCCGCAATGTACAAAACATCACACTTAACGTCGAGAGAAAGACGAGAAGGAGAGACTTATGCGATATAATACGTGCGATCATACTCTCGTACAGGTATGTTTGTGCAAGAGGCGCGCGGGAAGGATAGGGGGTGATTGAACGCGCGAGGATCGATGGCGCGCAATCAATCATGCAAATTGGCGATTCGCGACAAAATCTCACAATCCCGTTTAGGATTCCGTATGGTAATGCCGTTAATGCACGACACGCACGCGATAAACCCAACGCGTATACACACACTCAAATTCGCAACCACATTCATCCCCTTCTCATCTGTTTCATCCCTTCGCACCTTGTTATCTCTCTCTTCCGTTCTCTCTCTCTCTCTCTGCATGTTTATCTCTCTCTCTCTCTTACGTATAATCCATGTCAGCCTCTGTACTCTTTTCTCGCCAACAATCGGCCAAAGGCTTATCCTCTCTCGCTCTCGTCGATCAACGAGAGCATCAGAAAATTCGCAAATCCTCCCCTGACTTCTCCTCTCACGTTGCGCTCTCTCAACGCCCCGTTTGCTATCGCGCCACGTTTATTCAGCCTCGATTGTTTATTAACAATTATTCCGTACCGATCTGATGCCTCAACACACGTGTGATCGGCCGATCGAATGCGCCTTCTCTCTCGCTCTCTCTCTCGCGATCTCTCGCATACACATCAATTGAGATAAAAGTGAATAGCCCGGAGGGATGAGAGACGCGAATCGAAGCATGGAAATATCGGGAGAAGAGTGTTTATGAAGCCGCGGTCAGGTTGCCCATTCGCTCGCACGTGTCGCGGTCCCTTTCTCGTTACACACATATTTTACGACTCTTAACACATTCTCCGTGTGTGTACACACTCACCCCGCACTCGGCTGGCAATGAGGTTGATGACAATGAACGATGATTGTGAATTTGCGCGAAATTATTACGCGAAGAGCGAAAAAAGGGCCAATGGGGGATGAATCGAAATAACCGGAATTTATGCTTTTTTTCTTGTTTACGAACACACCGACCGGTGATTGTTTCCCATTGAAACATCGACAAACGCTCGCGTGATTTTTCAAATTGAATTATAATATCGGATTGCAAATTTCTCTTTCGCAATTTCTCCAGGACGTCCAGGAGGAATTTTGGTTGTTACGAATTCAAATGTATCGAATCGGAATTAGGCCGAACGACGATTGTGAAATTTTCCTGAATTACACACGGGGCGAAAAAAGACCGCTGATCAACCCCCACGACAGACAGTTGGACGGCAGAATTTCCGTCATTTTTTTACGAAATCATCGAGCATCGATTAGTTTTCCTCAAAAAATTATTAAACCTCGCGAATAATTTTTCAGTCGAATCGAAAGCTTTTTCAATATTCCAAGGCCCGTCGTCGGCACCAAGTTTCGATATGAACTCTCGCGAAAAAAAATCTTTGATCGCGTTTCGCACTCAAATTTATCGGATATACGGTAAAACTTGAAGGACAGAGGCCTGATGTTTCGATCGAAATTTCGTTAGCGCAGGAATGACCAACGTGAAAAATAAAAAATGATGATTCGGTCGGATAAAAAAAAACGAATACCGTGTGGTTGAAAAAAGAGTATGTATACATATATATATATGTATAAAAACCGCATGTGTGTACCATGCATGGGTGGAATCAGGGGTGGAGGGTGCGTAGAGTACATTGCATAGAGAATCGAGATGAATAATAGTAGAACGAGTAGCGTTGCCAACGAGCTCCATCACTTTCCCGTCGACGTTGGGAGGGTGATGCCACCCCTAGCACCGACACCAGCTTCGCTATGTACATGGAGTATTACTCACATTTACATGTATATATGTATATATTTGCCGTGTGTCCTATACCACTGCTGCTCGTGACGCTCCAGCCCGCCACCCCTAGGGTATTAAATCACTGCCGACTCGAGCTGCTCGCGGAACTCGCGAATACGTTCGTGCTGTGTACCGGAATAGTGGATAGAGTTCGAGAGTTTGAGTATGTATTTTCAAGTGTGTGTGTGTGTGTGTGTGGGTGTGTGTGACAGAGAAAAAGAGAGAGAGAGAGAGAGAAGATGTTACTGCATCGTCGACTATACAACCCCCTGGGCCATCGTTGTCCATTCGCAAGAGATTTTCTATGCGCTTGAGCGACGCAACGTTTCTAATAAAATTCAATGTTTCGCATATCCACGAGATATGGGTATTACGATTCGCGTAAAGCGATCGCATCGGAACGAAGCTCACGTCGAACGTCACGGGAAAAAAGTGACATTTTTCAAGTACCATTATCGCGTGATTTTCACGACGGTCTTGAATCGTTACACCTTTTTGAAAATTTCGATCGATGAGCGTTTTGAAAATTTTCGGAAAAGAAAATTCATATTTCCCGAGAGTCATTTTAACATCTCATGATCGTCGAATTTCTGTGAATTTCGAATAGTCTTCTGCCGCTATATCGTTGTATAAAAATCATGCACTTGATGGAAAATGCACTATGGACCTGGAGCCTTGTTCGAGATGGAGCCGAATTATCGTGGGAACCATTATTATTCAACCGCAATCGCGCAACCAAAGGCATACAATTTTCAATAAGGGGAAATGAGAAGGATGCTCATAAATAAGTAATATCGAGCGTCATATATCCCGAGGATCGGCAAGTGACTCGAGGGGCTTGTGGAGTAAATATCTGTGCCACAAAACCCTCTAATCCATACCCTTTGCGAGTCCGCATCCCCTTTCCTAATGGGGCTTTTACGCTGACGAAACACTGCAAATTGCTGGCGCCCCCTCGTCCTTTAATACACTCGCGCACAAGCACACGTACGCGAACCTGTTCCACCACCGCCGGCCATTGTCACCCGAAAATCCAGATTCACGATCACCCCTTCGTTCTCACACCGTTATCCATCAATTTAAACAACATTCAATCGAATTAATTATCGCGCGTTGTTAATTACCGCATTCGGCCAATAAAAATGCGTCCCTCGTCTGCGAGCGATGTTTACAGAGTGAGCGAGAGAGAGAAACGAATGACGACTGCGAAGGGAGCACCCGGGGATGAGAATATAAATGGGCAAAAAGGCATGAAGGGGATGAAAACCTACAATCACACGTTCGTGAGAGTTGAGAGGATTGTAGCGGCGGCTCGCGCAGTTTGCAACTGCGATATAAAATTTCTGAAGCATCGAACTCGAGCAACATTCGTCTGAAAAATTAGGACCGGATAAATAATTGTATCGTTTTCGTGATATAATTATTTATCACAACGGTTTCGTTGTTTCAGTTTACCTGCGTGAATAAATTCAATCCTGCGCGTGCGGAACTTGGCCAAAAGGGAAAAAACATGTTTCTCAGGCCAGAGGGCAGTGGACGCTCAATCGTAGAAGACGAAACATTTTACGGAATTCCGGACTCACCTGAAACATAAATGCCGAGATATTTGGTGAGAATGTGTCAATGCCGAAAAGTTGTACATGAATATATATTTACGCGAATTATAACGTCTTTCTGTGGAGGATAAAAAAAAACTTGGTGTTTTCTACCGCTGCGTACGTCAGACTTTAATAATCTGCCAAAAATCGAAAACTAAAGATATCTCGATGAACCAAGCGGCGTTTTGAAACTTCAACAATCGCCCGGAGCGTTTGCCGTAATCAGAGAAAAAATAGCGAGCATTTTAGTGATTTGAAGCAATAAGCAAAAAATTGCGAAAAATTGTCGGTCTTAAAAATCGAATTTTCCCGCTAATTTATTTTTTGATCGGAATCAAAAACGGGTGTTTCTCAATCAGCGAATAAATTTGACAGTCTCCGGATTTTGACAGATCAAATTACATGAAAATTTAAGGCACTGCAGCGCAATCGTGCGGTCAGGGGTGTGAGAGCGAGTACCCATCCTTGGTAACATAAAAATTTGATCTCTAAATGAGGTTGCGAAAGCGGAGATAGAAGTTTTTTACAACAAGGTGCGATGAAACCTGAGCGACCGAGAGAATAAGCCAGACACAGAATGATTTTGCAGAATCCTCCAGTGGATATTTTTAATACAGACTGTAAAATCTCTTCCGCCCACTGCTGGATATCTCTCTCGCGGTACATGGAAATGTTCGAAACTTGTAATTACAGCTAGGCTATATAATTGCTCTTTTAATTACACTCTCGTTTTAATTCCTTGCAGAGCAGGAATCCCCGTCTTTTCTTGGCCATCTTCCCCTCTTCTCCTCTCCTATTTACTCTCTCACTCTCTCTCCCTTTTTCTTTCACGGTACTCGTACACCTCGGGGCTGCATCTGAGAAGATGAGAAGCTAAGAAAACACGAGACGAAGGATTCTGCAATCTCCGCGATTAACGAAAAGCAACAGCAGCAGGGACCAAGCAGCTCAACCCTCTCTAGCTCCCTTGCCCTTTATTTCCATACTTGAAAATATATATACGTGTCAGGAGGGCAGAGCGAACAGTATCGCCATCTTCTGGAGAACGATGAGAACTGTAAATACCGGGATCACGGAAGGCCGCAAAGATCGAAACCCCGCTGACGTAAAGAGAACACTCTACGTGTAAGGTCGTGTGACATCTTGAATCTCGAAAAAAAAAAAAAAAATTGATTGTCTCAAAGATAAGGAATATCACGTTGAACAGGGAGTTCCAGAACTCGAACTCTAAACCATTCGATGTTAAAATCTACACGGAATTCCCAGTCAAAAAGTGTTTTCGTATTTTTTGATACCACCGAACCCTGACGAGTTATTAATTTTTCAAAGTTTGCTCCAATTGGAAGCTTCGATTAGGCGAATAATGACGATTAATACCTCTGCAGGGATTCGCCGGGTTAAAAAATGCTCATCGACTTGTCGACTGAAAATGTCACGACCGCCTTTAGCTGCGAATTGTGTACACAAAGTTCTGGGACACCCTGTATACTCTAAATGTTCTAAATGGTCTATGGAGAAGCATTCTAAGACTCCCGGTTGAGCTCGATTACGAAGGCGGCGCGAGGAATTTCTCCCTGGCAATTAGCGAATCCGCGAGAACGTTTGAAACTCGGTCGAATGCATTTACTTAGCGTGATCGAGTTAGCGTAGACGCTCGAAGAATCCTCAGACGAGGGGGAGTAGAAAAGTCGAGATTGAAAGGTGTAGCAATCGTGCGTACACAGGAATTGGTATTAACTCGAACTAGCTGGGGTTTTGCATCTCAACGCATTTCTCGCTCGAGCGTATCAACCGCAAATGAGGTGAATTAACACTGAGTTTAACTCACACTCGAATTCTTCGATCGCTCGACACTCATCAACTCACATTTTGCTAATCTTTCGTAAAACCATTTCCGTCTACTTACATAGCCACTGAAAAAAAATTCAAAAAAAATCTAGAGTCGTATTGAAAACGAAAGAAACGATTCAATTTGACGTGGAAGGAAAAGAAGTTTCCTGCACGTTTGCACCATTTTTTTTTAATTTTACTTGAATTTTTTACTTGGAATCTTCATTCCATTTCGTATTTGTTGAGATTTCAAGTGACACGAATCGTTGACGTCTTGAGAAATAACTTTTTCGACCAGGTTTTGTGGTAATTTCCGTCAACATGCCGCAAAGTACCAAACCGTTGAATTTACGACAGCGACGAATCGAGTCAGAAGTAGTCCAAATTAGCAGCATATTTATTATATACACACACGCGCGAAGCACAGTTAGCACGATCGTGAATAGTTTCGCCAGCGGGTTTCGGCAGTGTCTTTAACAAGAAACAACTCTAATGAATAATCGTACGGATAAAGTACATATCTGATGTCCCTGCAGATGGTAAAAATGAAAGAAAATATTTTCGCATATACATACGATATATATACGCATATATACTTTGTATACATGCATGGTCTAATGGAAGTTGCTGGAAATTCCAAAAGTCGCGTTAGGTCGTATGTTTTAGGTGAACAGGCCAAGAGTTTGGGGTACGAGATGTGCAGAAAAGGGTAAAAGGTATAAGGGAAGGACCGCAGGAGGTAAAACAGAAATTCTCTCTTCCTTCTGCTCTCTCCTTCTTTTCTTTCCCCTCTTTCCATCTCCGTCTCTCTCAGACCCTTGTGCTAAATCTCCCTTGAGGGTAGCGAGTCATCCACTCGTGCACACTTCCGGTTGGTTATTTATGAGGCGTTGGAACTTTGCCTGTGTGTGTGTGTGTGTGTCTCTCGTGTGCTCCCGCTCGAGCGACCAAAACTTGGCGCAAACTAGACTGCCTTTATTCCAAACCTACGGAAGTTTAATGCACGAGGAAGGCAAATAAGAGAAAAAGAGGCAGAGAGGGAGAGAGAGAGAGGAAGAAGACGAATACCAGCTGGGGAACGGTGGAAAATAATTCAATATCGATGAGGCAAGAAATGACCTGGTGAGATAATTTTTAAACTCGATCTACAAATTTTACGTTTACCGGGTATCAAAAAGTCATGTTTTGACGTCGTCAATCACTCTCCCGAAGCATCTCTCCGGAGAAAACGTAAACCTTTATTGTATTTAATTAAAATTGGTGTGCTCATCTTGAAGAAGAAGCGATTGGGATATCGAAATTTGGAATTCTCGTTGAATTCTCCCCGTGAATCACCCACTCGCTGTTTAAACTTTTTCAATGCAAAGACAACGCCATGTGTACGTCGGGTTGAATATAATATCGAAAGCCAAGTCGCATATCGAACAGGTAACTCCCAGAATAGAACGAAAACTTAGTTCGTCGTAAAAGTACGATTTCTGTTCATGAATATGCGATTAGAGTCTCTCTTCCTCGTTGTCGTTGTACATAAGCGAACTTTAAGCACAGGCTATCGAACGAAGCAATAAAGACATGATGTACGTTCCCTCCTGGCGCCCGGGAAAATGGTTGTGCCTTAGTTTACCACGAGCACCGATGGGAAAATCATACGGAGTCTGAGAAACGAAATCTGTTAGTCTGATCAGGATCTGATCATATTGCGGTAGCTCATAGCGCTGATCCTCTCGAAGGAAAAAGGAGAAGATTAGTCCGGTTAGCGATAAACAACGTTAGTTTCATTCAACTTGGAATCACGCAAAACTTTGTTGTCCGGTAAAACCCCTTAACCTAAAATACATTCTGTGTTATCTCATCAAGAGCGGTCAACCGTAGGGAGAAAGGATTACCTCTGAAACCTCCTAATGGTGTTATTCCAACTAAAGGCGTGATTCAAAGCAGAAGACTTGATCGGTCTTGCTCAAACCACAGCTCAAGTTGTATCAGGATTAAAAACATATCGATTTTTCAACACTTTCCTAATCTAAATCTCAAGTCGATCATAATTGTCTCGTCTTTGACCGAGGGTTTGCAAAAATCTAAGCGAATTGCCTGGGAAAAGGGCCATGTATCCTTTCGTCCTTTTGGACGAATCCAAAAGGTGAATGAAGATGAAGCACTAGAAACAGGTCCGATCCTTAGACTCGGTCAAATGTGCTCTTTTCCTTGGACGAACCTCGATCAACACGCACTCAACGTTTGTTCCAGCCAAGTTGAAGTCTCGCTAATTTATCGCAATTCGACTGTCGAAACATGTACCAAACGACGAAACGAATGACATCGAGGTAAGACTGGTCGGTCGTCGGCATTGACGTCAACTACCAGCGATGTGGATTATTCCGTTAAATTCCTATGCAATGCGCCTACCTTTGCTCCAAGTTCCCATGCTTAAGAAACCGATATACGACAGATGCTCGGTATGATACTCGATCTATATGTTGGTGACGTATGAACCCATATCCATGGAATATTTATGCCAAATGCTACGTACCGGCTATATTCAGGTCTTACGTATGTGTATATATAAGCTGTAACCGAAGGCAGAAGGAGTTTGCTGTCGCTGGGGTAGCGTTAGGGGTCGGCCGGTATAGTGTAGGTCAAGCATGAATAGTTGATGGGTGAACGGTGGGCTCGACTTAACCGCAGACATCGGGTCTCTAGAGCGCGAGGCTCTCCAGTACAAAACGACTATAGCGTCTCGACGTTTCAGTTCACGATGTTATACATACACATTCAGCTTGCCTGGCCTCTAACCCTGCCAACGGGGGATTGCAAAGCCCTGTTCCCTGTTTGCTTTCACTCTCGCACTCCCTTCTCTCCCATTCTTACTCCAGCACGATACACCTTAACCGCACGTACTGATACAGCCAACTATTAGGACAATCAGAGCAGTTATTGACCAACCCCCATTTACCAGTGATTGACAGACGATGAGGTAAATTACCCTGGATAAAACTCGTCACAATGTACGAGCATGCCTGTTGTCACGGATGTTTTTGCTGCAAAGTCACACTGCTTTCAAGAAGGTAGAGGTTGGACGCGAAAAGGTGTAATTAAGAGGGTGTAATCATGTCCAAAGGCCAATTGAATCATTAGACAAGCTCCACGAAAGTTGATGAATTACCTTGGATACAAATCGTTGCCCAAATGATCACGCATCTTTTTATTATGTTTTTCGATTAATTGACGACCGTTTCGGCGGTACTTTCCTCCCCTCTGCACGGACGGTCACATCCTGAGTCTTTTTATGTCTAAAGTATTCTGTTCTACTTGTGGATCGTCTTTGAGAATTCCATCTAATAGGAACTAATGAGGAACGTTTGGTTTTCTTCCTCTTAATTGTTTGAAAACTGCCAATGAGTGTGACCTTGGACTGGGAGCTTGGAGTATTACGAACCTTGCAGATTCTCGCGATGAATCTTTGATTCAATTTCCTCGGAGGGGTCGTACACGACATAACGGCAAGTGTGTTACCACCATGAGAGTCACGGGGTCTGCCACGTTCTGCGTGTATAATATAGTCATATTTTACGAAAAGGAAAATCGAGGGGTAGATATATACAGAGTTCGTTATACCGGTTAACCCGGTAATTAATTTATCGCGCGCAATCTCTCGCACTTTATATCGCTACTGTTTCGACCCTCTTCCCAACCCCTACTTTCCATACACCCCGATGTCAATAACGACTGGTAGAGCTTTAGCTGTTCGCCTCTACCCCCTTTTGTTGCCTTCTCGTTTCCCTTCATCCTCGTCTATATACAACCCGAACGTACAGGTTCGAATGAACATTTTGAATCTGTACGTGATGCGTACACACGCTATTAGCCCGGTCAATGGCACGTGCCAGACATAAACCAGGGGTGTTGATGAACACGCGGAAAATTTTCATGCTCATTTTCCACCTGTGTAATTGAGTGATAATCATTCCTTTTCTGTTAATAAATCAATGCAGAGTCGACTCTTCACGAATTTTGATGAAAATTATTCGTTGCGATAGATAACGATGAAATATTTGTCACTGACATTTGCTTAGTTATGCAGCATTTTCGATTAAGTTTCAAAGATGAATACTGTTTTGAATATTAAAATAGTTGTAGCAGAAATTAAAAAAATCCAGGAATTTAAGATTTAAAGCTCAAAATTATGCTTATGTGAGAAGATAAATAAACAATGACGATAGTTTTATATAGAAATTTTCCCTACATAATTCAGCAGAATCTTTAACAGACAAGGGTAGATGATAGGATTAAGGTGGTTCCCTCTGATCGTAAGTATCGTGAATCGAATTACAAACGTGAGATGATCGGCTTTTATTAAGTAAGCTAACAGTGATAAGACAGTAATAATCGTGTTTTATGAACCCCCGTGATCCTATCCCATCCAAGCCACGCTCGGCAAAGAGGATTTGGCGTTTTACAATGGCTGAAAAAATACGATTTCCACTTGTTTCATAATTATTGCAAAAAAAGGCAAATAGAATTATTTTCATGTATGACAGCAGCTCTATCTTCTACATTCGAGCAAATTACCTTACTTATTTCGCAAATTGTCTTACTTTGCATCTTGCCTGATCACGGAAATAGTTATTATCATAGTACTCTGACTACCCCAATAGCAGTCTTTTGTTACTCAAATCTTGTTATTTTGGAGAAAAAAGATTGTTAATTTCGCACTCTTCCGCACTTTCCTTAAGGGAAAAGCGACGATAACAAAGAGCTCAAAAAGGAAAAACAACGAAAATGGCTTCAGCACTGAAAAATCATTATTCCGACCTACGTTTATCGCATTTTCGATTTATCGTCGAAGTGATGAAAACGAGTTGACGATAAAGGAGACATCGCTATCGGATTGCGATTACTTATTGACGATTTGGTTCGAAAGGGGCGTAAAGAGGAAAGGGTAGTTGTGAAGGGTTGAAGATAAAATGAAATTGTGCTCGTGGTGTCAGAAGGGTAGGAAAAATGCGTGAATGAGAAAGATCGAGTATTTCAGCATTGCATATAAATGATGGACAGACACAGAGAATAGTGTGAGAGAGAGATGAGGGAGAGCAAATGAGAGGAATGGGAAAAGCAAGGGAGGGGCGCGAAATTGCGGAACTGCCTAAATTTAATGTAGAGCGAGATAGGAGCTTAAGGGAGATTTCGAGCACGGTGTACGTATATATGGCGTATATAAATGCACACAAACTCAAACACACATATATACAGGAGTAAAGTGAGATTTTCGTTGTATTTTCCACCAGCGGCTCGTTGGAACGACAGCAGCAGCAATAGTGAGCATTCTCGCGTTTCGTGAAATCACAACTCTCCTCCGGTGTGTTTCCGGTTGTCCCACCCAGTATACACATATATACATATCACTTGTACACCGAAAAATCCACACGCCATTAACCACAGCCCTTATCTGGCCGCAAAAACAACGAGCTTCAACCCCTGCCACAGACCTTTTCACTGCTTGCCATCATATTGGTGCTCTAAAAAGACAGAGGGAGAAAGAAAGCACAAAAAAGGACAGAAAAAGCTGTAGCGGGGATTTCGACTTGCGTGACAATTCTACGGAAAAAACAAATCTCGAGGCATATTCGCAATCAAGTTTGATGAGATAAGAAAAAAAACAAGATTTAGGGACTCTACACACGCACGAAATTTCCGCAGGAATAGTACTCTTCTTCCTCGAGTTGTCATCTCAATATACTCTATTGTTACCGGAAAACATTTTGCCTGAATATTAAACGGCACGGTTTTTTTTAAATAACCTTTGATTGGAAAAAATTCAAACTGGATGAAATTACATTCGCAGCCTCCGGTCTTGGAGCAATGGAAGAATCAGTGTTACGTTTTTTTCAAGGTAGAAACACCGTGTTAGATGGCCGGAACAATTCGATAGATTGGTTACCTTTCCACTCCAGCCACGTTTCGGTTTTCAATCGGTTGAGCTTGCATCAAGCCTCTCCTTGCGTGTTGGAGATACGGATATGATCGTTTGAAAGGATGCTCCTGTGCGTGATGCATGTGCACATATTTTCCCGCACACATATCCAGATGTACAGGATATTCCAGATTTAATTGTCAATAATTTCTGATTGAAACCGGGTATGAAATTCTGCATCGAAAACTCTTTGAACTCTTTTTGATTTGACGAACGACTGCTGAGTTTATCGATCGATATAAATCGGACAATATTGCCTCAAACTTTGACAATTAATGAACCCATTAGGGTTTCATCGTGTGAAAAAACAGTAAAGTAGTTTTCGACTCGGAATTTCATGACAAATGTAACGTTGAATTATTGACGTCGAGTTCTGTAAAACCCTGTACCCTGGTGCCTACTAGAGGCGAGGAATGATGACGCACGTGGCAAGTGAAAAGAGACGAAATTCGAACATCGCACGGGGGGCTATGACATTTTGCATTTTCTATCCCGCAATTAGCGCTTCAACGTATGTGCAATGCTCAGAAGCTTTCTGCCTGCGTTTCTCTTTACAGCGTTAAACGTACACGCGGATATGTTCCCACGAATACCCATGATTTTAGACGCGCGTATTCTCGGGACTGCATGAGGAAATGCAGCCCAATTCGACGCTGTTGACCATACTCTGTTCCATCAAAAGCGGTCCCGTACAATTTATTCCAAATGGAATCGCTTTTTTCCAGTTTTTCGTATCGGAAGACATATTTCTAGACTGAACCTTCTTACTTTCAACGAAAACGAGGAACCATTCCTCGTTGAAAACCAGCCAGATACGCGGATTCCAGTTTGAACGAAATTTTCGGAACGATGGAACAGAGCTAGATGGAGTGAGTATTGCTACATTTTAGGCAGAAAAATATCTTGGAACGCACTTGAGAAACAGAGAGATATTTGAGTTTTAAAATGGGGTAGAAAAAATGAGGGAAGTTTCCATGAAATTTGAATAAAGTTGTACCCAGGAGCATGTCCAATCGAGTCAGAGTACCTCATGTACGTTTGACAATGTCTGCCACAGTGCACGATAGATAAATTTAGCGTAAATAGCGCGGGAACATTTGCGTTCAGCCCCCTGTCGCTTTCTCTACCACCCGTCTGACGCAGTGCAGAGCGGTATGGTGGCTCACCACACACGAGTACATCACACTCATGCTCCAGGATGTATAAGCGATTCGAAAATACGTGAAACATGCGAAAACGCAAAACGGACGTGATTCGCTCGCCCGGAACGGAATTTTCGAAACGGAATTTCCACTTTTTGACTTCAATGTATTCCATCAGGTCAAGTTGGCTGTTCAGAGATGACAAAAGTTACCACTCAACCTACTACCCACTACCAGATCTCATTTTCTTTGCACCTTGGACAAGGCACTGTATTTTGAATTTACGATCAATAGATCTGATTGTCAAATAGGTCCAAAGTTCCGCTACCAGGAAAGTATTGAAGTTAGATGAACAGACCAGCACTGCGGACTTGACTATCAAAAGCAGACATCTTTTAGGACCCGATCTTGAAAAATATTGCCGTTTCCCAATGTGTTTTTTGCGTATTCAGAGCAGGAACATGTTCAGCGTTTATCAGTTACAGCCAAACTCTTCATGGGACTGCTATTCCTGTTATTCAAGGTCATAGGTCTGAAAATTTTAGCCATGGCATAGTAGGGAAAGAATGATCATTTGCCCTTGTCATAAACGAGTAAAATCGTTATCGTAAAGACAATTTGCGAGTTGGCCCTCTCACAAGGATAATCCACTTCTAATCGCATTCCCGAGTCTTCACGACCTTGCACGCAAAAGCTACGTGTCTTTGAGCCCACTTAGTTGCGCGACAAACACGGTACTTTTTTTTCATCGTTAACACTTTGCGTGCCTGAGTCTGCGGATGTCGTCCACAGGGAGCAGGAAGGATAAATCGATCCTCAAAGGGGGAAAAAATCAATTATCGAGAAAACTTGGGTTGTCGCAAAAAAAAGTAAGGTCGAGTCTCTGCTCCTCGTACGACCCTTTGCTATCAGTTCCCTCGAGTACTTTAGACAGTACCCGGAGTCTCAGAAACTTGTTCTTGCGGTAAAGGCCAACCTCTTTCGGAGAGTTTTTGCCCTCTTCAACCTGGAAATTACCCCTGCCGCGATGAACGAGAATCGAGTAGTGGGTCGAACGAACATGCCGGCTTGTCTCTTGTATCGATATAAATTCCATTCATCTTCTTCTTTCTGAACCAGGGAATGCTTCAAAAATGATTATCAACGATATTTCTCTATTTTTTTCTACCGTCACCAACTTTTTTCAGTAGAATCCAACTTTACACTTTACTTCGTAATTTCACTTGCAATTAGTTTGTAACCCCTGAGGAATTCAAGAGCTGTATTTTTCAAGGACAAGTAGAGCAATTTTATTCAATAAAAACATTTAAAATACCGTCGGTGTTTCGACCGTCGCTGGGAAGCACGCCAAGTGAGACAAAGAAGTATTCGTACCGCCACTTTCAAAGATCCTGATTAATAATATTCCGATTTGCGAACGTGTCCTCAGCTCACACTTGAGACACGATGAGCCACCAATAATGCGGAGTGTTTCGCACCCCTTGGACAAAGAGTACACCGCCATTACAAACGCCCGGAATCCTCTCTGTAAGCCTAACAGGACACCCTCATCCGTCTCGTTACTGGCCGATCCAACTAAATTTCGCCGTACGTGCTTGGCGAACGAGATTGAGGGGTCGTTCCCAACGAGGCGTACACAAGAGACACCAGAAGATACATACATCCCCTCTGATCTGAGTGAAACTCCATTCCCACCCTCCATGAACGTTCGACCAATCGCCTGTCTTATCTTCTCTCGTGGTTGATCCTTCCATTGCCGGCTGTGGACTCGGGGCAACACAATGGAAGCTACGAAATCAGAGATAAGTGGCTAGGCTCGATGCAAAACGGACGATGATGGAATCCTTCGGAATTCCTCGGCCTGCGGTTCTCCTTGGATGTAGTACATGTTAATTGATGAAGATTTATACAAAAATATATGACTGTGCTGGTCTTCCCTGTTGGCTCACGGGCTTTGCGCAAGCCAGAAGTAGCTTCCTAGAGAAGGGAACGTCGCGTTCATCGATGAGGAGAGGTGTGCGTTTAATATGCAGGGTGAAAGCCTCTCGTGGTTTACGTCCTCGTCTTCGTCGTCTAGCCTCCTTCTCCTTCAATTTACGCGCTTGTGCGCTCTTCGAGGCATGTGTCCCCAACTCTCTCTCTCTCTCTCTCTCTCTTTGTCTATTTTCGGTCCATTATTCGTTGCACAATGAACAAAGTACCAACGCGTCGTACCCGCCCTCTTCTCGTGAAAGAGAAGGAACGGCGAAGGAAGTCTCTTCATCATTCTCCTTCCGTATCAAGAGCAAGCGACGGTCCTTCTTGAAATTGAAGAAAGTTCGAAGAAACAGCATTATGAATTTAAAAAAAAGTTTCGAAATTCCGTGCACCAAAGAACAAAAAAGAGCCAGTGTGATTGCTTCTCAAGTTTTGCCTTCGCGATTCAAGGCCTTCGCTAATGAAATTCCGTTTCAAGACGTTAGTTGCACGTTCGAAAATACACAGATGGGTACAGAACGATTAGAGAATGGAAGGGAAGAGCGGACGAAACATCCAGAGGTTGAGGGCTGATCCAGAATCCGTGATGAGATCTTTCACAGACGAGAGAATTCCCTGAAACTAATCTTGGGTCATCCCGTTTGGGGTCACACGCCGTTTCGAACTTTTCGTCCGCGCCAACTCATGGATTTCGTACCGCCGAAGCCTCGCTGTATGGATGGAAGGCAAAATGGTACCAGCTGCAGACTTCCGGATTGAGGAATGGGCGATTTCAAGAACATCGTAGAAATGCGTCGCGGTACATATCTTCGATGTCTTACTCTCTAAACCTTCGTGATGATTCCTCGGTGCCTAAAGCTACATGGCCATAAGTTTTGCCCAAAGTATGTGCAGTGCGAAGATGCTGGAGTCTATCCACTGCGGATGTACACTGCCTGGCAACTTTGGATGGATTAACCTTGGAGCTGAAAATCTAGGAGGTCTCGAATCGTCTTTGGTGATTGAACGAGTTACAGGGTGGCTGAGCATTGTCAAGAACAATGTACCTGGCGTGTCATCCGGACGCAGCGAGAAGTCGTGTTGTCTCACTGCTCAGCGAGTTGCACGATTTTTGCTGTTTCAAGATGGCTCCCAATCTCATCAAAGAGGAAAAATACGCGACGTCATGGTTCTGAAATCTTCCGGATGATGCTCAAAGCTGCATGGTTACAAGGTCCAATGGAAACGAGGACATTGCTAGGGCAGAAGAGCCTGTCAGAAAATATAAAATTGGAGCTGAAAATCTGATTGAGCTGGAATAATCGGTTTTGGCGATTGAAAGAGTAGCGAGGAGATACGGATCATCGAAAACTTTTTGTCGGCCATGACACTCGGATGCAGCAAAAAGTCCAAGTATTCAAATTAGCACATTCAGCTAATTGATGTAAATTCAACGATGTCTTGATTTTTCAACATTGCTAATAGCACTGGTCCACGGAAAAGGCACGAATACTTTTGATCAAAAATGGAGGGAAAATCTGCTGGAAACTTATTGATCAGAGGACACGAAATCGAAACGAATTGTTTCGTATGTAAAACACACTTCAATTTGAGTCTTTTTGCTTTCGAATACAGTTTATGCGCATACATAAAGGTACTCGCAGCCTCTAGCGAAAAAGCAATTTAATTAGCCTCGAAGCGATGTGGGGATCGGAAGGAGAGAGTTAATATCGAAATGTACAGACCGAAGAGAGCCTATACACTTATCTCCGCTACCTATTAACCTCACTCCTAGTCTCATTCGAGATCTCTCGTGGCTAATCCGGATCGTTCTTCTCATCCATATACATACATATATATATATATATGTATATGCATGTACATAGATACCCATTCCTGGGGATCCAAGCCGCAAATATGTATATAGTGGAGCCTTCGCCTCTCTGGTCTCTATCCTGAGGGATTATTTTCGCACGATACGAGCAGCCAAGCCGATGACGTTGATAGCTGAGCAAAAGAGCGAGAAACGAGACATTTTGCAGCCTCGTGCTCGGATCTTTATCACACCGGAAATTCTCTTCGAGATCGCAACTCTCCGATATATACATCATCGATTATCGCGAGCACCGAAAGATGTGGCATTTTATCGACATTCACAGTTTTTTCCACGCTCTTTAACACATATTTATAAATGACATTTACTATCAGATTGACCTATTATTCAATGATATTTTTATCGAAGAAGAGGAATTCACTTCAGCAACGTTTCCGGAGGCCTTCCTTGCACTTCGGTGATGAAAAACCGAATGAAATGTTAGGCTATTTTTACAATCATGTTGGCTTTGATCTGGGAACTTTTTACTGCATCAGAAAATAACCTCGGTTGTTTCTCAGAGAGCATTCCCAAAGTGGAATGCGACATTACGATAAATGGATAAATTTTTCATGAATTTTTCCGTAATTAAATTGCAATGAAATTACATTTGCATCCGATGGGATTGAAATTTATCAGGAAAATGACAAGATTCACCGACGCCTCGTTACTATCAGTAGGGATGATTTCACCCCCCCAGTCACGAGCTACTGAGCAAAATAAAACCACGCACAAGAGGCTCGGATCTTGACGATAATTTTGAATAACATTATTTATTTCATAAAAAATTTCAAAGCATCTATTTTTCTTCTACGTTTTACTTCCTCTATGGCCAATTTTTCATCGTAATGAAAAGTGTGCTCGACAAGATTTTCAATCAAGCTGATGCGTCAGTTTATTTTCTCACGACATATTATCACAGGAAAACTTCATTATATCTGAACAAAGTTGGTTAAAATCATAAGAATAAATAATATAATTTAGGCTGAAGCGCTTGAAAAAACACCATTAAATTATGAGCAGTTTAATCACGGTAGAATATATTACATCCATAAATATACATTTGATGAGAGAATTTTCGTGTGTGTGCGGTGCACAGTTCCTCAAGGCGGAAGACGGTGAAGTATTGAAACGCGGAGTGAAAATAAGCTTAATCTCGCTGAGTGAAATCGCTGCCAAATGTAATGCATCTCCTATCGGAGAGATTCGAAAAGCGTGCGCCGCATTCCGCCGCCGCCGGCCTCCGCTTTTCCTCGCACCCTTATTTCAAACCTCCCCAAATATTTTCCCTCGTCGTTTTTTTTTTTCCTTCCCGTGACGATTTCTTTATCCTTCTTCTCTCTCGCATTTGATGTTTTCTTCCATTTTCTTCATACAGCGGCGACTTACTTTTGACGAAGAGCTTTGAAAAACAGTATAGATATCGGCGGATTAACGCGAGTGAGCCAGCAATCCGCGAGAGGATATGAAAAAAAAAAAAAAAAAAAAAAACCGAAGGAAGATGAAAAAAGGAAATGGACGAGCGCCGATATAAGCGAGAGACCCGCATGCACCAGCATCTCTTTCCTTTTTCATATATATTTTTCTCCCGCCCTATTCCCTCTTTATTATTTTCATACGTATATATAATATAGTATATATAGGTATATACTATGGTATATAGATATGAAAACCAGCCCCTCACAACGGCTGGTTTTCAAATATTTTATTTCCGCTCGCATTGGCAAGGCTTCGACTGGCCTCTGTATGTTTGAGCAACGTGAATTCGTTTCGATGTACATAACGGATATGGATGCGTTACGTGTACCATCGTGGATTCTCGCACGTTTCACACTTTATACCATAGTGTACCATGACTTTATATCGCAAAAAAAAGAGCAACTTGAATTAATAAAGCAAAGTAATTGAATCGTCAAGTTTTCCATCTTGTTTATGAAAACTTGTGCTTTTCGTTTTGTTTTTTTAATGCAAAACGGATTTGAGGAGTTATGACGAGTACAATCTCGATGGAACTGGAACAGAACGGGAATTTTGCGTTGGCAACGCTACGAAAATCAAAACTCAGCAATATTAAAGTGTTATCGAAAAATTGGTGTGAATAAAAAGGTTGAAAATACTCGGAAAGCTTGTGTTATTTTTGCCCACTACATTGATTGGTTTGTTTCTTTTTTTATACACTCGAGTTTTCTCGATTTTCCTCGATTTTGAGAAATTATAATTCGTCTATTTTTAGTCAAAATTGAAAAGAGAAAAAATGTTTATTTTAAAGAAAGGAATGGAGCTATTTCACTTGGAAAGAACAAAGATTGTGCCCAGAATTTCCGAATTTTGTTTGCAAAAATAAGTTAACACCATTCTAATATCGTCGTTATTTAAAATTGCTGTGCTCGGGATGTTAATTACGACGATTTATTCAGATTTTGATAACATTGCCAAGTGCTCGAAAGTCCCATTCCATTCTATCGTTCCGGCAATAATGCCTGCAGGAACGATGCTGAAAAGGGAGGCAAGGATTGTTAATTATTTCACGAATGTTTTACTCGACCCAATCAGACATTTTTTTGCGAATATTTTTTCACAATTTCTACTTATATTTTGGGAATACCAGAAAAGTAAAAAGAACAGTAGGTTAAATTGCAAATGTCGGTGAAAAAAAAATGATGAAGAAGCAACGGCGCGTGCAAGTACATCCGCGCTTCGATCGAGACGGAAATAGTTTATTTATTCGTTTTGGTCGATTAAATTATATCTCATTTGTTTATTTTTATTTCATAAGTTGAAAGGCGGCACGTTGGGTAAAGTACAGCGATAGTTGATTCCCGTTTAAGAACGTGTATGTACTTGCATATATGCGTATCTAAGGACACTCCGCAGTTGGAATATACCGTGTTATTTGCGCGAGGGCAAGGGGCAGTTACAAAACCAACGGGAAACAGGAAACGACTCGGCTAAAACTTTCATAGTCGTTTGTGTCACTGCTTTTCTCTTCATTCCCTTCCCTCTTCTTTTTTTTTCTCTCCATGTTTCTGTGTTCTTATCGATCGTCCTTATAAATACTGCACAATCGTTATTTTTTTTTCTACTTCCTCCTCACTCGTCGGTTTTTTTATAACTCCGTAGAAGACCTAGTGGGGAATATATTTGCATTGATTACGCGAATGAAACAAGGTTAATATCGATTTTTTCTGGCAAATCGATCGAAACGACGTAACTGTATACTTTGAAATTCCCGAAGTGGGCTTTCTAGATTCTTGTTTCACAATTTTTTTCGAAATAATGTGGGAACATGGTTTTTTTTCAGAAATTTACCGTGAAATTTTCCAACAAAATTTGTATTCTTGTAAAGTATTGGCATAATTTTCCCATTTTATCATCGAACGGATCGATTTTTTCAAATTTCTATAGCACTTTGAAGTGTTTGAAATTCTCACTTTTCTTATTTTTGCTACGGTCGTGCAATTAGAACCCCCTTAAGGGGGTACAATTTCAACAAATTCGAAATAAAATGCGAATTTCGAGTACTTTAGCGATGGTACAAAAATCTGAATGACAACGAGTCTCGTACAAGGTACCAAGCACAAAAAAGTGATTGAAACGTTATTTTTTTAAATCGAAAGAAACTTAGGGAACTCGTTTTCTCTCCTGTCAGGTAAATTCGTTGATTGTTGATATGAAATGATTAATAATGGACCAGAAGCCTTAAAAACGTTCTCTTGACCGGAATTTTTCGGAAAAATTTATAAATTTACATTAAAGAAAGCAAGTTCCTTAAATATTTCCAAAATCCCATGTTTTTTTAACGAAACGTGAATAACTTTTCCATATTCTAATTGCATAAAATCTCTTTTAAAATATTTTCGTATTTTTACACCGTCGTCGACTCCTTCGAATTCCCATTTTGGTTTTCTCGAACCACTGGCTGTTCGCAATGATATTTATTCAACACGTGAACAATGTCAATTGCATTTTCGAAGAACGTACTCCGGAGAACCGATGGATAAATACCCCTCATCGCGAATGAAAAAAACAGACTTGAACCGCATTTGCGCAATAACCTTAGCGACACACGAAGATTACAGTGTACCATTCTGGATAATCATGATAATTACATCCTCATTGGCGTTAAATTTGGGACGAAAAAGTGGAATGACGGGCAAGTGGCAGGCGTTTCGTCCTCGCCAGCATCGTTGATACGAAATTCTCTTCTGTGTGTGCACTCAGGCACAGACACACGTACAGAGATGCAGCGACGAGGCTTGGGAATATCCCGCAAGCTCTCTGTTACGCCCTCGACAATCCCCAGTCACGTGCTAACGTCACCAACACTTATCCAAGGTGTACAACCTCTTGAGACAATTTATAGTCTATAGTACAGTGTCTTATATAGATAGACACATATACGTCGGTGCAAACACGTGACAGTTTCGAATGTGGACTCGCGAGAGATGACTAAAGGGATGCTGGGAAAATCCGCAACGGAGTTCCGTGATTCGGAGATCGATATACGCAGGAATTCGATCGAAGCGACTCCCAAGATGTATTATGGCTATATATACACCGCTGTGGATGTATCGTCTTAAAGCTTCTCGTTCCACGATCGATCTACCCCTAGGTGAGATCGAGACCTCGTCGCCGACGGTTGGATTTCGCTTCTCCAGAGAGACGCGCGTTCCGCGACGTGCGCATAATCGAGTTGAAAATTTCTCAGCGTTACATCCTCCACTGACGGAACACTCTGATACGCGTCTCCCTTCATCGAATTATCACAACGGAATATGAACATTTTGTAATTCTATGAACAACTCTGGGATCCCGGAATTCACCGAGAAAAAGCGTAATACAAAAGTCGAAATGTACCGAGATTTACCGTGGGCCATGGATGACTATCGCGTTGATAATTCGTGAAAATATTATCTCGAAACGAGTCTCGAATAATTCAAATTTGTAACGAAGATCGAATGAAAAACAGTTTAATTTAAAGACAAAAGATAAAAAAGTCGAAATTTGCGAAAATATCATTACGAGAGAAAACAAGACCAATTTGAATTGATTATTATCGTTGTGCGACTTTATATTGGGAAAATTATCGTCTCATCGTGGTACTTTTATTTCGTCAAATTGTCAATTCGAAACTTGCCCGTTTTATTTTTTCTACAGTCGAAAAATGTTTGTTCGACGATCTTGAAAATATTGAACGTATATTTATTGTAACGACGATATTTCAAACTGCGAGTTTTGCCTGCGTTTTGCGTCCTGTAAAGCGCCCTCTGAAATATATTTTATAACGTAATTTGGAAACGATGCTGCTCGATTTTAATCTGAGAATTTCGGTTGAAATCCATCGGCCATTTCGGACGCAAATTCTCGTTTCAATATTATGGGGTGTATAAGTATAGAAGCGTGTACCAAAATACACTATACACATCCCAGGATACCGAATCCCGGATGCTCAAAATCTCTGTACTCTATCTGCGTTGCGCGCCCGGAACTTGATTCGCCACCGAACATCTCTCCTTGTCGTCGTTCGAGCACCTGAAACGCATCTGTCATTCAACGAATTTGCAAATCCCCGTTCGATATTAATCCTACATAAACGCTGAATGAGAAATTCATTATGCAGTACGGGATTTACTTTGAGAAAAAAAAAAAAATCACCGATCGGTCAGAGGAAAAAAAGAATGCATTAACGAGGGTGGAAGATCGGTTAAGTTTATTCATGAGTTGCACAAAAATTAAATGCACAAAAAAAACTTGCGCGAACGAACGATTTCACGAGCAATTGATATGAACATAATGCGGAAATACTCACGACGCTTAATTGTTTCAAATATTGGTATAACGATTAAAAAAAAGAGTTGGCAGACGCGGAGAGGAAAAAGGAAAATCGGGATTCGATCAAAATTTGTCAATCGAGAAATTTGCGAATCCCTGAATAATATTGATCCTTCATCAATGCTAAATGAGAAAATTATCGTCTATTATATTTTGAAAAAAAAACACACACCGTTCAGTCAGAAAATGGGAGGTATCGATTTACCGCCACAAAGACTTGCGTTTATTATGTCAGATTATGAAAAAAAACACGAATATACAAAAGCACTTGTGGCAAAAACCGATTTTATGCGGAATTAAAGTGGAAACAAGACGTAAGTACGCGAAACACTTATTTGTATCGACTATTAATGTACAAGAGTGGTGAAACGAGATATATTATTGTAGAGCCTTCGTTCGAAATAATAAAAGTAAAGAGAGGGGGAGAGAGAGAATGTGAGAGAAAAATCGAGATGCATATAGAAAGGCTCTAGCAAAATCGTGTGAAATGTGAATTACGTGGGTCGTAAAGTGTAGAAAAAACTCTGGACGAGAGGAGATTTTAGTTCGTAATGGAACGAAGGAATGTGGGAAAATGAGAAACGAAAGAAAGAAAGTCGAAGACGGAAGAAGAGAGTTTAAGTGAGGTTTAGGAATCATTGGAGCAATTTTATACGTGGTCCATGCAGTCGAATCTCCAGGGACTCTGACGTGCCTTTATAAACGTAAACCGTCCGAATGTGCAACAAGAAATTATCACAGCTGGCCTTCCGCGCACCCCTTCGATGCCTCACCACGCAGCGTTTAAGCGAAGCCAAAAAACTATCACAAATCAACCGTTGCACTTCTCAATAAATCTTTTTCAATCCCCCCCCGTTGGCGAGAAGACGTAGAATGATGCCATGATTGCATAATAAAAAAGAAATATAACCGTTTTTGTCTTCACGCTAGGTAATAAAACTTACCACCCTTAAATTTTCTTCACACTGACACACTCGCGTTCTCATTGACGATAACTTTAATCCCGATCCCCACTCATCCAGGCAATTAATGTGATCGAAATTCGGAAAAAAAGCAACCCCATAATACTTGAAAGCTCCAAGGGGTTGCTGATATAATTCGTCGAAAAATACGTGGCTGATATATGCATGCGATTTTTTTTTTTTTCCTCGGTGATACTATAAACATAGTATGAACGAAACAGCTTGCGTCGATATTGAACTCGGGCACGCGAAGCAGCATGGATTTTCGCGTTAACATACACGAAACTTGCGTACTCCGCGAGTATGCTGGGCTAAAGGGGTGGAAAAAAGGTACAAAAGCAGAGCGGCTGTAAAAGGGAAAAAAAATCAAACTAGGAGGATAGACGAAGATGAAAGAGAGGAAGAAGGGCAAGAGTGAGAGCGAGAAGGAGTAAAAGAAGCGTCGGTAAACCATTAATAATCCGTATTACGTTACCCTGGTAGGAATGCTGGCATCCCCCTCTAAGGTTTCCTTATAACGTGCCGTAGAAATGCATATTATCCATCCGGAATATCCGACGTGTTACACGCGAGACACACGGCCATCCCTTGGCCTCCTACCCTCTGCCCTCCTATGCGACTAACGCCATCTATTCGTTTTTCTTTTTATTAGCTTAGAACACCAGGAGAGGCGAGGGGATGAAGAAAAGGCAACACACGTCTACGACAATTTGCGAATGCGTTACATGGCACGGACACCCGGTTAAGCGAAATTCTTGGGTTTCGAGTTCCGTGGTACAAAGTTTGCGTTCTCCTTCCGTCGTGTTTTCTGTCATTCCATCTCGAATAATCGCGTACCGTCTCTGACGAAAAAATGAAACAATACTCGCAATCGTCTGACATTAATATAGCCTTCGATAATTTTATGAATTTTTATCATAGATGCTTGGATAAAAGATCAAATAATACAGGATAATACAGCAAGAGGAAAAGTCTTTGAGCACTTTTTCATCCGACAAAACCTCCGAGAAAAATTCTAGGGCAGGCTCGTCTTTCCTCAAAAAATCGTAAAAAGAATGTTTTTTTGTTCATAAATTGCGATTGTTGATTTTACAACCATAATACACGAATGATTTTCAATTCACGATTGAATATTATACAATTGCAAATTGACAAAATGAGATGTTTCAGTTTAAAAAAATCGCTAAGAGGAATTATTATTTTCTATAAAAAAGGAACATTTTTTTTCTTGACAAATCGCGAGAAAACGTTGCTTCTGGGGCACTTTATATCACGCTGAGACTTGGATAATATATCACTCGCTTGTGAAAACGTATGGAAAAAAAAATACCCCGAACTTTTTTTAGAGGGCCTCGCGTCCCCCAAAATGATATAAAAATGTAAAATAGATACATGAGCAATCTAATCTCGGTGTGTTGAAATTAAACACCTGAGCTCAAGCTCGAATTCACTTCTGGCTAATCTACAGACTGTCAACACCTTACCCACATCTTCATTAGTCCCGCAGGCCTCGTTACGCCAAAACTCTTGGCCTCCTCTCCTCTCATTAGTGTCTATTATTCTTACCATTGCTGCTCCTTTAGTTCATTTGACTCCGCAGTTCATCAGCGACTTAACAACGTCAATACTTCTTGATACCAACATCCCCTTAAATAGCAGCACACTCTGCCGAAAGGTGAAATGTCACACGAGGTTAGAAATTCAAAGCGAATGCAAGAGAAACCGCTGCAAAACGATATTTATATTTTTATGGTTTCGTAAGTAAAAAATGAAAAAAAAATTAATATCGATAGACTGACTCGTTCGTTCTTTATCTCCTCATCCGGGAGACGCAAATACGATCTTATGTGGAACGTGAAAAAACATTTTTCGATTTTTGCAGAGGAATGAGAATTCGTAACTTGATGAAAAAAAATTCAAAATTTCCAGTGTCCTCGTGATTGAGAAGTCGTTCGAAAGAACTTCAGTCAAGGATCTAGAAAGAATTTTTTTCAATGTTTCTTCGGGTAAACAAGTTTTCAGGCCTTCGCAAAAAATGTAGAAAAAAGGGACAAATATATATATGTATATTTTTTACAAACGCTCATGGTTTAAAATCCATTTTTTTTTAAACAGCAAATATTTCGGAGAATAGGAAATAATCAGCCACTTTTTCACACAACTCTGGGTTTTTGGGAAATTTTATCCGCTGTGCTTATGTATTTTCAAAGAAAATCGAAAACACATTTTTTCCAGCTAACAGAAACGCCATATTGGCTTTGAAAAAATGTCGAAAAAAGAGTTTATATCTTTCTCTCGTCACAGGAGTTATAATTTCCTTGTAAAAAGAGATTATTGTTCGCTCGATGGCGTTCGAATCAACGTTTGTCAATTGCAGGAGATCCTTCTCGCCTCCTGGAGCTAAATTTGCAATAATTTAATAATCCTCACAAGCATTACGCAGGCGAATTACACGAGCAGAAAATTTCACACCGGGAGTTTGTTTGTTCTATGCAAAAATTAATTTACTTGAACAAGACTTTTAACACAATTAGTGAGGCCAATATGTATGTAGCTTGATTATTATTACCGTGTGCCACGAATTTATACAATTCTCTTTCTGCATTACATATGTGAAATGAAACTTTGCGAGTGACTAGGATGGTGAATGAAAAATTCAGCTATTTTCATCCCCTATATGCTTTTTCATTTTGTATATATATTTTATGTATCTCTATATATATATATATATGTTGTACATGTGTATATACACATACATGTGTATATATTCTGGTCAAGGAGGTAGAAATGAGCTGAGAAAAGACCCGCGTACTGCAGAGGTCTGGCGTATCAGAGATAAACTCAAAGCCGAGTAGAAAGAGCTAACTGCTGACGTTGCAACTTTTCAGGCACTCTCTGCGTGTCTCTCTTTTTCTCTCCGTGGGTGTGTGTGTGTGTGTGTGTATGTGTGTGGGAATCTTTCGTTCTGGCCCATACCCTCCACCTATAATAAATTCTTTATTATCGAGTAATCTACTTGGGTGCACTCGACGCTCCTTTCCACCCTTTCCCTTTCTTCGTGTGTGTGTGTGTGTGTTGCACATGCATCCCTCAGCCATCTGTCAGCCAAATTATCAAGGCATTTAATTCAAGATATTTATCAAAAATTATATCTTCCTCCGCTGCAACACGCTGGTTCTTGTTATTCGCTAAAATATCGTTGTGTGATTACAAATATATACGCGCAAGACGATGTTACCTGAATATTGTGCAACTTGAAAAATCCTCGTAATAATAATAATGATGATAATGCTTATCCATTACACATGCATTATAATCCATTATACGTACTTTGCGTTTAAATAACTAAGTTTAATTTTTAATTCTACAATTATTCACAGACAAATGAATCAATGAATTCATGGTTTTTTGACTTTTCAACTATTTTCGCAAAGAGCCTTTCGTTGATCACTGTATTTTTGAAACGGTCTTGTGTCAAAGTAATGAATGTTTATTTTATATGAGTTTATCTTGCGTTTGAACGAGGGAAAGGAGACAATTCCGAAATTTAACAAAACAGGTGGCTCCAAAATGATACAATTTTATTTTTGATTCATCGCGTTATTTCGTTCACGATGAATTCTAATTTTGATTCAAAAAAGCCTCTGACAAAAGACGAAATAATTCTTCCAGGAAATGTAAAAAGAATCGATTTCAACTTGTAACTTTGGTGTTTTTTTTTTTTTTTTTCATTTAGGAATTCAATTCCGAGTTTTTGTGAAACGAATCCCGCTGAAGGGATGAAATTCACGACAACGATTGGTGCGCAATAAGAGATCGTTAACGCTGTGATTATTTGAGAATCGTCACGTGGAAGGATGAACAAAAAATCGTCACCAAGATGACTGTACAGGAGAAATGATCAATAAGATGCGGAATTTGACGCGTTGGACCCTCCATAGAAATTTCGTGGCGTAATCCTAGTTTGTGCCCCTTAAAAGTAGAAGGCTAATACCGACGTCACGTGATGCAACTTTGCTATTTTAAGTGGCACACCTGCTTCGGAAATGCGTGACGACAACGACGATGACGATGAGCAAAAGAACGAGCATACTCACAGCACCAGCTCGCCTGGTCTCCAACCTCTCTCGTGTGTCGTAATGAACGCGCGATAAGCGGAGAACACAGACGCGTGTCGCTTTAAACCTCTTTATCCATATTTATGACACACTGCGTCGATAAGAATATTTAATTACGTGGAATTTGCAAGTTTTTACTAAAAAAAAAAGGGACAGTTACGAGCAATCAGTGTGAAAGAGAATACATATTTTTTTAACGATCCTCATTATACCGAAGATGTGAAAAAATGCTCAAAGTATTCTATGATTTTACGATTTTTTTCTCTCCTCCTCTCGATGGCAATTTAACCCGATATGAGAATCCATCAATAGTCGACGTAACATTTATTCAGGGTACATCGATTGAATTGGGTTTCCATTTTGGGAATCAATAAAGCTGTGGACCAACAAGCAGGATAATTCAGTTGAATCTTGACGTTGCGAAGGCCGATAATTCATTCTGACACTCTGTGATATTACTCCGATGGTATTTAATTATTTGGATCACGAAAATAACGCGTGTAAATAGAAAAATCAGTCGAACGATGTACTTTGGGATCATTCGGTAATAACGAGTAATTTCGATTGATGGACTTAATGGTATATCTACGTCCTAACAATTATTCGAGTAATAATCAATCAAATGATGTTATTGTACAAACGCTATTAAATGGGATTTCGACGAAGTTTGCGATGTTGGAAAAATTGACAATGAAATACGGTTTCTTCATTGTTATTAATTTCTTACAGTTCTATATTAATTACTTGTAATTTTTTTTCCTAGTAAGAGCTGTGTTATTATTGTAAAACGAGTTGGTGAATTTTTTCGACACTTTGGCAAGGAACGAGAGAATAAATTGAATTTTCTCGAAAGATCGCAACGAAAAAATATCACGAATGCTCGGGAAGAAGAAACAAATTAATTTTATATGCAAAAAGGATGACATAAAAAAAAGCGCTTGCCATTTTGCCCTGCGATCGATTTTCGCAGGACTTTTGTGACATTGCCGAGTACTCCAAATTCCCGTTTTACCTTACCTCCATTACGATCGTATGGCCGGAAAAAATGAGTCCATCCTCGGAAAAAAGCACAAAAAAAATTGCGACCCACTCATTCACAGACGATTTCCCAACGTATAATTTATCAAATATACATGATGTATTCAATCGTAAATGCACAGCGGTTATTGTTGCGTAGAATAAGTACTCCAGAGGTATTATATTTCATCTACCGCAATATGAGAATAATATATACGACAAAACGTGAATATATATGACGGTTTTGTTTCATGGTTCCACCACAGGAGGAAGGGTGAGTGAGTGCATCGAGGGGATAGAAGGGGTTGTCAGTTATTCCCGAGAGCGTAAATCAGCAGTAAACTCGACGGTAAAACGTTAATAAAGCGTGTTGGCGAGCTTAAAAGTTGACGTTTGACCTTTGAACGCGAAAAGAGAGTCGTATAAAATGGCTGAAGAGAAAATTGGAGGAACCGGAGATGAACTCGTGATGAAATTTCATAGAGGGACATGCTCGAAAGGGTACATAAAGGGTGTCGCAAAAATCGATGCTAATTATTCGAAGCTACGTTCAGGATGAAATTTCGGGTCGAAATGTGTTTCTTGTTGAACTTTTGTTTTCGGTTTCGAGACACTCAAAACCGTGATGGACGCGAAACGGAACACCTCAATACGAATCATTGTTTTTTGTCCAATTTTCTTACTACTTTTTCCAGAAGAACGATTTTCTTTCAAATGGACCAACAAATTGTTCTCTCTCGTACATTCCAGTCAGGATCCAAATGAATTCGACAATGTCGCACAACGAGCCTTACGAAAATGGTACTTCTAGGTTGAAGATCGTCCGCAGGTCGCCCAGGGTTAGATGGTCAAGCTCGTTTGGGTGCCGGCTCCAAAATCTTTGATGACCTTGAAAGCATGATTAACCAATTCAATTGGAGAATTCTTTTTGGACACCCATCTGCGTCCTTTCAATCCGTTCAACTTGCAGCACGTGAATGTCTCGTGCCTCGAAACCCACCAGAGATATTCCGATCTTGCGTTTCACCCTGTACACGAAGCTCGAGGGAGCCCCCTGGTGGGACGTTTCGAACGTCATATCCGGCCTTTCCATTATCAACGACGAATGCAAAGCGCGGGAAATTAGTTACGAGAGAGCGCACACGAGTGCGCGAGACAACTCGAACGGATGCACGAGAGGCCGAATGGAAGAGAAAAACGAATTTGTAGAAAAAAACAAGGGTAGAAAAAACAAAAGGGAGAGAAAAAAGAAAGAGACTGGAGAATTAGCCGAAGGTAATAAGGGACGTTTACCGCTTTCATACGGAGGCAAAGTAACGAGAGTCGTCGTGCGTCGGTTTCGTCAGCCACCGCAGCACACCCAAACACACATTCGGCTTCTGACCGATGCCGTTGCTTTTTTATCCTTTGCCCTCCATTGCAAAATCTCTCCCTCGCTCTTTCTCTACTTGTCTATCTGAAACGTGGGCGTTTACCTTCGTTTGACAACGGTTCATTAAGCTCAGGTTTGTAAAACGTACAATGGTCAAGCGTTTGCTCCGCAGCATCGTCCCCGAGACTCGACGCAGTAGCCACAACATACGCACGTTCGCGTATGCAAGCTCGTACCTAGACGCAAACACGCGTTTCAACCCCACGTTCACGCACACACAAGAACGTGCAACTGGAAATTCACACACTCTCCGTTCAAATATGCAACTCCGACAAAACGGTATGAAATGCCGGAGGTCCGGAGAGGCTCGGGCACTTTGACGATTAAACGTTCCACGCGCAGAGTGTACCAAAACAGAAAGGGTGCGAATGAACGGACGATAACCAGAAACAAAAAAAAAGCAAGAAACCCGATAAAAGCCGATTACGCTCTTGAACGTTGATAGTTGCATAACGAATGGAGTTTTTCTTCCTTTTGTGCATTGTTTTCATGGACTTTTGCGAGGGATAAATCTGCGAGAGCTCAAGAGTTCGGCAGCGACAACGGCTCTTTGCAAATTGATCATTTCTGCAAACGAATAAAATAAGGCCGCACTCGTACGTAGGGAACGAGAAAAAAAAACACTAGCCAAGTCCAGTGTACAATTTTTGCGTTCCCTCTGCTCGATCAGCTGTTTCAATTTGAGGGAGAAAGGAGTTTTGAGAAAATGCAATTATCATCATTTTCGTTGAATACACACCTTAAAATCCACGGTTGAAGACAAGAGCAAATTGTCGAGTGAAAACGAAAAACGATAGATTCGTCAATTTACATCGCAACCAGGGCGATTTTACACCTTTTCGAAATTCGAATGATGCGAGGATCGGGTTCGAGTGCCATTTCGCAATTGCAAATGTGCAGGGGCCATTAATCGCGCCGTTCGTTTTAAATTATCCGGGCATATATCGAACATCAAGAATGTGTATCAAGAATGTGGATAAATCTGCGAGTGCTCAAGAGTTCGGCAGCGACAACGGCTCTTTGCAAATTGATCATTTCTGCAAACGAATAAAATAAGGCCGCACTCGTACGTAGGGAACGAGAAAAAAAAAACACTAGCCAAGTCCAGTGTACAATTTTTGCGTTCCCTCTGCTAGATCAGCTGTTTCGATTTGAGGGAGAAAGGAGTTTTGAGAAAATGCAATTATCATCATTTTCGTTGAATACACACCTTAAAATCCACGGTTGAAGACGAGAGCAAATTGTCGAATGAAAACGAAAAACGATAGATTCGTCAATTTACATCGCAACCAGGGCGATTTTACACCTTTTCGAAATTCGAATGATGCGAGGATCGGGTTCGAGTGCCATTTCGCAATTGCAAATGTGCAGGGGCCATTAATCGCGCCGTTCGTTTTAAATTATCCGGGCATATATCGAACATCAAGAATGTGTATCAAGAATGTGGATAAATCTGCGAGTGCTCAAGAGTTCGGCAGCGACAACGGCTCTTTGCAAATTGATCATTTCTGCAAACGAATAAAATAAGGCCGCACTCGTACGTAGGGAACGAGAAAAAAAAACACTAGCCAAGTCCAGTGTACAATTTTTGCGTTCCCTCTGCTAGATCAGCTGTTTCGATTTGAGGGAGAAAGGAGTTTTGAGAAAATGCAATTATCATCATTTTCGTTGAATACACACCTTAAAATCCACGGTTGAAGACGAGAGCAAATTGTCGAATGAAAACGAAAAACGATAGATTCGTCAATTTACATCGCAACCAGGGCGATTTTACACCTTTTCGAAATTCGAATGATGCGAGGATCGGGTTCGAGTGCCATTTCGCAATTGCAAATGTGCAGGGGCCATTAATCGCGCCGTTCGTTTTAAATTATCCGGGCATATATCGAACATCAAGAATGTGTATCAAGAATGTGGATAAATCTGCGAGTGCTCAAGAGTTCGGCAGCGACAACGGCTCTTTGCAAATTGATCATTTCTGCAAACGAATAAAATAAGGCAGCACTCGTACGTAGGGAACGAGAAAAAAAAACACTAGCCAAGTCCAGTGTACAATTTTTGCGTTCCCTCTGCTAGATCAGCTGTTTCGATTTGAGGGAGAAAGGAGTTTTGAGAAAATGCAATTATCATCATTTTCGTTGAATACACACCTTAAAATCCACGGTTGAAGACGAGAGCAAATTGTCGAATGAAAACGAAAAACGATAGATTCGTCAATTTACATCGCAACCAGGGCGATTTTACACCTTTTCGAAATTCGAATGATGCGAGGATCGGGTTCGAGTGCCATTTCGCAATTGCAAATGTGCAGGGGCCATTAATCGCGCCGTTCGTTTTAAATTATCCGGGCATATATCGAACATCAAGAATGTGTATCAAGAATGTGGATAAATCTGCGAGTGCTCAAGAGTTCGGCAGCGACAACGGCTCTTTGCAAATTGATCATTTCTGCAAACGAATAAAATAAGGCCGCACTCGTACGTAGGGAACGAGAAAAAAAAACACTAGCCAAGTCCAGTGTACAATTTTTGCGTTCCCTCTGCTAGATCAGCTGTTTCGATTTGAGGGAGAAAGGAGTTTTGAGAAAATGCAATTATCATCATTTTCGTTGAATACACACCTTAAAATCCACGGTTGAAGACGAGAGCAAATTGTCGAATGAAAACGAAAAACGATAGATTCGTCAATTTACATCGCAACCAGGGCGATTTTACACCTTTTCGAAATTCGAATGATGCGAGGATCGGGTTCGAGTGCCATTTCGCAATTGCAAATGTGCAGGGGCCATTAATCGCGCCGTTCGTTTTAAATTATCCGGGCATATATCGAACATCAAGAATGTGTATCAAGAATGTGGATAAATCTGCGAGTGCTCAAGAGTTCGGCAGCGACAACGGCTCTTTGCAAATTGATCATTTCTGCAAACGAATAAAATAAGGCCGCACTCGTACGTAGGGAACGAGAAAAAAAAAACACTAGCCAAGTCCAGTGTACAATTTTTGCGTTCCCTCTGCTAGATCAGCTGTTTCGATTTGAGGGAGAAAGGAGTTTTGAGAAAATGCAATTATCATCATTTTCGTTGAATACACACCTTAAAATCCACGGTTGAAGACGAGAGCAAATTGTCGAATGAAAACGAAAAACGATAGATTCGTCAATTTACATCGCAACCAGGGCGATTTTACACCTTTTCGAAATTCGAATGATGCGAGGATCGGGTTCGAGTGCCATTTCGCAATTGCAAATGTGCAGGGGCCATTAATCGCGCCGTTCGTTTTAAATTATCCGGGCATATATCGAACATCAAGAATGTGTATCAAGAATGTGGATAAATCTGCGAGTGCTCAAGAGTTCGGCAGCGACAACGGCTCTTTGCAAATTGATCATTTCTGCAAACGAATAAAATAAGGCCGCACTCGTACGTAGGGAACGAGAAAAAAAAACACTAGCCAAGTCCAGTGTACAATTTTTGCGTTCCCTCTGCTAGATCAGCTGTTTCGATTTGAGGGAGAAAGGAGTTTTGAGAAAATGCAATTATCATCATTTTCGTTGAATACACACCTTAAAATCCACGGTTGAAGACGAGAGCAAATTGTCGAATGAAAACGAAAAACGATAGATTCGTCAATTTACATCGCAACCAGGGCGATTTTACACCTTTTCGAAATTCGAATGATGCGAGGATCGGGTTCGAGTGCCATTTCGCAATTGCAAATGTGCAGGGGCCATTAATCGCGCCGTTCGTTTTAAATTATCCGGGCATATATCGAACATCAAGAATGTGTATCAAGAATGTGGATAAATCTGCGAGTGCTCAAGAGTTCGGCAGCGACAACGGCTCTTTGCAAATTGATCATTTCTGCAAACGAATAAAATAAGGCAGCACTCGTACGTAGGGAACGAGAAAAAAAAACACTAGCCAAGTCCAGTGTACAATTTTTGCGTTCCCTCTGCTAGATCAGCTGTTTCGATTTGAGGGAGAAAGGAGTTTTGAGAAAATGCAATTATCATCATTTTCGTTGAATACACACCTTAAAATCCACGGTTGAAGACGAGAGCAAATTGTCGAATGAAAACGAAAAACGATAGATTCGTCAATTTACATCGCAACCAGGGCGATTTTACACCTTTTCGAAATTCGAATGATGCGAGGATCGGGTTCGAGTGCCATTTCGCAATTGCAAATGTGCAGGGGCCATTAATCGCGCCGTTCGTTTTAAATTATCCGGGCATATATCGAACATCAAGAATGTGTATCAAGAATGTGGATAAATCTGCGAGTGCTCAAGAGTTCGGCAGCGACAACGGCTCTTTGCAAATTGATCATTTCTGCAAACGAATAAAATAAGGCCGCACTCGTACGTAGGGAACGAGAAAAAAAAACACTAGCCAAGTCCAGTGTACAATTTTTGCGTTCCCTCTGCTAGATCAGCTGTTTCGATTTGAGGGAGAAAGGAGTTTTGAGAAAATGCAATTATCATCATTTTCGTTGAATACACACCTTAAAATCCACGGTTGAAGACGAGAGCAAATTGTCGAATGAAAACGAAAAACGATAGATTCGTCAATTTACATCGCAACCAGGGCGATTTTACACCTTTTCGAAATTCGAATGATGCGAGGATCGGGTTCGAGTGCCATTTCGCAATTGCAAATGTGCAGGGGCCATTAATCGCGCCGTTCGTTTTAAATTATCCGGGCATATATCGAACATCAAGAATGTGTATCAAGAATGTGGATAAATCTGCGAGTGCTCAAGAGTTCGGCAGCGACAACGGCTCTTTGCAAATTGATCATTTCTGCAAACGAATAAAATAAGGCAGCACTCGTACGTAGGGAACGAGAAAAAAAAACACTAGCCAAGTCCAGTGTACAATTTTTGCGTTCCCTCTGCTAGATCAGCTGTTTCGATTTGAGGGAGAAAGGAGTTTTGAGAAAATGCAATTATCATCATTTTCGTTGAATACACACCTTAAAATCCACGGTTGAAGACGAGAGCAAATTGTCGAATGAAAACGAAAAACGATAGATTCGTCAATTTACATCGCAACCAGGGCGATTTTACACCTTTTCGAAATTCGAATGATGCGAGGATCGAGTTCGAGTGCCATTTCGCAATTGCAAATGTGCAGGGGCCGTTAATCGCGCCGTTCGTTTTAAATTATCCGGGCATATATCGAACATCAAGAATGTGTACTCTTCCTGCGGGGGACCCGGTTATCCTACCGTATAACTGCCAGTTTACCGCATGCCGGACGAAATGAGACGGAAAGCAAAGACGCGAATTTAGTCGGGGTATTCCGGTGGTATAAAGTGGAAGGAGCCACACCGGTGGATCGTCATGGTCCTTGGTACAAAGTTCCTCATGGTACCGACACTGAAATCAAGCTGATGCAACTCAGAGTGAGAGAATCGAGGGAGAACGAGTTGAAGAGAAACCCAGAATCGGGGATCAAAGTTCTCTGGTTCTTGGAGCTTGGGTGATGAGGGTTGTCAGTTTGTAAGGGTGTGAGACAAAATAAGAGAGAGAGAGAGAGAGAGAGAGAGAGAAGAGGGGGGGGGGGATTGAGATAGAGGAAGAGAGTAAAAGGAAGGAGGCGTCGTCATCCACATTCGTACAGAGAAAAGGGGTGAGTTTGAGAGTTGCGGGGCTGCTGCGAGAGGCTACAAAAACGAGGATAGGAAATCCTCCCCACAACATTCTGGTGAACTTGGAACCACCCTGAAGCACCAAATTTAACCTTCTCTCTCTCTCTCTCTCTCTCTCTCTCTGCTTACTGTCTTTATCACTCTCATTTTGCATACGTTAGGGTGTAACTCGATGCAGTAGGAACTTGACGGGTCTTACCGCTGATTAGAAGCGCTCCGTCGAGTTTCTCGGTGCCTGAGCTTGGATTAGGCAAAGGCGGCTGAGCTTCGTCGACATTTCGGCGCTTTAGCTTCCTCTCTTCGTCCTTAATACTCTTTCTCTACCTCTCGTATCGAAGAATCAACGATGAGGATCAGGCGAATTGTCGAAATCTCGTCGATGTTTGTTCCAAAGTCATTTTTGGATCCACGGATGATATCGGTCTCTCGTTGGCCTTTTCTCAAAAAACGAGAACTTTTTTTCCAACGATATTCACTCTCTTCGGAAACTATGCATGAACGAGCCATAAAACCATCGGACAACCACCATGAAATGAAAATTTTTGAAAAATCGGTGCGAAAATTTCGATTCGCAGTATTCTCCGTGGATCTCCGTGAATAACAAATTGCGAGGGTTTTTTTTTCAGTCACCGTACTTCTTTATCGGTTCATCAATTACGAGAGGGAATAAAGATGATGGAACGAAATGTCGAGTGAAGAAAAAAAAAAAGACAGCCTGGACGAGCTTACGAGTTTCAGCTTACGAGGCATCCGAGCGCAAGTTTGTGTATGTATGATTTTTAAATTCCTCAAACAACCCCTTTACCACTGACTTTCTGTCTTTCTCTCTCGCTCTTTTACTTTCCCATTCGTAGTTTTATGCGTTGCGCACACACCCCCGGAATTTAACGGGCGTGTCTGAAATTTACAGCCTCGTATATTTTCGCGAAAACGTACGTTCCCTTTTCGTTTTCTATCCCACGGAACTCTGTGTGATGCACGCAGTACACCAACCCCCTTTTTCTCTTTTCACCTTCCCTCATAACTCAGTTGGGTAATCTAGTTCGCGAAAGAATAAAATTATCGTTTCATAGAAAAAAAATCATCCCCCCCCCCGCACCGTCATCAACGCTCCTCCTCGGCTGTATCGAAAGATTAATATCTTCCTAATTTTAATGTTATATCATTAAGGATAGTTCGCGAAATTTACTATTCGCTGTAATATCGATGCAATAATGAGAAACAAAATATTTTCTCGTAAGCAAAATTGCGGGAGAACAAAAAACTCTTTGGGATTAAACGTGAATTTCAATGGTCGGAATTTTGATGCACAATTTATCTTCTCCGATGCTTGAAGTCCAGCGATTTATTTGCGTGAAATACAAACAAACATTTTTCAATAAAGTTAAATTTCTGACTCTCATTCGAGTATTCGCACGAACGAAAAAAGTAAAAATTGACGAAGTATCAATGTGACACGAAAAGAAAGCGAATTCTCCACATTTTTCTGAAATTGTTTTTTTTCGAAAATCCGTGTACTTCGCACATTCTGAATGATTGATTTTTTCCAGATTTAATGGGATTGCACCTCCAGATTATCCTCATTCTTATAACGCTTCGGGAAACATGAAATAGGAATATTATTGTTCGCCAATTATCATTTTTTTTGCAACTCGTCTGATTAATTTTGCCAAACGGAAATTCCTCAAATTTTCTCGACTTTGAGGCTCCAAAACCGAACGAATAATCGTAAATCCGTCTTGAAACGGACAACAATATCCGGACAAGGCTATCCTCGGAACTCGCCATGTTGGACCGGAGGAGAGATCAAAGTATCGTTTATTTTTCCTGCTTGAAAAAATGCAAATCCACCCTTCCGTCTCTCTCTCTCCCTCTTATTTCCCTCTCATCTCATTTCTACTTGGTTTTCTCGTATATGCCAGCCTTATAGGGGTGTACGGAGGGCGCGTGCTCTCTCATTACGGCGGTATCGCGATTCACACAGCATGTACGTGATCCGACCAAAGCCAAAGAGCGAGACTGAGCACATACGCAAAAACGTGAGAGGCCCGCAAATTGCCGGCTTGAGCACGCGCGAGCCGCAACGAAGCTGAGACTAAGTATCCCTGCACCTTGCATCTTTGCGATACAGCCGGGTACAAAAGTACGCGGCCTGATTGTAGCAAATTTCACGTCATTTTGTATGACAGACGAAATTCTTCTCATTCCTTCCAAGTCCTTAACAATTTCATAAAAAATCGCGAGATTGGGCTGAAATTCTTCAGCGAATATTGCCAATCACGAACGAGGGATAAAGTCGGATAAATATCACGATCCCCAAAGTTCTATGAGTGTATCTTGACTCCTAAAATCGTCGATGAATGTCCAAATTGCCACGATGGGCATTTACATTTCAATTATGTTTCATTCGGTTTTCTTCGAGAAAGAAAGAGCGGGGAAACATTTTTCAAGAGGATTTTTAGACGGACGATTTTTTTTCGAGGATAAGCTTGGCGTGTCGCCTTTAAAAAAAAAACGAAAAATTCGGTTCATCTCACGCTGATCGACGCGTTTTATCGCGTGTTCCCTTCAGTCGTCGTCCGTTTGTCGATCCCGCGATAAAAAAATCTTTGCAGCGCTTTAAACCTTCCTCCTCATGGCTAACAAAATCACGGGCAAAGGGTGAAAAGGAACAGATGAGAGGAGGAAAATCGTGTGCAAGGAAAAAGGGATGTGGGCTGGCCGAGAGAGGATACAAAACACGTGCTCGAACAGTTTCGTTTGGAAGAAAAAGGGGTATATATGGGTGGGAAAAAGTGGTGGAAGAAAATGGGAATGAAGAGAGCTAGGAAGAGAAGACTGTACGTCGAGCTCTCATGGAGGAAAAGCAACGAAGCTTATATTATGCAAAACATGTGTTGGCCTCTGGATTTATGGCGGCAGTTTCGCGATGCTACCGCTGTACTACCGCGTACGTCCCGTACCACCGCGGATCGTGCAGTGGATTCTTTGCTCCAGTCCGCGATTTATCTCGAGCAAATCGCGAGGGAGAGAGAGAGAGAGAGAGAGAGCAAAGAGAAGAGAATACACTCGAGGTTTCTTGCTGAAAACTCTCGGAGGCCGATAGAAATGCTCTTCTAACCCATCACTTTTAATATTGCATCTTTTCCCTTCTCTCTGCTTTTTGTATGCTTCAGCAGATACGAAACGTTGCGATGATTATATTCGAAAAAAATGACGACGTTGAAGCACGAGCGGAACGAACACAAAAAAATACATAAATGGTGCAATATTTCTCTTGAAAAATTTGATAAATCACTCGCGCGGTATCGATGTATTAAAATCGATAATATCGATGCTAGAAAAACACTCGAATTTTTCGGACGATTACCCGATGGTGTGCAAAATTCAGTTCGATAGAATTCAAAACGCGGGAGAAATATTTTGCCACTTGATTCATTTCGTTCGTAATACAACGTGGAATGAATTTAAAAAACTTGTCTCAATTACTCAAAAGATTGCCAGTAAATACATGAAGTGAATGCATAAATGTGTGTTTAAATATTTACGAACGAAAATCTGTAAATTGTGCAAAATTCCTGTTATGGACGTTGACGAGTTGAGAACAAATGGTATTAATGTGATAAAAAGTACTCAAATGCTCCGAAAGTTCACGATATGACGTACAGAGGTCACTTGAATTGAGCACACGTGTGAAAAACACGTATCGATATTTCATTTATTTCTTTCGAAATACAATGTGGAATTGTAAAATAAATTTCGTTCAATTACTCAAAAGATGGCCGTTAAACACACAGGTAAAATTAAAAGCGTGTATAGGCGGGGGAATTAATTACCATAATGTTTCGATGCTTGAAAGTGTCATTGAAAAGCACTGACGCTTTAAATCGTAGTAGTGCATCGATGATAATTATTGGAACGGAAATACCGCTGCATACACATGCTCTTCTTCCTCCTCATTTTCAATATTGCATTTCTCTCTTCTCCCTTATTGCGTATGCTGCTGCATATGCGAAAATTTGCCATGATTATATTGGAAAAAGTGACAACAATAAAGTGCAAATAAAATGAACTGAAATAAGTACATATAAATCGTGTGAAATTCTCGTTAACAAGTTTTACGATTCGTTTGCAGTGTCGATAAATGTTAATGAATTAAAACAAACGATATTAGCACGTCGAAACGTACTCAAATTTTCCACACGCGTATAAGATGACGCCCAAAAAAGTTCAGCTCAGTGGAATTTAACGAATGTGAACAGATAAATGGAAGAAAAATACGAAATAAATTTTACCCAATTGCTCCAAAGGTTTTGCCACTAAAAGCGCATTAAAAATTAAACGCGATTATTGTATTAATTATTTTTAAATAAAAACAACCACGTTTTGAATTTTCATCGCGCGTCCTTGACTATTTTTCGAATGATTTTGACTCGAATAAAGGCTTAAAAAAATGTAATACATATCCGCCTGGATCTGTTTAGTCATTTCGATTTGATATTGACGCGAAATAATCGCAAAAAAATTTATGAAAAAATCGAATCAATCGTATGGCTATAAGCAATAATTATTTGCTAAAATCGTCAAACTTTTTATAAAATCCTGTGCGATTGTTTGCTTTGTGTTTGTTTCAACCAACACGCATGCTTCGACGGTAAAAAATCAACGCGCATCCTCAGCCCCTTATATTTTCTTTGCACTTTTTTTTATACAAAAAACTTCATTTCTCTTTCTCTCTCACTCTTTCTCTACCAACATTTCGTACTTTCCATTTTTCAACAATTCTTTGTGCCGAGGGGTTGAGAAAAAGGCGCGGAAACTCGCTCGCATTGTCCACCGTCGTTAGGAGTAGCATTGCTTTCAACCCCATCCAACCCCCCCCCCCACTCTTTTTCTCTGTTTTCGTATAATTAGGCTGAATGCGGCCAGAACTTTGGCCCCTCTTTTTCTTTGTGTTCTCATGTCAAAAATTATTTCATTTAATTGTGATTTTTATCAACAAAACGCACCAGCATTATCAACAATCTCTTGTTTCATCAATATCTCCTTGTTTTTTATTGCTCGTTTGTCCATATGTTTTCCACGTTTTTCCGTTTGTCTCCAGAGAGGACAAACCCTCGCGTCTCGTTTTTGAAATAAATGTGTAAAAATATTTCCGTCTCGCTTATCACGCACGTTCCAAAATTCTTCGGCGCTTAAACGAAAAACTCGAGCGATCGATCCGCTAGTTTCCCCCGCGCAAAAAACAAAGTCGAAATACAATGGATAACCGCGGATGGAAAAAAAAAATAAATAACCAACAAAACAGAAACTTCCTTCTGTGCAGGAACGCAGTCGGCTATCCGCGGCGCGATAACAACGTGGATTCGCTGACGCCTTGGAATAATGAAAAAAAAAAAAAGAAACACGCAGGAATGCTGAAAATTCTATAAAGAACAGCGAAAAATGCGGGAAAAAGGGTAAAGGAAAAACGTTTTGGCTTTTTTTTTTCAACCCGGCATGATCGAAGTATGGTAAAGGGCTGCTCCGTTGTAAAACTATATACATGTATATATGTATCCATCCCCTTATATATAAATATAGAAGAAATATTCGAGTTGGCTGGATGGTACCAGCACGAAAGGGAGGGCGATAGTGTGCGGTGGATTGAAAAATTCTCTTTTCACGAATTCAACGACGCAACGGAGCGTTCACGAAACGCCGAAGCTTTAGCTGCCGTGTGCGCGCTCGCGCTTTTTAGCTCGCGAGCGCGAGTTCCGTTTCCTCTCTCGCCCCTTCGATGCTATATACGATCCATCCCCTCTTTTCCACCCCAAAATACAAAAAAAAAAAGAAAAAAAAACGTTGAATCGTTGGGCCATAAATCGTTGGCTCATCTTTAAAATATGTGAATGGAAATATTTGAACTACGGTCGAGTGAGTTCGTGTAACGCGCGCCAGTGTGGTTCGGGAAATATAAGAGAGGGCGAAGGGAGGGTGATAGTCGACATTTTGCCTGGGTAGAAAACGACCGTGGAATATGGAAAGGGCAAGGGGGGGGGGGTAGTTTTTTTTCATCCTTTTCCTCGACCCGAAGGGTATGAGTTTTGCCCTGCGAACGGAAAATTCAGCAGGAAAAGTAACATGGAGATTCTCTCGCGTTGTAAAGATGCCATCTCTCTCGGGTATATGTATACAACGCTGGGGGAAGAAAAAAGCGTACGAACGAAAGAAACTCGAGCTTTCAACCCCTTCCTCGGCGAATTCTCGTAAATTGCCGGGCAAATAATTGATAGGCCCGACCTCGATGTTTCTATTTTCTTGGCATCACTCGTGGAGAAAGTAGAGGAACTCTGTGTACGTGTATGTATACTTATACGTACATGTGTACGTATCTATAGATACAAAGACAATTTATTCCAGCTCACCGCCTCACCCTGTCTTCCCTACTGCACTGTACACTTCCTCGCGCCACTATAAATGGCCTTTTGGCTCGGCTGTACAGCGAGACACGCGCGTCCGGGGGTTGTTTCTTTCTCGGGTGAATGGAGATGAAGAAAGAGATGAAGATTTTGTTTTCTCGTCCGTTTTTCTTTTTTCCTTATCTTCTGGACCTATCGAATCGAGAAATTCCGTGTGCATTTTTGTCAAGAAATAAAATTGTATTCGCTCGTTTCTCCTGTACGCGGGAATATCCGTGTTCTCGGAGGTTTTGCTTTGTTTGTTTCTTTTTGCTTTTGTATCATGTGGGAGGCTGCGGGATGGTTTTTAGCTCGAAATTTTTCTCCGTTGTATCGTTTGCGCGAAATGCACGCCATCTTCTCGCGATTTTTCTTTCCGGGCTTTGGCGGCGGCGAATGGGGTAGAGAATTGCGTAGGGGGTGGAAAGCGGCGGTTTTTTTTCTCTCCTTCATTCATCTTTCGTGTGTCCCCCACTCACACTGGCCTCGCGAGAGATAAACTTTTTGCCATCGAGCGCGTCCACGATGGGGTAGTTAATCATTTTTTTTCTCCCTCTTCTGACTCTCTCTCTCTCTCTCTCGCTCTCGAGATACCCTTGTACGAGTTTCCCTCTTGCCCTCTTATATATTTATCATTGATTCCGAACCTACACTCTCGCCTTTCGCGCGAGAGAGTAGAATTCGGAGTAGATTTCGACTTCCGTCGAAAATCGCGCGAATTATAGTCACCGGAAGTCGCACTGATGACTCGTGTATTTTATTTAGGATTCATCGGGGACGTTGGCTTTTTTCAGTCAATCGAGTTCGAGCCTTGTTATACGAGTGTGCGGACATTTTTTTTATGAATTGCTTAGAAGTTTCCTTGCAATCACTTTTGCACTCATCGCAAGGGGAAAATACCAGAAAGAGATCAGACACGAAAATTTCATTATTTTCATCTCGTTACGCTGTCGTTTGACAGAAATGTCAGTGATTTTCATCACGTCGCATTGTGCCAGGAAATACGTCTGGCAATCCGCAAAATCTCAATGCTAATGTGATCTTTCACATTATATATTTGTGTGCACAAGCGGAAGAAAAAGATGGAGAGAAGAATGTACAAAAAGTCGAGGATTCGAGTCTCGTTTTTTCGCTTTATACACGTTATGTCGGAATCGCGAATGCGAATGTTTGCGCCTCTATACGTCACGTGTGTTTGCATTACGGGATCGGTAAGTGCGTTTCTAGAGTTGTACAACTTTCAATATCACCCCCCAACCCCTCTTCTTCCCTCTTCATTATTTTCCTGCCCCTCCCAGCTTTGTTTCATCTCACGTATGTGCATAAATATATGTGTACAAATAAAGACGCAAACCGAAACGTTATTTCCATACATGTTACAGAGCTGCACGTGGAATTACGTCACGTGTACATCGGATGGAAAATATGAAATTTATTTGCAAACGCATAAAGATTCGAGTACGTATATTTTTCTCTTGAATTTTTTTTCCCTCACCCACACGCTATTCGTTATTTTTCAGCTCATTTTTCTTCGACCTGCCTTATCATTTTGGATCCACTACATTTACACCTTTATTTCAAAACATTTATCGATTTATTTATTTTTTAGTGTATATATTACAAGTTTTTTTGTCAGTACAAGAGAATGAGATTTTTTTATTTTCTCGCCCCGTATTCCGATCATTATTTGTTTGAAAGAATGTTGGTTCACCGCGTACTTCTTTGTTGAAAATCCTCTGGTTTTTTTTCTGCACTGTCTTGCTTCATTATCGCTGGTTTTGTCTGAACCTCGCGCCTCTTCAATTTCACGCTTCCCTCGAGCAGAACCGAAGCAACCGAGCGAAATATCTTTCTCGTCTTCATCTATATCGTTTTTTTATTCATTCTCTGTAAACAATCACGATAATCGGCGGTAAACTATGATAAAAGATTTCTCAAAGTTTCAGCAAGAATTTTCATCCACAATTACTTTTACAATCATCACGATTCGCATATCATTGCCTTAAAAGTTGTCGTACACTGACCGCGCGTCGTTTCAAAATTTTCAGGCGATTGTCACGCCAAGAGCGTCCTTTCAGGAACGAAATAAAACTAACGAATGCTCGCCCGCAAAATTTCAACAGGCTCCGTCGCTCAAATTCCGAAAGATATTTTTTCAAACATACCGCAATTGCTTGCGTATAGATTCCTCATAAGCAGAGCGATAAAAACGTTCAACATTTTCTGCGATATTTCGTAACTTTTCTCAAAAATTTTCTTACCAACTCCGAATTACGAATGAACTTACCCTATCGCTGAGTTTTCTGGCAAATGTCCATAATTTTGACCGCTCAGTTTCGGAGATGTAAAATAATATTTGCAATAATAACAGTAAATTATATATAGAATATAAAATGTTTTCGCGAATTGGCAAGCTAAACTTCAAATGTGAACGTCCCGAGACAACCGCGTTCAATGAGATTCCGATCGGAGAGTCCAATGACGTTATTACAGTTCAAATAATTTGAATAATCTAAATTAACAGCGATAAATCATATTTCAAAACATTGAAAAATTAACCGAATGAAACGATAATTTTTACTTTATTTCCGTGTTCATTTTATTTCCGTCACTAATGGGAGCCACCGCGGAGTGGTTCGAGCCTGGTGAGCATTGCCGACGGACATTGGAACATTGGGTAAAGACTGCAAGGGTGCAGCGGCGAGAAAAGGGGCTGAAACGGGAAGTTGAAAAAGAAAAACCGGCAAGTAAAAGTGCAAGGTTGGCGCAGGGATTTATGTGTGTACGTTGTTCCTCGTGGCTACCATCTCGAGAACACGAGTTCACTAAATAAACGGAGCAAGGATAAGGCACACGACTTGTTACATATATATACACACTTAACCTCTTTCCCCTCGCTTTGCCTCGTACATTCACTCTCATCCTCTTTCTCTCTCTGCCTCTCGGTTTCCTTCGCTTTCTGGCCTGTTGACCACGAGGACTTACGAGGGAAACGTTATCCCATGCTCGTTACAGCACACGCTAACTGATCCGGCTATTTCGCCACAGCCCGTACACCTTTTTCCGTTCCCACTCGATTAAAAATGTCTCCCTCGCATTAAGAGGTGCTTGAGGAGCTCACCACAAGCAGATCTCCATCAGTTTTTCCGGATAAATCGTACATGTTCTCTCTTGGATGTCGGCTCGTTACCAGGGTGACCTGCTCGAGCAGAAACAGTATTGAATCTGGACTGGAATATGATTCTCTCCTTAGCTACCGGAAGGTTGGTTCTGTCCTGAATGTAAAACGATCCAACTCATCAGACCTGTTCCATCTGCAAAGGGTCATCTGCTATTCAATTAGACAGTCCGCGGCAATTACATCCAGACCGACTGAAGATGCTTGAAGATTATCGCACTTTGGTGTGGACCAGAGAGTATTGGCTAGACATCCTTTTGATGCAAGGATTTATATAGAGAATTATAGAACCTGCTCGAAACGGAACGGATCAATTACTACCCAGGTACTCGCAAATGGAATGCTAATCCTTTTTTGGCTCTGGACCATACCAGCTTTGGGTATCTCCCATTTGTGCTTGTTGTACTTTCCCATTTGTGTCATGCTCAGATAAAAAATCGACAGACGTTGCCAGAGTGCCGGCTCCACCTTTTTGGCATCATTTTTCCTGCAGAAGGTTGACTGCTGCCTGATGATTGCAAAATCCAGGGCCCTTAAATCCACCCTGAACAAGGATCCTCGCACTCGCCCCAGCCAGAGAACATTGGCTGGATTCTTACGCGGATTGAGGATCCCGAAACCGGATGCGATGCTCACAATTTTTCGCTGGCCCGATACAGATTGGTAGGATCTTTTTTTGCAATTATACAGCCTGCCTAAAACGGATAAAGTTTTCGCAGTCATTACCACCTATGTCTCCTACGGTATGGTAATCGTTTTCTGGCCATGGACCATCCAGACTCTCGTTCTCCCAACCACAGAATAAACTAATTTCCGTGGCTAATAACGTCTGACCGACTATCCAAACGCCTAAATAGTCGGGAGGATTAAAGTCCATATGGAGAGAGAAAACCGTGTCGCGGTACGTTGGGCACATATCCTCCCGGACCGTTTTACCAGTTGCCTCCGCCCCGGCATTAGAAAAGTAGTTGTGGCCGCACTATACCGCGACACGGAATGAGAAAAAGAGGAGCAGATAGCGAACTGCTTGGGCTTGTAGCCAGCTGACACGCCTCCCGTGCCCAAGCCATCCTGTAGCCGTAAAGTCGGACGAAAGTACACCCCCAACCCTTATCAGTAACGCAACGTTTGTGCTCCGCGCGGCCTCGCCCCAGGGCGATCCCCTGCAGCCCTTCCAACAACTACTTCATCCCTCTGCCATCTCTGTTTCTATCTCACTGCCCTCTACATCCTCCAGCAGCTTCGAAACACGAGTGTCCGCGGCCCTGGGTCGTTGAATTTAATAAAGGTAATAACGTTAAAGGTATATTCTCGTTTTTCCGAAGATGTGCGACCGACAAGAGCATGGAACTCCAAAGTTTTAACCGAGACTCGTTCTTGTTGTAAATCCAGCAGAAAGAGGTTCGAACGGAGGGATCCGAAGGAGGAAAGACTGAGAGAAAACCACCCTTATACGATATTATAAGAGGACGAAAGGTATGGACGGACGTACGAAATGTGGCGGCGATTGGGCGAACGTCCAAAAGCGTTCTTCTTGGGAACAGTAGGAAATCTCACCAAGCATGCACGTCCACCATCCACCAACCCCCCGCTTCTCTCAACCCCTCTCGTTCTCTCTCACCATCCTTTTTTTTCTATCATCCACGAGTGTCTGTCGGAGTTGGGGAAAACAGGCTATTCGCCATTGTGGATATAGAGGGAAGAAAAGCAGAGAACGTGAAAAATCTTTGGGAAACGATGCTCTCAACGAAGAATTCCTATTCGAGAGAGAAACCAGTTCGGGATGGTCGGCATACACACGTGTATAATCTGCCGCGAATGACCTATACAGATGCATAGGATGCTGGCTGGCGGGAATCGAAAAAAAAGCACACGTGTCCGCCTGTATGGGAGTGTGGCTTTTCTCCGGTCGAGTGTACTCGAAAAAAAGAGTAAGAACAAGAATAAAAAGAACAAGTCTCTGTTTACAGCATTTTTTCGAATGCATATGCGTTTATGTACGCGTTACATGTTATTGTCGTTTTTTTGCCCACTGTTACGCGTGGTCGTATCATTCTTCATTGATACAGATATTTTCTTATCTGTTTTCATTTGGTATCTGGCTTTTCCTACTGTTCTGAAGTATATATGTATATATATGTATACCAACGTACTGTGTAAACGTTGCGTAGCATGTATCGTTATGTAGGACGTATGCTGTTTAACAAAGTGTGTCGAAGTCCGATCGATCGATTCGCCAACAACGAGATGGTGTACGAAAGGGAGATAGTAAGAGAAGCAGGGAGAAAGAGAGAGAGAGAGAAAACAATGGATAATGGATCTGTATGATATGTAGGTGTATTTTAATAGGTGGAACGGTGTAAGGGTAGTTTATAGGCTGATCCATAAATTGCTGCACGTGCCCGCATTGCGGCTCTTGTACGCGTGGTCATAACGAAGCGAGATATTTCGTGCATCGATATAGTGTCGACTTTGAAACTTTATCTTCCTCCTAAAACGCATATATACGCCATAATCTACTCGGCTGAGGGTTGCAGATTTTCTCGCAACAGGGACGTCATGTTTCTTCATTGCTCGGTTATTGTTATTCGGGGAATAATTATTAACAAAAGTTGCCGTGAAAAAATGATGTTTCCGACGATGAATTTTGGGAATTTAACGGTGATATAATTGTGTAGGAATAAAATTAATTATTGAACCAGCACAAGCGAATTTTCAATCACAGCAACGACAAATTATCATCGAATTGATTGAAAAAATAATTTTTGGTTAGAGGGAATTTTAGGGTTATACGAATTTTATAAGCAAAAACAAAAGAAGAAAGGCTGCCTTTTTTTTTACTAAAGTGATCGAAAACCTAGGAGTGAAAATATAGATACAGTGGCTGTTGTGAAATGGCCGTACATTTTGCGTGTACACCCGTGCGAGACACCGGTGGCCGGAAATTGGAGCGTGCGATCTTTAATTTATCGATCGAAACGGTATAATAATGCTTGGAGAACGCGGCTCTCTCGTTTCTCCTCTCTTGGTGCTCAATATTTTCTCGATATATGCATGTTTCCAATGAGCTTCGTTCCATCGAGTTCCCTCGTTTCTTCTCGTGGTATGCTCGTTCGTTTCGCCATTATCCTTCCTCACTAACTGGAAGAAAGTACGTGTGTATATACTTTATATAAATTTGTATCCAGGGATATGTATGTATATATCGGTAAAATCAAAGAACCGAAGAAACAGACCGGAAATGAAAGTTGAAGACGACGGTGAAAAAAAAGGAAAGATGCTGAAGAGTCTCCGGAAGAACCGAATGGAAAAAAGTGAGTATACACACGTATTTCTGTCTCTATCAATGTTGCGCGTATACAGAAGCAGAAATAAATTTAAAAAAACGATAATAAGAAATGAAGGAGGCTGCAGAGAAGCTGCGAGCAACGCAGCGTTAAAGACGTCCATGAAATAACTGGCGCTTCTGTGGAAACCACTTTGAAGGCCTTGCTGTCAGCATGGAAGATGACTAATACCACTGCGAAGACGAAAAGATCCACGAGTATCTGCAGCATCCTACGTATACCGGTATTTAGCGTTCGAGGAATACAAGAATAGTATTTCATCGTTGAGAATTTTCTGCTCTGGATGATTTATGGCTCTCAAGCTCCATAAAGTACAATTTGAGGTAAATATGAAGCTGTACTGATTTGTCCAAATGAATTGGGATTCTGATAAATCGTTCGTGCAAAATTTTATCGATTTATCGAAATATCAAGCGTGACTCTACATTCACGATGTAAATAATGCTTTTTTATGAAGAATTTTTTGTCTTTATTAATTATCAATTGAAGGAAAATCTGCGGTTCTTTTTCAACGGAATCGTCGACTATTGGCCAAATTATTGCGTTATCTAGGTCATTTTGCAACAAATCGCTAAATCACAAATTTAAGGATGAGCCAAGTGCTTCTGGCTTACTGATAAGACAATTCACTCACGAAGGTGTAAAATCCTTCGTTCTAATTTAATATGATTTTCTATTCTTCGTTGGAAATATTGATATACTTTTGTATTTTTTCAGCCTCAGCCTTGAATTCTGCGTTGTAACGACTCTATGACGTCTTAATTACTTTGTTTCCATTGAGAACATATCTTCGTACAGAGCGTTCTCTTATTGCCACTTGGCATAAATAGAAGAATTAATGATCATACGAGACATTTCAAGACGAATCGATGAAAATTTCGACGGTGCTTAAATTATTTTTATTCACTTGTCGTATGGAGAATTTTCATTCATGGCTGCTAATATATTTCGTTGCTCACATCAGCCTGCTGCAAAAGCGAGCGTTTAATTTTTTTTTCCGAAAAAAATTGATTTTCCATAATGAATTGTTAATTGAATGGTTTTTTTTTAACAAAAAGTTCGGTCATTTTTGTGGGTAAAAAGTCGCTACACTCTCAATTATCGAAATGAAAAGTATTCGTTTCGTTGGAAGAATAAAAAATCTAGCACTTCCAGCCACGTGTATAGAAAGTGAGATGGTAGATTTTTTTTCCATATTGCTGAAAAGCTCATAAATTCACTTTGAGCATCTACGAAAATGATGCTACTGTTGGAAAATTGTCATGCATTATGCGGAAATATCACGATTAATTCAAGTCACAATGAAGGCAGGAAGAAACACGTCATAGATTGATGGAAAGAGCGTCACAAGGAGTCGCACGTGAATGCGAGGGTGCATCAATTGCAGTACAGGATATTGCATACACGCGTCGAGCCACGCGCTCCCCACTGCCATAACACCCCTTGATATACTATAATTACGAGCATATTCGCTCGCATTCACAAAGGACACTCCAGATCAAATCGTTAGAGACTCGTAGAACCCATCGTGCATTGCCCAATTCGTCCCAATTTCAAAATTCCGACACTTCATTTTCGACGAATTGTTTTTCAAAAAAAAAAACGGAAACTCTTCTTTTTTTCGTATCATACTCCCAGTTTCAAGATTGATTATCTTTTTTTTTCATCGACGCGTGGAATACGTTTCCATTTTTTTTTTAATGCGAATTTGAGAATCCTGAATCCGCCGTTATGTGGGACGTCGTTGGAACGATCGCTGAAAAAATCGACGGCGTTATACGATTTGCGTGACATCGCAAAGCGAGGATGGATAAAAATGACAAAATGAAGGTAATAAATGGAAAAAAAAGGCCCGGGGAAGCGTTTGAGTCACTGCCTTGTTGATTCAACCTGGAATACCTTGAATATTTACATAGCTATGTACATATATATTTGTAACTGCGTATATATGTACAACGGAGCTTCGGAGAGATATGACAGTGGCTGGGATGTTGGCGTGCGCGTATACATAATCGATAAGCTTCTGACCAACGCTCGTATGAATTACGTTAGTCCTCGTATAGTTTATCCATGATGCGATGCCATGAGCGAATGTGTACACAAGTTACATTGGGATACCCGTGTGTACAAATACATGCGACAGCGACGTTTGATGAGCAAAAGGGCGCAAATCATTGAGCGAGACAAGCAGGACGATGACGATCGAGTCGTTGCGCCACAGACCTCTCGTTGAGAGGGTAGCACGATTTCTGAAAGTCAGAGGGTTGTTTCTGCGACCAATTAAACGTGCGAAACGGTCTGGATTACGACCTTTCACGTATCATCGAACGACGAGCCAATTTGACGTGTTGTATGTTCGTGTCACGTGGGAACTCTTGCGAAAACGTGCACATACATTTAGCTCAGTGTATCGCATGTGGACTCGTGTTTCCACGTCAATTTCGTTAATTTTATGGTGTTACGACGCACCCGAGCCTGGTTTATGGGCTGTGAATGAGCAGCGCTACTCTCGAGACGATTGCAAAAAATTGACAGTAATATAGAAGCGATTTATTCCGTATTTTTGTTTTATAAAATGATTTTTGAAATCGAGGATTGAAAAATTCAAGATATATCTCAAGAACGACTGCAAAGATGGGATCTCAATATTGACCGATTTTTTTCGATCGACGTTCGATTTTTCACGTACAGAAAAAAGTGTTTTTCTAGTCAAAAATCGATTTTTCTCATTCACAGGAGCAGAAGTTTCGTGGAATTTCGAAATTTTCTTCTCCTTCGACCACCGCTAACTTGTTCATTAGAATTATTCCTTCTTTTAATAGCACCGTGTTGGAGATGCGCCTTTTTTGGGAACCCTCTGGAATATAATCCGCAAGAACTACGAGGATCAACATTTTACCGTGAAAATTTGAAGACAAATTGTTGAAAACATACTTTTTCGAGGGTAAAACAAAGTACAAAGTACTTTGTACTTTGTGAACAGACACTTTTTTGGTTCCAACAGGACCTGCGTCTGTAATAAATCATTTGAGCTTGCAATATTTCATTTCGTCTGCTCCCTTCCTTAAAACTTACTTTATAAAGTACATTCACGTGGTATATTATTATTTGATTGAACAAAAAAATATTGTGAATTAAAAAGAGAGTTGCGTCAATTAATCTGCACTAGCTATCGAATAATGCAAAATTTCGAACATGTGTAATAAAAATGATGCTCCTTTTCGATATCCTCATCGTGCGATACAAACGTCGGTAATACAGAATTCATACTCTTCCGAAAAATGGCGATTAATTTTTTTTAACGATTCTACCAGTTCATGGGTATCACTAGTAACTATAATCAATCGGGGGAAGCTGCAATTTTCTGCAGGAAAAATGAATTTCATAAAGTTTCTCTTCGAAAATTGGTTTGGTCCACTTCAGAGCTTCGTAACAGTGTTTATGTTTGTCAAAATTCCCATGTACGAGTATTTTGTTTTGTCAACAAACCAAAACAGACAAATTGTCCGCCAGATCGGCCCAGAACTATTGTCCAATCGGTAGAAAATTATCCATGTAACGTGATGGAAACCGTTAACGATTGTGTAGAGTGTAAACTCACATTAAAACAATTCCCTTAAGAAAAATGTGTTAAAAAAAAATGTCAGCCTCCGCCGATGGAATATCGTTAGTTGTGACTCATGACAGCAGTATTTGGCGAATAAAAAAATTTTTCATCATTTTTCGGGAAAGTACGAATGCTATATAATTACCCACCGAACGTCGATCGTATAAGCTGTGGTGTACCCCAGCACGCGCGTTATAACTGACAGTCAATGACGTAACAGGAAACCCAACCGATCGCCGTCACGCTCGGCAAAAGCGGAGCTACGCATCGGACACCATAATCGCAATGAGTCATATCGTGAGAAATAAAAAATTAAGAGCCTCGGAATGATACGAAGATCGTCTTCGTCAAGAGAGAGAATAACGCGAGTTTGCAATAAAAAAAATGCCACTTGGCACGATCGTGCCTAGACTCGAAAAAAAGAACACTGCTGCTGGAAACAACATATATTTTCACGCAAGTTCGAACGTTTGTATAATATATAAAGCAGGGTTACGTAACAAATCTCGTGCTGCAAGACGTCAGGATCTCCTCCTGCCTTTCATTTTATTTTGCAAATCTGTGTTTATTAATAAATAGGCCAGAAGTTTGATGGGGAAAGCCGGAAGAGAAATGAGGCAGACGGGAGGAAACGAGGGACTTATGGTCCAGTTGAGGAATATAAGAAAAGTTACAAAAAAATTGTTGAAAGGAGCATTTTGCAAGTTTAAACATATACTATAGTGAAGAGAGAGAGAGAGAGAGATGTATATATACAGAATGTATAATAAAAACGTTGTTAACCGGCATGCCTGTCACGACTCTTTGCGCCGTAAAACGCCGAGGCAAACGCGGCCTTTATGCGCTATAAATTCAAAGCGCCTTGCCAGCCCTCGAAAGAAGAGCAGTGGGTGAAAGAGAGGTGGTGCAAACGAGAGATGAAAGAAAAGATCCGTTGTGAAGGATGAAGAGGAATGAGAATAGCAGCCTCTTCTATACACGTGTGTGTTTCTGTGTGTATGTATAACATAGTATATGGACCTAAAGTAAATGAGCAGAAATTCGAGAGGAAGAAATCATGGAAAACAATGAGCGAAAAAAGACGAAGAACGTGATCTTTTATTGATCCCAACCGATTCTCAAACGCTTCGTGAACGTTCGAAAAAATCAATGTGTTCTTCAAATTTCTTCCAAACTTTCTATTCTTTCGAACGATTCTTTCATCACTTTTTGACATCTGTCGTTATCTCAATTGCAAGGTGTTCGGTAGGATTCATACGGAACCGTCGATTTTCTTGGCACTGTACCTTCAGATCGATTTGAAAAATAAGGAAGGAAGAATATCTTGAATTATTGGTCACATAGTAGTACTAAAGATGATCGTGCAGGGGTCCCTCCAAGCTGTTGCGTATTTCAAAAAACAGGAGAGAAAGATCCAGGGAAAACACGGAATACATTGCATCTCCAGCGAGTGCCGAAAGTCCCGATTGCGATAATCGCAAAACCGTCATATCGCCCTGCTGTACGTCTCGTCGCACACGAAGAGGATCAAAATGAGCTGGGGGAACGAAAAAATGATGAAATCGCGATGAATTTTCCTCCGTGTGTTTTCTTTTTCTTAACAACCCCTTACTTGGCAGATTCCGCTAATCGCACCGACCTCGCGAACAGAGAGCATCACTCTCAGCATCACCCCGGCGCAATAACGAACCTCATAGATTTTCCAGAAGGACTCTTCTCCCCCCCATCATCGTCGTTTTCTCATTTCGCAATTCGTATTTACCGGAGTAGAGAGTTATTCTCCCATCGGCCTTTCTCCTTTTTTTCTTCTTTATTTATTTTCCTCCTTTTATATCCGCGCCGTTTATTTTCCACTTTTTCATCCCCTCCCGGAACTCCGTTGAAGCCAAGGGGCGAGAGGGGTGTTTGGAACCGGGGGGGGGGGGGGTGCAAGAAGCAAGAAAATATTCGAGCCAACGACAAAATCGTTTTTTCCCAACGAGGCTACTCTCGGTTTCATCTTTTTTCAACCCCCCCCCCCCCTTTTCACCCCTGACACTTCGTCTGGCTCATCGACGACAACTCTGGAACGATTTCGCGCTACTTTTGCGGGACATTACGCTCTGTACACACGGCGATAAGTTATTCACTCCATGGGCGCGGAAACATACCGAGCGAGCGATAATGCACGAAGAAGGGGAGGGGGTGAGGTGGAAAAGGAGAGGAGAGGAGATTCAATCTAATTATCCGTAATGCGCCGGAACCCGGAAACGAGGGCTTGTCGAGGAACTCACACCCCATCCGGTCCGATATCACGGCGTGTTTATTCATTTGTTTGCACAGCGACTGCTTTTTTCCAACGCAATTTCTGCTTCACTCACTGTATTCCGTATACCGATCTCGCATCCGTTCCGCATTCGCGTCAGCGTTTTTTTCTTCCTTGCTCGAATCGAACCTTTCCCCCGCTGCAGCTGCTTCTCGGACGATAACTGCAGAAATCTAATCCCGCGAATCGAAAAATGTGTACACGTGACACAAAGATTTATCGAGTTTCGATTCGTCGAATTGTATTGCGTTTTTTTTTTCAATTTTTCGCTTCGCACGATACGAGCTCCGGAAGAATTTTTGCATTACGAATATCGCCCCGTGGATTCCCACGTACCTTTCGTCACATTCCCGCGGTCTTTAGAATCGTTGCTTGCTTCTTATTTTTTTTGACAGGGATGAAATTGGATTTGCGATTCCAAAATTTGCGGGTCTCGAAATAATCGCTGAAATAATGTTTTTCACCTCGATACGCGGTGTTGCCAAAGTTTTTTTCCCAAGTGCAGGGTCCTTTGGGAGTCATCTTTGGGAGTAATTGAGTGACGTTTTATGTTGCCTCTGGAGAATGACGCAAATCGAGCGAAGGAATAAAAATGTTCAGCTCGAAAGGCGATTCCAAGTATCAGCTAGGAAAATAAATGGTTGTTTCAATGTTGAGCGCCTGAGACTCTGGGATGATCGGTGTGCGAAAAGTGACAAGCTATTATTTGTCAAGAACACGTCACTGGCACGCTCGCTCGACAAATCAAATTGATGTCTGTGCTTGTGGCACTCAAATTAGGCTGACTAACTTCTCGAGAGAAGAATTTTAACGCTCTCTCGTAAACGGACTGCGACTCTCGGTGGTGTCGAGTCTCTCTCCTGCTCTTCTCTCTCTCTCTCTCTCTCTCTCTCTCTCTCTCTCTCTCTCCTCCCTGGATTTCTCGACTATTTTTGACAGTCCCGTCGTGTCTTTTACATTCAAGCACAAGCACAGTGTCTACATTAAATGCACAAATTCTCATGTACTCGCCCACCATCAACTAAATATACGTGCATGTACAGCAAGCATTTATGCAGCGAGTCTTGCATTCGCTCGCCTTTTTTCACTCCGCGTTCAACTCGTCCCTGTGACCAAAGTGCTGACTGACCTCGGTAACGACTGCTCTGAGACCTGAATTTTCAGTGCTACGAAAAAGTATAATTTTCCACAGGATATGATTCACGAATCATCACGAATTTCGATGATGGAGTTCCTCCATTGCCTCGTGAAACATGAGAATTATTCGTTCAGGCGTTTGATCCAAAGTGGGATCTCAGAAAAAATGTGTTTTCGGAATGAATTTCGTTGCCTCGAAATATTCAAATAAAACGCACACCGCGGTTCTTTCCATTAATTTATTCGATATAGTCGATACAGTAACGTCTCTCTTTCCGCTAGTTTCTATCGATATAACAGTCGATTCTGAGCTCTTGGCTCGTCAAAAATCGTCAATACTCTTGCGGTTAAATGATAAATACATGAAAATGAATATGTAAAAGGTAATTTCTTATTTTTACGTCAAAACTTTTATCATGAATATCTCCCATCGTCTACCCTTTGTTTAATCAATCCACACGTGTACAGGTGTGTTTTTCTTCAGAGGAATACAGACAAACTCGACCCAGATACGGTATAATGGTGTAAAAAAAAGACATTACGAACTATATAATTTGTAATCTATCAAAAGGCATACGACTTTCAAAGAATAATACATCGAACACGTCTACGAAAATTAATTTGACCGTGCGAAGACGGTGCGAATAGAACGATGGGAGTAGAAGTTGATGGACGTGATTATTAGAGCTAAAGCGAAGTTACATTTTTCCTGTTTATGTATATAAAAATTGATATAAAGGCCACGCAATTGCCAAATTAAATATAAATATATGAACGATATAAAAGGTACAAATTGACAAATTAAAAATGAAGCTTAAAAGGGTGCTAACACAATTCAATTTAACGACGATTTTACCAATATCCAATGACTTTCACTCTATATAATTCCCGAGTTTCATATTATGAAGGCCATGGTTTGCCGTGAAGAACCTTGATCGTACAAAATTGTAATCACTAATTATCGGAGTGTTGGAAAAGTGTGATCCAATTACAATTACGATTCGGGAAACTTCAAGTATATGATTCGAGAAGAATTGTCTTTTGCGGTTTCTTCAATCGAAGTTGCTGTGCACGATTATGAAGCTCTTGGAATACTATCTGGTTATTAAAATTTTTTTTTCAGACTGACAATCTTCAAATTTTAAACATCATGATTTTGAGTACTTTGTGCTGCGGACTTGTGGCCTTGTTGCTTGTTCAGGTAAATTTTTCATTTCAGCAATCAACCGCAGTGGTTGAGAGTGGCACTAAAATATTAATTAACAATTGAGCGTCATTCGTTTTTTAATGTCTTTTGATAAGGCGAACCCTGATGAAATCGAGAACGCTTTATCAACGGATCCTCCATCAACACTAGTAAATAATTCAACAGAAATCGTAAGTCCATTTTTTTACCGTCGTGAAACATTTTTACGTTCGATATACGGGATATATACTGCCTTCAGCGGTAGTACTACCTTAACGTCTGAATCTCCATCTGATGATTCAGGCGCGACATAAGTTAATGCAAAATGAAATTGACGCGCCGAGAAGTTTTCACTATATTTTTGAACGTTCCGAGGATACACTGTACATCTCAACGACGAGTGATCGCAGAGCAAAAATGAAAAAATAAGCAAAGTATTTTACATCCGTCGCATCGTCTAGACGCAATATATGGGCTACTCAAAAAACTTAACGGATCTATACACGAGCTTATCGCCGTATTTTCAAAATTTTTCAGAATAATTTTGATCAGCCGGACCCTGTTGAAACAACGAATGCTCCACAAACAGAGGCTCCTCCAGCGTCGGTAAATAATTTTAAATTATTGCATTATTTAATAATTCAATTTATCATTCCACACAGATTTCAAAAACAATTTAAATAGTACCCTTTTGATATATTATAGGAAATTATAGTCCCCTTTCTCGAATCTTTCTCCTTTTTTACATACTCTTTCGGGATTTGGTAAAGAAAAAGTTCGAAAAAAAATAATGAGTCAAAAAGTTTCCAACATATTTTCGACTATACCGAGAATACGATACAAACAATCGCAGTATACAAAAATACAAAAAACGGAGCATCTCGAAGCTGAAAAACTTCAGTTTTTGGAGTCAACGACCGAACTTTTTGTCGAACAATTTTGCCAAACACAACCCAAACGCAATTTCATGTGATGTACGAAAAATCGAACGAACCATTTCCAAAGAATTTTGTAAAATCCAGCGGATGAACAAATTTTTTGACGTTAAAGCTATTTGAGCAAGATAAAATATGCCAATTCAACGATTTTCCGTTTTATTTTAGATCGAAGAAAGGGATGCTGATGAGTTTCCAGCAAACTACGATGACACGTTGGAAGTTTTACTTGAACTGCATCCTCATGAAGAAGATGCACTCATTCTATTGCAGATGATACATGCATTATGTGTCCTGATCGCGCTATTGTTGAGCGATCTATTGTTCTTAATCAATTTGATGTACACAGAAACCGTGGAAACAATTTTTATTTGAATTATTTTAGTTCGATACGGATGACCTTGTATTAATAGAATAAATGGAAATCAATAGGGAAACTGTCGGTTATTAAATTTACTTTAATACGTTGCGTAGTTCGTACGTTCGTACGTCGAGGCACACGTGTTTTACAGGTGTTTTATATTTTTCAATAAAATGGAGAGAAACCGGAACCAGACACGACACAATGGTGCAAATGCGCAGGAAAAGGAGTAGCTGTAGGATGGATGATGTCATTTGCGCTCTATCAAAAGTGACACAATTTTTTCATGTAGATAAGATATTTATTGATTAAGCAAGCAAATTGGATGATGCCACGGAGGACAGTATAAAGACGACGTACATGCGATTATGTAAGATAAAAAATAAATTATATTTCTCCCATTCTCGTATAAAAACCGATATAAAGAGGTAAAGAGGTAAGAGGAAATAATATAACGAGGAGTGATTCGTGCGATTCAGTCCGAACCGCGTGTTTGTACCGAAAACCATCGACGAACTGCGACATTTTTTTTCGAATCGGTATTTACAATTCTGAAGCTGCATTGGTAAGTGCACGTTTTTTTCTTTTCGATCTACTGTTTTCCGCACGTAAAGTGCCATACTTTTCCACACGACTTCATGGTTATCGTAATGATATTTATTATTTATTTCTGTTATTCCACGTAAATTATTGCCAATTATCTACTAATATGCAGTGCTAAAATTAAACATACGCAATTTGTAAAGTGAAACGGCATGCCCAACGCAATTCAATGACGTAATATCATCTTTTGGAACGTCATAAGACATTTCACAACGTTGCATTCTCGGTTATAATATAAATAACGATTACGTTTTGGAAAACCTCAAATACGACACTCGGGCAAACTTTGTTTTTTTCGAGTTATTTAAATCGAGGTCACCACGTGGAACTTTTAGCACACACGATCTGATTATTTTATTTCGTTGCAGACGCACAATCCTCAATTCCAAAACACGATGATTTTGAGCATATTGTTATCCGAAATTTTGGCCGTGGCGCTTGTTTCGGTAAGTTTTTCATTCCGGCGGTATTAAATCATGAAATCAACTATCGAATTATTGAAATTATTATTTTTACATGTATTTTGATCAGGCACTCCCTACCGAAACCACGAGTGATTCATCGACAGATCCTCCGTCAATGCTGACAAATCATTTAACAGTCGTAAGTCAATTTGTTTTTCAATCATTGCCGACGATTTCTGCACGCAATATGCAAAACACTTTATCAAATTTAAGATCGCTCAACGTCTCATCATTGGAGCGTAATTTAATATTTGAGAAAAATCGAAAAAAGTGTTTAAACCTAATCAAGAAGTTTGTCACCACATTTTTTTACATTTTCAGAACACTTTTCGACAGGCGGACCTCGTCGATGAAGATACGGAGGCTCCGTTAACAGACCCACCTCCAACGCCGGTAAATAACATTGACAATTGTGAATCAAGCTTTTTTTCATCATTGTAGATCATTTGGAATCTTCATCTACTCATTTCGGAGCATTGTAGGATACTCAAAAAATTAACGAGTCAACAAGGTGTTGAGCACACTTTTGAACATTCCGAAAACACTGCATATCGCGACGAAAAATTATCGCATTACAGAAATAGAAAAAAATAAGCATTTCGATGCTAAAAATCTCAATAAAACTGTTGGCGTTGAACTATTCATGAAACACAAAAAATATATGCTGATTCGACGATTGTCCATCTTTTGGAACGTCATAAGACATTTCACAACGTTGCATTCTCGGTTATAATATAAATAACGATTACGTTTTGGAAAACGTCAAATACGACACTCGGACAAACTTTGTTTTTTTTCGAGTTATTTAAATCGAGGTCACCACGTGGAACTTTTAGCACACACGATCTGATTATTTTATTTCGTTGCAGACGCACAATCCTCAATTCCAAAACGCGATGATTTTGAGCATATTGTTATCCGAAATTTTGGCCGTGGCGCTTGTTTCGGTAAGTTTTTCATTCCGGCGGTATTAAATCATGAAATCAACTATCGAATTATTGAAATTATTATTTTTACATGTATTTTGATCAGGCACTCCCTACCAAAACCACGAGTGATTCATCGACAGATCCTCCGTCAATGCTGACGAATCATTTAACAGTCGTAAGTCAATTTGTTTTTCAATCATTGCCGACGATTTCTGCACGCAATATGCAAAACACTTTATCAAATTTAAGATCGCTCAACGTCTCATCATTGGAGCGTAATTTAATATTTGCGAAAAATCGAAAAAAGTGTTTAAACCTAATCAAGAAGTTTGTCACCACATTTTTTTACATTTTCAGAACACTTTTCGACAGGCGGACCTCGTCGATGAAGATACGGAGGCTCCGTTAACAGACCCACCTCCAACGCCGGTAAATAACATTGACAATTGTGAATCAAGCTTTTTTTCATCATTGTAGATCATTTGGAATCTCCATCTACTCATTTCGGAGCATTGTAGGATACTCAAAAAATTAACGAGTCAACAAGGTGTTGAGCACACTTCTAAACATTCCGAAAACACTGTATATCGCGACGAAAAGTTATCGCATTACAGAAATAAAAAAAAAAGAAGTATTTCGATGCTAAAAATCTCAACAAAACTGTTGGCGTTGAACTATTCATGAAACACAAAAAATATATGCTGATTCGACGATTGTCCGTTGTCTTTGTAGACCAACGAAGTTCATGATGAGGTTGAAGAATTTAACGAAGCTCACGAATTGGCAGATATGTTACTTGTGGGACGCGACATGGAATACATATACACGATGGTCGCGCTAATTCGTAAAATGCCTAGAGGGTTGCAGCCGTTTTTGTATATTTTAACGTTTTTCGTTTTAGGGTTGTCAGTCGTCATCAGACTGCTACCCGCGCTTTTGCAAGACCCCGAACAGTCGGTGTTCTTACGAATTTTTACGAGAGAAATGTTATCCGTATAATTTTATATTAATATGTATGATCTTGTAATCTAATGTGAAAATTATAATTCATGGGAATTCATGAACATTCCGAAAACACTGCATATCGCGACGAAAAATTATCGCATTACAGAAATAGAAAAAAATAAGCATTTCGATGCTAAAAATCTCAATAAAACTGTTGGCGTTGAACTATTCATGAAACACAAAAAATATATGCTGATTCGACGATTGTCCGTTGTTTTTTTAGGCCAACGAAGTTCATGATGTGGTTGGAGAAATTAATGCAGCTCACGAATTGGCAGATGTGATATTTATGGGACACGAAATGGAATTCATATCCGAGATGGTCGCGCAAATACGTGAAATGCCTATAGGGGTGCAGCCGTTTATGTATTATATAACGTTGTTCATTTTAGGGTTACTAGTCGTCATCAGACTGCTAGCCACGCTTTTGCAAGTGCTCGAACAGTCGGTGTTCTTACGAATGTGTACGAGACAAATGTTATCCGGATAATTTTATATTAACATGTATGACCTTGTAATCTAATGTGAAAATTATAATTCATGGGAATCTTCGCGAAATCTTTGTAGTACACTTATTTCCAAGACCTCTCTCGGCAGTGCCGATCCGTTGGTGTTGCTAAATTTTCGACCGTCGGCGCGCACCTATATTTTTATCAACCATAGGTCTTCTTTACGCACTAAGTTGTTACGCATATTCGGGAAAAGTATAGCGACGCTTTTGTCAAGTCTGTAGAGGATGTAGAGGGTCTCTTGCTAGAGAGTATCCGTCAAATCCCGAATTTTCACAGTTTTTTTTATCGACGCTAATCGGGATACGATCCGGGGTCCAGATGGATTCTGTACAGGACTCTCTTATTGGGGAATCCCGGTGGAATCCCACTCGGGATTCGGCCAAAAACAGGAGCACCCTTAAAAATGTCTCCTCGGCAACGTCTAGCGGTTGAATGTGAAAATGGGAAAGATGGAAACAGCGAGAGGTAGAAAGGCGGTGGATGAGAATTAAATGTAAAGAAGGGCGAAGATGAAATTGTTAAATTCGATCGCGGTTAAAGGTCGGGGCTTTTCTCGTGACGAGGAAATTCGAATCGATCCATCGAACGAGAGAGAATGATTCTGCGGGAGTGTATGGATATGCGTTGCGGAGAGAAAAAAGAAGACACGGAACGAGATGAAAGAGGAAAAAGGACAAAAGGGCTAGAAGGGAGTACGAGAAAGACACCCTGCAGGAAATTAAACGAGTCACGTGTTCATAATTATACGTAAATTCCGTGGGTCGGTGAAAAGCATAAGGAGAGTTCGAGAGCCGCGAGAGAGAGAGAGGGAGAGGTGGTCGAATAGATGGGAAAACTCGTCTGACGGAGTTGTCGCCTCGAAAGATATTAGAGTATAACTATGGACATTGAAAAAGTTTGCTTCACTCCATTTTGTTTTTTTTTATGTCTTTTTCTTCGCCGAGAGATAAAGAAATAATAATAAAAAGATGAAGCGAGAAAGCTGAGGAGTTTGGGTGCAAGTGCGAGACTGGATGCTGGGGAGAAAGAGGCTGTAATGAGGGATGAGAGAGAAGTGAGGAGATATAAAATCACTGCAGCTACAGGGATGAAGGAGAGGCAGGGAGAGGGTTCCGAGTTTGTTATAATAATTGTTGCGCGAACGTGAGAAGAATTTACGTTGGAATGTTAACGCGATTCTACTGTAATGCGAACATGAAAGGATAAAAAAGCGAGGAGAACGGAAAATGAGGAAACAAGAAGGAAGGGACGAGAGGCAGATGAGAGATAATGCACGCTGAAGAAAAGAGCATAGACAAAAAGTTTGACGCGAAAAAAAAAAAGTTGCACAAAAATGTGAAAATGGTAATATCTGCTGCGTTAGGAAACGGAGAGAGACGAGAAGGAGAAAAAGATTTAAACGAAGCATAAAGAGGAGCATGAGATGGACATTAATTTTTTTTTCAATGCGCACCAATGAGAAAGTGTTTATGCAAAGGCAGAGGAGGAATTAAGGGGGAGATGAAGATGAGGAAACTCTCTTCCGCAAAGCCGCAAAGAACGCAGCTGAAGCCACTCGTTTTTCTCGTCTCATCTCTTTACCATGGACCGGAGAAGATTTGACGATGTTCTTTCCTAATACTCGTTACTTATTCTCTTTTTTTTTTGCATCTTCTTGTCCCTCCTCGCTGATGCACACTTTTCTCATGGAGATCTGTATACTCGAATGAATTTTCGACAGTAAAACTGCGGATATGACCAATAGCATCGATCATCAGCATACCTCTGCATCTATGGAGGACCAACCGCGGAGATACAGTTCAGACAAAACGAAGGTATATACTGCACATTTCGAGTACTCAGCGATGATATAAAAATGTGGAAAAAATCTAAAACATTGAAAAATTATTAACAAAACTTGTTTTTCAAAAATGAAACGGGAAGAACTTGGAATCTTTCGTCGAATGAATCAGAAACCTCTTGCTGATATTAAGGACCATTTCATCTTTGTTTTTTGGTGCCTAACGATTTTTGCTCACATAAAATTTTCGTTGTCGATAAAGTATCCCTTTCATTCTTCAACGTCTTCAATCTAGTTTCGATGGTCCAATCAAATTTTCCATTCATTCGCAACCAACATCGTTCTTGATAAATACTGTATCTGACCGAATTTCGACATCGGCTGATTGGCTGTGAAATTCATTGTAACGAGATGAAATTCACAGAGAATAGATGGAGACGTAGAGGAAACTGGACATCCTAAGAGATAGATGGATATAGGCAGGTTTATTTATGCCTTGGCAAGCTGCTGTTGGCGGCTTGTTGGATTGATCGTTCGACAAATTTCGACGATGGAGTATTACATGGTAAAATTGCGTGATCCCGTTGATGCAAGCTTAAATATTAAAATTTCGATTTAATTGAATTTCATGTTTACGATTGATCGTTAGCCTTATTGATGGCACTTTGCGTATACAAACATAACGAATTTATAGTATACCGATGAACCGCATGTAATTAGCTAGAAATTTAGCATCCCGTTTACTACCAACGGATCTTAAATATTTTATTCGAAAATTAGAAAATTAGACCCTCTTTTTCGGAGTAAAAAAAAATAGAGGTAAGATATTAATAAAAAAAAAACGTTCCCATGCTGCGTTTTATTGACGTAATTCCATCTTGGTGTACTTTCACAATAGCACCTGCAATATTTGAAAAAAAGTATTCGAAAAAATGAGCGTGTCGATCTCGAGTGAAAGATTTTGAAGAGAAAAAGAGCTTTCTGAATATTCCCTTAATATTCCTTAAATATTAAAATTTCGATTTAATTGAATTTCATGTTTACGATTGATCGTTAGCCTTATTGATGGCACTTTGAGTACACAAACATAACGAATTTATAGTATACCGATGAACCGCATGTAATTAGCTAGAAATTTAGCATCCCGTTTACTACCAACGGATCTTAAATATTTTATTCGAAAATTAGAAAATTAGACCCTCTTTTTCGGAGTAAAAAAAAATAGCGGTAAGATATTAATAAAAAAAAAAAACGTTTCCATGTTGCGTTTTATTGACGTAATTCCGTCTTGGTGTACTTTCAGAATACCACCTGCAATATTTGAAAAAAAGTATTGGAAAAAATGAGCGTGTCGATCTCGCCTGAAAGATTTTGAAGAGAAAAGGAGCTTTCTGAATATTTGTTGTTGAATTGTTTTTCGACAATTTTCTTTTCAATCTTCTGCTATTAATTATTGAAAATTACTGTCCTCAGTGGCTTAAGTAGGATCAGCGCGCGAAATTCTCATTCTATTTCGGTTCTCTTGGAGCTGTTCTAGCCGTACTACCTTAAAAGAGGGCAACGAAATTTTCGTCCAAACATTTGGCGGTACATGAAGATAGAGCGAGAGAGAGAAGGGAAGAAACGAAGAGACGATGATTGCGTAGCCATTAACTTGACTGACATGAGAGACAATTACGTCGTGGCTGGGAGACGAGGGGGATTGTGTGGCTCGTTACTTTTCCAAATACCAACGAAGGCACTGTGGAAATGAAATATACAGATCGAGAGAGAGAGAGAGAGAGAGAGAGAGAGAGAGTGTGTGTGAGGAATTCGAGTATGTAGCTCGAAGATGAGGAATATTGCTCTGGTCGGTGTACTCTCGACTCTCCGGTACTTAATCGTCAGGCATTTAAGCTTTATCGATGCCGGGTAACGCGTTGGTCGGACAACAGCGTTTATTGTGCGAAACAATCGTCGGCTATTAAACGTTAATATTCAAGCGATGCCAAGGGAGAAATCTAGGAGGATACTGAAAAATGAGACAAATACAGTTGCAGAGAACGAATAATAATCGTACCTGCGAGAGTTCAACATAAACTAATGAGGTTAATTATTCATAGGTTCTCGTACAACTATAACAGAGCGTTTGGAGTAATGCTGAGTGTACAGCCTCATTACACGTACTTGCACTCTGTCTCGCAAACAGATTTTTATGACACCAGATTTGATTCGATATTTCTTGCCATTTTTTTAAGCCCTTCGTTTCGTAAATAAATTGCAAAAAAATCAACGATGTTTTTCGAAAGATCGAACTAGAGCGTATAAAATATGATGTACCACAAAATTTTGAAGAAAAATTTCGAAAGTTACGCCGGTTAACTCTGCGAGTAATTTTGCACAGTGCAATATCCGATCGTTTGAACTTGATGCGAATAATCGTCGAGATCAATCGAGGGGAAAATGATCAAAATCGTGCGCACACGCACTTGCTTTTCTGGTCATTTTACTTGTCTTTTTGACGCAAGGTCGGGAGTTGAGAATCGGGCGAGGAGTCGAGAAAGTTCAAACGTCACGTTCGCTAGTTGTGATCATGACCCCCATCAAGACTTGAGATGCTTTAGGATGTAAGGTTAGAAATATTCCAGTGGATTCTAAGATGTGTTGCACGGAGCTACAAAGTTATACAGTCATTCCCGAACCTGGTGAGTCTCTCCCTCGTGGTTTGTGTATATAGTCGCATAGCAATTCCGGTCACGGAGTTTCCCACAACGCAACGAGGTCGCCCTGATGCACCGGATGCTGTCTCTCTTCACCTCTCTCTCTCTCTCTCTCTGTCTCTCTCTGATCATACAAGTACCGATGCGGTAACTCTATGGAGAACAGTCGTTTCTCTGTGCCCCTCGGTTTCTCCTTCTCTTTTGAAATGTCGCCAACGTTCCAGCCGTGAATCCCACCCAGTTGCAGTTGCAATGCTGCACACCTTGCGTTGTTCAAACATGAGAAGTCCGCGGTTGGGCAAGATGAAAAGAGACGGAGAGAAAACTGAAGGAGGGCAAAAAAAATATGAAGATTCCGATGGGGAGAACGAAGAGAGGAACGGAGGAGACGAAATGGGGAGCGCGCGAAGGAGAGACAAGTGAGAAGAATGAATCAGAGGAGGAAGATAAGAGATGCTGGGAGGGGGGGTTTGGGAGGATGAGAGGGCGAAAAGGGTTAAGATGAGAGGAAAAGAAAGATGTACGGAGTCAAGGAGGAGGAAAAAGACAGGAGGGTTCTGAAGTTGAGAGAGAGAGGAAGAAATGGTCCAGAGGAAAGGAGAATGAAAGAGAATGTGGAAAGGGAAAAGGCAGTTGCAGACGGACTGGGAGAGAAAAAGGGATGGAGAGGGACTTTGGTGGGTACACCCGTCTTTTTGATTTATATACTGTCACAGACATAACATGCAGGGGGGAGAGCAAGAAAGAGAGAGAGAGAGAGGGCAGGAAAAGAGATGAAGAAAGCGAGAGAATAGTGCTCCCATTGTTTAAATCCAAATCCATGGAGCAAAGGCCGAACTGGGTCCAGGCAGTTTCTCGAGCTTCACCCACGTACATTTTCAGCTCTGCGCTTCTCCTGATCAGGGTTCAACCAGGATTCTTTACGTTTCAGGTGTGAAATTATGCATCGAAATGAAAGACTATAAAATGAAAAGGCAAGGTGACAGATTTTTGTCAAAAATTTTGTTATCAATCAGCATTAATGCCAGTTCAATAACGCAACAACGACAACTTTGAGCAAGCCACCATAAACATTTCCGAATAAGTTATTGATGCTCTAGATCGATCGACAATGTTGTTCAACGAGTTTAAAAAAAAAAGTTCTGAATAAATTCGGAAAGCTTGTTTTTTTTACGTAAAAAATAAATCCGTTTAGTTTTCTTGAATACACTTGAATTTTTTCAAAATTCCTTGCGTATTTCGAAATTTCTGTTTTTAATTTTGCAAAAATGATAAAGAGTCGATAGTTATTCGCGATTTCTCGTGTACAAAGGTTCCTCATTGCTTGTGAGAAATTGCCGACATAATTAACGAGCGGTTTTGTTCGTTCGATCCTCTAATAAAAAGGAGAAAAATATGAATTCTCAAAATACCGACATAATATCGAAAAAATGCATGTGCATTCAGAAGAATAAACAAGCTCATTTTGCATGAGGAGGAAAAATAGTTGTTTGAATATGTTCAGAATTTTTAATTCTTTTTTTCATCAATTTGTCAACAAGTTTTTATTAATGTTATAAACAATTACCGTGCCCGGTGTCCAAGACACGTTTGATTTTTCACGCAGTATTCTCATTCTGCTTCGATTTTGCCGAGACTGTACTGGTCGTACATCCTTGAATTCAATCAATTTTCATTGAATAATAATTACACTCGTATAGTTGGTGGCAATTGAAAAAAAGTCCAGCTGCAAAAACGGATGTCTCACGAAACAAAACAGGTTGAGCTAACGATCGAGCTACGATGAACAGAAGAAAAGATGATGAAAAAAGAAGCGAGGACGGGAAAAACGGAGTGGGAATAACAAGCGGTAGGAGCGAACCCGTGCGAAAGGAGCTAACGGAATCATGAGGAAATTGCACAGTTCGCTATTTTCATGCCAAAGAAGTTCTCTTTCCTGCACTCCTAGCTATAAAGTCTGCTCTCGGTTAGCGGAGAGATTCTGCTGAAACGAAATTCCGCAATAATATAAATAGACAGCATGAAAAAAAAAACGTGAAAAAAACGATAGATCCGAGAAAATTTTCCAGTCAAACGGTGAAAAGGGTAGTAAAAAGTATAGAATGAAATCGTAGCTCAATTACCGAAACGAACGGTAATTCAGGAAAAGACGAAACGTGGACGTGCACGACCGAAATCTGCTTTTTTTTTTGACGGGAAGCAAAACGCTCAGACTTCAAACGTGAGGGGAATTTTCGGTTACTGCCTATTGCTTTTTTGCATACGTTTTAAATATTCGAATACTTTATACCGTTTTTTTTTATTGCACATTGGATGACAAAAAAAGAATCTCAAAATCTAACGAATAATCATCGTTCGTTGCATCTCTGTAATGAAAAACGCAGAAATATCCGAGAATAAATGATTATCGATGAAAAAAAGAAGTGTATGATAATTACTCTCTTTAATTTGAGATCGTTATACAACGATCGGAATCGATATTTCAAGAATCGATTCTCGATCGTTGAGAAATATTTTCGAATTTGTTCTTTAACGTCTTTGCCTTTGCCTTTCGGAAAAAATCCTTCCCATTTCAAAGTTTGGAGAACAACAAGCATTGCTTCGAATTCTTTGGCCCATGAATGTCGGATCCTCTGTTTCCTTCCAATTCTATTTCAAGTTTTTTAAATGTTTTAAAGGCATGACCGTACGGAAAAACTTTCAACTTTTTCTCTCTCTCTCTCTCTGTCTCGTTTCTCCCGATCTCTCGCTTATTCGTCCTTTTTTTTTCTTCCATGTACCACAGAACTGTACAGACTTTTGCTCGTTCGTATCGTTCATGGACCAACGATCACGGCTACAAGAGCTGATACTTTTCCTCCAGGGCAAAAGGTACGACACTGCTAACACCGTACGGAGAGTTGTAAAAGCTCGAACGGTATGAGATGAGAATAAAAGACAGATAATAAGAGCGGGGCAAAGAGCGAGAGAAGAGCAGGCTCCGCAAGGGAAGAGAAGCAGTCATGACATTTATCCAAGCTAAGATTGGCCAAACAGTGAGATAAAGTAAAGACAAAAAAAAATGGGAAAAAGCTCGAAAGGCAAAGCTTATACTTCCTGCCGCAAAACACTCGTTTTCACCGTCGTCTTTCACCTCCTTCTTACCCTTTTGTCCCTCACTTTCCTTGCATTACCCAACTGTTGTTCAAGAAAACGTCCTGTGTACGAGCGACGGGTCATCTTTTGAAAAAAAAAAAAAAAATGCAACTCCATTTCGTCGATCTTGGGACTTATCTACGGGGTCTTTGACTCTGTAAATTTACATCGTCCTGGCGATGAATCCCAGGATGGAATAGCGGAGTGTACTACTGATTGGAAAAAAATTAATCGAAGCGCGTCGAAAAACATTCATCGAGGTATTTTCGAATTTCTGTGCTCCCAGAGGCTGAAGTGGGTCGAAATGAATGAATTTGACCCTTCACGTCCATCGATGTATAAGTTTCCAAACGAAATTTTGAAAAAATCGAATTTTCTCCATGTTTTTGAAAAATCCAGTCCAAAAGTTCCAAGCTGATTTCAAGTGGAAGATCTCGATCTCGGCAATCGAGGAATCTTGAGAACCGCCGTATCGATTATCCCGCGATCTTCGTACAATTATCTCAGCTCTGATCGAAGGCTTTTTTTGCGTCAAAATTCGATTTTTTATTATTTTCAAATAATGAAAATACCGGCAGACAGCAACAGGAGAAAATTCTATCGCCTGGAAACTGGATTGTTAACGCTACGGTGTGTATCATTTTCGGTATTGAAAAAAAAAACAAATTTTATAACCACTCTCTTAATGGAATCAATTGAAAGTTATCTTCAACGTCCGATCGTCTCCATCCGATACTTTCGTTACGCTCAGAGAAATTTAAGGAAAAAAAAACGTACAAATAAGCCAGGAATTACGAGAGTTACGATAACGCGATCTGAAATATCGAAGAATAAAAAAGCTCCTCGCTCGGGATGGAAAGCGCGAAAAGTTAAGAGTTTCGCGATGCGAAACGCGCCGAGTAACTATATCGTGGCTTTTTTCAGAGCAGCTTCGAAGATTCCTCTCCTTCCACCGTTATTTCCTGCACGCGGGAAAATCTAGATGATGTACTGATATCGAATTTACGATTATTCCCTCTCCTCTTCTCCTTTTTCCTTTGCTCATCCAAAAAAAAGTGATGAAAAGCTCGTTCTCCTACTTTTTATTGCATGCTTTTATTAAACTTACCTTGTTCGTTGCTTCGGCGATTCTCCCGATCGATTTCCGACCCACTTTCCAATGCCAAATCAAATTGAAACTTTGCACACTATTATTGATGACATTAACGACATTTTATAGAATTCAAGTCCTTTCTCCCATATCAATTTTATTTCATTTATACGAGCAATCCTACAATATCATCGATATCTATGGTTAAAACTCATTGAGTGAAATTTACATTGGGATTCATCCAAGTTCTTACACGCTTTCGCCTGCGATTAATTATTCAATTAATTACGAGCAATGCTTCAATCCTGGCCATTCTGAAATCAAAGTGACCCGAAAATTTCGACACAGGCTGTCCCAGAATGTGTGGTTGATAATTTGAATCAGAGAAGGGGGTGAAATTCCAGGTCGAAAAATGTAAGCTTTTTCCCTGGCCGAGTAATCGGTTAATGTAGTCAACGTTTTTCTTCGAATTAAATGTTTTATCACCAGGCGACGAAAATAAAGATTGAAATATTAACGAAATCAACGTTATTTTATACTTTTCGTTTAAAACGAAAAAAGCGAATGTACATCCCTTTGAAGAATTTTATTTTTTCTCTCGTATACTTTATACTTGATTTCTAGTGCACTTGGGTTTTACAAATTAACCTTTCACGCGATATAATTAACTTGAATTATCATACCCGCAGCAAGTATTTCCGCCGATTCTGCAGAACAAAATAATGAGCCAAGGGTGGAAAAAAATGAAAAAAACGGATAAATCGCTGAAACCGAATGATTTTATTGAATGATTGGTGAAAAAAAAAATAATTATCTGAAAAACTGTGTCAAATAGATAATAAATACTCTGGTTAATTAAAAATAACACAATGAAAATGCTGTTTCAAAAGGAATAATCAAGAAAATAACAATGTCCCCTCGTCGCTCATCTGGCCTCGAGAGTACAGCCAAGCTGAACTCTCGATTGACTCGTTCGCTCTTCTCTATGAATAGAACGAGATTCGAGTGTTGTTGCAGACCTCGGGTTCCTTCGTGCCATTCTTCTACGAATGCACTCTCGTGATATTGCACACTGTGTGCAATATGTATACGTTTTTTTTCAAAATCTATTTCATCTCGACCTCGCATGGTCATTAAATTATAAAAAACACTAAATGACAACTATACGAACAATGGTAATAGCAGATAACAAAAATAGCAGATGAAGTAAAACGTAATACGATTGCAGATTTTCCACAAAATTGTTCCATATCTCGAGGAATGTCTTATTAAAATTCATTAAAAAATCGTTTTCTCGGAGCGTCCTTTCAACGATGTATAGCAGTGATCGTAAAAAAAAATATGGAAAAATGAATTACACGTGAGAAATACGACGAACGATGTCCGATACGCTATTTTCTACGCGTTTTTTTCAAAATTGAAAATAAAATGAACCGAAACAACAAATTTTGAAAAAATTCAAGGATATTTGGGAAATGAATGTTTTGTCAATGTTTTTAGACGTTTTTTCGTTTGACGGTTTGTTAATATCTTTTCAATATCAAATATCTTACAATCGTTTGATTTTTTTTCCAAATTTTTATGGCGGTTCTATGAATACGCGAAATTCTCGATGTATTCAATGGCTGGAACCATCCCTGGCATACACCCTTAAAGTATCACGTTTATTATATAAAAAAAAAATTATTTTCATTCTTATGAATATCACTGTTTCTTTTGTGACCTGCGAAATTTGTATTGTTGATTATTTCCATCAAATGCAAAATAACCCAAGTCGTTGAATGACGAATTTACCATTCAAGTATCGTTGTTGATAATAAGAATCCGGCGTATGAACCATAGAAACGCTTAGACGCTAGGACCGGTGCAGATCCATTATGTAATTGTCGAGGATGTAGGGTAAATGTGCATTTGAGTCAATTGAATGTGGCGGCAGCGTTGAATATATAACACGGTGTGTAAAGCAGTTACGTCGACGCATTCGTCGCAGTTTTGTTCATTTGTACGCGTGCTCACCATTCATCTACTCGCCCAGATAAGGCGCATAGCACAGTCATTGGCCACTTAAGAAAACGCCGACTAAACATCTTTCACGCTGCTGCCTTATTGGCTCTTGTTTTTATCGTTAATTATTATTGATCTTCCTTATTTATAATTTTATTTTATTTTTTCAATGATACTTTTAAATCAACTTATATACATTGTTCATGAGTAATTATGCCATTTTGCTCTCATTTTGTTCCGAAACTTGATTCATGATTGGAGCAACCACTGACATCCGGGCATATTAAAGTGATCAGAAATCGTTCCAGGAGTCCTGGAAGACTGGGTCGAAGAAATGAAAATAAAAAGAGGGCAACAAAAAAACGGTATGGCTGCAAAGAGGGATGAAAATACAGGGAAGCGGTAAATGGCACGTGGACACGCAAGATTAAAGCAATTTACATGTAGAAAACCTGCTGCGAACGAACGTCAATTTATGCTGAGCCAGAAAAAAACTAGAAAAAAGGATGTTAAAGTTTACGTGGTTACTTTTTACCCCTTGCTTTTTTTGCTACTTCGTCTATTTTCCTCGATTCTTGTTACTCGAGAGGAAAGTTTAACGGTACAGTCATTGGCCACCGAACCGTTTCAGATGATTTATTGGCCATCGTCATTATGAAATTCAATTATACGATGAAATATCGAAGGATTTAAGTAAGCTTTAACTATTTATTATGGGGAATTTACTCTTGATCGTGTCCAATCACGGGATAATTTCAACGGAAGCTTGATTGTTGGAGAAATTCGTGATTTCGTGTTCTCTCTTTTTCTGGCAAAAAATATGCCAAAAAATCACAAAAATGTATCATCTCTTACGAATTTTGCCTCGTGAATTATTAGACGAATTTGGTTTCAATTAATTCGTACATAACTTTTTGGCACGGTTTTTACGAAAGATTAACGTTATAGAATATGATCACGTTTTCGAGAAGATTTTTATTGTCTTACGTGATCAAGTAAAATCATTAACAGAATATGATTCTTTATTCAAATTAGCAGAACAGCATTTTTTTTCCAGAAAAATTCAATGCATGCTTTTGACGATGTTGTTCTTTCTGGCATTATCCATTAATTTTATTTTCTTTATTTTTATCGTCGAGTATTTTCATTCCCAATTTTGAAATCAAACGTCGTACGGTCTACTCACAATCGTCTCTCATTTATTTATTTATTTATTTCTCATATTCGAATCCATCCAACTCCATCGAGCTACGAAATGTCTGGGAATGGAAAAATTCGAGAACAAAAAGGGGATAATCTCATTTCGATCGATTTAAAATGGAGCATCATTGTGGCAGTTTGAAAATGATCGAATTATCCAGAGAGAGGGAGCAATGCTGCATTATTTCATCCCTTTTTTATTGCAATTTTTCATCGTCGCCGTGCACGTATAACCACACAGTCTCCAGCACGGTTCAGAGACCTGCGAATATAAAATGGTCATATAGATTTTTTCTTCGTCGTCGTCGTTTTTTTTTCGACTTTCTCATACAAATTGGAAAAATGTGCGACGTATTTCCACGACCAGCCTCGCACTGGCTACTAATGAAAATTTCGTGGGCATTAATCAATTCTCTCGAGGCTGGTAGAACAAAAAACGTGTTAACCTTTTCCTTCTTTTTTCTTCCTATCCATTTTCTCCCCATTTCTTTTTCCATACCGGTCATTTGCTCCCGCGTCAGCGCTCCTGAAAAATTAACTTTATCGGCGCAGCGATCGGGAAAAATAGTCGAAAGTTCGTTTTTTTTTTAAATCTCTTCCTTCATTCCCTCTTTTTTTTCATGCAGCTTTTGTTTAATGCAAAATTGATATTATTATCACAGCGCGGAAACTCTGAAATATTTCGTTGAAAATATTTCGCGATATATCTTTAAAATGATAAATAAAAAAAAAACAAACAACGAAACAGTTACAATTCCATGAAATTTCGATTTTCATTGCTTCATAATTTGGAGGAGTGAATAAAATTTCAAAGAATTCTCAAAATATCAATAACATGTTATTTAATTTACTGGCGAATGATAAATTTTAATTGCTCGGTATCGAAATACCTCGGCGAGCATTACATTTATTCAAAATACGTCTACGTGAATGCGCGACACGTCGCGTATATTTCTACCGCAATAATTGATATCTTCGAAATTTTTCTATTTACAGGGTAACGAAAAATACGCTGGCATAAACCGAAGATCCATTTGTGCAGCTGGTCGCGACGTATTTTATTGCCAGTCATATCTGTCCTGGACAGGACCGAGCTTTTCGAACGATTAATTATAATCAACCGCCCAAAGAATGAATACGCGTAATCGAAGTTTTCTCACTTTCCCCTCCCCCCCCCCCCCTCTGCACCCCCTCCATCTCTCTCTCTCTCTCGCCTCATCGCTGGTACCGTTTTAAACGCGAAATGATTTCACCTGGTTTTCACCTCAAATTTCAGCACAAAAATGGAAATTAATAAAATTATCCACATAACAAGGCATTCGTATGATGATAACTTCACGCGACAATACTTGATTCATTTTGCATTATCGTGCCAAACGCGAAACGGTTAATATTTATTGTTTTCATTCGTTTTCATTGTTTCTGCATCTGTGCCTTAATTTACTTGGGAACGTACGGCAGGTACAGTCCCAACTGAAACCAAAATGGGATGGAAAAAACCGAATTATCATTTCCCGTAGAATGAAATCGTAAAATTTTTGTTCAGCATGCTCGATATCTTGCTTAAAAATGTCCGACTTTGTTGTCAACAACGAGACACCTTTATGCGTGAGAAATCATGAATAATTTTCTGGTTTTTCAATCAATCAATGAAAATTGTTGAATCTGTTGCAAGAAATTTGAAAAAAAAAAGCTTCTACAGTAATGTTAAGAAGGAAGAAACGAAAAATATTGCACATCGATGTGCAATACTTTTTTTAAACATCCGTTTGTGCAATAAAATTCACCCGGATGTCTATCTGCAAGTAGAAGCGAAAGTGCATACACATCGAGCTCAATCGTATTTCACCCACAGATTGTTTTTTTCTTTCCACTGACCATTTCAATCGTAAATTCATTTGCGTCTCAATACGTTATTTCATTTTGTTTTTTTATTTATTTTTTTTTTATTCTTTCACTGACATCGACGATCTAGTCTGCATTGAACATGCGGTCAGTTACTCATTGCGTGTGCATGGACAGAGACATCTATATACACAGAATAAACTGTCTCGATCTCTGCGGCCGTGTGTATAAATGCGGGGAATGAGAGGGGAAACGAAATTGATCGTTTCCCTGCAACGATTCTGCGAGCGATGAACAAACTGGGACGGAAAATAAGGGAGAGAGAGAGAGAGAGAGAGAGATTCTGTGATAACTGGTGGATACTCGAATTTCAGTTTTGCCTTCAATTAATATATAGGGTGACATACAGTTATAAACATAACAACAATAATCGCAATACACAAATACATGCATGAGTCAGAGAAAAATTCCAATCTGTGGTTGTCGCGGTTTGATGATGTAATTTGCAAGACGTATGATTTAATTGCGAGCAAGGTCAATATAAAAGTTGAACAATAATAAATATATAATTTTTTTCTCAGTTCAATTTTATTCATCTCGTATATCCTTTTGCGTTTTCGCGAACCCCCTCACCCCCCGGCCTTTTTCCCTTGTTTTCCTATCGCGGTACCGTCGACCAAAAAATCGCTGAAATAACAGATTGAGCATGGAAAAAATTATTATTTTCTACGGAGGTTTTTTTTTCAACAAATGTCAAGTCATCGTGCCTCGGGTACTCCACATCACCGTGAAATTTTGACGATACACGAATCGTATGAAAAACTTGTCGATGAAAAAAAAGAAACGTACGTTGCGTGACAATTTAAGGGATGAAACAAGACATTAAAACTCGCAGTTTTATTAGAAAAATTGTCAGTTGAATTTTTTTTTACTATTGATATTTTTGGCCTCGGTCTCCGCTATACGTATAATTAACCAACAATCTTCAGGGATATATTTAAAAATTCTGGAACGTCTGCAAATATATGACGAGGAGAGCTCAACACACGTATCTTTGCGAGTAAACTTATCCAAACAAAAACGTACTTCCGCGGATGGCTCTGAATCTCGAGGTTTGTAGACGACCCTTAATTACCCAAATAATCATAATCGACATGCAGTGTCCAATGTGTTGGCGAGGTGATTCACGAGAGTGCGCGAAATATGAAAAATCGTTAATGTCACGACGGATGATCGTTCGATCTTACCCCGAGAGCTTCTCTCAAAATGGCGGAAAACAAGATACGAGTTGCAGCTGGCCAATGGGTTGAGCAAATGAAGCGGCAAACGGGGTAACACATTGGGTCTCATGTGCACAAAATTTCAACGATTCCTCCAAGCATTTACGTCCAAGTATGACGGAGAATCCCCCTCATTCCCCTCGATTCATCGGTGTATGCTGTGCGAGCGGGGGATTCAACGAGATGCAGAGAGATTGTCCCGAGGGAACGCGGTTCCTCGGTACACGCGAGCGCACTGAAAGTTATGACTCGATCATCAATCGACCGGGAAATTTCGCAAAACGGCTTTGTAGCACAACGGTCGAGAGAAGCTGCCGCAAATTTCGGTACGCTCGTTCGAATGGAATTCGGAATAACAAAACTTTGATCCCCGATTAATTATTTTCGACGAATGATGAACGTGTGGGAATCATTCAAATAAACAAAAATCTGCAACACTGGGAAAATACAGAAAAAAAAGTCACGTGTACTCGGAGGAACAGATGAATTTTATTTAATGCGAAAAAAAAATCTGAATTTTCATCGATTTTCTCTTTTTCCAGTTTATCAATGTCACTTTGAGGGATTGTTATTTTCAAAAACCAACGCGTTTCCGGTACGATATGACGGATTCTTCCCCATTTTTTTTTATCCCGGTATACTCGAAATTTGCCATTTTCTATTTCGGTTTTACCGGGATCTTCCTCGAAGAAAAAAGTGTAACGAAGCGATTTCATTATCGGGTGTTCAGTGTCGTTGAAAGCTCGAGGAAAGAAGCGAGAAAGGGATTCAAACGAGACTTTAAGGGGGTTAGGCAGAGGCGGGGAATGGATGGATGAAAGCGACTGAATCCTAAGCTGGTGAAGAGAGAGCGAGTGTCAGGAAGATAACAAATTGTAAATATGTATATATACAGGAATTTGCCGAGAAAAGCTTGGACGTGGGCCTTTGCTTTCGGGACTAGGCAGATGACGTTAATTAATATTTCCGAGCTCCCTCCGCAGCCCGAGAAAAAGTTCACGACCGCGAAACGCGACGGAAAGCTCCCGAACCGCCGCGGAGCACGCTGCGAAAAGATTCTCCGGTGTGTCCTTCCCTCGGGGGTTGAAGAAGAGACGTTCGCAAACGCGTTACGCGAAGCAGGCATCATTTCTCTTTATCCTTTTCCTTCCTTCTTTTTTTATCGTTCCTCTCGTCTCTTTCCTCGGATCACCTTTCGCCGACCAGAACAGGACCATCTCCCCCAAGCAGGATTCAGTTAACTTTTGAAATAACCCCTTAATGAGTCTCCCGTGGGTCCGTGAATGCCAGGATGCGACTGCGAATTTTCTACTTTTCCTCTTATAAAAAAATAAAGAATGAGAAAAAATCCTCGTAGTCTCTACCGCATATATTTACTTGCTTCTCATTCCCGTGATTCTTCGCGTCTCCGCGCTGGTATTCACTCACCGAAACGCGAAATTTCTACGTTACATTCGGCTATTTTACTAAAAACTCGGTATTCTTGTCATCTCGATGAAAATCATCGTCATCGGAATATGGATGTTCGATTGGACAGACTCATTGTTGAATGATTCCTTGGAATTCTTAATTCAAAGATTAAAATGAAAATTTGCGAAAAAGAAACAAACGACGAGGTCTCTGCTTCTCGTACAAAAATTCATTCGTCGAATCACACTCCCCGTAAATATGATTATGTTTTCCTACATTTTTTTAAACGAAATCATTAAACCCGTGTATTTTCTCGAAAAATGCGTGGAAAAATTTCACAAAGGCATCAATGAATCATTGTCCCTGAATCGAAAATGAAATAAAATTCTCATGACGACCTCATCGAACTTTGTTTTTTTTTTCGCCAAATTCCGTAAAAACTATAACTTTTATTCAGAATCATTGATGATAATTGTCGTTATTTGACTTTCGGTCGCGTCGTAAAATACTTGCCACTCAAATGGAATCAAATTTTCAACGAAATTCCAAGCAAACTAAAATCTTTTACATATTCATCGTACTCGTACTTGAACCTGGGTATGAATGTTACTATTAGGACGTAAGTAACAAACGGTATAAACATATTGCATATTTTTCTAGAGTATCGACAAACTGTGCATGATTTTTTGTCTCCTTTCGACGTCAGAGGAGAGGAAGACGCGCGAAACAACTCGGTTGGTTCAACAGCGTCATGCATTTTTCTCGTTTCATGTTTTTTTTTTCTTCCTCTCTTTTTTTTCATTTATTGTACACACACAGAGTCCTCGTACCGAAGGGATGCTGTTTATTCTTGCAGCTACGTGAGAAAAACCCGAGGAGAGCCGACGACGAGATATTTCCTGTATAAGAAAGACGACAAAGTCGGAATACATTTTCAAGGCGCATGGGGGAAAAAAAGTGGAACCCATGGACTTTTCTATCGGTGCCCACTCTTTTATAAATATTTATCCTCATTTGAATCCTTCGGGATTTTTCCCAGTTTTCCTACCAACACTCCTCACCGTCTATTTCACGATTTCTTTTCTCTTCCTCCCTTATATTCTCGCCAACTTACAACCCTCTTCTCGCCCTTCACCGCCCTCTGTACCGTCTTCAGACACGTATTTGTTCTTGCAAATCTTTTATACACCATGGGTATGCGGATTTTCGTCAATAAAGGTACGAGCTCATGGGTGTTTTCTTCCTTATCCTCTCCACTTTTCATCGCTGTTCGAAGCTTATTTATATTCGGAAGACTCGGACATTTTTTACTTGGAACAACTAGTGTTCCCTGTTCAATTGTTTTTTTTTTTAATAATAAAATAGCCGAAGTATTTTGACTATTTTTTGCTGCCCTCTTTGGCTTGATGAGTATCGCGTATTACGAATTATTTTCATTTTTAATATCCATAATTGCTGTCGTTCTTCGAAGAGCTGCAGTTGTGGTTAATTAGTGTATCTGTTCGTTAATGATGATTCACAAAATTAATTTGGAAATTCGGTGACTATTTTTTAAGAGACAATTAAACACGTTCGTACGAAAGATGGTAGAATTGATGAATTTTTTTCTATTCACTTTTTCGACCAATTTTTCAGTGAAATTTCCAATTGTAATCACCGTACTTTAAATACCGTTTCAATCAAAATAATTTAGAGATTTTTGAGAAAAAATGTAAAAGTCTGAAAAAACAACGTAAAATCGTCAAAGTTTTTTTAAAAATCTGTCCAAGAGAGAAAGACGTTTCATACCTTTTCCGCTGATGGAAAGTGAGTCAATGAGTGCACGGAGCCCACAATTTTAAGGTCTTACCTGTAACAGAAAAACATAAAAATATAGCAACTTGAATCGATCATTACTATTATAATACATTTTTTCAAATACGTCGATATCGTTATAATCACTACAAAACTGAAGAGTACTGTATAATATTATCAAAAATCAATTGTGATTTTCGGCCCACAATTATTGCAACAGAAAATCAATATTTCATCGCGAAACATCGATTCATATACTGCAAAATAATAGGACATGGAATACGCGATAAATGACCATCAACACCAAAAGCTTCAGTTGCATTTAGTGCCCGATACATTATACTCAATTACAACACAGTGTTTTAATTAACAATTAGAGGAAGAGAGCAATGAATCGAATTTGTAAATTTCAATAGAATAACTCTACGTCAAATGGCAAGGGTTGTTTTCAATGAAATTATTAAAACGTCTTTACAAAATGGTGATTTGTTCCTCGACAGTACAAACGGCTATTGAGATTTTTCGTTTTTCTCAAAATTTAATTTATTTATTACACCAATTTTGTATCGTACTCCAAAAGTTTGATGCGGGCTGGCTGGAATATTGGTAAAATCTTACGAAACGGAAAAAGCCAGTATTATTAACTCCACTGTTTCAATTGTCACGAAAATAATGACGAAAATAAGGAATAATAATTTTGTTGGCGAGAATTCATTCGCAATTTCTTTTTTTTTTCATCTCAAGAACATTTCTCGCGAGGATATTGACGAACGATTCTTCCAAGGAGTTATTCCGAGGGAAAGGGAGAAAAAAAGAGAGAACTGAAAGAAAAGAAGAAAAAATTGTGAGGACGAAGGGAGACACCGTGACAGTAATGAGGAGCTGACTGGGTTTCTCTCGTTGCTCTTGCTCGCTGCTCGTCCAGTCTCTCTGTGGCAAGAGCAATGTAAAGAGAGAAATATATATGAAGCAGCGGATCTCAAGAGACGTGGAAGGTGAAAATTGTACCTCTGGTAAAAATTTGCTTGTCCGAACAAGCTTACCAAGAAAATGTAAAAAAAATTCACGACGCAGCTTTTTTTTCTTCGGTTTTAATGAACCTCGGATAGCCAAGAAATATTCTGAAGTATAACGTTTTTTCCGAGTATAATCATTTTATTCCGCCTAACGTACGCGCCCAAAAGTTTGTACAGCTGTTCCTAGTTTTTGTTTGAACTTCGTTTATACATTCGTAAAATAAGTCATGAAGAAAAACGATTTGAGCACAACGGACGATATTCGTGAAGGAAAAAAAATAATGGAATCGAAAAAAAATATGAGCGATATAAAATTCACACGTGTCATTATAATTTATTTACATTCGCCACTTATTCATGTTGCTTTGTTAATTTACAGCTGAAATAATTTACTCGAGTGCTCAATTGAAACGGTATTTCAAATCGTCATCGGAAAGACATAAATACATTCAGCCTCGTGAAGGTGCTTGAGCGACAACGATTGAATATAAAAATTCGCACGTTTTTTCATTCGACGCTGCTACATGATTTCCACTAAACGCGCCTGTCGTTCGTTCTTGATCTCGGCTGACTGATATTTTCGCGAATTTTCGATTTTTTCAATGAAAATATTTGCAAAATTGCACGTTCGTAACGTAACGTTTAACGTAAATCACAATTGTTTGCCTTTTGTCTCTAGCAATCGTGGTGGAATTTTATGAGAAATGTGAGCTCATCGATTCGCGCAAATTCTCATCAAACGAACAATCATATTTATAACGTTAAAAACATTGCAGAATAAAAATGAAAATGTTCACCATGCGAATTCTCGCCACTTTCCCGAGCGAGGGGTCCGTTTGTTTTTTTTCATTTTTCCAACGTACCATGCGGATCCCTCGGAGATTCGCTTTGGTCTTTCGCACCCTGGTGCAAACACGAGCAAACTCAACGAGCAATGAAAAAAGTTTCGCAAAGTGCGGGGAGCCCGAGGTGCGTAGCGTTAGTTGCACTATAACGGCCGTTCCGAGAATATTAATGAAAGGCGCGAAGACAAGAAAAACCATGAAAGAGAGACAGTGGGAGCCCGAGAGATGAAGAAAAAAAAAGAGGAGTAAAAAGAACCGCGAAGAAACGAGCGAGAGACGATGAGGTTTGGTCCCGCGAGTTCTGAGAACCGCGACCAGCGAGGTTCCCTCCTTTGCCTCTCTTTTACCCTCCCGAGGTCGCTAAATAATCGTCATGACCGCTTAGGAACGTCCAACTGCGTCAAATGCACTTGCTGCACCGCACGGTCTAACGTCGTTGACGCGCGTTCCTCCGTGCAGTTCTTTCTCTCTTCGCGACGTCCAAAAGACGAGGGAAGGAGAACCGTGAGATGACAAAGGGGAAATAAAAGAATATATCATTTTAACGGAGCAATTTATCGCTCGGTTCTAGTGCAATTGGTGCGAACGTTCAATTTTTCTCCACTGCGGGTTGCATCTCCGCGGTTTTACATGACACGCGTCGATAATTGAAATTATCGATTGATCAAATACAGAGTGTAGAAATAAGTGGGATTCCAATTATCGTTGAAATCGAATGAAAAATTGCGGTAGTGCTTTTTCTAGAAAAAAAAATCGTGGTCCGGCGATAATAGTTCGAGAAATTTGGCTGTATTTAAATTTCTTCTTTCGTCTCGTGAATTATTCTCTCACGTTAATTTTTCACCGTCATTGCTGATTATAAAAAAAAGTGCGCACGAAGGTGGATGTAAGTTTTTTGTGCATTAAAAATCTGAAAATGGCGTTGGAAAATCTTACTGTTTATCGAATAATAGTATGGATTTTATGATAAATCATGTTTCATGTCAATTTGTCATTTTTAAGTACGAACTTACGCCAGATGCAGCGCTGAATTTCGAGCAATGTTTAAACTACATGGTTGCCAAAATTAACAAAAATTAGGCGCGATATCCAAGCTTGGATCTTTGATAGTTCGATAAGAATACGATTTATCAAAACGATCAATACACTGCGTACCTTTACAAATCGTCTATTCTGCAAAAACGCGTAGGAGCCGAAAGGGGAAACGGCCATTGAAGATCAGACGCGTTTGTTCTTCGATGTGACACTGCACATGTGGAAAAAAGCTTTGGAAAACGGATTATTTTGATCGGTGAGACTTTCAAAAATTGCCTACCATCAATGCCCTTTTTTTGCGCGAGAATCTTACTTGCACAAAATTATCCACGAACTTATCCACGTCTCTGACGTTAGTACAGCGACGGAATATTGGCAAATTAATGTTGCCAGCATGGACGAGAAGCGAACGACTGAAAGAGAGAGAAAAGGAGAAAGATTGAGATTGAGGGAGAGAGTGTGAGAGTTTTATTTCCACGGGGTCGTGGAACTCGAGCGTAATTTAATCAGCGGCCCATTAACGAAGCCCGTCGGGCCCCGCAACGTCACGGATTCCATTTAATTAATGCAGGGCGACGTTGGCGGTAGGCCGAACTGTATAAAAATAACAAGAGCTACGAGAACAAGACCGTACAGTAAAAGTACAGCATACAAGAGTACAAAAGCAACTGCGCCCAAGTCTATCGAACCCTCCATCAAAATCGTCGCCGAGGATCGATAATTTTTCTGCATCAATTTGTTTTTCATTTTTTTCCACATCTTCTCGACCCTTTTTTCGAACGAATCGTTTTCGTGGATCTCGAAACGCGAAAAATAAATCCAACGGAAAAAAGAAAATATCGTTCGATCGCATTCGTATTACTTTTTGAATCCCACACTCTGGTCGACATACGGAAGTGTGAAATTTTTTTTTTTTTCGAACTTGTACCCCAAGACTTTCCGCAAAATGTTTTTGACGATAGTGAAGGAAGAATTTGGAAATTCGTCTCGGTGCAATTTAGATACGCGCAGAAACGGATTTTCCCTCGAAATTTCGCGAGAAGCGCCTGACGTCGATTTCGAATTTGGACACCGGAATTTGCCGTCTTTGCCTCGCGAAGTCTCTCCGCTCATTTGCTTTTTCGTTTTTTTTTTCATCCTTCCCATCATCTCCCGGGTCCTTTCATGTGTTCCTCTAGTTTTTCGAAGAATCTTGCACAGTAGATGAAAGTATTTTGAAAAAAAAAATGTCTTCAATCGCTTTTCCCGATTAATTATACTCTTTCGATATCACACCCTCTCGGCATGTGCGACAGGGGAGATAACAACGCGCCTTTTTTTCGAATTTGAGCTCCAAGACTTTGAGGTGAACTAAATATAGCATGTATGGTCTGAAAATGGTAATTTTTTTCGATCTATTTGCATCTCGCCTCGAACCTAAAGTCGCGCGTCTTTTTTCCTTTGTTGCATATATGTGCAGACTTTTTCACAGTCGATTGAAGCATAGCTCATAAAAATTCTTGTCAGAAAATTCTGACTCTCACGAAGCTAATTATTACGGTCTAGTAAAACAGTTTTCAATGCGAGACGTTTGAAAAATAATTGAAAAGTTTCTTTTGAAACACCTTAATAACTATCTGCCTGTACGTACAGTGTATGTGTACATTTATGTATATATTGTACATGATGTGACAACGGCAGCAGCCCACTTCAGGTCTCGGGTTGCGCAGGATGAGAGTCATTATTCCGTTTCCCATTAGTCGACGGTTGTGCGGTGCATCGCACAAACTCTGTCTCTTTTTCTCTCTCTCTCTCTCTCTCTCTCGTGTATGTTCTCCTTGCTCGAACGATGCACACAAGTGTACATACACGCGAGACTAGAAAACGCATATTGCACTTTTGCTATGGATCTCGTAACCTTATATACACACGCAAGATATAATACTGTCACGTGGCCCCTTTATATACATATATACTGTATATATTAGGGTGCCCGCTATTTAACGAGCCAACTTTTTTCACCTGGGTATCGTGAAAATGATTGGTGAACAATGTTGGAAAAAAACTTATCAAACGTCATTAAGTCCTGCCCGAATGAAGATCATTTTCTCTCAATCAATGTGGGATATACTTATGTACACTTTTTGGATTTTGATTTTGTTTCCAAACATCGTTTTTGGGCCATAAGCTGGGCTATCATGATTTTAGGCATACCAATGTGAAGATAGGCATCTTTGGAAATAAACGACACCCTAAAGTATGTGCTTACGATTGTATATGCGTATGCACTTGCAGTATATTTTAATGATCTAGTGACACGTGAATCCTGTTCAAGTATAGCGAAGCTATATTTAAATTTCTTTCCGTTTTTTTTTTCGCGACACCGCATGCATTATGACGCATTCGATTTTGTTTGCATCTCACGAACGAGAGGAGGAACGAATGACGAGTATCTTCAGTTTGATTCCTTTTTTTTTTTGGTATTTTCTCGAAATGCCATCGAAGCTTTTGTTGGGAAAAAGGAAAACAATTTTAATTTATATCTCGTTTTATTTCACGAATAATTGCTTTATTCGGAACGAATTTTGAACAGTCGTCAAAGTATCGTCGCAGTTGGTTTATTCGCAGAACGGAGCTGAAAAAAGGAAACGTAAACGGAATATCGCGGAGAAATTGATTTTTCAAGAGCTTGTATAAGTTTTGCAGGATGTACGAAAAATTCAGGTTGTACCTAATATTTGTAACATAATATTAAATAATGCAATATAATATAATATAATACCATATATTACACTACATTATAGTACATATATATATATTATACATGTTATATTACCTGTATTATTATTATATTATTACATATATTATATTATATTATATTATATTACATTATATGCGAGCGTTACTCAAATATAGCGATAATCATACCGCCCTAAAGCTCCGAGTTCGATTTTCAACACAATAATTTAAAAAAAAGTCTTTCGGCGGGACAACTGTGCGAAAATTTAGTGAATTTTCCAATGAAAATGCAAAATTGCAGCATACAGGAAGTACATCTTGCATCAGAGAGAACGCACGAAAAATAAGTAGCGTACACCAGGATATACGTTATGCCGTCAGATGCCGCTCGTCATCCTTTCGCGATTGTCCCGAGTCTTTAAGATAAGAGGAAGATGCACTTGGCTCACGAAATAGAATTCCACACGGTTTTCAATAATGCAACATCTTTTTTTTTGCTCCTGTCTCCGTTTCTACTAATCGAGCTACCTGCTCTGTATCTCGCACAGTCTTTCGAAGCTCTTTGGCTTTCTCGGCTTTCCGTCAGTGCGATCGACGCCGTGTAACGAATATCGTTCTTTCACCGAGCGTGGAATAAAGTAAAAAGGACGAGGAGCCGCAAAACAGGAATGGATGTCACGAGCGAAGGGAGAAGACGTGAAAGACGAGGAGTAAAAAAAAAGAAAACGACCAAGAACAAGAGTTTAAAGTTCACGAGACCGATGAAAAATCGTGATGGAATCGTCTCCTTGACGATAAAACCCGCGATAAAACATTTCCCCTACGCGTATTGCCGTCACGAATATCGTAAACTACGTTTGCGATACAGACATGCACTACTCAATATGTGTGTATACAGATGCTTGATTTTTTTTCATCACATACTTTGTTTCGTCAATTTCATCATAAAAAATACGTTCTTTTTAAACTACGATGTTTAAGGGGGGAGGGAGGCATTCAGAGACCGGAAGGCTATTCGTTTTTCATGAATTTCATTCAAAGGCCGTTCGTGAGCCAATCGCATCATTTTACAATATTGACTTTGAATCTTGTTACAAGTTTCGAGTGCTAAAAAATCTTTTTTTTTTTGCAAAACGAAATGAAACCTCTTTGAATCTTCAGTCGGATCGATCGATAATTTTTCGAGCCGTAAGTGGTTTTTGGAAATGCAGGTTAATATTTAAAAACAAAAAAATGTTACACTCGAAAGTTGCAATAACATTATGTCAAAAGCAAAAAAAGTAAAAAATCACAAGTACTTAACGATCACGTGAAGATTTAAGAAAACAATCTTATTGAAAGTACCGAGTATATTGATTTCAGGTAACGACAATATCGAAAGGTTATATCCATTTGTTTGCGAATACGCGTGAATTCTTTTTGAATCGTCTTCCTGCTGAGTAATGGGGAATCTTCGTGCACGAGGATTATTGACAATTTGTTATTTTTTTTTCAAATTTTCGTTAAAAGCACGAAAAATAAAAAAATATATAGATTTTAAAAATATTTTTTATTGACATTTTAACAAACAAATTGTTCCCAACTTCTTGAAATCCCCATTATCTTGAATCAATGTGCCACCCGTATGATCGATTTTCCACATTCTTATACAATCGCTGAGTACTTGAAAATCCTTGAAAATCAAATTATCATGCTTTGGCAAACTGTTAATTTTTAAATCGTGCCTAAAAAAATGGTCACTCTCTTATTAACTTCGTTGACATTTTTTTTATCTTCAATGTGTCAGCGGAAAGGTGCTTCGGGAGAGACAGAAAAATATAAAAATTATACTAGCACCGAGGAGAACAATGGGAAAACGATTCTGACGTAGGAGACTATCGGGTTGGAACAGGCGAGTAGAAAAGGAAGTGCGTGAACAGACGGTTCGAGTAAAAAGCAAGAGCTAGTCGAAGATCGTTTGCTCGTCGTTCGTTTCTACATTTCTTTTCTCAAGATCTCTCTTGAAATTATATATGAATGTAAATATAAACATACATGTACCTGTATACTACATACGGGCTATTTCAGGCACAATCGATCAATTTCCACATCGAACTTCTTCATAAAATTTCATCATTAATATTGTTGCAAGGTCCAACTGCATGTTGGAAAAAGTAATGAATAAATCCCACATTCTCATTGTTCGATATTACATTAAATGAATCTATAAATTGATATGTCTAAAATAAATATTAAAAATGAAAAATTGGCACGATCATTAATGATGCTGTTCAGAAAATGAATTACACGTTAAGGGCATATCTTCGATTAATATTCATTCGACTAATTAGGATTAATTTCATTAACGGGTGTTTTTTTTTTAATTTTCACTAATTTCCGAAAATCCATGTCCATCAATGTTGTTATGAATTAAAAGTCCGTTGTCTCAGCATTTCTGTTTAATGTGAATTCTCAAAAGGGTTCACCTTTAATTCACATTTACTGAAAAAATTGCCATTAATTGCACGAGGAAATTTACTGTTTGTTGAAAATTTATTTTTCAAGTGTAACGTAATTATACACGTACGTAAACGTACGTATCTTTTGATGAGTTAAATATTTTGTTTTTAACTCGGGGGATACTTGTTAATTTCGTCTGGAAGGTCTCGTGTCGGCATCCTTTGGGTAAGGAGACGCAACGAGACGACGGTAGTCTGCAGTCTCTTGGGGATGTAATCAACTGAAATCATCGGAGATCTTATCACTCCCACACCTCTCACTCCTCTCCCCCACCCTCTCTCTCTCTCTCTCTCTGCTTCTTTCCGTTTGTACCTTTCTCAGTACTTCCCTTTCGTTGGGTCTTTGTCTCTCTCTCTCTCTCTCTCTCTCTCTCTCTCTCTCTCTCTCTTTTTGTCTCTGTGGAAACAAGGAGTAAGGATCGACGACTTTGAACGTGCAGGAGCAAGAATCTCATCGACGTCAAATAAACATTGAGCGTCAGGTTGAATTTACAACCAGCAGTCACGTGATCCTTACTTACAGCCTCCTCTCTCTCTCTCTCTCTCTCTCTCTTTCTCTCTCTCATTTCGATCTTCCTACTCTCCTGAAGAAGTACTCGGACCATTCTCTTGTTTCCTCATCTCACAATCGTGAAGGTACGAGACATCCTTGCTCGTCAATTGCAGCCTCCTTGAATCTAGCGCGTTCATTTTTATATTTTCTCCTCGAAAATATTACGACAGCAGAAATCGCTCTAATTAAAACAGGACGAGTTCGATGATAAATTATTCCTGCGCGAATTTTTTTTATGCAAATTTTCTCTATTGCAGAAATTTTTTCGTGCAACATTAATTTAAGAATGTAATTTTACAGAACAGTAATTTTCAATAATAACAATATCAAGAAGTTGTTAACAAATTGTCCGAAAACGAGTCCCAAAAACATTTGTAAAACTGCTTTTCGTCTGGTCATAAATGAATTCGTTCGTTTTTTTGTACACTTGAATTTTTTCAAAATTTTTTATGTATTAACTCGGAAAGCATGGTATTTGGAAAAACTGCATTCGTAATATCAAACTTTCCGATTGAATTAAAACATTGAATCGCCATACCTGAAAAAAATGTTTTTTTCGAATAATTTCTAGGATCGAATCGAAGGATTGAGCGTGCAGACTCACTTAATAATTTTTTCCTCCACATAATATCAGAAATTATTTGAGAGGAAAAATATTTATAAAATAGGTGTTCATCAGCAATTTTCAAAAAGTTCGTGGAAAATCAAACAAATGATAAATGTCTTCGTTAAATGTTAACAACATCCCTGAATGTTAATGAAAAAACCCCTTGCGGTAGATTTATTGTAACGATCCACAATTTCGTAAATCTCGCATGGTTGAATCCGTTAATCGGTAAAGAGAGGCGAAACAAAGTACAACGTTCCGAGTCACGACGAGATGCTGTGGGATCAGGTCACGTTCTCGAAAATTGCTGGCCATGAAGGGACTTCTCGAAGTCATCCACTGTCGGCCTGTTTCTTTGACTGTCTGGATATTCTCCGTCTGTAATTTTCCTCTTCGCCGTAACCACTCGAAAAAAGGAAAAAAAAAAGAAAAAAACCAACTATCGAACCAATTGGGAATTTTCTTACCATATTATTTATAAATACCAGCTCAGACGCAAGCTGTACTTTTTTTGCCCATGGATATTTCGCGCATCATCAATGTTGAATCAACAACTCAGATTTCCCTCGGAACCCGAAATTTTTCGAAAAATAAAAATTTTCGGAAAATTAAAACGTTCCTAATATTTTTTCACTACGGTCAGTAGAAAAGAGCCGCATCCTTGAAATCTCAAATATTTCGAAAAGGAAAATAATGAGTGAAATATTTTCGTCAAAAATTGTAAAAAAAAGAATCACGGTAAGATGATTGAAATGATGGACCCTTCGGCGATGGAAAACAATTGTTGATTTTTCAAGAAAAGCAATAAATGATCCATGGAAAACGATGAAATTAAAATCACCCCTTTTCTCGTAAGAGTTCTTTTTTTTTCTTATGCCGCTCAAGGATGCTGCGAAGGAGCGTTTGACGATCGTGATTCTGCGCTCCATAAACATTTTTCACAAATTCAAAAAATTAAATCGCCCTGTGCAGAATAAAAATGAGGAAAACTTTGAGAAACTTGGTGCGAGTTACTTGCGTTTCTCAAAGTTTTCATCTTCTTGCCAATTCAGAGGAATCATCATGCCATTCTGCGCATTATATATATATTTAGATTAGGAAAAGTTGTGTACTTAAGCGCCACTAAAACCCATATACCGACACATATACAGCGGAAAATCTTCGAGCAAGTAATAGCAGAGTTACGAGAGCTGAGAGGTGAGTTGAGGCTGCGGAAATAACAAGATCATTTGTCACCGGCCATTTGCATACGTCTCTGCATACCCTGTTCTATTCCTACTCCTCTGCTTCTCTTTCTCCTCTATGTATCTCTCGTACTTGATTTCTCTTCGGTCTTTTAACGACGAACCACGTGAATTCGCGTTAAAAATGAATGGCAATGAGGCTTTTGTTGAATATCGGATGGAAAATGTAACGAGAAACGAGAGAGTCCTTGCTGCACACGTTCGATCCTCCTGAGAACTTTATCATTTTCCATACCAGGGCCAACAAAACTACCATTTTTTTTCTTTCTCTCTCTCTCTCTCTCCCTCTCACTCAATGGTTTTTGAAAATCTCGGCCTTTGGATTTTTGAGGCTGCTTTTTGCTTTTTATTTTGTACATCTATATTTTATCACAGCCATAAATATCGCTGACTCTCGTAGTCTCGACGGTGACAATGGATTTGAAAAATTGTAGGCAAACTTTCGAAGTGCCCGAAAAAAATGTCAAACATTTTTTTGAGACTTTTTTTTCACGAAATACGTCGAGAATACCCTGACCTGATTTATTCCCGAAAAGTTAAAATTAAAAAAAATATGTACATTGTCAGAAACCCGTCGTTTTTGCATTGCGAAAAAATTATGAGTAAATTCAAAAATTCACGTCTATAAATAAAGTGGGATTTAAAAACTTATTATCACGGCGTGTCACGTGATATGTCATTCGAAAGGGGTCCAGAGTCTTGAAGCAAAATGTCCAGTTTTTGACGGGAAAAAATCATTTTACGCGTACCCACGATTTGAAATCTTCGTCTTACGAGTTCAAGCACTTTCTGTTCACCTTTGAATGATCGTTTCGAGATTCATGTGTTAATTTGTATTCTCGCTGAAAGAAGAACCTTTACACGTAATATTTCATCGCCGCGAGTTTGACGCGCGAATGGCAAAGACGAAGGGAGGGTTGGGTTGAAGAATGGGGGACGAGCAGGATACGACCTTAAAACGCATCTGTGACGTGGTTTTGGCTCACGCTGTCGGATGCCCTAAAAAGCGTTGTCTTCCTCGTAAAGGAAATAGGTTTAGGGTGAGGGTGCACGCTGATTTTCTTAGACGAGAGGCAAAAGTTTACGCGTCCACGAGAGGCTTTACATGCTTCGAGAATGCGGGGGAACAGACAGGACGACGTTTTCCCGAGGAAAATCACCCTGGTGACTGATCTCACCCCTTTTGATATCTCTACAAGGCATTCCACGTCGAGCGACGTACTTTTTGGAAGAAACTTTTTTTCGGAAAAAATGCTGAATAAATCGCAGTGTACTGATTCAAGCTGATACAATTAACGATTAAATTCGTTTAAAACAAAAACGTTTCAAAATTCATTTAGTGTACGCAAAAAAATCTTTTTTACTCTCATTACTCGCCGGGCGATTTTCCCACGAGAAGAAAGGGAATAAAAAAATGGTCAATTAATTTCGAGTTCTGCTCTCACCCTCCTAAGACGGTGTCTCTTGAGTTGGATCGTTTACTGTCCTTTTTCATATAAAAGCCCGACTTTCGTCGAATTGAAAAATGAAAAATCGTCGATCCAAGTTTGTTAGTGCGATGTATTTTGCACGGAAAGGCCCATGGACGCATGTACGTGAGGAGAAAGAAAGTGACATGTGCATGTACACAGTGCTCTCGCGTGGACGGAAACTCGACGTTTCGCGAAAGCAGCATCCTCCATGGTCCTCTCCCACACGTCTTGGTTCATCCTTCCGCTTCCTGCCGCGGAGGATGAGTTCATGAATATTCAGAAAGTTGATACGACCAACGGACCAGCCTGAGTGCCTTTGCCAGGATCCTCAAGCGGCACGCTTGATGGCGCAGAGAAGGGCAAAGGATATCAGAATGAGGAAGATGCTTTCCCTCTGAACGAGGCCAAAGTGGAAGAATCCTTCTGGTGACGGGGTGAAAAAGCAAGCGGATACTGACGATTATACCTGTACGAAATCTCGAAACTTTTTCACTCGGGATTAGCGCAGCTTCCCAACGATAATCGACGTTCATTGGAAATATTATGTGATTTATTTTATTATTATACGATTAATGTCACGAGTCGACAACTGGCCAAAACAGCATAAAAAACCGCGCGAATACAGTCTCGCATGAATTTCGCGGCTACGCTCATCAAAGACCAATCACGAAACGAATAAAACGACAACAAAGCATGCGATATTTCGATAATTTCGATCTATATCTCCTCATCAACTTTTTATAAGAAAGATCGAATGAAATTTCGATTCTTTTCCGGTAATTAAATGTATGACACCAATGGTAATGATTAATATATTTTTGAATTTTCTTAATTTTCTTATTCCAAACGATAATCGACGTTCATTGGAAATATTATGTAATTTATTTTATTATTATATCGAATGAAATTTCGATTCTTTTCCGGTAATTAAATATATGACACCAATGGTAATGATTAATATATTTTTGAATTTTCTTAATTTTCTTATTCCAAACGATAATCGACGTTCATTGGAAATATTATGTCATTTATTTTATTATTATATCGAATGAAATTTCGATTCTTTTCCCGTAATTAAATATATGACACCAATGATAATGATTAATATATTTTTGAATTTTCTTAATTTTCTTATTCCAAACGATAATCGACGTTCATTGAAAATATTATGTCATTTATTTTATTATTATATCGAATGAAATTTCGATTCTTTTCCCGTAATTAAATATATGACACCAATGATAATGATTAATATATTTTTGAATTTTCTTAATTTTCTTATTCCAAACGATAATCGACGTTCATTGAAAATATTATGTCATTTATTTTATTATTATATCGAATGAAATTTCGATTCTTTTCCGGTAATTAAATATATGACACCAATGGTAATGATTAATATATTTTTGAATGTTCTTATTTATTTTCTCTCTTTACTTATTTGACCATCTTATTTCAACATCGAATAGAAGTGTCACATGATTTTCGCGTAATTAAAAATCAGCGATTGTAATAGTCGAGCAATGAAAAAAATATAAGTAACAATAATAACCGCACGGTTTCATGATGGTAACAATAATACAAACACATATTTCGTTATTTTTGTAGTTACTATCGTTCGAGTATCGTTAATGTGACGCTTTTGAATATTCGTTGCATTTTTAGACGCACCAGGACGACGAATCTTTGCTGATTGATAATTTATTGATCGATCGACGAAATGAGTTATTATTTATTTGATTGCAGTCTTTATGCAAGACTCTTCAATGAAACAAAGTCTCCGTGCATTTTATAGACGGAAATGAAAATTGACGTGCATATATAATGATACAAAAACGTATAAAAGGGGTGAAAGCAGTTGGGAAGAATGTGAGGGTCGTTTGAGGGAGCGACGACAAGTCTAGGTCAAGGGCAACGACCTGATGCGCGCCGGAGGTTGCTAACCCCTCTTCCTTCCCCATAGTCCCCGTCGGTGTGTTCGCGAAAACGACGACAAAAGTCTCGACCCATTGATCCTCCGGGTTGCCATGGAGTTTCGACTCGGATGATACCCATCCATCTCGCGTACAGACGAGTATTGCATCGCGAGCCTGTGATGGATAGGACGAACCCTAAAATCTCGAACCGCAGACTCTTCGTTTGTATACTAATGAAAACCGAATTTGTGTCAAGTGTGACCTAAACACGTGACAACTCAGTTTTTCGAAGGAGAAACATGTGATTTCATTAAAACCGATTGTTACTCGACTTTTCAATGCTACTTTTTGCTACCCTGTTGCTTATTAATTGACGATAAAAAATTATGAATAATGCACATCCCTCATCCGGCGATTATACATTCGTGTGGGTGAATGAATGTCCTTCATTTACTTAATTTAGTGAGATTTATTCGTTTAATTCGTTAATTTTGCGACATTGAATTCTTTCAGCTTATGATTATCTTCGTACTTTTCTACAGCCTCTTATCGATACAATTAAAAATTAATTTCGTCCAAAGCTTTGACGCTGAGTAACTCGTCAGGCTCTCATCACAAAAAAAATTGATAATATACTTTTCGTCTTGGAATTTCGTGACGAATGTGACTTTAAAATATCGACGTCGTGTTCCGGGGCACCCTGTATACATCACACAGGCGATGAACTCATAAGAGCTCTTCGATGTTGACGATATTGAACTCGAGCACGAAATGAGACAGTAAAGAAAAAATAATAAAAACAAAAGCGATGATCGAGGCCCGGTAATTGACAGTTTTATGATCGACGGTTATGGCTTCGAGATAAATCGTCTACGCGAAAAAAGAAATGATGTTCATACGCTGTTCCATTGCACGAAAAGTTGAAGCTCAATTGCACAGCTTACACATTTATAGTACATTTCTGTATTAATTTTTAAGGAATGTGAAAAATAATTGAAACGCACTGGAAAATTTTCAAAATTCATCGCAAATGCTTCGAAAATCCATGAAAATATTTGTCGACTTCGCGAACATGGCTGGGACTTTACGGAAGGAATAATTCCACCGGACCAAAACTTGTGAATCCTTGAAAATTTGACGAAAAATATAAACATTCATAAATTATCATCATCATTTATTTTCCTACTTGTTGAGATGCGTTACGTCGCTCCAAACGTCTCGTATCGATGGGAAAGGCCACGAAGCCTGATGCTGATGATTTTTTAGTCGTTGTAACTCAAATTCAAAAGGGAATCGTCGACGTGACGAACGTCCGAGCTCATCCATTATGAAATCGCAGCAACCGGATATCCTTGACAAAGCGGAACGGCGAAGTAGTAATATTCTCTATCGGATGGACCAAGATGAGAAAAAAGAATCATCTCACTGATCGAGAAGGGATCTGAAGGGTAAGGGGAGAATTGGAACGAAAGAGGATCCTATACACAGCAGACCGAAGAGAAAAAGCAAAGAAAAAAGTGAGAGAGAACCCACGACCTCGATAGACCCTGAACGTTTTATCTGTATACATCGGATGCTGAACCGGTTCTGAGAAAAATCATTCTCGGAAGGTGATCGAAGATTAGGGACATGGAGCAAAAAAAATAGACTACAAGAGAAAGAGTTCTGTGGACCAATTTAGAAAAAAGATCATATTTTCTCCACCCGATCACAAGCTTTTTACACTATCATTGGACAAACATACTTTATTACAGGATGGTCAATTTCACCGTGACATAATAATTCATTAGAAAACGTACAAATCAATTCAAAATTCGTGACATAATGACGTTTTTATTATTACGATGCAAAAAATAGCAAAAAAAAAAAGGAAACATTGAGGAATAACGATTTGATGAATTTGCGAGTTTTCGTCTGAAATAACAAAAAAAACTTCTCAAAGTCGAATTCAAGAAAAAATTGCACAGAAAAAACCCATTTACTTCAAAACCTATGGATAATGTGGAGTAAAAAACGCATTTATTTTAATCTATATGATGACAATTTCGATAAATGTATTCAATTTTCATGAAAACCATAATTCTACGTTATTACGGAAATTCAGAAAGCTCGTACGATAGCAGATGCGTAATTCATACGCAATAAAATTTTCGCATTGGATTTTATTTATACCTCGACTCACAGGCCGGATAAAGATCGATTACTTGCAGGTTCATCGATCGCTGAGAGAAAATAAAATACACCAGAGACCCTCCCCTCCTCAGAATAATATCCTCAGAATAATTTACGAATGCTGGAAAGTCTCGTCCCGAGAAACTTTTTCACCCAATCTCTCCCTCTCACTCTCATCATGTGCGTCGTTGTTTATTTCCTTTTTTAATTGTACACCAAGTACGAGAACAGGCAGGACGAACGTGAACAAAGAGAAAAGTCGAAAATTTACTCACGGCACCCATTTTTTTCCGTTCGTTTTACCGTTTTTTTTTACAATCCTTTCGCACTCTTCCATTCCTTGTTTTCTCCGTCTTCCCTCTCTCTACCTCACACTTTTAGTCTCTTTTGTCCCCATGCAGGGTCTTATATTTCATTCTTTCCAGATTGATGAATGGGCGGAGCACGGTTCCCCTTTGGCTCGAATTGTATTGCAGTGGCTAGGATCTTACAGGTCCTTAACTATACAGGTTGTGCAAAAACTTGATTTCGATAATTCAACAGTTAGATCCCGGCCAAAATTCTAAGACAAAAAGTATTTGGGCATTTCTTCATACGACCGAACCTTGAAGAGTTATTAGCGGTCAGAGATAATGCCAATTCAACGCGCGCACCCCCCTCCTTGGCGCACGACGAGCCTGCGCACGCGCACGATTTCCCCAACTTCATTGATTAATAACTCGACGGGGATTCCTCGGATCGAAAAGTGTCTTGATACTTTTCGTCTTGGAATTTCACCCCGGAGTTATTGCAGCACCTTATTGACATCCAGTTCCGCGACACCCTGTATACACACAGCAGGAATCTTCCCCTTTACCTACTCGATCTTTACCATCATCCTTGCCCTCGCTACTCTGCTCCGAAAAAGTTTTATCCTCACGTAACCTCGTCGCGAACCGAAGAAGGATCACAAGAGGCCGAGGCAAAACGCGAGAAACGATGATGAAGAAAAGGGATGGTATGAGAATGGTTATTAATGGGTCGAAGTGAAACGCTATGTTTTTTTTTTTTCGTGTACTTCTGTCCTCTTGGTTGTACCTCTTAATAACGAACTACCAGCCTCAAGCACTTTTGTAGTCCGCGAGCAGCCAAAGACGGGGCGCAATGGGGTTTTTTTTTCTTTAGTTTCTTCAGCTTGGCAAAAATTGGCTAAGAACACAGACTGCCTTATAAAAAAAAAAAATAGATTGAGAGTATCGAACAAAACGTGAAATTTATGGAGTGAAAATTCGAAAGAGTAATTATGGCCCGAGTACCAATTAAATCTATCCCTGCTAAATCCTGAGGTTACGAGTGTAATAATAATGAAGAAAAATAAGTGTGAAAATTATGAGAAATGAGGCTTTTTTTTTCGTTACAAACTGTTATTGACGGGAGTGACGATTTTATGTAATTCGTTCAAGACCCAACGCAACGCCTTCAAGTATCTCTATCTTTGAGGAATTTCGAAGAATATAAATCAAAGAAATTTTTGAATTTTTTGCAATCGGCACCAGCCGATAATTTCATTAACAAAATTCAGGCACGATCGCTTCTTGCATTCTCCAGAAACAATGATATTTCATTCTGAAGATTCGGCACTTTTGTAATCCGGATATTGTTTTAAAACAGTATGGCCAACGCTGAAAGTGTCGAAAAATCGATTTCCCGCGAAGCTTCGTCAAAACAACTCCCGTTCACATTCGACTTCCGCCATTTTGGGATAAATTCAATAGTCGATATGTGTTTTCAATGCAGCTCACTCCTCGAATGTTTTTTAATCCCGTAAAAGGTATTTTCTGGAAAAAAAAAAAATACAAATATTGGGTGGAGAAAAAATCACATCGAAAGGACCTTTTTTGGAGTTTTTGGTGACTTTAACCCCTTAAACTCAACGCTGGTAAATAAATCTTGGCGATAAAAAGAATAAGAACGCGCAAAAAATATGGTTCGCGAATCTTTTCTTTTTTTTTTCTCTTTCTCCCTCTTCGACTGTTTCTTTTTTTCCCTCTCTCTCTCTCTCTCTCTCTGGTTGTCCGAAGATGTCTGATATCGATAAGGAAAAGCGCGTACACGACGAGACAGCGACAACGACGACGAGGATTCGTACCTGTTACACACAATGAAGGGGAGAAACGGGTAGCGTTGGAGAGAGAATCATGAACACCAATTACCGTAGGGGAAAAAAATAATGTTAATCCAAGAGGTATATACAAGCAACGAGCTCGTATTAATGCCGGATTCTTCGCTCAACGGTGCGTGAGGGTCTTGCAGCCTTCGGTACGATATTTCCAAGCCTTTGGGGACATTCTCATACAAGAAGAAACAAGCTGAACGTACGTTAAAAAAAAATTGAAAAAATATCAAATTTTCTCAAAAATCTGTCCTCTGCGTGACCCCGCTAAACTTTTTCGAAATTGTTCATCATTTTCTTCATTCTTCAACGTCCAGAATATTCTCGCGTATTCCTGTGACTTTCGCCATTGCCCGAAAATTTCAGATCCAACCCCTCATTCGTTCGAGAGAAAGTAAGCCGGGGGGAAGGCGAGAAAACGAGTGAAAACCGATCATAAGCTTTTTTTCGATTTTCGTGCTCGATTCTGTGAGTGAATTACGGGTCTGATTAAAAATCGGTGTATTTATCACGAGGGAAGACGAGATCGTGAAGAGAATTTCGAAGGGACGAAAATAAAATAATAAAAAGAAAGGGATCCTTCGGGCATATAATTAAGGGGTCGTGTCTACGACTTCTTAATTCTCTTTGATGTTATGTATATACCGTATCGAGATGGTAATCGGAGAGAGCGATTTATAGAGTGCAAACGTGCACGAGAACGTTTAAGCGATGATTAACTTATTCGCGGAATTGTCCGAGTCAACCACACACACACGGGGAGGAATTCCTCCGTGCGTGCTGCGTTTACGACTCTATACTTTGTTGTTATATATGGTTAGATATGCATGTAAATGTTTGTGCATATATATAATATAAATTACATATATATACACACCAGTTGGCCGGACACGTCATTTTAATTGCTAATTTAATTAAAGCCCGGGGGCGCGAGAAATTCTCGCGAGCGCGTGGTTATATACACGAACTCCAGTTTTCTCCTCCTCCTCTTTCTTCTTCTTACCCAAACTCCCTTTCATTCGTGTATCGGTCTTTACAAACACCGGTGTATACTGACCATACTCGCGAGATGTCCGGTGTAGCACACGCCGTCAATTAAGACGTTATCGGCTTAGCGATATTATTTAATTTATCGACCGATCCAGCAAGCTCATTTCTGTGTTCTACACGCGGAGAGAGCCCCTGATGCACATTCGTATCATCATTTTCGTTCCATCGTGATTTACCCCAAAAAAATCAATCACACAGTCGACGATTCTTGGACGATACCTTTTTCTCTGGTTCATCTCCTTCGAGACCCTGGAAAATGACCGAAATAATGGAGGAAATAATCAGAAAATAATGTCCCCAATGCACTTGATGCATTGGACGTTGAAGCAAGTGGAAAAAGCCTTCACTGAACCGCCATTAGTTGGCTGATGGCGCAATCCAGGGCTTTTCACTTTTTGGTCGAGGTACAAGCAAGTTTGTGGAATATACTATATACCGAGCATGAAGGGATGGAGAACGATGGACAGACAGGAATGGTTAATAAAAGACGAAACGAGAAAGGAGCTATGCACTTCTGCAATACAGCACACGATGTGGAAGGTCGTGTCGGTGGGTTATCGCGACCGGAATCATCGTGGGATCCTCGAGCATCCTAAGTGCCTCATATATACTATACTGTACATGGTTTACACTGAATATATATACCATATGCAACCTCTGACAATGATTGAACAAATAGTATTGAAAATAGCCAGTTCGACACGAGAACTTTTGTAAAAAGTGGCTGTCGAACTGGCTATCTTACCGGCATGAAAATATTCGTACACGTTGTTTTAAAAGATAACCACCTTCATCCGATTGTTTTGCTCAACAAGGATCTCATTGCCAAATATTTTATTTTATCAATAAATACAAATACAAAATATATAAAAAGTCAAACATTCGTCGAAATATTCACCGGAGAGAAAATGACAATTTTCTTATTAGTTCAAAATTGTTGTTTGCTGAAATCAATGTATCCGGCATCGTCGATGGAATTAAGGTTTGCCAAATTTTCAGAAATTCTCGATGCGTTTTGTTTTTTTTTTTGCAATTTTTACAGCGAGAAAATCGTTAAAATCGTTGCTAAATGTTTGATCGATCGAATGCAATAAAAATCGTTATCTTCAGCACGACGAAAGAGAGCTTCATTCTCTCTCTGTCTCTCCCATTTTCTCTCTCAATTTTGCTCTAGTTTCACGTAGCAGTCTCGATAAAGTCCGTCGACAATTTTCACTCAACGGTATATCCAGTAAATACTCTACACATACTTGAATTTGACGAATGAACGTGGCAATTACGTTCTCGACCATTAGATAACACGTTGTAAATAAATTAATAACGATTGAAATAAAGCGAATGGAGTCTGGAATGAATAAAATGATAAATCCCCTGCGACCGTCATGTATTTCGTGATAAATCGCATGAATGAACGACAAGAGTCCGGCTGCTCGAGCAAACACAGATTAATGCAATTTCTTTCCATTTCATTCCCTTTCTACACGCATGGGACATTCCATGCAGATCCAACCACTCAAAATTCCAATAAAACAAAACAAGTTATAGATCCTTGGAACGAGTATTTCACCCCGAAAAAATGCGCTCAAGAAGAGTTCCGCTCCAATTGGGCTTCCTTGTTCAGAACCGAAAAAAAACCCGCCACAATAATCGTTTACATATCTGAGAGATTTCCACAACGACATAGATGATTTCCCACATACTTTATCCATTAAAATTCGTTTTCCTTCTTGCACAAAAAAAAAGTATCTTTAGCACATACTTTTTAATCGTTGGACAATATTTCTAGGCAAAAAAATACTTTATCATCGATAATTTTATCGTGCGTTTCATGGTTTTTTCGACCATGAAACGATCAATTTTTTGCGTCTAGATTGAATCAGTCACTCCAATACCATGGTGTGTCAAGGGTCGATACCAGTTCGATGGAGCTGTTTAAAATAACAGAGATCGGAAGACCGCCGAATGCCACGCTGGACCAGAACGAGAGTACAGCCGAATTAAATTGAATATGAGTTGAAACGCGCGGTTCTTTTTTTTTTAAAATTGACTGAAAGTCTGTGCGACCGACGTTGGGATTCCGCGCTGTATAGTACAACCGTGGCGCACATTGCGCGCTCGATCGATTTTATCGCCACGCGGTGAGGATGCATCGACCAGGATGGCTGCGATGCCGAGGAAAGGGATGAGATGGAGCGAGAGGAAAAGAGAGCCCGAAGGGCGTGTCGGTAAGCACCGTTGGACATCGTTATTAAGCGCATATAAATTAGCATATAAATTGTCCCGTACCCGGTGTGCTGGCACGGACGGCAGAGAAACCCAAAGCTCTCTCTCTCTCTCTCTTCCACCCTAAATTCCTCCGTCTCTTACCATCGCACGGTTTTCCACACGGCCAGAGCTCTAACTCTTCACACATACGACCTACCGACTGTACGACTCTGCATAATCCAGGCACGAGCCCGAGAGCAAGAGAAGAGAAGAGCGCTTGAATACACCCTGTATACCGTGTGTGCAGGGGTTGAAAATTCATCCCGCAGAGATGGAAGGGCGTTAATTTCATACGATTAACTGTGCAAAATCAGGAAAATTACGTCCTGCTGACTCTGAGAGACGAGGATGTTTACGTGTGTACGTTGAGAGGAAGAGAGACGAGAGATATCAATGGTTGCAAACAGCAGCAACTATCTATAGGCGCGATATTCCGGGGTGTCGTTCCTGCAGTACACCAGATAGCGAAATCGAGAGAGAAAGAGAGAGAGGGAGGGAGATCCCAGAGTTTCGACGGCTCACCCATCCTCGCCAACCTCGAAAATCCACCGATACACCCCCTCCCTCCACCCCCCCATTCAGTGATTTATACGAGTCCGCCACTTCCAACATGGAAAAAGCAGTGTTGTACACGTACGGGACATTCCGTGTGCCGCCTTAATGGGGGAGGAATTATTTTTGTAATTTCCTTCGGAATCTGATGTCAACGTCCTTTTGGTGAAAATTTAGTTAGGGAATCGAAAAAGCCCCAATGAATTTTCGCTGTATTACCTCTTTTGGGGTTCTAGTTTTCAAACCCCCACGGGTTTTTCTTAGAGTCTGGTCAAACGGGGGATGAAAAAGCAGTTTTTCCTCGAAAATGTATATGAAATCGAACAGTTCGTGAACAAATATGTTTAATGGCAAAAAAAAATAGTTCGTCGAAACAAAGTAAATGTTCGTGTACGGTTTTTCGTGGTTTTCGAAAGTTTTTCGAAATAATTGTTACAAAGCTCACATCAAACGTCTCTTGCGCGCGAAGACCGTGGTATGTTTTTCGCGTTCTTTTAATTTTTTTCGGAAAATTATTCCACTCAATGTCGATGCCCGGTTCGGTCAACAATTCGCCCAAACTTACAATACGAAATTCATAATAATTCCAGAGCCGAGCAGCGCGCGTGCGGTGGGCTGTGCGTTACGAAATTTTTATCAGAGTTTTTTTTTTCAAAAAGATCGCGTTACGTTTTGGTCTTATAAATCATCAGACACCGCAAGATAAGCACTGTGGAGACGACATTCAACGGTACTCTCCGAGTCGTTGCTCGTTTGCAGGCTTCGAGATAAAAAAATACTTTGAACAAATTTTTCAACTCGGCTGTCACGATATGGCTCCCTTAAGTACGTGAAACAATAGACTGTTATTTCCGAAAGTCGTAAAGAACACGAATAATGGGTGTTTTTTTTCGAAAACACATACACGCTAAAAGGATGAAGAAAAGAATATTTTTGGAAATAATTCAAATGCCCATCGCTCGACGCGAATAAGCTCGCAGCGCCGCGGTACAGCTACGCGCGCAAGACTATCTCATAAATATGTATGGATACCTGCGTAACGAGTGGACGCTTGTAATGGTATATCCGTTTATATATATATATATATTTATTATATACATGTGTACATAACCATGTATGTGTGTGTACAGTCTTGGTAATAGGATAAAGCGAGTACAGAACCGCTGGAATATATACTGGAACGGAATTCTCTGTTTCCCACCTCGCGGCGGTTTTGGTTCTCGAGCGAGCGACGAGAATCCACCAAACAATGGTCGCCATTACCGATGCAATGAATTTTCCTTCTATACACACGAGAGACTGTATATAGCCAGATCCAGTACGTGAATTACTCAGCCGCAGGAGCCAAAAAGCCCACACACAGTCAAAAGCGCTCTCCCAGCGAGCCCCGATCTTCACGAAAACGCTTAAGGGCAATCGGGAAGAATATACGTACGGTTTTGTATACATATATATATGTCGGTCGGGAAATTTTCCATCGGGATTCTTTTGAATCCTGAAGAGCAGCCTCGCGAGATCCTGCGGTATAAAAGTTTTCTTCCTCTTTAGAAATTTCATGGCACGGAAGAAAAAATTCATCCTCTGCTGCGTATGCGATTTTTTTCCTCGTTTTTTTTTCATATAATTTGATGCGCACAAGCTTGTTTCAATTTTTGACTTTGCGAAAATCGTCGTATGCGGGGGGGCTTTCGACGAGATCCTGCGGACATCCTTTTGGGTCTGCCGGATGGAGACAAGATGGAAAGATGCGCGGAGTACGAGTTGCACGATTTTTATTATAGAGGAACACTACGGGAAAGAGGAAAATTGGAGGAAAAGAGAGACGAATTTGTCGAAAACGACAGATGCGGCGGAGCCAAGAACTCTGCTCGACGTGAATTTTACCGAAGGTCGAAAATAGTATGGCGCCCGCGGTACGTGTCAGGAACATCAAGTACATGTCTTATTTTTTTTAGATAAGCGTTTCGGTTGCGTATAACTCGACAAATAAGTCGATTGAAGATAAAAAAATACAATACGTCCTCAATTAATTTCAAACGTGGACGTCTCATTTATCCGAATATTATTGCTCAGAGTAATTTTTCGCCCGAATTTCGTTGAGGCGACAAGTGTTTCGAAATTATTTATAAACTAGGCGACATGGTGAACTTCGAAATTTTCCTTGAAAATATTTAAAATTCAGACAGTTGTTATTTTTCCAATGACATTCGTTTTTTTTCTGTAATTTTTTCATCAACACGAGACCGATGAAGATTTGATGATGAATTTTTTTTGAGCTGCCTTGGTAAAATCGAACCAGTGTACGTATAGCTGGCATGAAACTCTCCGGTATTGCGATCAAGGTTCAAAGTCGTCTTTCCTTGTACATTAACGCGTCAAGCTTTTAACGTATCCATGTCGCAAGGCATCGATTCGGCGTTCCAGCTTTTTCTCTAATATCATTTTACGGATGGCACGTTAATGAAATGTTTGGACAACTGCTGCGTATCGATTGTTATCTCGATGTACGTCTTATTTCTTAGATATGCTAATAGGAATAGACAAATATGAGAAAACGCCGATGGTACATTGTGCGTCCAAAGATAACTGTCGGGAGGTACAATGAATTTTTTTATCGATCAAATAGCGTGTTCATGGAAAAATAATAAGAATTGGAAAATGACGCGTGTTGGAGCCAAGAATTTTATCAAAACTGAAAGGTGATGTATTTTATTTTTTGTGACGCTTGTTTTCGGGATAACCATCGCTGTTCCTCGCACCTGAACAACGAAGAATATGTCGATCAAGAGTAATAATGATGAGATGATTTGTCAATCTCAAAGTTGGCATTGCGTAATTTTTATTTTTTTTCTCTACAAAACGTTGAATATAAAAAGGTTCGACGCGACCGTCTAGCGATTCATCCGCGACGAAACTTCGCACTGAACTCAACCGGCAGAGACCAGAGAACAGATCTGCCCCGTTAGCAACTGGTGAGTCAAGCCTTTCACAATTCATTATTTTTCGCCTTCTTTGTATTAAGACTTGAAAAAAATTAAGAAAAAATATATGCCAAGAATAGTAGAGAATATCAGATGAAAATGAAAGTGGTATCGTACAAGAGAAAGAGAAACACAAAAATCAGCCAACTACCATGGCAAACTCGGAGTGCATGCTTGAGGTATTACGACGTGAAAGAAAATAATAAATGAATAATTGAAAAATCGTAAATGATGCGAATTTTAGGACAAAGTTCAAATACTGTTGTAATAGGGAACGAATGAAAATTGATAATTGTTTTTTTTATTTCATTACAATTTGTAATTATGAATATTAATCGGTATTAATGAAAAATACAGCCCAAATATGCATTTGTAAACGCGATTTCGCATTTTCGATGGAAATGAATTAAAATCAAGCCTTTTACAGTAATAATTGATAAAAATATATATACCGTGAATTATAATTAACAATTCATATTAATATAGCCAATTTACTTTATGAGTTTTTCAATCTCTCTTCGAATGAATGGAAATTCTATTAATACATTTTTCTCGTTAAATTATGAATGCAGTGCAATGAATGCACTCCATTTGACGATCGAAGTTACTCAATTTATTTGAAATTGACATATAGCTATTATTATTCATGTTGGACACTATTTTATCTCAAGTTATTTATGTTATCGATTCAATATTATTATATAATTGTTTATACATAGTATCGTACTTTACATGACAAAATTAAAGTATTAATCAAGTTTTTAATAGATGAAACCGATTTTTTTCAATATCATTGCATTTCCGAATTCAAAATTTCACATGACCTACATATGTTTGATGGTAAAAATAATTGAAAATTAAATGTGAATGTAATTGCTATCAATAACGAACGTTGATTGCGAGAGGCATTCAATCGCACTCCACAAAGTCATTTGATCTTATTACGAAAACGTAAAATCACAAACTCGACCGTATTTAAATGTCGCGCAAATTAGAGAATAAATAATAATTGAGAGAATATAGAAAAACGTCGTTCGAGTGAAATTTTTACAGCGAAGGTATAGTGAGCCTGAAAAAATGAAACGGAAATCAAAGTAAAATGCTGTGGTGCTCGGTCGGCAGGTAGTGATCGTTGGTGGTGGGAAGACAGACAGTGATCGAGTGCCAGAGGGTTGGGTAGGGACGCGTGTAAACGCAAAGCAGATACGCGATGGTTATGTGTCCGCAGCGTGAGGAGTAACTGAATTTGCATGATCAAGAGAGAGATAGAAATCGTGACGCGTGAGCAAGTAAGGGAGAGATATGAAAGTCGGCAAATTAGTTCATGTCGAACAAAACGAGAATGACGCAGTAAAACTCGTATCTGGCTCACTCGTTCACTCATATCAAAATCGTAAGAAAATGAAGAATTAAGATACGCGTCACGCAAATGAACGTTTCGACATAATTTTGTAAAATGTATACCACCATCGAAGAATAATAGTATCTAACATTACGATGGCCGTGAATGTTGAAAAAATTGACATGTGCTCCCTCTACCGAGCATCTTTTACGATAATTCTATTATTTTCTACATCCAAATGGCTCTACCGATACACAAGAAACGGAACCGACCCAAAAACGGAAGGCAAAAATTTACAGCTCGAATTCGGCATGAAATTCCGAGAGGAAAAGTCTACAAGCACTTTTTGATCCACCGAACGCCTTTCGAGATATTAAATAACACAGTTTGGCCATTCAAAATTGCGCGCTCGCAAGTGAGCGCGTGAGCGCGCGTGCGCGTCCGATTGGCCGTTAACTTGTCGAGAAATAACTCGTGAGGATTCGGTCGGATAAAAAAATGCTAAAAGACTTTTTGTCTTGGAATTTCCTCACGAATAATTGTGCAATATTGACGTTGAGTTCCGGCGCATTCTGTACATCAACAAATCGAATTATTGAAGGCGCTCCATTCAAGTTCCCTCATCCAAAGCTACATCGATATTCTCTCGAAGTAGCTCCTTCGTATCTAGATTTACAAAATAATCATTTCATGAACTTTTGAAGGACCCCGCGTGTTTTTAGTCGATACTTGTGTTCACTTTTATCGGGTGCTTATACAGATTTCTTTTTGTTAGTAACAAACATCGAGCTAAAGACATGATTGGAAAAATACTGTGCGCCATGCTGCTTGCTTTTGTACTCGTGCAGGTAAATATATTTTTCCCATTGTTAGCGTTAAGGACAGTCGAATAACGAAGCGAAATACCATGAAAACTCCGTTACATGCAATTTATTCGCTCCTTCCAGTCGGCTCCACTGAAGCGAAAAATACAGTCGGCTCCACTGAAGCGAAAAATACAGCCATTGCCTTCGAGTGACGATTCCGAGTTACCTTCGTCTTTTGAGGAATCATCAATTGATGTAAATAATTTATGATTGATGAAGGATATATAATGAGTAAATCTTAACCTTGCATGTTTATAATTTTCGATGTTTGAAACAAACTTCCCTATGTATAAAAACAATTAAGTTGAGGACGGTCGAATAACGAAACGAAAAACCATGAGAACTCTGTTACATGCAATTTATTTGTTTCTTCCAGTCGGGTCCACCGAAGAAACGAAAAGGGCCATTGCCTTTGAATGACGATTCCCAGTCGCCTTTATCTGGGGAAGGATCATCATTCGATGTAAGTAATTGAGATGATTGACAAAGGATTTATGTAACGAGTAAAGCTTATCCTTGCGCGTTTATCATTTTAGATGTGTAAAATAAACTTCCTTATGTATAGAAAAAATTGCAAAGAATCCTCAGGAGCGATACAAATGTTTCGACCGAATTCGAAGCACGCGCGATAATTTTATTTGAAAACGATAGGCTCGCAGAGGTAGACTTGGTCGTGTAATTTCAATTGTGACAAAACGTTTCACATTCACAGGACATGTACTCAGATTTCTCCAAAAACGACAGATCGTTGGTAAAAATTTGAACAAACCTGTAAGAACATCATTTAAATAACGAACTCGATTCGTAATTCAAAGGTTTTTTCACTGCAAATTACAAAAAAAAAAAATATTCTTCAATACGTGCGGTTGAGTAACTTGACAAAAGTAACTTTTTTTCTTCGTAATATAATCACGCACAATGATTTCTTCAACGCGGAAATAGTTGATGTGAAACCGACGAAATGATCACAAATGTGAATTTGCGCGCGCACACTTTTCGAGAAAAATGTAATGACAATATTCAATAATACTTTTTGCATTTCCAAAACTCGGATAATTATTCCATGGACGAAGAAACTATGGTTAGAAAATGAACAAATTTTTATACGGACATGCTCGAGTAACGAAATAAACTTTTAACCAAATTAATATGACCTTTTTTCTTCCAAATAGGCCTCGATGGAAGAGGAAATATGTGCTACCATATATCATATGGTATGGATGATTGAATTGCATATAAATTAAGACAATCTAATCAATAGAATTATTAACGTGTTATTACGTTTTGGATGGATAGATGGCGACGGAAATACCTGAAAAGATAGGAAACTACACAAAGGTGCGTATTTAATAACCGATATATGTATGTAGATAAAGGTGGTCTCTGTTGTTTCCCAGGTTGACTTTATTCACTCGGGACTTTTTTTCATTTTGAAACCAAAAGAAATGTGAAAAAATGTTTATGATCGCAATATAAATATTTGCCACTTTGAGAGAATCGTAGGCGAGGCGGAATGAACATTTTCGAAAAGTTTAATGAATATAACGAACGAGTAAAAAAGTGACATTTAAAAAGTGCGAGTACCCTACGCTGTTAAAATGGAAAAAGTGTGTCGTCATTTAGCGGTTAATGGCGGTTGAAATTTTTTATTTATAATACTGTTTTTAGGCTCTAAACTGACGATTTGCAGCCCACCCAACTGTTAAAATAGTCAACTTGGGATTTAATTATCGTTAATAGTCGAATTGATACATTTGTGCGAAAACGGGCTGTCATTTGTCAAACAACTGCTCGAAATCGCTTTTACCTTCCAGCCCGACCCTCAATCGAGAATCTAATGACCTTTCACCGAAGTGTTCTTACTTTTTCTTTTGATTGAGCTTAGTTGGAGCACGATAAGACCAGCCAATCGTTTTGAGCTTTTATCGATTTTTTTTTTAAACGACAGCTAACCAAAATCAAACGCATTGCATTTATAGATATACCAATACATGCTACTCACACTATATAACCATACTGGCGGCTCAAAGTGGGTCAATTCAACGAAAAATAACTGAATGGACGGAGCTAAATGTCAGAGTCGTTATATGCGATGAAATAGTGTGAAAAACATTCCATGCTCGCAGCAACCTTTTTATGAGTTTTAAACAAGCTGAAAAAGTAAAAAGTTATACAGAATAAAGTTACGAAAAGTTGAGAAGTTTTTATCGATGGAACATAATAAAGGCACATTTCTTTTCCACGTAAATAATTCCCCGTGAAATAGCGGGCAACGTCATGAACAGCTGATATGTTGAATTACAAGTTTTTTAATTATGATTTGAACTTCATTCAATTTAAAAGAAGTGATATTTCATGTGTAGAAAAAAGTGATAAAATATTTTTGCAATTTCACAGAAAATTCGGGGTAAACAGGAATTATCAAATGAATTATGTTTAATCCTTCCCGGGAAAACCTGATGAGCGATAATTGCGTTCATATTTTGCGCAGCTTCTGGACAATTCATCGAATTACCTTGAATTGTTCACAATAATAATTTGACAAGTTTTATCACTCGAATATCTTATTCCATGCCTTCCTAAGCAGTTCTCTTTTCGTCTGTTACGCATCTATTTTCGATCGTTTTCCAAACATTCAAATAAAAGGAATGAATATTATTTGATCGATAAGTTCCTTTTACTTATTGGGGAATTCTATATTAGATTATATTTATGAATTATTTCAAACGACTCATTTGAATCGTATACATTTTAATGATTCTTTATGTTGCATAGAGGAATACTTTGGTAATTACCGAAAAAAAATATTACTTTCCACCGGATTTCTTTTTTTTAAATAAATTTAGAGGGAGCTGTTGTCCGGTACACTTGATTTTTCAAGTACGAAAAAGAATGAATAATTAACCGGATATTGTTTTTTGTTTGTTTTGCAAAATAGCTCGATGCGGCTTTGAAAACCAACGAAAGTGTAAGTAAAAATAGGCGATTGCAAGAGCTATAACGTGTTACTACAGAAAACGTAATTGATTGAATTATTTACGAAAAATTATTTCATGAATAGATGGAAGAAGTTCTCAGTTTCATAAACCGCAGCCGCCACTTTGTGAGTATACTTAACAATCCACATGTTTTTCCATATCAATGATGCATATATATTGTCGTGGGTAACAAATGACTTTTTTGTATATCCAAAGATACACAGCGAATTAGAATTCTTCCGAGAATCTGCGAAATTGAAGGTGAGATGTTCTTGATTTTTCGAAAATTTTCTGAATCCATTGTGAAGAAAATAATGTGAAAAAACTTGCAAAAAAAAAACTTCATATTGCAGTTGGAACTAAGAACAAATATTTCAATTCGACCGCCGTAGAATGAACGATGATTCTCATCAAATAATCAGCAAATCAATGAATCGAGTTAAAATTTCGAATGAAATGCTTTATGTTCTTGAAAAAAGGAGATGAAAATTATTTGTAACATATCGTTTTCCGCGCGATAGATCCTTCCGGACGTACTTATGGAAGCGGAGGCAATTGACGAGCAGGTACGGTTTACAAAACTAAAAATAAATTAAAATAATCAAAACTCAATTATTATATTGATAATAATCTGTGCAATCTCTCGCATTTTATATTTAGATGGTGAACGCGGGGCTGAATGATAACGGGGAGTGGCAGAACTGGATTATAGAGTATTTTGTATGAATATTTTTGCACATACTGATAAAAAGAGATGGTTGCAATCGATAAAACGATACTTTTTACATACGCGGATCTTGCTCAAAGTGACGAAAATATTACATGGAATTATAAGGGCGTCGTTCCGCTAATTATAACGACTATTTATTAACAATAACGACGAAACGCGAGTAAATAACATTTAGTGGGGAGTTTTTTTTTTAGTACCAGCAAATGAGCATCGCTATTTCGGAATTATACAAAAAAGGACGTGAAAAGACGTTCGAACGACGTAACAGCGTAAGAAAAAGTTCAATCGAAGTTGCAAAAAATCGATGAAGGCTCTGCTGATACGCATACCGTATATTCATCGTTGTTGGTTGCTTCAATTTGTGGGTTCCAAAGTTCAGACTTTGGAATCCAAAGACATTTGGCACAAGTTTTGAACGGGATTGTCACGGTGCTTAATAACGTCAATAACGAAACGCGCTTTCATACTCGTAACACTCAACAGGGCAGATGTAGTTGTACATGTTTTTTGGTCGAAAAGTGCAAATTTACATTACATTTTCTGTAAATTCAAAATGACCGTCAATCATTTTCTCCGGTATTATTTCGCTGTTGAATAATACGTATGTCAGAAATAAAACTAAACGCGGATTCAATTTTGAAGAAATAATAAACGGAGCGGCATTTTTCAGTCCAGTAATCGTGATGAAAAAATCAAAGAATTTCTTACTTCGTCGATTCGGTGATTTTATTTCGGCGATGTTTTTTTCATCGTCGATTTACGGTATCATTGCGAATCGATTGAATCATCTCTTGTTTCATTCTCACTCGACATTCGACAACGTATGCAGCAACTTTGACTAATTAAACCAATTAAATCCTTGCTCCGTAGTTTGAGGATGACTACTCGGACGAGTCATTCATGAGTGATGAATCAAGTCTCGAGGAAGTGACCAAGAAACCCGTGGCTGCTAAATCAAGTACCAAGAAAGTGACCAAGAAACCCGTGGCTGCTAAATCAAGTGACAAGAAAGTGACCAAGAAACCCGTGGCTGCTAAATCAAGTGCCAAGAAAGTGACCAAGAAACCCGTTGCTGCTAAATCAAGTCTCGAGAAAGGGACGAAGAAACCCGTTGCTGCTAAATCAAGTCTCGAGAAAGGGACGAAGAAACCCGTTGCTGCTAAATCAAGTCTCGAGAAAGGGACCGAGAAACCGAAAAAAAAGCCTCCAACCGTCAAACCAAGCAAACCTTCGAAAAACAGTTCCGAGCAGTCCAATGTCCCACTTGCTTAACGGCTTTTACATTTTTCTTTTCTGGGAACGATGCGAAAACCCCGTCCATTGCATCTTCCTAATGACATTTTCTCGGTCCAGCGAATAACCTCGTTTTCCCGATGAACCAATAAGTTTTTTTCTCATCAATTGCAACAAAATGATTGTACGCTTAAATGCGTGGCGTTCGATGAGGGCGTCACCACCATTAATGGCTTATACACTATATTTTTATTTGATGTCACCGTGACAATTGACGCTCGTCGATTTTATAACCAATAAACCCTCGATATTGTTGGGAAACTTGAAAAATACAGGAAAAAGCGTGTAAGCTAATATTTTTCTCGCAATAAAATGTTGAAAAAATGTTTAATTTTTACGACAAAAATAAACGAGTGTGTTGAATTTGTGATGAATGAGATGGTGGTACGTGCGACCCGAATCTACAAGAGTGCGATATCGCAAAAAATCAGTGAGCCTGCGGAAAGAATATGATATTTTCGTTCATCAACGGAACACGAGTGTTTCGTGGTTTGGAACGCACACTATGCCACTATTTTTTTTCAAAAGCATCGAGTCTAAGGAGCGTCAATTTCGAATTGTAATCGGAAATATCAAAATTAAAAAAAATTATGATTTCCCATCTTCCAACATTTGTTTTATTTTCTTCGAATTATCCACAATGTTCTCGTTGTGTATAATTTTTTCACCAACGTCACCAATGTTGGCAGTTATTTCACAATATCTTTTCGAAAAACTGCCTGGATCAAATGGACCCTCACACTCAAAAACCACGGACCGCTTTTCTTTGGATTTCAACAATATCGAAATCTTCGGTGAAATCTTCGGTGAAATCTTCGAAAGAATTCGTATTGTCAAAATGGAATGACGGAAAATCACAACGACACGAAAAATTGATGGATTTCGCGATGGATAACTAAACGAAAACGTAATCGTTGGACAGGGTCGATCTAGGACCTTTGATAGCTTGCACTAATCGTAATCGTTACGTAATAAATATAATACATAAGAGACGATATACCGAAGAAACTTGGAGCTCTATTTCCTGTCCGTGTTTTTGAAGGAAGAGCGATCATCGACTCGCGGTAAGGTAGTTCGTTCTTTTGCTCTTGTCGACGCGTGGCAACTCGACGCTCGGCTTTTTAATCGATAAACGAGATAAAGCGAAAGCTCACATTTCACTCACCGGATAATACAAAACCGGTTCGATTGTACCATCGATGTCACTCAAGAAGAGGTTTCGCTTGAAAAAATTCGCAAACAATGTGGGTTTTGCCTTTTCATTTTGTTTATGTTTTTAACGAGATGAAAATCGTATTTAACGATTACCGAGGTATTCCAAAAGCTAGCCGAGAGTGGGTGAGGCGAAAAAAAAACTTGGGTCTTTCTCGCTGAATAATTAGCGTATCTATCGTCCTGTCAAACTTTTATGGTCCTAAGTGGAGAAACGAGAAGATTCTGCAAGACGATTATCGGGCTTCGGTGGTCCATATTGAGTGTAGATTTCGCGCGGTATCAAGGTGGATCAAAATAATCGACTACTTTTTCTCGATCCTCTGAAATATTGATTTTCCGACAACTCAAAAAACACCACCTTAAATATCAGCTCTAAATATTATTAATAAAAAGGCGCTCATTGAATTTTTTCATTTTCCAATTGGATATCAAATCGCTGATTGAATCGAAACCAACTTTTATCACTACGAACGCGTTGATTTGACGGGCGTAATTGACGAGCTCGCAGGTGCAATTACGTTTTTCGCTCCGCGTAATAATAATTTCAAAAATATTGAAGTCGGTTATCTTTATCGATCAAACAGAAGAGAAATGTGCTATAGAATTTTTCGTGAGCTGTAGCGTTAGTTTAAAAACAAATTTTTCCGTGTTATTTAAATAGGAAAAGTTGCAACGATGAATCTCTCAAAATACGAATACCCAGAGTCCATATTTTGAGCGGCGTTTCTCAAGGTGTCAAGCACTATTAATTTCTCAGGGTATCAAGGAAAAGAAAAAAATAGTCGATTTTTTTTAACCATCTCAAGTCTCATTTAAACGTCGAGAACGATCGTGGCGATAGAAAGAAGGCGCTTTTAAAGCGATAACGAGAGTTCATTGAGACGCGAAAGTGGGCAAAAATGAAATTTCGAAATATCTCGATGGGGAAAACTCTGAGAGAGTGCTGCATCAAAATTCGATCAAGCTATCTCGTTCAGTCGCTGCTAATAAAAAATTGTCGTGCATGTGTATCATCAGTACGAAGTTTCGAGGTTTTTAAATTGTGTCAAAATTCCTACATTTACGTAAAAGCTCTCAGAGAGACGGGGAGCTTATTTTATCTCTCTGGCTTCAATAACTGTTTCGTTTTTCAAACTATACAAAACTGCCAGAAAGTTTTTTGAAGGATTTAGAAGCGCAATGAATTGAACAGTTCATCATTGTTGTCACATTTGTGTACGTCAGTACACGAGGAAATAACTTTGCATGCGTTGGATCAGAATTTCGGTTTCGTTTTACTATTTATTTTCCAAACTTTGTTTTGTAATATTTGTAACAGATGTTTTCAAGATTTATCCAACATTTTTCTTGCGATGTTACAAACATTGTATCAAGAAAATAAAATAAACGCAGAAAAATTTACAAAACAAGAGAGAGAGAGAGAGAAAGGAACTACGAGCCACATCTATGGTACAATTTGTTTGTCGTCGTTGAAACTTTGTTTCGTATCTACCGGGGATACACACATTTTTACTTTTCCTTCTTGTTTACTTCGACTTTGAAACACCATTTGATATTTCTCGAAGGCGTTACAAAAAAAGCACCCTAGAAGCTCGAAAAATTGAGTAAAAGAAGTAAAAGAAGAGGAAGAAGGTGTCATGTCATATGTGAGCTGGATCGCGAGCTGCAGCCAATTTTCAACGAGATGAATCTCGTTAAAGCGATCCTGAAGCATGTTTTTTGGTATGCAATTTAGTTGAAGCAAGGCACTATGAGAATATAATTGCAGATAATATGAACAAACTGCTATCAAGTTTCATACGACTTTAGTTATCTTACGTAAGCTTTGAATTTTGAATCAAAATATCGCGGCTGAAGCAGAGCTTCAACAAAAGGAAGCTTCACAATTACTCTCGTTAATTCATTTCCATCCGTTTTTGCATCCTGTAAAATGTATGCTTTTCCATGGAGGAAGTTCTGCAGAGACGCGAAAAAATAATTAAAAATAACGACCGAACAAAAGAGTCTTTCAAAATCAAATTACAATTATTTCGTCAGATGGACCATTTATTTTTTGCGAAAATCATTTTTTCTCATGCAAACATCATCAATTAGATGTAAATTTGTTTGATTGATAAAAAAAGAGATTGACAGATATAATCGAAATCGTTATAATTCATCCTTCAGCACCGATTATCTGTCAAATGGTTACTCTCGTCGATTTCATCCATAAAAAAGCGACGTGGGAAATCCCAAAGATGAAAAGACCGTTTTACCATGGTGCTCAAATGGAAAATAAAAAATTGCGCCGAAGGGCTTCTTAACGTCGAGGGCTCAAGTTTCAATCGGAATTTGACGATGGCTGTTTTTTAGTCCACCTTAATATACATATTTGATGCTAAATTGTTAAGAGAGGAAAGGTAACACCCGAACAGCCATTGCGTAGGGGCTGACGATGACGTGGGCAGCGTTGGAGCAGCGAAAATCGAGAATATCGTGAGCGAGTGCGAGAGCAATCCGGCGAACGAGATTGTGAAAGAACGAGCGAGGAAGAAAAAGAAAATGAGGAAACAGCAGGTTGAAACGCAAAAGATAAAGACAGGTCCTCTCACGTACCGATACCTCTAGCTCACTTTTTACTCACTACAGCTTTGCTCGACTACCTTGCTTTATATACATATGCATGTGTGTATATATATATATATATATATATAAATAAAACGAGGACTTTATTATTGCATCATTGCTCAGCTCGCAACCAGACTGCCTTGCCCTCGCATCGAATGAAACCTGCTTCGGAGCATGAATGCATTAATACAATTCCAAACAGCATTGCACACTTCCTTCATCGTTAATTGAGGACACATGTCAGCAAACTAGTGACACTCGACGAACAATTTGACCGAAAAACTTTGTGAAAATATTGTTTATTAACGATATTTATTAACTTATTAACGTCGATAGATGGTCAAACTTAATCTTATAAAAACGTTCGTAAACATTGCCTTGAGTACTGCTTCTTATAAAAATGTGCTTGCAATCTTACGTATTATTGATTATTTTTAGATTTTTGTTGCATCGACGAGTATTTGAATTTCTAATGAACATGCGGATGAACTTCTGAAAATTGTCAACTTTTTCACAATCTTCCACTGGAGCGGGGGAGCAGTATGATGAAGAGAATTACTGGCCTTGTGTTTTAATAGTAAAGAGCGTCGACTGTATATTTTGACACGACAATTTTTCTCTGTTAACGCGACTGTCTCACCGTCATCCCTCTCTCTTCCACACTCTCTTTCCACCTCTGTGTGCACTGAAAGTCTCGAGGCAATAATTCAATTTCAGAGCGTCACAATAAAGATATCGCCTCCGTGCTAAGCTTTCCGATAACGCTGTAACCGTTTACTCAAGAACGAGTGAGAATGAGATTTTTTTTCAAATTTCAGAACGTAATTTCTGTCTCATGTACGAAAAACACGCGTCGATTTTTCTGGCTGTAATACAGAAGAAACAAGAAGATCATTTTCGTTCTCGTTCGTTTTCACCATAATTGACGGAGACGAAATCTGACTCAATTGTTTTCCCCTTTTTGGAAAATAGAAAAGTATCGTTTTTTCCGTTTTTTTTTTGCGGTATGAATTATTTTGTCATTTATCGCAATTTTCCTGCACACTCATTTTCAATCTCAAGCAAAAATAATCATTTTCCGAAAGTATGAAATGTAAAGAGCGTTTTTACGATCTCTGAAATATTTTGATTAAGAATTCTTTGCTGACTCGTGAATCCAGTTTGTGTAACCTGCACTAGGAAAATAAGATTTTTTTTACACTCCTCTCTTGTTGAGAAAAAAAAAAGTGATTTTAAGATATGTTTATGTCTGTACACGAAATTGTATTCAGTGCGAAAAAAGATTATTGAGCGACTTCAGTGTATTTGATTATTTTGATTATTCCTCAATGAGGAATAATCAATTAGACGAAATGCTTTCGATGCTAAAATGTTGTTCATGCTTTTGTATAATGACATATTTTATTTTGCACACTGCTGTGCCCTTGTTCCTTTGCGCCATCCGACACGCCCCAGATGACTTTTACCTGAAGAATGTCTAGCAATATTTGCGACAGCAGCGCGGAAACATTTTTTTTTACAAACACTTTGCACGAATTATTAAATTCTTAACATTCTACGAGCTTTGACGTGAGACTGTAACAATAAAATGTATTGATGCGACACACGAATCTGGCAGTTTTTTGAAGTAGTAAAACGCAATCTTCACGAATCGTGGTTTGATTTAAAAAAAACCTGGTACATCGTATGCACAGACATTTTTTCAGTACAATTTCGAATTTTAGTTTACTTTTTATAAAAACGATAAAGTATGAGAAAATTAGATGTGGCAAATAATTTTCACGAATAGCTCGAGCATCGCGGAATTATTCTTAATCACAATTAAGGGGGAACTTTGAAAGAACGAAGACAATTTGTTCTTGCTTTTTAAAATATTTACAATCACAATTCCCAAGCCTTTTTTTCACCCCTTAAAATCTTCCGTTTTTTCAAATCGTGTTAGAATCTCAAGATAAAAACAAGCATTTCAAAGTGAAATTCCCGATCGAAAATATATTTTATACCTCCTCCGACAATTTTTGTAATCATGAGCGTCAAAGAGTGGCGACGGGGGGAAAATAAAAACTGAGAAATTCAAAAATACGAATGATTCGCGAACCATTGATCGCTGAAGGAAAATAAAAAATGTTGTATATTCGTGGTTTTCGTAAAATTTTGAAAATCCCGTCGTGAAGCCACACCGTGGGTACCGGCGATTTTGCTAAACACATTGGAGGAAGGGGATGAATTCTGGGATTGTTTTGGAATTGTACTCCGCACCCGGGAAACTTGGCTCGATTCCAACTAATAGTAAACATCTTGACATCTATATTTGCGCGCGCTCAAATTGCATTTCGCGTCTAGTATTCCGCCCGTTTCTCAAACCCTCGTTTTAAAACCGCCACCGCACAACAACCAACATCGTGCGCGTCTTAGCCTCCGCCGTGTTTTACTCTACCCTAAAACCCTTAATTTTCCAGCAGGAATACCCCTGTCTGGAAAGACACTTGTGTATTCCCCTCCTTTTCCTTCCACTTCTGCAACCGGTGGGTATAAAATCGTGCACTTTCGAGCGCCACCGTAGAAACGTTGGGTATATACGTACGACTTCCACTTCCGGCTGAATATCGCGAAACTCAATTTCGACAATCGGTGAAATATCGTGAAATAATCTTGCTTGGATTGCATTGATGCGCTGAGATTTTGCGGGTCTCGCGTCACATGGAGAATAGAAAATGGCCGTTTGACGTTTCAAAACAAAATGGAACACGCGCAGACTCGATACCCTCGCCATTTCGAATCAAAATGGCCATTCTGAGGCTCTTATGCCGGACCAGCGTCTAAAGCTCGATATTTTGAAACGCGGAGCGCAAAATGGCGGCACTGGAAGCTTCGAGAGACAAAATGGCTACCGGAAGGCGCACAAGAGACCACTCAAAAGTTCATTGGTCGTGAAAAAGACGAAATTTAAAAATTCCACATTGAAATAACAGGCTCAGAAAAAGGTATCTTGAATCATCGAATAGAGTCGCGCGTCGCGACAGCGGAATTTGAGTAAAACAAAAAATCGATGTATCGAATGTGTGTACATACGTCAGGAACGTTTTTACGCCAGCACAGGTAATATGGTACGTTTTCCTTACCTGGAAAAGATATTGGATGAATAAATGAAAATCAATTTCGTTTAACGCACCGCGTTGCGACAAACCTTGAGCGAGAAAAACGCACGCAATGCGGTATGAAAAATGTAAATGCTGATAAACGCGACAAAAGAATCCTTTTACGGCTATCGACGAGTTGAAATTCTCGCGGCGCAACGAAGCCGGGGATCAGAACAGGATCGCGCGAAAAGGAGACCGAGAAACCCACGATTTCTTTGCCACGCGATTGAACGCATCGTAGCGTGCCACTGCGTAGCCTATTGAATTTCCAGCTCGTTCCGCGTTCTCGTCTAGTCTTTCATTACGATTTCAAAAACAGATCGCTCGCACTTTTTCTCGATACGCAAAAATATACATACGTCAAAACTATTTTTATCAAAATTATTGAAATTTTCGGTTAAATTCCACGGCAAATAAATAAAGCCTCGTATTCCTTTTCAAAATTGCTTATTTTCAAGCCAAGCAAGGCGGAAAAAGCCTTCTGGTGAAACTTTACACGATGACGAGTGTTACGTGCGATATATAATAATTCCGCCTGCTGAAATATGCCTCTTGTAATTTTGAAATTTCGAAACGCGAAGAAATTCTTTAATCGCGAGGATCAGAGGAGTTTTTGCGAAAGGGTAGTTAACCCTGAATTCAATATTTTTTCTTTTTTTCCCAGAAATGCAGGAACAACTCGTCGTCCTTGTGCTTTTTGATTTTGACATTTTTTTTCTCGACGCCGATCAACGATTCGTCCTCCTTATTGAGTCAAAGCGTATTCAAAAAACGCTTGCAAGGGTTGGTTCTCGTGCCTCAGCACGAGAAGCATTTTACAATTGGTGCGGACCCTCAACTTCGAGGGTTGGTGTCATCCCTTAAAAAGGGCTCCACAGCCGATGTAAAATCAAAAGTACGGGTCCCCTATTTTATCATCGACTAAAATGCATGCAAAAGTCGTCGAAATCGCAAGCGGGCACTGCGCAATTTTTCATTGCGAGTGTTGTTTGATTAGTTCCACTAGTTTGCACCAGTCGCGTTTGAACCTCGGATGAAAATCAGGCAATATCCCGCGGCGTCAAAATAATAAAATCCTGGTCTCATTTTATTATTTTGAAAAATGAAATTGACGAAAATATCACCGACAAGACTGGGGGAATGCTCGAATGATTTTACTTCAAACTCCAAAGCATCGCGTTCCAGTTTGGCACAGTGTATATAATTTCATGGACTAGGACAAGCGTATAAAGGGGTTTATCCACAGAGACACCCTTCCTCCGACCCTCTGTGCGACCCATTTATGCATTATAATCTCTCTCCTTCGAGTCTTGAGCGCGCTGTCCTCTCTTCCACGTGGAGTAGCAGCGCTAATTGCGGCTGGGAAAATTAAACGGTTGCCTCAAATTATAATAAAACTGTATGGCTCGGGGTGAGAAATGGGAGTCGACTGCGTTGAATCCTCATACATATCCAGTCGCTTGAATATAAACACTCTCGCTGCACTTGCATATAACAGCAATTCAAAAAAAAAATGAAACACGAACGTATACGAGCAGTGCAAATATCGCTGATTAAGGTCGTTGGCTCGCCGAAACTTTCTTCTCACGAATTTTGTACAATTTTGAAAGCAGGTTTAGGATATTAATGCATGATTATCCGGAACATTTCAATAGAATACATCGTTTCAATTTTGAAATATCGTCCATCAAACATACTGCAATTTTATATCAGTTTTATACGAAAATGTTTTTGCACATTAGCTGATAAGGTCACTTTTTACTAAGGATACTGTAGGGAGACGACTACCTTAAGGTAGTACAGGCGGGAACCTTCTCATTGGATAAAAATCTCGTTTTTCAATATGTAGCCAAGTTAGCGTGACAAATGCATGTGCGAAATTTCGGATAGTAAAATAAGAGATTTTGGAATCAAGATATTTAACCCACAACCTATTATCCGCTCCAGCGAGACTTTCGATCAAAAATACATGTAACTTCTACAATCAGATCCAATCAGTGAGAAACGGGTAAAATGCGCAAAAAATGGTCGGATTTGTTCCGGCAAACAACGAGGATCACCGGCTGTTTCGAACAAAAATCAATGAATGATTCGATAAATATTCTGCTACTGTTTCGGCATCTTGCGCTGAACAAACATTGAAGCTCGCAGCTTCCACGCGCAGGTGGCATGAAACGGTTATAAAGATCAACAAGTTAAGGAACATACACTTTCGCGCGTTCTTTCGTTCATAAAGTTTGTCAAAACTCCGTCAGACACGTCAGCTCATCTCTCACGTTGTGAAAAGAAGTCCGTTTTCTTCAAAGACGCATCATCTTATTTATCATTAAAGAAAAATTATCCTGCCGAGTCTTCACTGATGATGAAATATAGCAGCGAAAAAAGCCGTTCGAAAAGGAGAACGAAAAAGGAATGAGAAAGTTTTTCATCGATGAGTCGATGAACGAGCAACGTCGCGGATGATCGACGCAACCATGAGATTTGGCAAACAACTTTATCATCCCTATGATACCATTTATTGCATCATCCGTGCGTGTGTGTACGCGAATCGAGGGGTTGCGTGCACGTGCGTTGTACAGATGCCTGTAAAATGTATGCGGAAGTTGAATGCGGAATGAGGATGGAGTATGGTGAGTACAAATACAGCGAGAATCCAGGGTATGACCATGGATGAATATCTGTACATGGGAATGGAAGTGAAAGCATGGTTGGCCAGCCCACGTGGATGTCAAAGTACAATATAGACGCAAATGTACAGACCCAGCACATACATGTAAGGATAAATGTATCGACGAACGCATAATAGACCCAGTGACAAATGAAAGGGCACCAGCTTCATCAATTTTCTCGTTAAATCGAGCATATTGTGGCTTTTTGTCAATCTTGAGTCGATACGGAACACATCTGCGTACGTGAGGATGTACGTAGGCATGTACGCGATGACAACTCTGGCAATGATGCACAGGCGATGAAGAGCATCCAGAGAGAGAGAGAGAGAGAGAGGGAGGGAGTGGTAGGAGTAGGATAAGATAAATAAAAAAAAGGGAAAATACTTCTGTGCAAGGATGGATCTCATGGTAGGTACGGTTGAAACGAGAGGGCTACTTCCTGCCGCTGGTACAGCCAACGGAGAAAGAACGGCGAACGGAGAACCGAGCGAGCCACGGGAGAGAAACAGAGATGACGGGAGAAAGTGAGAGAATTGGACGAGCGAGTGGGATAACGCGCGAGAGAGACTGCGAGGGATGTAAAAACAGAAGAAGACATCCAAAGTGAAAGGGTAAAAGAGGAAGCGTGATGGCAATGCGAGGGATTGAGGTGCGAGCGAGAGGGAGGAACCACGAGTCTGGCGGGAAAAATCAATAGCGGTGAGCCGGCGAACCTAACCCTCCCTAACCTCTCCCTCCCCTCAACCCGCTTGTATTCCCTCTCGCTCGTTGGACAGATATATTCCTGCTCTGCCTATGACGTTTTCTCTTTTCCTCTCGTCGACGTTCAGCTGGTTCTCGCACTGTCGGCCTCGTATTCATGCCGACTCGAATCGCCGTGTCTTTCTTCAGCGACTTGCCAAAGGGGGACCACCAGCAAGAGGGTTGAACTCAAACCCAACGTTTCGCACACGGACAAGCTTCTCTCCCTCTCCCTCTCTCTTGTCGCTCGCTCGCCCGATCCTCAACTCTGTGCGAGTTAGCGAACCTAAAACCTCTACACTACCCCACAGCTGGCGACTATACCTTGTCTCTGTGTCTCTTGTCTTCATCCAGCAAAGAAGCCAGGGGAGGATGAGGGTGAGTGAGAAAGATGAGAAACAGACTAAGAGGAGAGATGATGTAGATAGGTCTCTCTGGGCTGCCTGGCTTCGAGCTGCGGGATGACGACGACTGTACGACGACGTCGCCACTGCAGAAATCACATACCCTTTTTCGTACCCTCCGTTTCCTCATAGCCCTGACCCGCAAACATGTAACGCCGGCTTCATCCCCTGCTCTCCTTACTTCTCATTGCAAATATATATGTGCACTACATACGTATGCACATGCAAAGTGTCGAGTGCGAAATCAACGGCTTGCAAGACCCAACGACAATTTCCAGACTCCAGACACGGTGGATTTAGTCCGCGCAGGAAGGTGTCTAGAAGGCATCAGATGGGAAGAGGACGGAAGACGACACTTCCGGTTTTACGTGCGTTCCAATGGAATTTACCGAGCGTTTTGTCGTCCGTATGCCATAGCTTTAGCTCGGGGCAGAGTTTACGTTACCCTGGCGATCCTGACCAGTTTACCGGAGCTATTGACTCGGAGTTCTAATGAGACTTTCACATGACTCCAATGGGATCCGGATCTCGTCGGTTTTATTTGATCGTGGACGAGAAATCCTCCGTTGTATACGGAATCCCGATTACTTCATCCAACTCTGCCGACACACCGGCCTTGATCCGGGGATCAGACTCTCTTTATTATGTCCACGTAAATCCAACGTGGGTCAGCTTGGACTTGCGGCAATGATGCTTTCGTTGGTAGACGCTGCGTTCGTCGCCTGGTCCAGCAACGCGAGATTCATCGAAACTTTTGGTGTCTGATCTGACGAGACTCTACCGAAAATGTCCGTTGGGACACGCGCGATCAAACATTGTCAGGGACTTGGAGAACAAGTTCTGCTGTCCTAATGGGCTCGGAACTTTTACACTCAGGCCTGACGGAACACTAGCCCAGTTCGAATCCAGACCTCATTCGCTCGCAGTTTGCGTATTCATCTCTTCGAGATTAAACGCATCTGTTTTGAATGCGACAAGGTAATAAATACGTTGCACGGGTTGGACAGAGTACCATGGACGTCTACGGGAGTTATAGCGTGCCGTATACTGTTCGTTTCAAAAAAGTCATCGTACAGGTGCTTTAAGGTAAATTGACGAGGAGCAGACAGACAGAGGGAAAGAGAATAAAGAAGAAGCACAAATAGAGAACATTGCAAAGAGTGTATAGAATCAAATTACAAACGACACGGTGAACTGATTATGAATTTTTGATAAACTATATTCGGAACGAGGAAATGAGAAGAAAAAACGGCGGCGTTCTGTTCTCTCTCTCTCTCTCTTTCTCTTTATTATACGTATGAATTATCGATTTATAAAGTGAATCACAAACTATTGCACAACTGGCTTATTCTCTTTATTCCGCATCTCCTCGTTTTTTCCCTCTTCCTCCTAACTTTCCCCGTCGTTCCCGCGCAACTGACCATTATATCGACGAGGAAATACGACTCTGTGTGTCACTGGGGAAAAAAGTTCCAAGGGGGAAAAAAACGCTTGACAAATAGCTATGGAAAATCACGCAAATCGATCCCACGAACGTTTTTCTTTCCACTCTGCGAAATTTAACGGGGCAGCGTGCGGAAAATTTTATTCGCGAAATTAATTTCTGATGAATGTTTCTGCTCGAAGTTACACGAACAATCGATCGTCGCTGTAAGTAACTGACGCACATTTTTGACATTTTGACGATCGTGTTTTTTCTGGCCGTTAAGGGGGAACCCGTTCGATCGCGCAGCAACGAAAAACAAATGTTACGTATCGATACTCTAAACTCGTTTTACTCGAAAACTGCTATTTCGAAAAATGAAGAAGTGCAAAATTACTCGAAAACTATTGAATCGATTGAGCTCAAAGTTTTTGTAAATGTCCATAATATCATTGACCTTCCGGTTGACGGGAATTGTTTTTGAAAAATTAGACAAAACGACGACTCTTTTAGTACAAATTTTACGTGGACTTTTAATTTTTTTTTTTTTCGTAAATTGAATGAAATTAATTACATTGATTAAATTGAATGAATTAAAAAATTCGAATTGTACACTTCTTTGTTTAAAAAAATTAAACTTCTCAATCGTGCTCAACCAGTCGGAGCAGCTATTTTTGTTTTCACGAAAATTCAAATTCGATGTGTTGCCGAAACAATTCGATACCTTTTTTTTTTGTCGTTCCGCAAGTGTTTCACGCTGCGAAGATTTTACTCCTTGTGGCCATATCGTAAAAACGCCTTTAACACCCTTTCCACAGCTCGTAACCTCGATAAACTCGAAATCGCTATGGAGTCCCATGAGAATTTGAATACAATGAGCAGTCTTGTGTTTTTATCGACGCGCGATTGCAGCTACCGCTGGTTAAACGAAAACCAAGCATTACGAAATCAGGACCGAACGAAAAGGGAGGAATTAAAATAAGAGAAAAAAAAGCAGGAAGAAAAAGATAATGGTGAAAAAGTGGTCGAAAAATGCATGTGACGTCCAACTTTGAAATGGTAATTCTTCTTCCGATTTTAAAACGAGTTTTACACAGCCGGTTAAAAGGAGCTTAAAAATGCATGGCTTACGACGAAACGTTAATGAATTTCTGACCAACAATTACACGTAATCATTGAACGCCCTTAATTCTAAAAAAAACGGATGAATGTTTTAACGAGCACTTAACGAATCGTCGACGGCGTAAAAAAAGTCAAATAAGATAGATATTTTTGCTAAATCGAACTTTTTATCATTGCCCAAGCGATTTTTTTTCCTCTCAACCGAATCTTAATTACTTATTAACACTTATCATCACAGAGATTTTGTGAAAATGAGCTCCCATCTAATCCTCTCTCCGATCGAAATTATCGATCGACCGGAATGACAAATGAGACAAAAAGCTTTCTGGTACTCTCATGCAGGATATCAAAGTTTAAAACGATGATTCTCCCGATTGCGTTATGCTTAAAAATGAATTCCTTCAAAACGCGAATATTACATACTTAATCCTAGAAAAACAGACAATTTAACGAGCGTTAACGAGCGTTTGAAAAAAATTATCTGGCTTTGCACTCGTAATGGCGTGAAAATAAAATTCAAATACGATGGACATAATTATTTTTGATAAACAAACACAGCGTTAAGCTCAATAACCCTTCGAGTAGGGGAAATCTTGCAAAAGGACCAACCAAGCTGATGGAGCTTGAAAGGACTTACAGCAACGAAAACCAGCGAAGCTGTAAAGCTTGGAGAGATGAGAAAATGAGAGGAAAAAAGAATAGAAGCGAGAAAAAATAGATATCGCGTATACTTTTTCACGTAATTTTCGCACGTAACAATAATTCAGTTTTTCATTTAAATACCCTTTCGTTTTATCCCGAAATAGCTCTCAACGTAGATAGCAAATAATTTGCAAAGCCTTAATGCTCGGCTAAGTGTGCACCGCTTAAAGCTTCTCAATGATGCAAAAGAGGCTGAAAACCTAATATCTCATGCATTCATCGGTAAACCATCTCAGGAACAGACCATTTACAATACATCGAGTGAACATTGAGGCATGAAAAAGATCGTAATGTTCCATACCCGGGCTTACACATACACACACCAGCACACACACACACACACACATGCATACAAACAAGGACAAAACAAACAAGTTTATACACTCAGGAATGGTAGAGAACAGCGTCTGGGATAGCATCGATAAATTCTCGAGTTATGTCATCGGAGATATATCGCCCGGGGCTATCGATTAGCATCGATAGCCTTGCCATTGGATAAGATGGCTTGGTTCGGGAGCAACTCCTAGGGCATTGTTGTATTCAGCTATGGTGCTATAAACGAGGTCCTACAAAGAGAGAGAGAGAGAGAGAGAGAGAGATAAAAGCACCTGCAAGAAGAAGGGGCTGTATAAGAGAGAGTATACGAGAAAGAGCGTGTTATCATTGATGATTGTAGGACCAAGAGAGAGAGTAAGACTCGTAGAATTGCGTTCCTACTCGTTTCTAGTGCACGTCGGAAATCGTCGACCTGTAGCCGCACCCGGACTCTCTCTCTCTCTCTCTCTCTATCTCTCTCTATCTCTCTTTCTCTGTCATTTGCCCAGCTAAAGGAATCGATCCTTCCACCTCGCGGTTATTCGAACGCTCAGGCACACCAAAGACACATATATCGATTGGTGCGATTGAAAAAGGCGTATACCACATGCCTCGAACAGCTAACGCATAGACAAGATGGACCTCTGACCTCGAACAATCGATACGTATATAATATGTATATGTATGTAAGTGAGTATATTAGGGTGGGTCAAAATAATGGACTACTTATTTTCTTGATACATTTTGAAAAATTGAATGCTCGGTATCTCAAGAAAGAGCCACTCTGTTAAAAAGTACCTCATTCCGATTCGTTATTTTCTGTATGAATAACATGGATAATGGAAAGTTGCTTTTGAACTGTTGAATGTTCCAAGTAGGTGGCTAAGGACTTTTAAAAATTCTTTGGGAAAATTCTATAAAATATTTAAAGCTCTAGAAAAAAGATTTCTTGTGTGTAATCGATAAAAGTGCCCGTCCGAAGGATAATCGATACCAGAGCTCGATTTAAATGGATCTTAATACTTTTTAAGGAAATAGACTCGCCAAAAGTGTTTTTTTTTTTTTTTTCATAGAATCGTACGACACTCGAAGAGCAGATTATTCAGGACGCAGTGGTATGATCACTCGCGAAATTTTGATAGGGTCGAAAAATTCCGTCGATGAATTATTGATGTATCTCAACACTGTCAGGTTATTTTTATCAAGCCACCGCAGTCGTGGAAAAAACTGGCAAATACTCTTTAGAAACGATGTCCGAAGAATATTTACACTTTTCAATTGGTAAAACAAAGAAAAACATTTCTCATCGATGCACAGACAATTCTTATCACTGATACATTGATTCGATGATAATAATTCAAGAGTTTTAAGGACAATGCAGTTTTGCAGCCTGATAATTAAAACAATACCGAAAGCGATATAAACGGAGCTGCAGCGCCGATGATTTTTTGAACGATTGCCTTTATCGATTGAACAAAAGTCATCTTTTTTTGTTGAGCATCGAATTTCCCACGAAAACATGTCATAGCATTTTTCCCAAGTTCAGTGTTTAGCGAATTGCAAAATTGCAAAGTAGTGAAAAATGACACTTCCACACGTCGTTTGATGTTAAGGTAGTTCTATCGTTAGATTCAAATCGAGAAATTGTTTTGCAGTTTTTCTCACATACAAAATGGTTCGCGGGCTTCAGTTAAATAAGAAAAGTTGTTGCAAATCGACTAAAGAACAGCATACTCCAAATTCACGGTCATCCCAGGTGATATGTGCTTGCTCTATAATTACAAAAATTGCGAAAAAAATTTTCTTAAGATTTTTTTGGAAAACTCAAGAAATCTTCTTTGATGTTGCATAAAAATGTATGCAAAGTTTTAGAAGGCTTCACCACGTAGAAGCCAAGATATTCATTGATGAAAATGCAACTTTTAACACGCGCTCTTACGAGAGACTACCGGAAATTGTGATTTTTACCAATAAATATCTCAACTTCCACGCGGTAAAACCTTCCAAAATTTATTACACACGTATATATGACATCAAAGAATACGTATTCAAATTTTCAACAAAATCTTAAGAAAACGATAAAACGATAGAACTACCTTAATATCAGGGTCTTATATTTGAGTTGGTGTTTCTTGAGGTGCGAACAATTCACAGCTCCAGTGCATGTAAAAAAGAAAAAGAGTGGTCGATTATTTCGATCCACCCTAATATATACACGTGTATCGATCGCCATACAAGAGCAAACAGCAATGTTCAATCCCAGTCTGAAGCACCGCGGCCGCACGCCCTTTTAACTGCGAGTACATCGATAAATTCGTCTGCAAATTGCAAGTGTGAGACTCGAGGAGTGGAAGAAACAAAGTTATGCACTCTCACTCAAGCACTTGTAGCTAGAGCATTGGAACGTGAATATATCAATCGTTTATGCACACAAACACACACACACACACACACACACAAGTCGATTAAACAGCGTATGGAAAAGTCTGGGAAATGCCAAAAATGTTGGACAAACTTTTGACAGATTCGAGACACCAACAAGATTGATCATACATTTCGAAAATCAATCGTACAGTCACACATCCGTTATTGCATCAAAAATACTCATTGTCTCTGCCATTTTGAATGTTCAGGCTCAAATATACTCGCAAAACTTTGTCGCCAACCCTCGAAACCCCATATGAAATCATCGGAAATTGATGACCTTCGAAACGCAAGATGATTTTCGTGAAAAATCATTTCCCCTTAAGAACAATGACGAATTAAATTGCCTCGTCGACATTTACCAAATCTTCGCTGTTCTGTAAAGGATCGTATTTCGCGCCTCGATTATTGACCCTTCGATCGATAAAGCTCTTGGACCTGCCCGTGGAATTTTTCTCGTCGATCATCCTCGCGATTCTGTCCTATCTCTGCGACGTATACAGAGTTTGTGTACACGGGAATCAATATCGGAGTTTCTTATACCACCCTGTGCAGTCTCGATCGCGAGAATGTGCGGCAATGTCCGGAAACGCACGCGAGACGTACAACCACGATGAAAACGATGAAAACGACGACGTCAATGACAACGGCGAGAACGCGGTGCATCGATAGGATGGAATAACACGCGAACCGCGATCGATCGCACGGTCGGAGCGGAGAGAAGGATTGAAACGCGTGTGTCTTGCAGACATTGTATAATACTGATATAGCGTTGATCGAAGGCTGAATCGCGCGAAATTAGCTCGTCACTCGCGCAAGAATTACACAATTCTCATTGCGATGAAATCTGTAGTCAATTTGTCACGTGAACCGCGTGAACCTTCAAAGGCGCGACGAAATGTATTTATCTTGCGGAATAGTTTTTCGGAGGATTTATACAAAAATCGAAACGCTCGGTGAGCATGTAAAAATCATTTTTTAATTGTGATTTAATAACTGACAGATTCTTTTCTGTGAACAAAAAGATTTTTGGATCATTCTGGGATGACGAAGTTTCGCGCCATGTGATTCGAGAATCACGAAAAAAAATGTGCTGATTTTTTCAATATTCGTTCATGATTTTTGAAGATAAATATATTTCGAAGACATTTTTAGGAAAATCTAAACAGCCTGTGAGCTCGTAAATTGTTCAAAATATTTTTGAAAATTCATCAACATCCTCGTCGGTCTATTTTTCAGACTGTTTGGAATAAAAAATTGCAAAAGTATGCCTAAACATGTCGTGAAGCAACGATAATAGAGAAATAAAAGTTCCTCGACCGAAACATTGTTTTTCGTTATATCGTGAGCTGGAAAAAATGTTCAGACTGTGTGAAATGAATGGAGGCGGAAACGTTCGTGTAGCCCGCTTGTTAGCACTGTCCCGACATAGCCAACTGTACATCATGTTCGAAGATGAGAGATAAAAGGAAAGGAAAAAAGATCGAGAGTGAGAGAAAAAAAAGGAGGCGAGACAGACAACCCGAAGATTTAATAATGCTTACGCACACGCACACGTGGGAAAGCAACGAGCGGAGCGGCCATATTAATTGGTTCGCTCTGTACGATATTACGTAATGTTATTAACACGTCGCTTAAACATGCGCTCCCGTATACAGTCACGAGGAACGCCCCGCGTTCATCATGGCCAACTACAGCCGCTGGGATGCTGGGCTCCGAACGTGCGTCGAATCAACGTGCAGCATCCCTAAAGAGTTTCCTTTGTCGCAACGTTATACTTTCCTCCAACTAATACAAAATCGATACCACTTTAAACAGACACGAGGCAAGTCACGTCAAATAAGATATTTTGATTTTCATCAATTTCCGAAAATATTAAGGCTTGTGGTCCGCAGAGTCTCAGCAAAATCGAAATAGAATAAGCAGCTCGCGTACTCGGCAATGGTGCAAAATCTAAGAAAAATATCGACGCTATTTAAAAGACTATAGTCATTTTTAATAATGACAGTATTTAATTCTCGTGAAAAAATAGTACAAAATATTCTGAAATTATTGATGAAGATTCGTTCGATTTTATGCTAAATTATCTCGTTAAAACAAAATCAAAAACGAACATTTCAGACCACCGAGAAAATGTCGAGTCAATCACTTTTTCGATTTGTTATTAAGATTTTTACTGTGTTAGCATTGAAAATTACTGTGCTCAGTATCTTATATACGATCGTGTATGTGATATACACCCTAAATCTCTCAATGGTTTTATTTTGGAGTCAGAAATAAAAAGAAACTTAAAATTGCATAGTTTCAACAATCGTCTCTCTTACTTTTTTTGGAAACTTTGTTCCCTAAAATTTACGATTTTCGGTAAGCATCCAGGTCTCCTCTATTTTATATCGGTCCGAACAGCTTGGAAATTCAGAATCGTTACGCTGATCTCGATCGTTAATCTTCACATTGTTCCAGACTTTGCTGGCACCTTTAATTATTACAAAGGAATCTCGTTATTTTTTCCACAATGGCCAATAATAGAAATATAACGCTTTTAGCAGCCTTCAACTGTTTCGCGTTACAGATCGGAGACCCATGAGTTACGCGCCGACAGCGCTCTCGTCAAGCTAACGGCGGTCTATTGTACGACTCGAGCGCGCGGGCGATTCAAATCGATTGGCGATGAATAATTGAACATCGACGCGCGATACACTCCAGTGGATGAAAAAAGACTTTATCGTGAAGACAGATTTATCAACGTTGCACATAACCTCAAAATGTCAACGAATTTTCTGTGGCACCTGCCGGATTTATGCCGCGCTTTTTTTTAAGCGTTCTATTCGCGTGTCGCGAATCGTTCGATACAAGTGCGCGCGAACAGCTGACACAATTAAAGTTACCCGTATTATTTTCCTTCGAAAATAATCGTCCGAGTCACTGCATCTTTGTTCAACGAATAATCCATCAATTCAAAAACGTGTTAAATTGCTTATCATCGCAAAATCCAGAAAGACGAAAAAAAAGTAGAACCTGAATAAAAAATAAAACGTGGTTTCAAACCGAAAATGAAAAAAAACATTTATTCTACATAAAATTAGCTGCCATTTCAATTTTGATAAAAACAAGAACCCTCACATCGTACTTGAGTATATTCGATGTAAAAATCATGACCGATAGCAGCCAAAAGTTGCGAACGGGAGATACGCCGATTATGCAATTCTTCGCGGATATACCCCCCCCTCTTTTATCTCATTGCGTTTGTAAAAAAAAATGTCGCGTGTGTATATAAGTGACGGGATGTTCTCGAAGCGGCAGCACCTTATACGCACATGTGCACTGGCATGTGCACACGTGTTATCAGCGTACAAATTCATGAGAATTGCAAGGGTTAATACATCTTCGTTGATCTTACACGTATGATGCATATGAGCAGAGTTATAAAAACAGGCAACATATGACTCAGTACGAGAGCGGGGCTTTTACGTTTTATAACTGTTGCGATAATGCGTTTTACGAGCGAGGAAAAAGAGAGAAAGAGAAAAGTGAAGTTGAATATCAAGCGAGGCAAAAGTCTCGATGACTGCTGTACGACCCAGATTATGTATTCATTGCGTAGGCACAGCGCTAAGTTTGTCTCGAAACTCGCGGATCGTAATATCGGCAGGAAACATTTTACGCACACATATAAATATACATGCGCATTTCAAATAAGAGTGCACGAAACGTACAGACTCCGATGAAATATCACTTTTCGAACCGGATAATCCGAAATTGCGTAATAATCCGAAAAGTTCGAATTATTCGATTTCATCGCGAATACTGGTTTCGAATTTCGAATATCACGTTGTTTTTTTTTCAATGCTCGCTCCAACTGATTTACTGCGCTGTTCGTACGGAATTGAGGATGTTTCAATGTTTGAGCGTTCGGTGACCGTATGGTAATATTTGTTTATGGCTTTTGTGGAATGATAATTTGTAATATTTCTGAATTCGTCAAGAATAATATCGCGAATATCGAGTTCGAAAATCGACATTTTCTTTTTTTTTTGAATGTCAAATTTTTCAATCAGTTCTCGGTTCACCTCGACTCTGTCGGTTGTGTGGCATTGAAAGTATTAGAAGAATTCGATCACACATTTCTTTTATAATTGAAGACATGGTATAGTACCATTTATTTATCATTTTTAATGAAAAATTTAGTAACATTGCTGAATATGTCCGGATAATTCGAAATATTTGGAAAAATTGAGGAATAATTTGCGAAAAATTCGCGAGTTTGAAATGTTCTTACAAACTTGATTAATATCTGTATATATGTTTATACATAAATATGTTTTTATTACTGGGACTACGCCATGAATCATGAAAAGTTTTCAACTTTTCCTGTAACTTTTCGGCAGCATCGACGATGTTTTTCCCCAGTGTCAGTTACGTCCATAAGGCGATTGATGATTTTTCGAAAATATCGATATCCACACTTTTTTATTAATCTCGAACGAAAAAAAAAACGCTTAGACTCGACGCTTGCTCGTCGAGGCTAACCTGCGTGAAAACACACGGGTCGCAATCGGTTTCTTCAAGACCAAGGATTTCAAACCACCGTCTTGCCTCGCCGTAAACTCACGACCGACGGAGAAGAAAAAAAAAAGAGCGAGAGAGAGAGAGGGTGAGAACGAAGAGCGGAGAATATCTTGCGGTTCAGGGCAACCGTGAGGAATTGCTCTCGAGCATCTCGCTGGTTATTTTTGGCCTCTTTTACGAACCACACGGTTTAAATTTATGAAGACACGCACTCTTCTCTTTCGTGAGAGACGGAAATAAGATAGAGAGAGAGAGAGAGAGACGAAGGAAAAAAAAGATTTGGAAAAAAGATAGAGCATGAGCATAAACTGTTCAAGACTTAACAGAAAAATATATGATCTTCGCGAAGAGACTGAAGGGATATATGTTACAAGATGACGAATCATGCCGACAACATATCGTTAAGTAGAAAAAAAACCTAGCAACATTGTGGTAAAATAAAATTACACCAGTTTATGAGAATCGGCGAAAGCCCCGAGAGATTTTGTAACACGAGGAAAAATATACTTTTCACGTTCCTTCCTTCCTCGCCATTCCAGCTGAATGGTATAGTGATATGCTGGCCTGGAGAACTAAGTAGATTACTCAACAAGTGGCGGTTGGATCGTGGCCGCAATCGACGCTCGACTACCACTTCACCATCAACGCTAACTCATTCTGTCGCGTTTGTCTCGTTATTATCTCTCCTCCTTTCGGCGCATCGTCCATCGAGATGGACCGAGGCAAATGGCGGACCATATATACCGGTCCGGTGTAGTACAAATTTTCCACGAGCTTTAAACTCTGCAAAAAGCCTCAAGGGCAATGATGGGAGCGAACAAAAGACGACACTCAAAAACCAAAAACCTCGTTGGATTTTTCGTGTCTGTCATCAACATCTTTGTCGACTTCAGGATCGCTGAAGAGCCAATTAATGAGAGTCTGTGTATTTTTTTGGGGTAGAAGAAAATTCGATGAAAATTTCGGACGAGCTGATGCTCGATTTTTGAGGAAATCTCAGTAAAAAAATGATGTCACCGATATGGCATTATTTTAGATGTGCAAGGGATGCTGCGGTAAAATACTTATTCTGAAAAACTTCCATTCAACCGTAAAATATTGTAGACTGAGGCTAAGGCTAGATTCAAGTTCTAGCCTTTTTCCAAAATGTGAGAGAGCCTCGTGGAAAGAGCTTTAAACTTTTATGCAAAAACAGTCAAGCAATAATAATGGAAAAAAATCGATTGAACATTTGGTGTTTCGAAAAAGATATCAACTCAAAAACATTCTGCGGAATTCAGTTGAGATTCAAGACCCATCCATTTGTCCGTAAACTAAAATCCATGATCCTCCCCTCTGTTTGAACGTAAATTAAAAGTACCAGGTGTATCATCGGAATTGTTGACGAACAGATCTTCTTCTTACGCAGTTTGGTCCATCAGAAACTGAATGCAGCCGAAACGGTATATACAAATGGACTTCGCCATATTTACACGGAAACGCAATTACGTCGGTACACAGGATCGTCGTGGATGGCGTTGCCACCGGACGCGAATGCTGATAAGTTATCCTATAATTTCAAACGGGACGATTTTGAACCAATAAGCCGAGAATCATCATACGACCATGGACCAGACGTGATACCAGCATTCAAGAGGGTAAGAGACCAAACTCTATCGGTTAGTGTCCTCACTTTTCCCTCTCTCTCTCTCTCTCTCTCTGTATCTGAGATTGCCTTTGGCTCTCTTCGATAGGTAAAACCCACATTGACCTGTATGTAGCACAAGCCAATTGGCTCTCGGTAATTAGCAGAGATTGGAACGATGGGATAGCCGATAACGCTGGCACGATACAGAGAAACCATAGCCCATATAGGTGAGTTAGCTGCAGCGGCGTTTGCCATCGACACATTCCTAGTCCTTTAACCCCAGCGGTCAATGTTGCGATACCGTGATACAGGAACACACCAAGATATAACTCTCGACTAGAATGCTCTTGGCAGCATATATTATGCACGTACGGTGCGATCTCATTGAATATAGCCGAATGGTGTTACGCGGGTATGTATATGGATCCTTAGATGATCACAAAGACATTAAGGGGAAATCTATCTGGAGCGAAAAGCGATCGCGAAAAGCCGAAGAGAAAGGGAAATTGGGGGATAAGGGGATCCGATTGAAGCATTGATCGTGTTCGCAATATCCACCAGCGATCGACGATAAGTTTCACACATGTGTAAGCGATAGCAGCTATTCAGCATCGACCGGGCCGCGCTGTACCACGTGTATTATTGAGTTATATACAACGTTACCCCATCAAGATGTCGAGACCCGACGTTATGGAGCATCTGTGGGCTGCGGGAAAACCTAGGGAAATTGCATCTACAGAGGCGTACAATAATTTAGTTTGGTGAATGGATATAGGATATGGAACGGAATACGCGACACGCGGCTGTCTGTTACAGGGAGAATTTTCATCACAACGGAGTTGTAAAATGAATGAAATACGTCGTCGTTACAATTGGGATTCATTTCCGGTTAAGAGGCTTAGTTCGTAGTTTGAAATTTACGCCGTTCGCTCTGATAAACGAATTGTCAAGACTGTTAGTTTGTTGAGGGGGGGGTGGTTTTGGAAAAAAAATGATTGCACCCTTTCGGAATTAATTAAAATATCCGTGTAAATAATCCTTGTTATTTTTTTTTTTCAATGCATAATAATGACGTAAAATTATCGAATTCGAGTCTGACGTAAGGAGAAAAACTCAATATTTTCCGATGTGCTGGATCATAACGTGTCAGCCGGAAAAACTGTGCGCTGGTACAGTGATTGGCAGTCTGTAATAATTGGCTTTAGATAAGAATATACCGAGGATGGGGGGTGAAGGAACTTTTGGCAAAAGTTTCCTAGACGGCATCGCCAAAGAGAATGGTTTGCCATTAATTCATTGACTTTGGCAAGTTAATGGGTTACCATGAATTGCCGTTGGCAAATGAATGGACCGCGCCTCGAGAATCGGCATTCGTTGTCTCTGGCCAAACTACCTTGGCCGAGATGACTTTTCCCGAGTGAATGACCACCGCTCATCGATCCGCGTTCTTCCACCCCGGCAATATTTGAAAAATGTAAATATTGTAAAAATGTAAAAACATGTCAAATCGGTATCAAAGCTATTTTGCAAAAGTTGGTGCAGGAAATAAACGACGGACGAAAAAAACCATTAGATCCAACGTCAAACGGAAACGGTAGGTTCAACGGAGTAATAATTCACGTTGGAAAACCAAAATAAAACAGGAATCTCATGTACTTTACAAGAATATGCATACCTGAAACACGACAATAATAATATCAAAAAGTTACGAGTGAATTAGGAAAAAGAAAATTCGAGACAAGTTCCGAGAACTTATCTCCTTTTCGTATAGAATACGTTAATTAATTTGATTAATTTATTAAAGTTGAAGATATCTGTACGAGCTTGGAAGCTCCATGCGACAATTCGCTAGGATTGTACCTCCAGAACCACCTTAATTACAGTGTTCTCTTGAAAGGCTTCGACGCGGAGAGTTGATGAATGATAAATGATTTTAAAAAATCCGTTTCGCATTTGGGAAAAGAAGGATATGCATACATCTGTCGAAAAGATCGGGTGGCCAATCACTGTGCTTTTTTTATCTATGCAGCATCAGAGCGGGAAAACGTGGGTGGAAGTGAATGTTCCTCGAGTGTATAAGTGTTTCGAACACTCGGGAACACTCCGACGTGCATTTACAGCGACGAGAAGCAACGAGACAGATCGATGTGTGTCTTACTTCCGCAAACAATGCTCCGGAATCACTCTCGTTGTTTCTCTCTCTCTCTCTCTTGCGTTATGGCGCGATGCGTTCATACAAATGGAGGACCACAAGATTCAACGACAACGACTTTCTGAGATGAACTTGTATGCGTATGAGCATTCAACGTTCTGTGAATGCTGCGCTCGCTAACCCGAGACGAGCACCGGTGTGTGTTTGATCTTCTCGACAATGTAATTCCGTTGCATATTCACAACCTTTTTCATACATCTATACCCTAGCGGTACACGCTGCACAAGCATGTGTATGTATAGATTTCACGCACAGGTACATTAGGGTTTGTCAGGAAAAGAAAACTTTTTTTTATTTCCTTCCAAACGAATTCAAAAGCTGCTGGTACAGGAAGAGCGATTTTAGTTAAAAGCGCAGCGCTTAATATTAATATTTAGCAGTGCCTAACAGCACTTTTATATTTCTCGTAAGAATAACTTAAGAAAAAACGATCTGAGCGTATTTGGAGTGGAATTATTGATTATCAACGAGTCATCGACAAAACGGATGAAATTCGACGATCGATGTGATATTTCGATATCCGCATCCATATCCTCAACTTTGTTTTTCCCCAGACCGAAACTTTTGAATCTATTTGGAAAAAAAAATAAAAAATTCACACACCCTTAGGTATATATCAGCGTATATGAGAAACAGCTCGTCTGTGTACAAAACAGTAGTTCCACCGTGTATCATTCAGCCAGCTACTTTGAAAACGTACCGCGTGTAGAAAAAAAAACAAGATGCCCTCATTCAGTTAATTTTCTCTGACAGGCTGTTACAGCAAGGCCAACAAGGTAAATTTCAAATAGATTCGACAAAAGTGTAAATAGAGTAAATTAAACGAAGCATGAATGAGAATAATGTAAAATAAAACGAAAGAGAAAGAGCGAATGAGCGAGGAGGAAACTCGAACGGTGGAGAATTCATGAAACACCTTCGTCCTGTGTATTTCATTCGTTGCTTAATGGTAACGAATTGACGCGAACTGGTGATAGAATTTTCGAGAAATTGTGTGAAAATAAAAAAAGAAAATACACCTTCCTTCCCTGTGGCAAAAAATATGGAAAGTATGTGGAAATTGTAGTGAAATATAGGGAATTAAAAAAAAAAAGAAAACGTCTTGTTTTTGCTCGTTTATTAATCGTCCATCGTCAATTTCCCTCAATTCTCTTTCTGCTCATACGCTCAAACGCTCCCGCCTATTGTAGGGCAATTAACGTCCGTCAGTTTGTTACATAATCATTTAAGAAACGATAAATTAATTTGCACCCTCCTTTTGTCGATAAATCGGCCGGTTTTTTCTACTTGCAGATACGACGCATGAGGAAAGGACAAATGCGTCGTTGCGAGAATTATAAGCGACAATTTTTACACGATTAAATTTGCGATTTTGTCGAAAAAAAAATCTCCCAAGTCTCGCGCACTGAGATAACGCGTGGAAAGATATTTTTCCTCGCTCAAAAAAAAAAACACCAAAATTGCTCTATAATTGGTGCGAAAATATTTTTCCATCAATTCCATTATCGCAAACATTTGTACATTTTCGCGTTTCGATAAAATATCAAACACTGCTAATAAATGCAATATTCTTTTTGCGAACCTCCGATCAAACATATTTATGTTTTTACTTTTTGCCAGTCTTCGCTATTGAAATATAATACAGGTTAAATAACGTAGAATTTAATTTCATTAAGACGACGATAATATCAACGCTTCTTACGAGTAGAAATCAATCGCCTGATTTATTTATTTCTTTTATTTAAAAAAAAACGAAAAAAAAAATTCAAAAGTACGTTTCCATACGGCTGCCCCTTAAGCTTGCTCTTGCTCTCGATGGTACAGAACACGTAACGGTGGATCGAAATATGTTACTTGGCAGTCGTCGCCCATCTTTTCGATAGCCCCCTGACAGCGGAGAATACTCGCGGCTGCCGTTTGGAGGAGTTGCAGAATGGAGATTGAGAATTCCCCTGGTACGGAGTCGAGGCTGTCGAGGCGAAGACAGGCAACAACTGTCAACGACGACGACGTAACGCGACGATCTCATAGTTCGTTCGAATCGATCGTTCTGACAATTCAGTTTCAGAATTCAGAATTCAGTTTCTCACGCATTAATCATACTCCATTTTTCCTTGTGACGAAACAAAAGAAAACCACAATTTCAGAACACGGTATAAATGCAGAGTGAGTAAAACTCTGTTTTTCTTCACGAAAAATGTACTTTGAGCACATTTTTTTTCTGTGCCACTTTTTTACTCCAAAAATGTTTTTTTTTAAGACAAACGTCGTATGTTTTTTTTTTTTATAGAAATCGCAAAATACTCTTGAAAAAGCCAACGTGAAACGATCTTAGTCAGCTTTTTCAAAAGTTCCCCGATGTTACATCGAGGCGGCACCATTTTGACTGTTATTCTTTTATCTCGGCTGTCAGGTTGAACTTTTTTTTTTCTCTTTGAGGAAAAACGCTCGCTTGGGAAAAAAACATTCCTGGACTGTCGAGAGAAAACGATTTTTGAAGGTGACACTTGGGAATTTGAAAAATTATTGCGATAATGATTTTTTTCGATCGTCATCGAAGAAACATTTTTTCGCAATTTTTGTAATCATACAGCAAGCACATATTACCTTGGATGAGCTTGAATTTGGAGTATGCTGTTCTTTAGTCAATTTGCAACAACTTTTCTTCTTTAACTTGAGCCTGCAAACCATTTTATATGTGAGAAAAACTGAGAAACAATTTTTCGATTTGAATGAAACGATAGAACGATGTTAAAAAATTGTCAACAAACTGGAATAGCTGCGTGCGAAGCGTGTACAAGCGTATGCGTGACGTTTGCGTGCGCAGCTTATTTTCATTTCATTTATTTTTTTTTTTTTTCTGAAATCTCCGAACAGAGGATACTTATTTAAAAATACACATACATACAACGTCGTGTCTCGTATTTCACGTGAGTATAATTACGGGCTAACATAATTGCTTCCTCCTTTCCGCGTAAATGAACACACGTCCAAGCTCTCCGAATGCATCCGGTCATTCTTGGCGGATGCTTAATTGAATCAAGAGAAATGGAACAAAGAAACAAAAGTGTCTTCCAGCATGAAAAAAGGCGGATCAGCGAAATTTTCGCGGACGAACCAACGTCGTTTGCGAACGCCGCGCTTCTTCTTCCCGCGCGAAGATAACTCCTTTTCCGCAACGAATCGCGAACTGCAAACACCATTTTTATCAAAATCCGACTCATTTTTTCAGTTCCTCTTTTTCCAAATTGTGACGAACGTGGTATTCTCATGATATTTGCATGATCGTTTTTCAAATCTGAAACACATCGCTTTTTCATCGGTTGATTTTTCAGAAACGAAGGACGGTCGGTCGAGATCACTCCGGAAGAGTGAACGAAGTTCGTTATTTTTGCAAACTTGGCAGAATTTGTTGTCGCTACAGTTATTGAGATTTTCTTAAACTTTTGGCCATCAGTGTACCCACGATATGTGACATTTCCGGCCTCTTTTTTTTCTCTCATCTTAACAGAATTTTCGACAGATTTCGTTTCATTATTATTGCTGGCGTCTCGCATTTTATTGGGTTATACGATTGGGCTGTTGGTTGGTTCGTCGACGTTGTCGTTTCTCGTCAGTGGAGTTCAAAGACTAGACGAGATAGCCGAACCAGAAGCCGATAGATAATCGAGAAAGAGAGAAAAACGAGATCAAGCCGCAGCCGCGACTGCATATAAACGTTTCTGACTTTTATTCGTTCTCATACAGGATTGATGAAAGGGATCTCGTTCTTTCAGACTACATGGTGTATGTTTCTTTTATAGATTATGATTATACCATAAAGATCGTACTAGCTCCCTCCTTACTCTCTTGCTCTCTCTCTCTCTCTCTCTCTCTCTCTCCATTTCTCTTTCTATCTCTCTCCGTTGCATAAATATGCAGACATATCGCACATTCATATCAACTCGAAGATCCTCAGTTTTGCTTCGTTCTCAGAGACCACCAGGCGCGTTGATGCATCAAACATTAGTGCAATATGCGCGAGAAAGATAAACCACGTGCATCTATAGAAATATATCGAGAAAAGATCGCAGCCCGGCAACACGTGAGCAAGCAACGAGATACGAGAAAAAATAACAAACGTCGAAAAAAAATTAAACCACGAGGATCTTGCGCCGGGCATTTTTATTGTTCTAATAAAAAATAATGAATTATGAATTATGGCAAAGACCTTCGAACCCTTTGTCAGCGTGGTTGAGATGGGATTTTCGCGTCAATCTTGCGTCAGAAAAACACATTCAACGGATTTGTTCCATAGCCTCCAACTTTCGATATAGACACGAATTTGGAATATGTAAATCCGGTGATTATGCAAAAAGAATTTGTGAAAACTATATTCACTGCGACGAAACTCAAAAACAGCATTGAAACCAAGTTTTCCGCACGTTTTCGGATTTTTTTCTTTCAAAATTTGTTAATTTCTTTTTCGTACTGATATTTTACGGCTCGGTATCTTAAATGCGATTGTTTTCTCTTCAGCTCTTCATGGCATTGCCGAATACGCGACATTCTTATTTTTTTTTCGATTTTCACGACCTCAAGTACATCCTCAAAGATCGCATCCAATTAGAAAATTGCTGAGTCAAACTCGCGTTAATCAATGCCTAATTGTTCGTTGCATAGCTTCACCTTGATTAATTATAGCGAGATGAATATCGCAGAATCGTCAACCGGACAAAGTGGAATGATTCTTCGCGATCTTACGTGAGGTACGAATTTTTTTTTTTTTTTTTTTTTTTGTTCTTACAATCATCCTCCATCATTCGTTCGACCTATCAAGTACGATGAATATAATATCGCAGCGTTCTTTGTCGACACTCTCAATAATGAATCACAAAAGTTTCCGAGTGTGGAACGCAGCCTACGTCTGCAATACACATACACACTTTACCGCATGACAATCATGACCTCCCATATGACGTTGGCAACTTCTCTCTTCGAATTGCACATAATACGTAGAAAGCATGGACATAGAGGAGAGGTCGATGGTGACACGTGTATAGGCATGAATATATATATATATATATGTACTTTGGGCGAGGGCGGAAAATGCAGAAGGTAGAGTGGACGTCGACGAAGTGGGCTGCGAACTTTGTGACTGTAGATCACGAAAATAATGGCATCGGTTCAATAACTGCAAAACGTCGATATGTTCTATGGAACATTGGTGGAAATTGAGCTCAATATGGGGCGTGCAGCATCGGCGATACAGTTATTGGCCACTCTTTCCTTATTTCACGGCTCGGGCGTTTAAAACGATTGCGATGAAAAAAATTCTCCCACCCAACCGACGGAATACTGGTTTTGCAGTGTCATTCGAGAATTTCTCGAGAAAATCTAATGGTTTTTTTTTTTTGCATGCGTTTATCGGAGTACGAGTCGATATTTCGACGCTGAAAGTTTTAATGAAACATTTCGTATTGCGATTTTATTTATTTATTCGTATTTCGATTCGGAAGGTTGCTTATTCCGATCGATCTCGATGTGCATATATGTGTAATTGTTCGGGCCGATCGACGCGGAAACTCTTGATAATTTAGCACAGCGATCGACGTTAATATCAAGCTCGCAAGGCTATAACTGCGTCGCGCGGTACACGTCGATTTTTTTCCTGAACGCGCCGATACTACGTGCGACCGGAATCAGCGTGTATATTTTTTAATTAGCAAAAGAATATCGCAATAAGGAGACGTGCACTCTATGAGAGCTAAAAAAAGCATTTTTACGTGAAGAAAGCGATTTTTTTTCAGGAATTTTCGTTTCAAACTGTTTTTCTGTACTTTCGCTACGAAAAGATCGAATTTTGTTGAAAAACAAAAATCTTCGATCAAAGTCCAGATTTCAAGAAAAAAAAGCTTGATCCCCCGCGCCCGTTTGTTGCAGTTTTTGTATTCCGAACTACGTGATCTTTCTTGAAAAAAAAAAGAACGGCGATCAAAAATTGCTGCCGGAATAGACATTAAAATTAAGCATGAAAATTGTGATTTTCTGTTTCTTTGAGAAACATCGCGAGGCAATAAATAAAATAAAACATGCATTTTTCGAAAGGCTGACGGCAAATTTTTCCTGACGATTCCGGTGAAAGTTTACCGCCGGACGATTGAAACCCGCTGATACTTATTCGTACTCCAATCCGTTAAAAATTATGAGCAGGGAACTGGGGAATTGCCGCGTGAATAACAGAGTATGTATTACCAGAATAAACTCTCAATTATTACGCTTATTTAACTTTATAATAATGTTTGCCGGAAACAGCGAGAGTAACGGAATGCACAACATTTCCTGTACGACCAGCAATTAATAGATGATTTTATTTTTCGTTTTATACAAATTTCACAAGCTCCTATAATTTCTACAATTTCCGCAAGTGGCCAATCACTGTATTATCCATTATTTGTACCGTACATACGCAGAATATCGGCCGATAATACATCTTACATATTATACAGATACACATATATGTATGTATACATCATTTTATGGTCCGTTGCTTGTGTTAGCCGAGTCACGATTCTCTTTTGAATGAACGGAGCGGCGCACAGCTTACGTGACGATCAAGCGGGGAACGCGTGGGATTCCCTATCATTTTTTCCTCTAGCTCCTGCTTTTTCTATCGCGATCTCTCGCTCCCTCCTTTGCACTCTACTGTTGTCAACACACAAGCCTACGTGTTCTTATATTTATAAAGATTGACAGGTTAAAAGCGATCGTGTATTTTTTAATGACTTTACGTAAAGACATGACTCACCGGAATGTAATGCGTTTGATTCAGCCTTGGTTTGAGTTCGAAATTCGCGCTTTTGACATGTTTTTTTTTGTTTTTCTTTTTCTCTTTTCTCACCACTTTATCGTTGAAATTTTTAGAAACATTGATTTTTTTTCGAAATAATAATTTTTCGCTGCTCTGCCCTGTTGGAATAACGAACGCTTTCTTTTGAAATATTTTCATTTGACGAAAGAATCAAGGATCGCTCGATCGTCAAACAAGTATATACGTAAATAAAGGGAAAAATAATTTGATGAACAGAAAGATACCAGAACATCTCAAGTGTTGCTCTTTTTGTGTTACTTGGGGTCTCGATAAAACTTTTTTCTGAAAAATTGCATCAAATTAGGAGAGCAGGCTCAAGCTGTTATTGCATGCTCATACGACAAATTTTCGATTCAGAAATATCTTTTATCGAGCCCTCGATGGAGAAGGGAGGGGGCGCACGTTCCATGCTCATCAGGTTTTGGTCGTACGAAAAAATACTCGAATACATTTCGACTCGGAATTTCATCTTGAATCTAACTTTGAATCATTAGCGTCGAGTTTTGAGACATCCTGTATAATACAAATTTATGAATTATGAACGAGTCGCGAGTGTAATATATCTGTAGATATAGGTCAAGCCACTCGGTCCAGTTCTTGGCCGAGTGTCGCTCCTAATTTATGTCAAAAGCACAATTATGTATATTTCTTCCTCGGGTGCTTGGCCTCCCGTCCACTATCAGTCATGCAAGAAAATACATCCTCTCTCCCTCTCTCTCTGCCACCCACGATTCTCGTCTCGAATCCGAGTCTCTATGACAGTTTAGTACAAAAGACTAGACGATTTCATTCATTCACAATACCAAGCCAAAAATGTTGCGTCAAGAGTACCCTCATTGTCTTTTAATCCGCGCGTTATTTCGAACGATAAATTTTGTCTTGATTGTTTTATTGCTGAATAATAATAGAAACCGCGAAACAGCAGAAATACGAAACAAACGCGAAGTAGGAGGAAGATTAAATTCATTCAGCATTCGGATTTCAAATGTGTGTTCAATTCGCAAGAGTGTTTCTCCGAGCTTCTTTTTCTTCCACTGAGCGCTTTGAATTTTATCAAGTTGACGTAAAATTATCGCGCTTTTCGCAAAACACATTAATTCCACCGAGATTTATCTTCCATCGTGTGATATTACGTTCAATGTCCATTCATACGTGAATTTTTTAAAGAGCCCGAACGACCAGAGGGAGAAGTGGAAACGGCCTGCACTGGTCAGACAGTCTCGTACTGCCTCTTGAATATTTATATTTGCATGTATGCGTGCGTGCGTGCGTGCGTGTGTGTGTGTGTGTGTGTGTGTGTGTGTGTGTGTGTGTGTCTTCTGGTTAATTCATGGATCGTTTCGTATAAACTAGGTGAAAAGAAGCAGGAATTGCGACTAATGAATGAACGCGGAAATGTCGTGCTTTCTTCAAGATTTCTCTCTGCGCGGTCCATCCTAAAATCTAAAGATAACGTTCAATGGGTTCAGAAGTTGGGCATACGTAATATCGCGACTGATGAACGGAGAGCCTGCAGAACGCGAGTTATGCGCGGATTTAAGATTACACGAGCCACGCCCAATTCCTCGTCTGAAAAGATGTGGTCCAAAAATCTCGATGCACACGCGACTAACGCGAACGATTTTCTCGGATGCTGCGAGATCACAAATGAGGTGCATTCGTCGTTTACATCGTCGACACTCGATTACCGGATATATTTGCAAAATTCAATGCAAAAAAAATAGTAAAAATGAAAATGTTGGTGGCTGCTTCTCGAAACGCGAAAAAAGCGCCAGAGGCGTGGAATCGCTAGCTCATTAGGCGCATGGTATGAGAAAATGCGCGTTATTGCAATTTCAATAATTATTAAAAAACGTTACGAAAGACTTGATCTTCCCTCATTTCCACTTGCAAATATCGCGTATGCATAATACGATATCCGATTGCACGTTAATTGGCGGGATTTATTCCGCCGAAGGATCGGGAAATCTGCATCTGGACCCTTCCCGTGTGAAATCGTGAGACAAGTGCGTATAAAACGAATTATTCCGACGGACCGACAGCCGAAAACCCCGTGAGAAACCCTCAGGAAACATCGAATTCGGACGGTCATTTCTTGTTGCAAACTTAGGTACCCGCCAAGGAAGTATTTTTCGAAAATCCCTTCTTGAGGGGGTGACGAGAGAGGGTGAGATCAATAAATAAATTCAATAACCAGCCTAAATCACCCTGAATCTGGGGAGCTTAAGTTTGACCAGTAATTTTTTTTAATAAGAGCCAAATCCACAAAAAAAAGGGTTTTTGGATGTTCGTCAACTTCGGATCGTCGTTTCCTTTCATTAGACGGAAACCCGCTGAGAGCGGATATTCCGAGTGTCTGGTCTTCAGGGGGTGAAGAAGGTAAGTAAGATAAAACATACCTGAAATCACACGTTATATTTCATAAACTTTGAAGGAAAATCTGATTTTTTCTCCAAATCCATGACTGGCACGGGGTATAAAGCCAGTATAAATACACTATTGCGGAGAAAGAGGGTAACGATGCTGAAGATATGGTGTGTGATGCAGCGGTGGGTACGGAATTAGGCAGTTGGATATAACGTCAACTCGGTCATAAAGTAGCAACCGACCTGGTGCGAGAGAATTTTGGACCGCGGAAGAAACGTCGCGGCAAATTACTCGCTTCGGATAGTGTCGTTGACCCCCGGGGTTTTGCAATGGCCGGCCTATATATGGCATGCAACGTTAACGAATAACGTTGAACTAACAAGCTGGCGAGAAAGGATGGCTAACCAGTCAAGCGTTCTGTATAATAGCACCTATATAGACACACATCTACTCACACACACACACACACACACACACACACACACACACACACACACACGCAGAGGGGCACATATATGGCCACGAAGAGGAGACCAATGTTAGGCAGTGTCTTCCTCTTCCCTTTTTACACGTTGTATACTATATTATGTTGATCTATATCTATCCTCTCTCCCTCTCCCTCTCTCTCTCTCTCTCGTTTTGTCTCGCTCGAGCCACCTATGTCGCGAATAAATTAGGCGTCCCTTTCGACCTAGTTGCGTAATTAAAGTCCCCTAGCGCGGTGACTCTTTCGAGAGGGTAGACACACGTGTATATATGCATGAACAGAGACACACATTGAGAGAGAGAGAGAGAGAGGGATCTTTACATCGAGCTTGTCTCATGCTTGGAACGTGACGGGAGAAATTATAAGCCAGCTGGACCACGCGCCCAGACTACCTCGATAAATCTTGGACAATCATCAGTACGGTGTTCCTCGCTTCATCTCTTCTCACTTTCGTCCTTAATGCAAACATTATGCAGCAAAGCTCGAACCGGGTATGAAATGAACTCTGATGACATCGGAATTTCGATTTTTTTGTTTTTTTTTTTGGACGTTACTTCTGACTTCCGAATATAAAATAACTCGTCAGAATTTTCCAAGCGAGATCATGAAACTTTGCCATGCAAAAATCGTTCAACAAGCAATTCGTTCGAACTCGTTCTTATCAAAAAATTATTCGTCGAATTTCGCGAAACAAAATTCAACGAAATTTTGAATATTATCACCGAGCGGCGTTTATCGAGAAACAGAGTATGGCGGATTTTGAAAAATCCTCATTTCGACCTGAGATATTCATTTTGTACCAGTATTCACGCGAAAAACCGTTTTTCGCTTTCACTTTTTTGATCAGATGCAACAAACAAAAAGAATATCCGAAAATGTGTCCAACCTAGCGAGACATTTTTTCATAGCCCTCTTCGCGATAAAATCAATCGATTTTTCTTGAGAAATTTCAGCAACTTGTTATTGACAATAAATTGTCGTTATATTATCGCGAAGAGAAGGTAACACGGATGTAATCACCGCTGATGGTATGTAATACGAATGGCCATTTATCAGAGGAGAATTAAACGAATTGTTCAAAAAGTACGAGTATTCACATGGAGCTGTATGATTTTATCATTATCTTCATCTGAAACGACTGACATGGCATCGGTGAGATACGTGAGGGGCATTACGTTCATTATACGAGGACGTACACGCGCGCGATTCCACATCTCTCTCGGTGCGTCCATCTGCTGGCCTCGCCCATTAAAAACGACCGACTGCAATTACGTTTAAAAATAGCGGCGTAGAAAAACCGTCAAAGAGGTGGGGGAAGGAAGAATTAAAAGATATGGGCAAGGAGGGGGGGGGGGGGGGGGGGGAGAGAGGGTATAAGGTAGATATAGAAGCTTTGCAGTTGCTCGCTCGATTGCATCAGAAAGCACGTCGTATGGTTACGTACGAATTCAGAGTGGAACGAGCCGTAGAAAAGTTGAAAAACCGAGTGGGTGAATATAGACGTCAGTGCATCGCATTGATTAAGACGAAGGAAATAGAGGCTCGTGGGTGGGATTTCATCTCCATTTTCCCCACTCGATTTCAAAATAAGCTGAATTTCCAGAGGTTGAATTTTCCAACCGCAGAAGTTATGAGCATCCATGAGCAAAAATTTTCAACAACAGCAAGAATAAATTGCCCATACGCCCGGCTGAAAAGAAGTCCTTTTTACTTTCGCAAATTACGAAAAGTCAATATCCGTGATACTCGAACCTTCTTCGTAAAAATAAATATATTCAGTGGTCAAAAAAAATATCCGCGAATTTCCGTCATTAAGACGAAGAAAAAAAAGTCCCGGGGGTTGAATTTTACCTCCGCTCGATTTAAAAATCAAAATCGAGTTCCCCACAGGGTTGAAGATACCTCGAATATCGAATTTTCGATATTAGCCATGTTATCGGAACCGCAAGTTCTATCGAAAGTCAAACGAGATGGAAAAAAACTGGAATGTCATTGCGACGGATTAATTGGTGCACATAAATTCTAATTTTTCTCTAAAACAAACTCGCGATGTTCCAATTGATTGAGCAAAGCGGAAATAAATCCGTGAAAGATTCGTGAGATTGTTGACAAAGTGGGAGAGGGGTGGGGGGGGGAGAAGCAAACGAGGAAAATGTTATGCAGAACTCGAAGAAAAAAAAATGAGTCTCTTGATACTTCAGGGCACTTATTTATTTATGTTTTTTTCGAATGAACAAAATGAGAGAAGAAAAAATAAGAATGGGAGAGGAATGGAGATATGACTTATGTAACGTGAGCAAATAACGCTAATGAGCCTACGTACTCCTTTCGTGTGCTCTGCATCCTCTTTTGCCTGACTGGGAAAAAGTCAACTTGAGAAGCCTGTCGAGCCATGTCGGACTCGTTTCGAGACTTTTCGTCAGACTATGACGATATTAAGGGCAAACGTCTTCGTTAGTGCGATAATTTAATAAACACATTGAAAAATACAGTTTTTGGATTATTGTTTTTACGTGGGAGGGGGAAAGTATTATTCTGCAAATTACCACCAGACGAGCCTCGTTTATTTCCCATCTTCGTCCAATAAATTTGTTGTCCAAGCACTATTTATACGAATACAAATACTATACAAAATTAGCCAAAGGTGGAGGCTAGCGTTAATTAGGCGGGATTTTTGAAAAGGTGCTTGCACGGTGCTCGTGCAATAATAAAACGTGAAAACGGTAACAGAGGAGTAACGACATTGCTACGTGATACAAATGGGCATTGTTGTTATCTGAGAGGATTTTAAATCGTTCGTTCATTATTAAAAAGTTTGTTCATTATTTTCAGTCTTGAAACAGTGAAAAAAATCTAAAAAACTGTTCATTACCATCTTTAATATTTTTATTATTCAAAATTGTCTTACATGTGATTATTTTTTTCGACATTTTTTCAGCACTGTATCAAAAATCCTCTCTCTATTTCGTATTGCAAAAAGGTTTCGTTTCACCGAAAAATTCGCTTTAAAAGTCGTTCGAAAATTCGTCCTTATTTCTTTCGATCTACATCATTCTTGGGATCAAAATAAATGTGAAAAACAAGTAAAATAAGGTAAGTAAAAAATGTGCGTTTTTCTTATCGCAGCCCAGTCGAGACTAGAAGAAATCTCGACGATTTCGCATGTATGTACACGGAGATTGGGTATATGAAAACGACAAAAAAAAAGAGATCGGCTCGTGAGGGATTCAAACAGGCTGAGCGGTTTTTGTCGTCGTAGTTTTCGTCACGTGACTCATATTCACCAAATATACCTCGTCACAATGATTAGATAATTCAGCGATTACAGAAAAATCCGATATCTTCGACCGACGTAGAATTCAGCGGTGAGGATATTTTTTTTGTTCATTTTTTTTTCGATCATCGATTGATCTCCATGAAACATCGAATAACCCTCATATTAGTGTCGTTTCGTCCGCAAACGCTGTTGGTCGAGACGGAAACTCGGTGAAATTCTTAAATTCGATTATTCGATTAATTTGATCATCATTGAAGATTCCATGAAACATTTAATACCGATACAAGGCCGATTAATGATGAAAAAATGTCGATTACTGTCGAAAAATTTCTTCAATTAAGCTTCTATTATTGTAAAATCAGCGTGAGTTCAAAATTTCGACTGGCACTGTTCCGCTCCGAACGCCGAAACTCGTCACGATATTTCGATCGTATCGCGTTTAATAATACGAGAAACTGTTGTGATTCACGCTCGTTTAACTCGAAAATCAAACGGCGAATTATTCTCGAATTTCGTCGAGATATTATTTCACGCTTCCCGGCATGATCGCTGATTTTTCAATTGCCGCCACGGTGGATTTTGTTTTTCCCGAATTGACGAAAACATTTTTCATCTATTTTGAGAAAAAGGAATTTGGTGCGCTAAAAAAAATTCCAATTCCACGGCGCGCGGGGCGTCGTACGAAAGGGCTTTATTCGAAGACTTTTCAAGAATTTTTTGAATTTTTTTCGTCGTGTTGTTTTCGCGATATTTTTCACAACGCAAATGACACTATCAAACTGTTGTTTTTGAAAATTTGGAAGAAACATATTTGAGAATAAGATGAATGCGGAATGCAGCAACCGTTTGGAGTTTTTTTTTTTCAAAGAGGAAGAAAAAATATTTTTCATTTATTTTCTATTCAATGGTCGAATGTAATTTCGACATAATTGGTGACGTGATGATTTTGTACATGCTTGTGGATCACACGTAGGTTGCGTGTTATTCACGACGACTTTGAGTGTAAACGTCCCAGCTGGAATACCGTCTATCTCATTCACAAATTTGACGAATTGTTTGTACGAAATATCTCATATCGAGTATGCTTATTATTGATGAATTATTGGAGAAATATAGCTTTCAAGTAAAATGAAAAAGACGAAAACGGTATTTAAAAATTCAAAGATGCCTGCAATCGAAGCTCGATTGGCTAATACGACTCCTGTTTGTATTTTTTTCAACACACTTTTTCATCGAAAAAACTATACAACTCGATTAAAATATCCTAATGAATCGTTGAGACATTTAAACTTCAACGGCGTCAGAAAATCATTTTTCTTGTTCCTCGTGTCGTCAATTGACGAAAAAAAAAACAGGTATTTTTAGGAATGTTATATTTTGAAGGCAAAAATAAATCGCTTACCTGGACTGGTCTGCCATGAGAGACCACCGATGAACATTTTTCTGTAAAAAAAAAAAAGAATAAAACATGAACGAGCGCTCGCAACAATGTTGATGATGATAATGACGCAGGGTCGAGAGTGCTCGCTGTCATCATTATTTCCTTCATTATTCATTCATGCACGTGCTCTTTTCTCTCATATTCTCGTTACTTCACGAGGAACTTCGTCAGCATACAGAAGCTGAGAAACGAGTTGTGAAAATAAAACATCTTCCCTTTCTTTTCCTCGTCGTTTCATTGACGAAAAATTGAAACGGGCGTAAATTTATCAACGTCAGATGTCGTTACGTTCGAAACGTATTCGGTATTTTAAAAAATCAAAATATTATCAATGTATATCATGAAAATATTATCAGACCGTCGAAAAAAAATCGCAGTTCCAAGACGAAATTTCACACCGCGGCGAGTTTAGCGTTTAAATTAAATTTGCGTTTGTCTAATTCGCGAAATAAAAAATTTCGCCGGTAAAAAAAGTCGAAAATCGAAGAGAAAATTCAATTTCAGGGTGAATAAATTGTAATATAATGTAAATTGCAACTTTGCGAATTTCGACGTCACGAAAAACCTCGCGGTCCTTTTGAGCCTTTTAACCCTTCGCGAGACGACTGGAAACACCGCCACGTGATCCCAAATAAATTTTTCAACGCGTCTGCGTCGCGCGGTAGCCACGACGACGACGACGTCGACGATGACGCCAGCCTGACGCGTTTACGTCACCTCGAAACTTGCCTGCGATTCATAAAATTCGAGGGACAACATCGACGTCAACGTCCACGAGAGCATTTCGCCCATCCGCGAAAGATTTCTCGGGGAATTTTGCCAAAAATACGCGCGGGCAGTGTTTACGTCACGAAAAACCTTTCCATACGCTTTTAGTCGACGACACGACGATCGTTTCGTTATTTCGACGATAAATAATCGGTATCGAATGATCATCGCGAATTATCACAACTCGGAAAATCGACGAAAATATATTTCAATTTCTCAAATGAACAATAATCGATTTATACTTGTTTATAAATATATTTTGGCAATTGTGACATTCACAAATTCAAAATGATGAAAAACACCGAGGAAAATTAATTTAAAATACTCTTTTTACTGGAAATGAAAAAAATGAGAAAAAAATAGTGTATTTTCTCTGTGCTCCATCGATGCAAACTTCGAAGCCATTAATGATCGAAAGAGTCAATTGGATTTTTGGCGTGAATGTACAAAAATTGAGTATGGTTCGATTTTTTCATCCACGCCGAGAAAAATTCGCGCCACATTTTGAGAACTCAAAAACCGGCAAATCGGAGCAAAAAAACATCACGAATTATTAATGAAAATTATTATCATTCAAATATTCCTCGTTGAAATTTCGTACGTGATACGATTCGATGTTTTCACAGAAACAACTACTTTATTTCCAATGGAATTTCTTGGTCAGGTTTATTTCGGTTTGTTTCGGAGCGAAAATAATGATTTGCACGATTTGTACAAGAGAGTGTACGAGAAAAATTCAATGCCAATTAAAAACGTAGAATCAATCGTTCGAAAAATACACCGCGCCTGCGAGAAATGTCGAAATTTCATTGACCCCTCATTTTCCCGCGAAAATATCATCGAAACCAATATCCCTCCCGAATTTCATTAAACGCGTAACTCGACTTCGAGCAAACCAGAAGAAAAAAAACAATGAAAACGCGAAAAAAATGGCAAAAAATGCGGAAGATAAAGAACCGTAAATTCACGCGAAATCAAACGATCGAGAATTAATGTCACGTGTAAATTGGAAGCAGACGAGGGTGCGTCGAGCTTTTCAAAGTTGAATCGAAGATGGCCTAGAAAATGTCGAGGCGCGGGAGTAGGTGAATCGCGTCGGAGACAGAGGGTTAGAGAGGAGGGGAAGAAAATAGGTAAGGAGAAGAGGGAGCGGAGGTGGAGAGGGCTGGAGGGAGGACGAGGCCGAGGAGAGACGACAGGATCGCCGGCGGAGGTCTCCCCGCACCGAGGGGTGGAATTCCACGCGTGTCGATCATCCCCCTCATCTGCCTCCTCTCCAACCCTCCCTGCTTTACATGGACCGCGATCAAAGTTCGTTCAAAACAAAAACAAACACGATGAACCCTGCTGCGTTATCCTCCCCCCCCCAAACATGCACGTTTTTTTCAATCAAATTTTATTTTTCCTCCTCTCACCCCCCCCCGCCCTTTTTTTCCTCTTTTCACACGAAAAAAAATAATTTCGTACCCTGGATCGTTGGGGATCTCAGCGAGCGATCCACTCGCAACGATTTCCTGGCTCTGGGGTTCCATGACGCACTGGGATGATTTGTTTATCTATCGATTAATCGATATTTCGCTTTAAATTTTGTTTACTTCCTCCGCTTCGACGATTCTTTCCTCCCCGCACTGACGAAAAACACCACTAAAAAAATTTTTCTCTCAAATTCAATATTCTTTATTCAATTATTCAACTCTTATTTATACTTCACCGTACGACAATTTATATATCTCTCCTTCTTTTTTTTCTTTTTTGTTGCACAAACACACACATCCACGGAGAGGAGATGAGGACACACACAGAAACACACGAAACACACACAGGGAAAATCCGCAAAGATCTTTCCTACACTATCCCGATTTCTATCTAGCTCCTCTTCTTCTCTCTCTCTTCCTCTTCCTCTCTCTCTCTCTCTCCCTCTCGTTTGCTCTGCTCGAAGCGCGCCCGCGCTCTTCGTACAAGCTCCTTCCTTGTTTTCCGCGCTTGCGTGCACTCAACTTTTGCGTTTATACTTGCGTGTGTGTATATATTCGGCCACTAGCCGGGTAAACTCGACGCCGCACTTGCACGCTCTTGGGAAAAATGCTTTCCAGCGTTTTTTCCCCGTTTTTCCGCCTCGGACTCTGCCTCTTCGATCTCTCGTGATTTTTGCACCCCCTCAAAGACTCCCGCTCGCGTATAATTCAAACGATCATCCAGCCTCCCGTCGAATATCCTTCGGATCTTCGTGCAATCGAGAGGAAAATCACGGCGGACACGCGCAACGTGCGTGTCGTCCGTTTGTTTATCGAAAATAATAATAACAACAATCGAGAGAACTATCGATGATTCCTGGCGCGAGCCCCGATTGGCCGTATCATCGACGTTGCTCTTATAATCCCGCACTGTCACAAGCACGCTCTTGAAGCACTATTCGACCTAAAAGAAAAACGAGGCCGTGTTTTTAAACGACTCAATTCCCTCCGACGGTTTGATCGAGCGATATTCTCACCTTTTTTTTTTTTTTTCTTTCACCCTCTACTTCGTCGGACCGAGCTTTTTCGATTCTCTCGATCGCGAACGAGGGCACGAAACGAAAAACAACGGGAAAGCCACGTTCCTGGCTCGTCCTCGTTGCTTCGAAATTTTTCGACGATTGCCCGAGGATTCGACCGAGGGATCTCGCTTGTGGAGCGATTTGCGAAGAAAAAGAAGAAGCAGAAGAAGAAGAAGGAGATGATGAAGAAACAGAAGAAGAACAGAAGAAGCCCGAGTAACGGTGTGTATGCTCTCTTTGATTTTTCTCTCAGCTCGGAAGATGCTGCTCTCTTCGGATGATTGTCAAAGGACCCGTGGTGTGCGCGGGGCGAGAGGGGGTTCGGGAGAGAGGGGTGGGAGAGAAGAGCACGTGTCGTCAACTCCCCTTTCGCAGAGACTCACAACGAGGCAGACGTTGCACTCCGAGAGTATCTTCGATTGCTATTATTTTGTGTTTCCCTTTTCTTTTTTTTTTTTCTCCTTTCTACCTTCGCTCCTATTTACACGAGGATGAACTTATCCGTTTAACAGGCTTGACTCCGTCAATCGCTCGGCGTGTGCTCCGTCAATTTTCTTGTTACCGTTGTTGCTATTGTTGTTGTTGTTTTTTAATCGAAAATTTCCGTTTCCCTTTCCCCCGTCGCTGATGGTTTTCCAAAATGACGAAGAAACGATGGGTCGTTGTTGCCGTTTCTTCGTGTTAAACCTACTACTGAACTACTAAAAACTAAGAAGGTAAAGAGGTTACGTTGGGCTGCGCGTTAGTACGGCGACTGATGACGGGCGGCGGCCGGTACTCGGACTTGCGACGCGCTCTGCTAGAGGTTCAACGCGACACTGCGCTCTCAGCGAGGGGTGACGTGCAGGGGGGAGGGGGGGAGAGATCGCCCGGCGGGCGCGGGGAGGGAGGAGGAGGAGGAGGAGGAGGAGGAGGACGAGGAGGGACAGCAGCGAGCGCGGCATCGAACCGCGAGGGACCGGGGTGGAGAAGCGCATGGAAGACAAGCGAGAGAGAGGTACGCGCGGTGCAACGAAGAAAGAGGTTAGGTTGGAGAAGGAGAGGGGTCGCGATGAGCGGGGGTAGGAGACAGGAATGCAGTGGAAGAAGGCGCGAGGAGGAGGAGGAGGTTGCGAGGAGAGAACGAGAGAGAGAGAGAGCGAGAGAGAGAGAGAGAGAGAGAGAGAGAGAGAGAGAGAGAGAGAGAGAGAGAGAGAGAGAGAGAGAGAGAGAGAGAGAGAGAGAGAGAGAGAGAGAGAGAGAGAGAGAGAGAGAGAGAGAGAGAGAGAGAGAGAGAGAGAGAGAGAGAGAGAGAGCGAGACGGAGGAGTGAGGCGTCAGGAGGGACGGAGGGGGAGTGCGTTGAAACTGCAGAGAGTGGGATATGCGGGAAGAGGGCTAGGGTAGCGAAGGGGAGTGGAACAATTCGGCACCCGCAAACTCCGGCTACGGAGAGAACGAAGAGAGTGAGATAGCAGCGATGTTGAGGGCGAGAGAGACGAGGAGGAACGACGAGAGCGATAGAGACGAATCGAATTGGTAAGCTCCGGGAGATGGAGCAAGGAGGGACGCGGGAGGGACACGTGAGAGCGAAGGAGAGCGAAAAACGTGTAGCTCCTTCTGCCTAGCGGCGGAAAAGCGAAAGGTGGAGATTGAGGGAAGAGAGAGAGAGGGAACGCCAGAGAGAGAGAGAGAGAGAGAGAGGGAGGAGGAGGAGATAAATTCGGAGCCTGCGCATTGTTTATCTCGTAGTGGCAGCCGGTACGGAGCGTAGAAACGGTACCCGGCATACCGGCACGCTTAGGCACTGAAACAAGAGCAGAAGAGCGGCAGTGACAGGAGGAAGTATACGTATACTCGTATGTGACGGAGACGAGGAAAATTTGCGACCAAGACAGCGATGAGCAGAGCGAGAGATCGCGAGAGGAAGCTAGGGAAATGTTGGATGAGACTGAACTCGGTCGGCGGGAGATCGATTTTTGATAAAAAAAAATGGCAAACCGAGGAAAACGATGTTGAATGGAAAACAAAATTTGCCAATGGAAAATTGGAATTTTGCGATGATCGTAATTAAGCTAGCAGAATTCTTTCATTTACGTGAAAAAGCTAATGATGTATATGTACGGACTTAATCTTTTCACAGACACAAACATACACACGTAGAAATATATATACAAAGATCAGGACCATGCCGACGCTCGCTGCATGGCGCAAAGAGAGCCAAAAAGTGGGGAAAAACAGGCGGATAGTCGCGAGGGAGAAAAGTGGGAGAGACGTATAGATGCAGCTAGCGTAGAATCGAGCAAGACGCGGCAAAAGCGTGTTGGTTATGTGAGTTTGCAAGATGCGCCTTGAAGAGAGAGAGAGAGTGAGAGGTACGCGGAGATCCGTTGGGCGCAGGATCGTACAGGGGATGCTGCGGACAGCGGATGAGAGAAGGAGCGAAAAAGTTGCACGGGAATGATGACACCGAGGAAAACGAGAAGATCCCACCATCTCGGTGCGAGTCTGTCCCTTTTTCTCGCGTGCTCCAGCATCCCTCATTCTCGATATTTCGCTCTGCTTGCGCAATCCCACTGCTAAAGACACGAGGCTGTGTGTACAGATGCGGTCACGAGGAGAAGCAACGACAAACAAGCTCGGGCTTGAATCGCGCTTGTACAGAATCCAAAACCGCATTTGTCCCGATGCTGCACGAGACTGAAACACTTGTCGATCGTCATTTGGGTGTAAATTTGGAACGGCGATTGAAAAATCGTCATGTACCGTCAATTGTCGCAAGTGTGGCAAATTGGGGATAAACTCTGAGAATTAAACGTCAGATTTGCCACGTGTAATCACTAACAGGTACCGATGGGTCATATGCACCCAGAGAAAAGATCTATTATGATTGAATAGATTCGTCTATTCAATCTTCATTTATTACAATTGAATAGATTTTTTGTTGGATTAAATAAATTTTTATTTGATTTGATTTGCCTATGTATTCGCTTCTAACATATATATTTATTTAACATTGAGATATACTTAATCACTAAATTACACGAATATAAATGATACTATAAGAAATATTTTTCGTATAGTGCATGAATGCTGATATCAAGCATCGTTATTAATAACCGAAAGGCTACACCCAGAGAAAAGATCTATTATGATTGAATAGATTCGTCTGTTCAATCTTCATTTATTACAATTGAATAAATTTTTTGTTGGATTAAATAAATTTTTATTTGATTTGATTTGCCTATGTATTCGCTTCTAACATATATATTTATTTAACATTGAGATATACTTAATCACTAAATTACACGAATATAAATGATACTATAAGAAATATTTTTCGTATAGTGCATGAATGCTGATATCAAGCATCGTTATTAATAACCGAAAGGCTACACCCAGAGAAAAGATCTATTATGATTGAATAGATTCGTCTGTTCAATCTTCATTTATTACAATTGAATAAATTTTTTGTTGGCTTAAATAAATTTTTATTTGATTTGATTTGCCTATGTATTCGCTTCTAACATATATATTTATTTAATATTGAGATATACTTAATCACTAAATTACACGAATATAAATGATACTATAAGAAATATTTTTCGTATAGTGCATGAATGCTGATATCAAGCATCGTTATTAATAACCGAAAGGCTACACCCAGAGAAAAGATCTATTATGATTGAATAGATTCGTCTGTTCAATCTTCATTTATTACAATTGAATAAATTTTTTGTTGGATTAAATAAATTTTTATTTGATTTGATTTGCCTATGTATTCGCTTCTAACATATATATTTATTTAACATTGAGATATACTTAATCACTAAATTACACGAATATAAATGATACTATAAGAAATATTTTTCGTATAGTGCATGAATGCTGATATCAAGCATCGTTATTAATAACCGAAAGGCTACACCCAGAGAAAAGATCTATTATGATTGAATAGATTCGTCTATTCAATCTTCATTTATTACAATTGAATAGATTTTTTGTTGGATTAAATAAATTTTTATTTGATTTGATTTGCTTATGTATTCGCTTCTAACATATATATTTATTTAACATTGAGATATACTTAATCACTAAACTACACGAATATAAATGATACTATAAGAAATATTTTTCGTATAGTGCATGAATGCTGATATCAAGCATCGTTATTAATAACCGAAAGGCTATGGAGGTGGTAGTTACGATGGTGGCTACCATTCCTTGTGACGGTCCAGCATTACTGAGGTATAGACGATTCGAGTGAAAAAAATCATAAGTAGCCGTAGCGCAGTGGTTAGCGCTCATCGCTCTCATCGGGAGGACCCGGGTTCGAGACCATTCAGCGGCGGGGCCACCATTCCGTTCACTCATCGTCACTGGACCGTCCCCACCACTGCAAGACCGTTCGGGTCATCACATCCTATACAACTACTTCCGATACTAACTCCAGGCTCGTTCCAATACTTTTTAAATAACACTAATAACACTAGTTGAATCAAATAAATTTATATGTTGAATTTGAATAAAAGTCTATTCTGCCAGGAGCCAAGCAAAAAATATATTCAAATTAAATAGGTTTTATTTGAAGATAATAGATTTTTTTCTGGGTGTGTACATGAAGATGACGTGAGAGATGAGAGAAATAATAAAGAGGAGAGGAGCAAACGTGTTGAAAACGACTCAAGGATTTTGCGAGTCGCTGCTGATCGTCCCTTGGGCCGCATCGTCCATCGCGAAAGCAGCTTGTTGTTATCCACCCCCTAGCAGGACGATTCTCTGCCACGAGCAATCGAGAAGTTCCGTACGGTCTGACCAGCAACGTCCTCACCTACTTATCATCGCTCCAATTCGCCGAGCACGTTTTCGCTAGAAAAAAACCTGCCCAAAACATCTCGAGCGTCAGTTTCATGATTAACCAACATAGTTAACCATTCTTCTAGACTAAAACGATCGCTTTCTGAAGGTGAATAGCTGTAAACAAATAGGGAAGCAAATTGAAATGAATTTTTCCACAACTTTTCCAATTCGCGGTATATCGCAATTTTTCACACAAAAAAACACTGGAATAGTTTTTGGAACGTGCCTACTTTTTTTCATTGAAAAAGTCGGATTACAGCACCGCAATTTACTTGAGAAGAGTCAAGTTATTCTGTAGATTTATTGGAGAGCGATTTTTCGAAATAGACAACGATTCTTGTCACGCCAATGTGTTCCGACCGAAAGCCGATGGATAAGTAAGCGGAATATGCGTTACCCCTAACGTCATCTGACGACGGATGTTCCACGTTCTTCAGAGAAATCGAGAAATTTTCGAGCGCGGGAACAGGAAATTAAATTTCAAAGCTCTCTCTCTCTCTCTCTCTTGCTCTCGTCGGGCCTCTCTCTCTCTCTTTCTCTCTCAATTTCTCTCGACAACTGCAACGCTGCGGAGAAGCAAAACGACGTCTGAGGCATCTCTGTCTCCTTAACGTGCAGAGATCTCTGGTAAACTCGCACGCCTCGGGTATTTCTCTACATACACGCACACGGAGAGAAGCACTCACGCACACACGTACGACACATTTCTATCAAAACGTAAAACGTAACAGGATTTTCCCGAGAGATTGCGTCTCGTTGATTCCCCAGCATCCAGCCTCGCGCTATTTTTCTCTTGGCCTCGTTTTCGACGAGCTTGACGCGAAAAATCCCAAGGAAATAACGCGTACACTCGGCGTTTCACGTGTTACGATTGATTTGCGAGGCTGGAAACAAGTTTTTTTCCACTTGGCTCATTCGCGTCATCCATCAGGCGGTATCAAAGAACCAAGAGAGCGAGATTTTCTCACAGCTTCCATGTGACTGTGGGAGGACGATGAATCAATTGGAACAAGAGAACGTCGGAGGGTGTAAATTACTTTTGAAAAAAAGAGCCCCAAAATCATAGAGGGTTGTTCGTCACAAACGACATTGCCTGTTGTTCAAAATTCACCATGCTTTCACGAGAAGAATCTCCATTAATTGGGATGTAAAAGAAACAAACAATCTTTGGGAAATTATTTTTCGCTTTTCCACATTGGTGCTTTTCCACGTAGGAAAGGATGATGAACCATTGGAGCGAGAAGACAATGTGTAAAACCGTATAAAAAATCTCCATTGATTAACGTTAATTAAAAGGAAGGAACAGTCTTGCAAGGAGTTTTTAAAAAATTGGGCATTATTTTTCGATTTTTTCGATCTCTTTGTTGTTTCGGCCCGTTTGTCTGCCTCATTCCTTTGCCGGTGTCTTCCTACATATCTGTTTACACTACTGGATTTGAAATTACGAAACGAAGCCAACTAACGTGTAAGCGTAAGGAGAAATCGGACACAGAAAGCACACACACAGACAGACAAACACACGTACACAAGCATCTATGTGTGCATTTATTTCTGTATACATACTATATAGTATATACAAGGGCACATATGTACAAAGTGGATAAAGCTCTCAATCAGACGGCGAGTCCGGTGCCCGTCACACGCGTACAAAATCCATCGATCAACTCAATTAACTAATTGCCCCTCACGCTTGGCCCATCAGTACCCGTCCTTCCCCTTTGCCACTTTTGCCCCTCATATTCTTCTACATATATAATCCGATGAGCTTTCTCTCTCTCTCTCTCTCTTTCTCATAATTGTAACCACACTATATTAACGCCCAAAACCTCGAAACTCTCCAACCAATCACAGGAGACAGAAAAAAAAATTATAATCCGTCCTCTATCTTTTGTTCAATATTTAAATGAAACAGGAAGAAGAATCATCTTACGAGTCATGTGTTATGGTCCCTAGGTGGTTAATGGGATGAAAAATTCGAATATTTCAATGACTGTATCGTTTTACACGATGACTCGTGAATTATTCTGATTCTCCCATGAATTTAATACCGTCCAGACTCATCCCCCAATCACCCCTTTTTTTTCATCCATTTCCTCATTTTTTTAAACCCATTGTCGTACTGATAAGCTCGAAAACCAGTCAATTAGCGAGTAACGCTGGGTGTAAAACCGTACGGGCCTGAGCAAACAGCCGTAGGTGTTTGAACGAGATGAAAGGTGAGAGGAGCAGAGGAGATTCGTCAAGTGGAAGAGAAATATATGAAGTATTCGCGATGTCATAGAAATGAGTGAAAAAAGAAGAGACCAGAGTTCGACTGTCAAATAACCTGAACTGCAAATGTCCATAGTCGAGAAAGGCTACGGGAAAGGAAGGAGAGTGAAGGGGGGGAGGGGGCGGGGGGTGAATTAGGGTCAAGGCACAGAGTCGAGAATTTAGAGCTCGACGCTCTCGGCAAACAAAGTCTGCTCGAGCGAGCACTGGATCGTCTAATTGTCAGTGTGTCGCTGAATTCTCCAGTTGCGAGCATTTCGACACTCTCGTGGTGTTGAGAAAATGGAAAAAAAAAATTTCTTCCCCACCTGAAACTTATTTTCTCGAAATTTCGGAACAAATGATGAATTCGAGAAAAACGGGAAAAAGAACAAAATATGCCTTAGATTCAGCGTGAAAATTAGGCGAAAAAAGTTGATCCGTCGATTGTCGATTTTTGATTAATCAGCTAGGAAGAATGAGGCTCTTTTATCCGTTCTGTACATGATGAAAAATCCAAACAAAAAGATTGGTTTTCCAACGAGGGGAAAGTATTTTGAAAAAAAACGAAATGGTCGCTCGACTCCACAGTGATCATGAATATTTGAGCTCAAATTTTTCATTTTGTGACGACTTTTTATTTTCTCAAAATAATCAAAAGGTGTTTTACCTCGACGGACGAAATTCGCGAGAATTTATCGTTTTTTTTCTTTTTGGTTCTAATTGCGCTTACAAAATGGAACGAGGAAGCGAAGAAAAAATAAGGATTTTAATGAAAAATAATCGAGAAACACATTTCGCGTTGTACGATGTGCGAGTTTTTCATAGTTTCGCTTTTCCAACACGCGATGCGTTTGAGAAAGTAGCCGGAAAGAGGATGAATTTATCTTCGAACGGATGCTGGAGGATGGTGCAGCAATAGGGGCAAAAAGATGAGAAAGAAGAAAAGTGAAAGGGGTGTCGACGGTGGAGTGTGAGGTGGCGAATGAACGAGCTTGGTAAATGCATTTGAGACGGAGGGAACGTCTGGCTTATAAATCGTTTCTCCGCGCGGGTCAAGAAAGTAAAGTGTATGAAGAGAGGTGCTAGGGTTGCTTTGTAAAAAAGGAGAATGAGATTAAAGAAAAAAACCCCTATAAAATTGATGCCTGGGGTAGGACAATACCTAAAGTGGAACGTTTGACTTTCCACTTTACGTATTACGTGTAGCTCGCAATGAACCGCAAAAATAATTATGAATTTAGTTATTTAAATGCATTTCTGTTGGCAACAAGCGATCACAACCATATTAACATTGATGATCACAAACAAACAAAGAAAAGAAAAAGATTTCACGAGGAAACGATCGTAAACTGGGCGAATGTCGAACAAAATTTATAAACTAGATAAATTGTTTTTGCTTTTCTTTTTCCAACCTCGAGTAGAACGCGAATTTCAAGTTCCTGAGCGATAACGTTAAAATCTGGAAAAAATAATCACAAATTTATTTTTCAAAGCGGAAAACTTTCATTTTTTTTTCGTGTCAAGCAGATTAATTTATTTTTAGGATAACACGTGAATTTTTGACAATTTTTTTATCGCATATTTTCAAGTCCGTGACAGAACGAGCATTTTATTTTATTTGAAAATGTACCTGCGGTAGATTCTTGAGTGTCGGTGACCCCACGTGCGTTGACAGAAGATTCAATCGGAATATCGCAGAAAAAATAATATAATTAGCGGAACGAAATTGATTGGCCAAATGTCATTGTCGAAATTGACAGGTCGAAGACCTGCGAAATTCGTGAATGATCTTACGTGGCACCGGGATGGCGAGAAGAAGAGGGATGGGAGAAAATTGCTGGAAGGGTGCAAAAGGCTTATAAGCGCTGCGCCTACTCGGCATACTGTATGTTCGACGAGGGTGAAAAAGTGCTGACGCGATATTCATACTCGAGTCTCTTCCGTGTCGAGACACGAAAGTGTAAAATACAGTAGACGATAATGGTACACATTGGAAAATGCCTGTAAAGTTCCTGAAATCTCGAGGTAAAGGTAATAACATATATGTATAGAAGAATAAGGGGAGTGGTTGTGTCGTGCGCGAAAAATGACGAGAGACACGGGAATGGCAAGTGAATAAAGATTTCAGAGTGGGAAAATTCACATTTCGTATAAAAGGGGACCAGAAAATAGAAGAGAAATAAATAAATAAGCGAAAAATATTTTTTTTCAAAATATACATATACATAAATAGCAAAAATTCGTGGCCTCGAGAGCAATTCTCTCACGCCGTTGTGAACTTTTCGATGTCTGCGTCAGGATTCTTTCTTTTTTCTTTTTTGCCTTGAGATGACTCTTGAGCGACACATGACAATGTCAAATTTATCAGACAAGCCATCGCCTTTTCTCTACCCATGATCACTTAATGACGTTTGAAATGACGTTTGAAATTTTTACGCAGCATGACTACTCAATGGTGCGTTCCGTGCATACACCGGCCAAAAGTCTACCGTATTTGGGACCAAGCTCTTTTTCGGAAAATTTGCAGCGACGAATTTTCACCAATGTCTTGATGGAAAAGTACGCTCGATTCAAAGGCTATTCCTGTTTGATATTCGGAACAATTAACAGCAGCTATACAAACATGATTTCCCTTTTATCAATTTTATTTCCTTCATTTAAAAACTTTCGGCGATAAAAAAATCGAACGTCCAAGCCATTGTGGGGCAAAAGTTTTTTTCTAAATTCTTTTTTGCCAAAAAATGTTCAATCTTTTCAAAAGTAAGCCAAACACTAAATTTTTAAAGAATATATGGAAAAGTCGCCGAGCGTTCTTTCGCTTCAAACAAATATGAATATTATCGAAAATAATTACGATCGAGTTTTCCAAAAAATTGCAAGCGTTTATGCAACAAAAAAAACATTGAATTTCGAAGAAAAGACGATGCGCTCGCAACGTCGAAATGTCCTTTCGTTGCGGAGTGCGAATTTTTCATTCGAAACCGAATGAAAGATTGAACAGTGATTGATTTTGCATGAAACGCCCCATATACAATACCTGCGAAGCCATTACGCTGTAAAAATCGTACACCATTCACGTACTGGTAATATTTTTTGGTCGAAAAAAAGGTCTTCCTTTTTCGATGGACATAAGTAGAAAGAGGAGCCTCGAGAGCAGGAAGACCGTCTTATCTCGTCGTTTCCGGTCCAGCGAGTCGGAAATGCGTAATAGAGGGCGCAAGAAGAAGGAGCTGTAACACGTTAGGGAGAAGAGCTTGCAACGCGCGGTGGAATATATCCATGGAGTCGCGAATAACTGTAAGAAAAAGCATTTGCCGAGGGATTTTGTCGAAATCACTGTGCGAATATGTGTGTGTGTGTGTGTGTGTGTGTGTCGCTATTCCAGTCGATCGATTAACGCTGCATCAAATGATAGGTAAAAAAGGATAATTTTATATTTGAGAAAAAAAAATACAATAATATACCAAAGTTTATTAACAGCAAATTAATCGCTGTGATAAATTAAATAGAAATTTTTTTCAAAAAATATTATTATACTTTACTTATATTTCTATGTAAGTAATATTACGTTATTATATTATACTGTATTATTATTTATATTATTATATCAAAAGCTTTATCATATTATATTAATACATCAAAAGCCAGATGAAAAGAGTGCTGATGTTTCAGTGTTTTCTGATATCTGTATTAAAATATAATTGAAAAGTTTAGCAATTGTTGCAAAAAAAAACTCTCAACGTATTCGGAAAACTCGATTCCTCTGGATGTTGAATCAATTCATTAATTTTCCTTCAACACAGCACTTGTCTCAAAAAATGTTCGATCTCTTGAATTTCTTTCTGTGCATATAAAAAATTCATGAAAAATTGGAAAGTAGCAATTATTTTCCATACGTAAAAGTCTTTGACCAATTAAATAAACGAACGAAAGTGTACAAAGGGAACCAAACTGTTCCGAATATTTTCAGAATTTTTCCTGAAAACTGCTATGTGAAAGTGTGGAAAAGTACAACATTGCTGGCGACAGAAGCTTATGTAGGAAAAAGGAAAATATGACGATTCACAGATTAAGATTATGTACAATTTTTGTAATCATCGAAGAGACGATTTTTTTATCCTGCATAAAAAAAACGATGATTCGCGTGTAAATCATGAAACCGCGTGCATGCACCGCACGACTCTTCTAGTTACGCATAAATCGTACACGAAACGAACCTTTCCGTCTCGGAACTCGATACACATTGACGTAAAATATTACAAGCGTGATTCGCGTGCAGCTTAACGATCTTCTACAAACGCACGTTTATTCCTCAGCCGCGAGATTGTGCAGGTAGATATACAAAAACGCACCGAGTTCCGCGGTTGAGGGACAGGAGTGTGGGAATTCTGACTGCGGTGCCAGCCAGTGTCAAGAAGCTAACCGGATTGACGATTCATCCTGCCACTCGCGAGCGAGAGGGAGACAAAGATGATGAGAAAGAAGGAAAACAGAGAGGGAAATGAGATAGAAAAATTGCACACGAGTATTCGTTACGTGTAAACGAGAGACGAGGACAAATATCAAGCAGATCGTCCATAGATCCTCCATGGAGAATCGTGAAAAGCTCGTCGTACGTTTACGATTATAGCTCTGCGACACCAGCTGTCACCACGCTCGACACCATAAACCTCGACTGATTTTTAACAATAAAAAAGCCTACGACTTTCCTGACAATTCCGATCGTCTCCGCCATCTTGATTCTTCCTCTCTCACGATGATCATCTCGACGAGGAATCGCTGTGGATTCGGAGCATAGAACTCCAATTATCAGTGTGCCTTACGCGCGTGGTGACGAAACGTTTGGGGGAAAACTTCGAGGATTATCGCGAGAGGGCAGCTGAGAAATGAGAATACAAAGTGAGACAAAAATGGAGGCGACGAGTAGGCCAATAAAAACGGAAATGGGGTGAAGAGGGAGTAAATGGTCCATTGATCATTTAGGATTTCGTACACTGTTGCCTGAAGCAAAGTTATCTGCACTTTTCATAAAGTATGAAAAGCATGAAACTGATAATTGGATTATCCAATGGTAGAGAGAGAGAGAGAAAGGAAAAGACTTTTTCACACCTGCAAATATAAAAAGAGCTTTCTCAAGGGTCCAGTGAAAAATCGTAAACGTAGCCTCTTCAAAGCTGTCTTAGGCTTACATCACGTTTTTTCACCTCTTTTATCTGCAACTTTACATCCTTGCTCGCTGGCCCTTCCTTTCCGTCTCCAGCCCTCAACGTGAACTCGTAATGGAAAATCTTCTTCGAGGCATTTTTTTTCCTTTTTCACGCTCTTTCTTTCTCTCTCTCTCGATTTCCCTCTCCCCACCTTAAAAGTCAGTGTCTACTGTCACGGATGAAAGGAAGTGTCTAGCCAGCGCAACGGAATTTTTACAAAGGCTGGTACGGAGAAGGTACAGCAGTTCCTTCTTCAGGGGCGCCTTACGAGCTTCGCACTCTTGGTCCATCTCATGCACTTATTCTTTTTTCACCTCTCGCGCGATCTCTCCATCTCTTTTTCTCTCATCCCCCTTTGTTGTCCCTGCCGCCTCATCTCCTCGGCGCTCATCAACTGACGCCACTCCACGGCATCACCTTATATTCGTCCCCGTAAAAGAAGCAAGATCGCGGTGGATAAAACAGAACAAGAGGAAAGAGCCAAGTGTGGGAAAAAAGAATAAGCACGGAGAAGAATCGAAGAAAGGAGGATGAAGGAAGGATAAGTGGTAAAAAGAAGAGGAAAAGCCCTTGGGGGCTACCCCGTTTTCTCTTCTCATCCCCTTTCGAGGCCGCGCATATAGCCCGTTGAATTTACTTGCTATTGTCTCGGCGGAGGCCTCGCGGACCGATCACGCGTCTCTATCCGAGGCCTTTTGCCAAAAGCTGACTAACGTTTCGGGCACGTCAAGCAAAAAGGAAGAGGAGACGGGAGAAGATTGAGAAAAAGAGAGCCGGCAAGAAGAGAAATAAAATTAAAAGAAGAAATAAAAGAAACGAAATGCATCGTGCTACGAATTTTATTCGCACCTGAGCCATTACCAAAAATGTCCCATCGCTGTAACGACGAATTTTTCTCTTTTTTTTTCTTTTTTTTTTCAAATTCTCTCGACTTTGCACTGGGAATAAAGAACCGTCCCATTTCCAGCAAACGACGAACAATACACATCGGATAAAAAAGAAATGTCTTCGCGTGCATTGAAAAATCCCTCTTGCGGACGTTCTCTCTCCCTCGGGCAATCGAAAATTTCGCTGCTAACCCCACACACAAAAAACACACACACACACACACACACGTGTCTGGTCGACTGTCAATTTGTCGCTGAACGCAGAGCTTAGCGGGTTTCACGTAGATTCTGGAATAGAAAAACGTTTATAGATTGGGGCCAACGTTGATGTCTACTTTGTATGTTGAGGCGAGGGAGAGAGACGAGGTAACACAGAGAGAAGGCACAAAGAGAGAACGACAGAAATAAAATGAAAAGAGAATACGGAGGAGACGTAAGCCTCGACGTATAGGCAGATTTTTCGTGCGATATAAGCGTACCTGGGACCCTTATGACAGTCGGCAAAAGTGACTTTGGCGACCCATCAAATAAACGTCCCAGCTTGGAACATTTGAAAATCGCCGATGATTTTCGTGGCTGAAGGGAGATTAAAAGGAGATTTAAAATCGTGGACACGAATTACGGTAAATATACGGGAAGATTGATTTTTCCGAAAAATGAGTGAAAAGTTTGTTTAACCTTTCCATCAGCTGGCAAACATTCCCAATCGCCAATAGCCAGTGGAGAGAGGCCGAATTTTCACAAAAATTACATACATGCTGATGGACCATTTCAAAAGAATCAGCAGTTTTCGAAAAAAACACTCTCCTCTTCGGAAAATACCGCATAATACCGACATTGGGATTCTTCTCCTTCCACAATCCATGTATTGGCTCAGCCTCTCCCTCAGCCAATTTTGATCAGAGATCGATCTATCTCCACGAATGCCCGAAATCAAAGAAAACCCGATAAGTTACGTGATCTGGCACAAAGGAGAGTCGCTCATCGCGCTGGGAACCGGGAAAAAAGCATCGCCGAATCGACGAAAAAACTTGAGCAACGATGAGGCAGCGTCGCTGAAGGGGACACGAAGATCTTACGTGTGTGCATGTTTCTGGCCTGCGCGTGTATCACCAAAGGGTCACGAATACACGGAAGCTCGCCGATACACTGCCTCGTATGATGCAGCAACTTTCCTTTGGTGTACAGAAACTACCCCTCGCGTTGACACATCGGAACTCTCGGGGGTTGGCGTTTCATTCTCGTCGCCGCCGTAAAGTCGTCGGTGAGTGCTGCATAAGCTTATATTAGAAACGACGTGTACGTTGTACTTGAGGTGGATGGAATTGTCGGTCCACGATATTTTGCCTCTTCAACCCCTACTGATATTTCAACTTGACAATGTTACAACATTTCTCACGAGATGTGCAAAAACAACGAGATCTCGTCGGAAAGAACTTGAGAAACAGACTTTTTCGTCATCTCAAGTCGTTCAACATCGATGTACGATATCAGAGTCGCACGTTGATCGATCAGGATTGCCCCTATAATTGGAATAAGCTGGAATACAGCCTTCTTTTTCAGCAAACAGCACTCGTTCTTATTTTTATACTCTCAATGATGAATAATTGTTGATTCGGTTCGAGTTTGGCCGATTGTAAAATTCTTGCCGAACATGTGATTGCTGGAAAAATTGTTGACTTTCGAGGATGGTGGTCGAAGGGTTGGCAGACAATATCCGGTTCTAACGCCGCAGAGGTGCACAAGAGCCCGTGAGAGCATGAAGAGGGCAGAGAGAGAGAGAGAGGGAGAGTCGCGAGCAAAAGCTTGAACGCTGCGAGTTCCTCTGTGGACGCTTTTGCACGCTTCAACACCGCGGGGGTAGTAGGTTTCTTTTCTTCACTGGTGATGGAAGGCGAGGACGACGAACAGGGTTATACCGAAGGGAAAGGGGATCACTGGTTTCGCGATGAGGATAGGCTCGCTTGGGGAGAGCACAGAGTACTCGAGAGACAATGAGGCCGCTCACGAGTGTCGCCACGAGTGGTTGCTCTCGACTATTGCCAACTCAGGCCCTTCACAGAGAGCGAAGAAGCAGAGAAAAAGAAAGAGCGAGAGAGAGAGAGAGGGAGATGGAGATGGAGAGGCCTTGGCTTGCAGCAACGAACATCCAACGTAGCTCGGCAACTACGCCGACGTCGGCGTCATCTAGACTCGACACGGAAAGCAACTTTTAATTCGTTTCCGCCAGCCTAACACCCTTCTACTGATTCTTCAACCTCCTCTTGTTCTTCCGCAGACTCTTCTCCCTTTCCTTATTCTTCTTCACCTTCTTTCGCAGATGCTTCTTCATTGTTACCCCTATTCCTCTTTCCGCGTCTCTTACGTCAACGTCTCGTTTCTTCTTCGTCATCTTCATCCTAGAAATTCATCCTTGCTTCCATCAATCCTCTCACTTTCGTCTTTCCCTTAAAGTTCTACCACCACGCCCGTACTTCATCCCCATCCGAGCTGACTTGGAGAATTCCGCATTGCACCGACGACCTTTTCTTCCATCAATAGGCGCTTGCTTCTCGCTTCAATCATTTTGGCCAATCGTTCCTTTCGAATCCAACGAACAGGGCTCTTTCCTGTTTTTGTTTCATACCCGATTCGCAACCATACCCCTCCACCCTGACCAGCCTCGGGCCGCCGACGCATCCCGATTCCGCTTGCCAAAGTTGAAGGACTGCGCTAAAAGTGGAGAAAGAACGCCGAGTTGCTTTCGCCATCGCAGTGCCATCAGATTAATTCGCTACGTTGCCAAAATTTTGTCCAACTTCCATGTGGAGCGAGAGTTTACCGAGCTTCAATGGAGTTTCCTCCGGTGGGTATGGAGGTTGAGGGATGTTGAAGAGTACGAGTGCGAGATTTTCCACTTGCTTCAGACGCTGTGCGGAATCCAGCTTACGTCTCATAAACATGCGGAGCTTGCTTCTCACTTCCTGCACCAAGTTTTCTCTTTCTTCCCTCCAGCAGTTTTTTCCTTCTCTTTGCGCTGATGAAACAGCAACAGCAGCTGAAGTAGGTATACGCTCGTGTGCGGAGAACGTTCTCAGACGCGTTGTACCGTCCCACCCGGGATTCCTCCGTCGTTTCCCTCCTGCGACGTCATCGTCTGGCATCTTGTGACGTGTATGTTCGGCCAGTGAGTAATGTGTCTTTATTCCGGTGCCTCTGCCACCCCTATCTCCTCCATCGCGTATTTAACTTATTCGAAACTTTATGATCGTCGACTCTTTCCCCAAGAAGCACGTTCAGCCCATCTCAGAATCTCTCTGTCACTCTCAGCCTCCCTCTCTTCTTCTCTGTGCGTGTATTCCCAAAATTTACAGCATCTCTTCTCGTTCCACTCGTCCTCTTATCTCATCGATTCCGCTTCAATTCTGCCGAGGGACGCCAACTTATTCTCTTTCATATTACTTCTCGTGATGCATGCAGAAAGCCACTAGGGGGTTGGTTAAGCTCGCGAGACACGGATTTGAAAAATAATTCTCAAAATAACTGGCGAAAAGTCGTCGATAATTCATCTTGTGTTTTAAAAGGACTTTTGTAGGATCTAAAGTGCATCGACACTTGGGATGGAAGGAGAGTTAATGGGATGAATCTGTGACGAAGCGATCAAACCTATTGAGCGACCCGCACGTGTCGCGTTTTGCGTCGTATCTTTGTGGATTGATCAAGGAAAAAAACATCATTGAAAAGTAACGGGTCGTCACGGGGCGTCATTGCAATGGGATTTTTCTTTTTCCCAAAGCAATCAAAAATGTGCTCCCTGTTTAATATGCTATCAAAATTTCGCAACGAAACGTTGTATTCCGAAGAATCTAAAAGCGATGTTATTGCTGTGTAATTGAGGGAAGCAGCCTCTACTTATTGAAGTTGTATCAAAGTTTCACAATCTTTTGCCAACGCACGCGTAATCCAATGCTACAATAATGCCAATTGAAATGGAGCATTGCTCCTTCCTACAGCCCCGTTCCAAGCGTGCAAAGTGTGTTATATATACAGGGTGTTCCTCAAATAATGAAAAACCTTCTTCGACGAAATCTAAGGGTAGTTTCCATTCCCATTCAGACTGCGCTTATTTTCACGACATTGTCACATTGAAAGGTGGCCCACGAGTGCAAAGCTTGTCAATGAATCTCACTTTTGCTGCTGGAGTTGGCAAGGAATGTTATAAAATGGTCCACGTGAAATGGCCAAGTTTGTGACACGCTGGTCACCTTTTTTCACACCAGCGGAAGTCAGACATACAAACGAAGTTGAATATAATGATAATTTAAAGTTTCATCTTAAAAAAATAGGTCCCAAACTGTGACACCTTGATTATAACAAAGGCTGTTTAATTATAACGGAAGTTATCAAATTATTCAAGGGACACTCTGTACATAATACGAGAGGGTATAGCGAATCGTTGCAGCTACACGAGATAATTCCCAGGCCCCTTTTCCACCCCTTGTTGCAAGCCTTCAAAACTCTTCTCAACCCATTCCCGAGGAAGAGGCAAATAGATGCGCGAGACAAGAAACGGAGAGAAAGAGAGCGCGAGAGGAAAGATCGTTGCGCGTTATTTATGGAGACAGTCGATAGCGATAAGGATGGCAAATCGAGCGAACTCGCGACCGAATCCAGGCTGTATTCAATTCCGTCTCATAATTGTTAAAGTGGAAAAGTTTCCGTCGCGCAGCATCGTCGTATACTCGTTCTACTTTCTCGTTTTGTCCGGTCGTATCGAAGTTACTTTTGCCTCATACAGAATTTCGCACAGGACTCTGCGTGAGGCTATATTCACCCTCATTCCTCTCTAAACATTTCCGTACATTGTTTATACATCCCGTTGAGAGGGTAACTGTGTACTCGTCTCTCGAAATCCAGCATCCTTTCCGATGATCGCTCGTTTTTTTTTCTCCTCTCGATACGTTTGTTTCGCTCAAAAAATAGGGACGTATGGAAATCAGGATTTTCCGAAGAGAATGAATCACGTTGAAGCGATGTCTCGACTGGGAGAACATTCGATAAAAATTCTCTCGTGATTCGTTCTAGGCAGGATGGTAGAAAAAAAAACGTATCAATTTCAATCGAGACTCAATCATACCGGTCCTGAATTACCTGGACATTTTCAGAGTTACACGGGACAGTTATGAAGGGATGAACGCTGGACCACGAATGGGGAGGGAAAAAAAGGAAGGAAACAAAAATAGACAAAACGCCGAGAGTACGGGAACGACGTTGACGATCTAACTGGCAAAGTCGTATGGGGGTTTTGCTGTATTACGGCTGCTCCGACTGGTGGCCCACACACATACCAGCGCCCTCCAGGCCGACGGCCATTGACCTCGGCTCTCATCGGCGTTTCCGTACCGGGTGATTTGAACGAAAAGGTCAAATGTACGAGCTCCGTACTTTAACCGCCCGGGTGTACGGACTAAACCAGATCGACCGTACAAGTTCTCGTGTCGAACGAAAATAATTATTCCTGCAATAGTACGCGATGTGTCGATCCATTCAAGAGTCATAAAAAGCCTAATTCAGAGCCGCTAGAGCGGACCATATCATTTTCAATTAACAATATCGATGAGCCTCGAATGCACTTTGCCGATAAGATATCTCATCACCGGCAGATCTGCAGCAGCAGCGAAGCGTGACTTTGGCATGTTGCCGATGTTCCGGACGTAATTGCAAAAAACACTATTATTTTCTGACAGTTTTCATGCTGTGATTAACAAGAGTCAGGAGACGTTGGCTGAACGATGATGCAACGACGGTTCGCTAGAACATGGCGAGATTAACGCCGCTTGGCCGTGAAATCTACAACGCGCCGAAGAGCCCTGCTCATCAAGATTCGATCAAAACTGTCGGAGAAATTAGTTCCCAATCACGAAACTAAAGCTTGTTGGAAAATGATAATTGCTACTCATCCCGTTGTCTTTTGTAGAAAGTGTCAATGTTCTCGAAAAGAAAAAATGACGGAAGAAAACGTAATCATGGGATTTTTTCATTCTTATGATTGAAATTAGTCAGGGAAGGTTGAACAAAAGGAAATTCGGTGACTCGCATTGTTCTTTTTCGTTCCGCTTTTTCCTATTTCTTTTTTTTTTCTTTTTGGGGCTCTTCCCGTATCCTCGGCGAGTATACTCGAGCGTGAAGGCCGCGGGGGATGCAACGAGAGAGAAAGGAGAGAAACGAAAAGAACGATAGAGTGCTTGCACAAACAACAAGATGGCCGCCGACGCCCACTGACGCCAGCAGCAGCATGCAGCTCGTTCAAACGGAAGGGTTGTTTTGCTAACCACTCGCTTGTGTCTGAGCATCCAACTCTTCCCGAACGACAGCCCCCACCATTCTGACTATGTCGCCCGCGTGCACCGTTATTCCCCTCCGTCAATTCTTCCCGAATGTCTAGCAGCAGTTTGAAATATCGGCCCGCACGACCTGGATAACGCGTGGTGGTTTGCTTTCCCCATCTCACTCACCCCCGTCGCTCGCTCCCTTTTACCCGTTCTCCAGTCTCATTCGCGACTGGTATAAGCTTCATTTTCCTCATCCACTGATCCTACGAAATCCAGGGTGGATGAAAATTTGAAAACTAAGGAATAAGGGTTGCTGTTTCGTAGGCCACCTACGGGGTGAAAATGATGTGAATATCGACTCAAGGGCCACCGGTTGGAAGGAAATCCAAATTTTGATCCTAGGAACAATGATGGGAGCACTGGAGCAACCGAATGAATGGAAAAAATCTGTTTTCATCTTCAAGATTCATGAAGTATTAATTAACGGTATTTATTCAAAATTTCTTTTCGAGGACGAAAGTTCCGAAAGAAAAAAGAGGTGCAGTTGTGGCCATATGCACCTTGCTGACTCTGGCAGCGAAAGTAGGATTCATTGACGATCTTTGTACCCGTGGGCCACCTTCCAAGGTGTCAATGACGTGAAAATAAACGCAGTTTGGATGAAAATCGAAACCACCCTTGGGATTCCGTTAACATAATTATGGGAACCTCGAAGGAAAAGAGGGGACGGATAAAATCAATTTCGAAGCTAAATGCTAACCCAGAATGAGGGTAGTAGGGGAAAGAGTAAACGGGAGTGCAAGGGAGATGATTGTCTTTCTTTGGAACATCGTCGCGTGTGCTATCAATTTCATCAGCAAACTGCCATCCTCATACCTCGCTAATTGGTTGAATATTTTTATCGCACTACCATTCCACGTCTCGGTTCTTACATTTCCAGGGGAGAAAGAGGTCTCTTCTCTCCCAGGACGGGCCACACGCAGTTCCCGCCCCAGAAGTTATTGAGATGGAGAGTGGAAGAGGGAGAGAGGGAGAGAAAAGGGCGAGATGGTAAGTGAGAATGAGTCGGAGACGCGGATGACAGATAAATGGTTCGTTAGTCGCATAAGGCCACAGTGGTAGGGCCAAGAGATATGCAGAGTTGGACCGAGAAGATAGAAAACACCCTGAGTCTAATGGACATTAGCAAAGTCAACCCTTCCACCGTTTATTTACAAAATTTATGTCACCCTTACCCGAGCAAGTAAATGTACCAGAAAAAAACAAGAGATTCACGACCAGAAAAGGACGAAAGTGGAACGAAACGGAGTATCACCGAATCTCCAAACATTATCAGCTGAATTTTAATCACGTCCATCGACCAGAGCAGGCCTCGGACTTTCTTTAATTTTACTCACCAGTCTGAAAGGGTGCGAGAGTGAGAGAGAACTGAATAGGACCATCTGCTTGAGAGATGAAAGGAGGATAAACGAAGACTGAAAGGGATCAGCTGCAATCATTGCAATGGCCAATCAACCTTTCTACCGTTAATTCCCCAGCAGCTCCCGTTAATGAAACCGAAGAGAAGGTAGATAGAGTGACAAAGGACACTGGGAAAAGCGCAGAAAAGAACTCCGAGTGAGAGAGGAGAAAAAATGATAATAACGAAGCCACAATAACAATATGACGAAGGAGGAAAAATCTTGGCAGGACTATCAGTGGCCAAAGCTCTTTCCGCATTTGGTCGTACTCGTTGCCGGGTTTTCTAAGAGGAAAAGACGCTTTTTTCCACGCTGACAGCAGCTCTAGGAGCGAAGGATAAGACCGCTAGGCAGAATGGGTTGGACGCAGCGTCAGCAACACGGCGAGACAAGCATATCGGGGACGATGATGACGACGAGCCTCGCGTCACACAGCCTCGTTTACGTTTTTTGTACCTTTGGTTTTCTTTTCTTTTCTTTTTTTTTTGTAAGCAATCACCAAATCGGCGAACTGGCAAACGTACGAGGTCAAGAAAGAGAGAGGATTGATGATACAGCGTGGAGAGGAAGGCCAGCTTATGACGAGGAAAAAGCCTCCGCGAGACGTCGATATAACAATTCGATTACTTCTTGCAGTGAGAAAAGTGTCACTTTGCCATGCCCAGCATCTCTCCGCGATGAATTTCGTTAGTACGATGCCTCCGAGCTGACCCAACCCCCTCCACCATGAGCTTCACTTTTCTTTCCTCCCTCGGCTTCTGCTGTTGAAAGGAAATTCACTCTATTATCAGCCTCGTCCTCTTATCAATCTCGACGAGTAATGACGCGAGGATGAGCGAAATAAAAAGACATTAACGCGGAGGAATTAGCGGCGCTTTGATAATCTCTCGTGACTGCGGTAAAAGGGTTGTGATATACGACTGAGGATAAAAGTCTTTCCAACGAAATGATCTTGACGTTTCTCTGGATATTGAGGATGGTCCAGAGGTACTGTCCCAACAAAACGGATGATACAAGAATCTCAAACACTCATTTATATAGAAGGCACCAAGCACTTTCATTTTTACATAATAACAATATCAAAGAGTAATTAATAAATTAACTTTTGAAAAATGCAGTAAAAATTCAGACCATTCGTTTTCATATAAAAATTATTAGCATTAAATTTCGTTGAATTCGAGTTGATAATTCTGATCGACGCATTTATACCTGTTTTATCGCGAAACAATATCGAACGTGTTATATAGCTTAAAATCGTAGCGAAAAGTGAAAAAAGCGTCTCTTGAATACAGATTTCCGAAGAATTCAAATATTTTAAACAAGCTCCGAATTACGACGTGAAACAGCAGCGTTAGCTTTGTCAATTCGAAGCAATAATCTCCGCAGTTTTTCGGACAAAGATCTTCTTCATATCATGGTAGAGGGTGATGGTGAACAGCCCTCAGAGTACACGACCCTGAGAAATGAAAAAATGGAGTATAATCTTCCAACGATTGAGTGTGCACCGAAATATAAGCGGGCAGGAGCGTCATGTGGCAGAGAAGGAAAGATAAGGGAAGGGAAAGTGGAAAGTTGGGAAACGCGAGAGGCAAGTTCAGCGGGACGTGGAACATAATTCGATGGGGGAAGTGCATGGAAAGAGGGAGTGAAAGGGCAAGAGAACACCGGAGCATTAATATTAGTCCCTCTCTCTCTTCCTGCTTCCTCGTTCCTTCACCCCCTTCGCTGCCTCTCTTTCTTTTCCCATAGAACCAAGTCTCTCGTAGTCCTCTCACTTGTCGTTTTGGTTGAACCTTCGAGACTCGACAGACAATTGGGTTAAGTAAGTCAAATAGCCCTGAGCGACCTGAAACGAAGCTCGTAGACTACTGGCAGTTCCTCTTCATCCCTTCTACTTACCCTTTTCCACTTTCCCGCCTTTTCTCTCTCTCTCTCTCTCCTCTTTCTCTCGAAAGTACATTAAATACATACCTTCATACTACAGTGTATACCGAGATGTTGTCGTGGTGAAAATCTTTGCGAATTCATATCGGCTTCCCAGTAGAAAACTTCGTGTGTCTATGTCTGGTTTCAAGATTGTCTCGAGCCTCGTCTCTCAGTCTGACTATATGTATGTGCGTGCTTGCCAACGTACCCTGTTCGATTTTCCCCAGTGGATCCGTAGACGCCTGAGCAAACACACTTAATATTAGCTACCTGCAGAGATTAGAGTTCCCTACTAGCTGGAAGCTTCACTGACAAGCATCGTCAAACCTTATACTCGATGCGAGTCACCCTAGAGATGATAAACGTCTTCGTCGTAATCGTGCGTACATACTGTCTCTTTCTCTCTCTCTCATCGTCCTTTTTCTCTTTCTTGCGTCCTCAGAATATCCTCATTCTCTGCACCTTATCCTCGTTAAACAGGTTCAATGTCGATTAACGAGATAAACTCTCGAGGTCCGTTATGAGTTTGCAAGAAGGAGGATGGAAAAACAGAGAATCAAGTACCAAATCAATGCCACTTCGTTTATTTTCAGGCATTCTTCAAATTATTTTTCCTTCCCATTATTGGAGAATTTGCTTTGCAAATACAAAAAAAAATCACGTCATTAAATCGATTCAGTAAAAAAAAATGTTTACAACTAAACAATTTTCAGTTGCATAAATACGATCTGTCTCTTGTCCCCTTCACAATACGATTATTCTGTCCTCCGTATCCTCGTTAATCGGGTTCGGAGTCGATGAAGGGGTAAAACTCTCGATAATTCGGCCCAAGTATTTAAGGAGGATTAAGGGTGAATTGAGGTTTGAGGGAGGCAGAGAGAATCGAGAACCGAATAAATTGTATTTACAATTCCTCATTTTCCGGCATTGTTTCAATTATTTGTGTTTCTCACTGTTGGAAAATTCGCCTCGTTAATTATTTGCCCCATATGAATATTCCCTTCTTGCAAATTAAGATGATAAAAACGATCGAATGTCAGATAAAAAACAACGTTTTGAATGTGCTGAATTGCACCGTGAATTATGATTATATGGATTCTGAATTATAAAAATACATGAATTTGCAGATGAAGCCCTTCGTGCTGGTATTCCAAATGATATTCCGTCATAGTTCTCTTCGTTTTATTTTGCATTTGTAACAAGGTCGTGAAAATTTTAAAATTCCGCTGAATTAATAATGAACTAGCGAATATTCTCTAAAAAATTTATCGTTATGTCAAAAAAAAAGTCGCGAAGACTTGAGAATTTTTTTTTAGATTTTTAAGAGTTTTTGGGAGTGTAATGAGCCCCTGATGGATCGTACGAACTCACGTAATTATCAGAATCATTGTCGTATTGATAATCGTAATGACAATTACGTCCAGTATATTCTTTTGAATTTTCGAATATTTCTTGAACGAGGCGACCTCGAAACATTCACTTGAAAGACCAACATTGAAAATATCTGATGAAAAATGACAGAAAAATGAATAAACAACAGACTATTGCACACGTCAAATGAAGTGCCCAGTCATATTCCACAGGGGAAAAATTTGTACTCGAGTGTGAAAAACATCGTGCGTTTTATTTTTGCCAGACTTTGAGGGATGTCCGACTATTCGTTGCTTTTACTACTTGCATCGAGTAAATTCGTCAACAGCAAGGTAGTGGCTTTTTCTCGTTCCGTCGCAAGGACCAGGAAACTCAAAGTTTACGTACTACAATCCCTCGTACAGCTTTCAAAATGATGAAATGATTTTTTCTCATGATTTTTTCCTCGTCGTCTCGCGTTTCGGAGACTCGTACTTTTGGCGGTTTTTCTTGATATAAATTACGCGTGGAAATATCACGGTTAAAATCAAGACGATATTGCACGAAGGAAAAAAGGTAAGTGGATTGATGCCACGCTTTGCGTTCTGCATGCAAATCCTTCATGGTTTTATGTTTTGTTGTTTTACGAAATTTTCAACATCCGGTCTGACATTTTGGTTGTCATTATATGCGAAAAAGATGATGAATGAAAAATCATGGAAATTCGTATAAACGTGGGAGGTCAAGTCGGAGGAAGTGTCAAGAATTTTTGTTTTTTTGCCATTGTATTTTTCAATCGTCAATTTTCTACTAAACGTCATTTAAATACAAATATTGTTTTCTTTGATCGTCTCCAACGTTAAATTAGATTTACCACGTAAGATTTAAAAGAGTCGCCTGGATACGACTCCATCGGGAATTCCGTTATTTCTTCGATGATTTTCGAATTTTTCCGGATGTCCTTTGTCACTGACGTATCCTTCCGTCCCCTGGGAATCCTTTGGAAATTCCTCAGAATGTTCGGGATTTCTATGAAATTAACAACGGGATACGGACGAATGAATTTTATGAATACTTGGCCATTAATTGATGACTTTGCGAACGTTCGAAAATGATATATATACAGCTCGTACAAAGCGTCCTTGCGATGAAATATTAATATTCCTTCATTTCCATGGTCCTGCAAATATTTGCCCATCCAGCTGAAAATTGGATAATTACTATTTCATTAACATCAAGACTACATGCGAAGAAAGCGAAGATCTCCGGTTATGGTCTCAAGGGCGGGAGAGGGAACGCTAAGATCAGTCTGGAGCTCGACGTTAATTGAAGGATTTGCAATTCCGTCGAGGGCACAATTCGCAAGGGTGGCTGAGAGAACGTGGGAGGATGATCCGATGATTGCTTTTGCAGCAGATTTCTGAATGATAAAACCCAATAATTAAGAAACAATTCGAAGCACTGGCTAGTCAGCGTGATGCAAAGGACTCTTATCCAGCCTTAATTGAGGCATTATTTTTCGATTAAATGGCACGGAGGTGAAGCAGAAGGATAACACTAGGGGTATACCTCCGATGGGATTCAAATTAGTGCAAGTTTCTTCCTCTCTCTCTCTCCCTCTCGCTTTGTCTTGCTCTGAACATCTGTCGCCTCGGTTGGCTGTCATTAAATTTCACTCGTCGACGTCGTGAAACGATGAGCGGACTTCGCGGATCACATTTCCGCTCGAAAAAAAATTAAATGCAGATTTATTTATTCACTCATTTCACATCATTGCGGATACTCCGTTTCTCATTTAAATTACGAAAATACTCAAAGAAAAATCAATCTGTAAAATAATACTTTTCATTGAATGAAGAACAATGCCGATCCTCCTAGAATTTTTGTTTTTGAAATACATTTTTGCATAAATTTTTCAATATATATCGCAAATTAACAATCTTTCATCATCTTCGGCGTGGATCGCTATAACAATAATTATAATTTTCCGCGAGAATGAGAAAAAAGTGTTGCAACGTTCGTGCTGAATGTCGAGGAAACAAAATACGATTTCGCAATGAAATTGCCAACGTTTAAGTCGCGATGAAAGCGTGAATAATTTTTTAAATTTTTTTACATGTTTCTGGGCTGAAGAAATTGTGCAATCGAAGAAATGTCAGAACATTCCGAAAGCCCATCGAAAGCTGATAATATCACGCGCGATAGATTATTGTCGTTGCGGGATAACCAACTTTCGTCCTTGAGAGCTCAGAGAGTCAGTTACGCTTTGACAAAATCTTTCGTGCGAGCATCCGACAGCGTCAGAGACACGAGTACGGTAGACACTGAGCAAGGACTTCGTGTCACAGGACCTATAAATATCACCAGTGAGGTGTCAGTAAAATTGCGAGAATGGAAATTCATTTGTGCTCAAATTTTTCTTTGGTTCTTCATTCATTTCTAAAACTACTCTAATTTTTGGAAAAAAATAATTGGCTGAGATATTTATTTGTAAATGATCGAAGTATCAGTGTCTCTTAATCAATATTCTTTTCTTTTTCATTTTTATTTTTCGTTAAATACAAACATTTTTCCGTTCTTACTTACTGGCTTATTTCAGAGAGGGTACACAGGAAATATTATGCATCAGTTACACAGAGACGTGTGATTTCATAGCCGCCGGTCTTACGGATGGCTCGATACGACTCGTGAAAGTCAGCACCGGTGAATACACCGCGAGCCTAAAGGACACTGAAATGCAACAGAATCCAGGTCCAACGACGGCTATAAAGCATCGACCCGTTCACAAAACTCGTCCGATAACGCAGACTCTCCTGGCTACTTGTACGACAATTTTTCCAACTCCCTCTTTTTTTTCTCTCACCTCTTGGACTTTTTTTTTCATCGAGAATCATTATCGAACGTTGGATGGACAATTGTAAATCGAAAACAATCCAATGTCTTGGCATTTTTCAAATAAAAAATAATCATGGAGAAATTATTGGAGAATGAAAAGCGAAGAGAAAAAAAATTTCGTCGATCGGAATAACGAATTTTTTCATATCGAATTACTTTTTTTCTGTATATTTCGAAATGATTTAAAAATTTCGTGAAATTTTCAGACGCTACAGGATGTGTAAAATCCTGGCATTACCCGAGTAAGCAATGCTTGTACACGATACGTGAAAAAAGACAGACACTGGGGGTGGCTTATCATCCCCAATTGCCAAAATTCGTGACGGTCGGTGACGACACGAATCTCTTTCTCTACGACGAGGAGACCAAGACGATGGAGAGAGCTTTTCACGCCAGGTTTCATGCGTCTTTTGATCCATTTAAATGACATTTACGATCGATTCGATTAATTTTATCGAACGATGAAGCGGTGACTCTTTTCAGAAACGAAGCTGATAATTATTGATTCAACGAGGAATTTTTGTTGTAAAAATTCGCGCACGATTCGAGCAAAAGTTTTTGACAAAAAAATGACGTTCGTTCAATGTCCCGTATTTTTAATAAAATACATTTAAATTCGGCAGATCGTTTGAGCAAAGATTTATGAAGAAAAATTCGAAAAAAATGCATATTCACAATCGTGTCAATGAATTTATTGCATTTTCATTTCAGTAAAATGCACTCGAAATTTTCAAAAGTTCATAGAAAAGTTCCAGACTTCACGACGCTCGGATTTTCTTTGCAGCTCGTTCTAAAATAGAGTCAATTGAAAAAATCGCGTTGACGATTTTGTCGATAAATTTATCAGATTTTCATTAACGAACGATGAAAATACAGCGACGCCCCTGACGTCATGAACGGACACAAATCGAGGGTTTTCTGCGCTTGTTTCAACCCTAAATCGGGCCACGAGTTGATAAGCGGTGGCTGGGACGACACCGTTCAGTTCTGGGACACGAGACAGCCGTACGCCGTTAGAAGAATCGCAGGGCCTCATATTTGTGGAGAAGGCTTGGACATAAGTAAAAATGGAAAAGAGGTACGACTTTTTATTTCATTTTTCTGCATTTTGACAAGACGCGTGGGCTCACCATATGGGACGTGGCCACGAATTTTCCAAAGATTCATTAGGGTCACTGGAAAATGGGATAAAAATTGTTCAGTGGAAAAAAAAAAATCATCAACGATTCAAAGACGATTCGGTGGTAAACTTTTCGAAAAAAAAAAAAATTCTGTATATTCCCGCTCGGAGCGAAAAATCTTTGGAACGAAGAAACGTTGTTTCAGCTAAAAAGAATAAAAAAAGACTCATCGATGTTGCGTAAATAAAAAAATTCGACAAAAAATGTAGAATAAACTATTTAATCGTTTCGAAGATTCTCACCTGTTCGTGGTCACTGAATAATACCCTCCAACTTTGGGATTACGGCACGGGAAAGCTCGTCGTGACCCTCGAACCCGACTCGCTGTCCAGCAAGCTTTACACCGGAAAATATATCAACAGCTTTTTCATAACCACCGGAGGTTGCGAGAGCGATTTATTTCGAATCGTCGATCTTCGTTCTCATTCCGTAAGACGATAAGTCCGATTTGTCCAACCTTCTATTTTTGAAAACGCCAAGAAGAAAAAAAAGCCTTTTTTCGTTGTCCACCCTGTTTAATATACCTGTACGAACGAATCGACTAGAACGCTGTCGAGCGAAAGTTCATATCGTCGTTTTCAGACGCTGGCTTCGATGAGACATCTTCCAGGTGGCGTTTACAGCACGGACATTGGTCCATTGCCGGTGAGACGCGGGAAGCGCGCCAAGAACACGGAAATACCGGAATTGCCAAAAATCGCATTCTGCTGCGGGAAAACAATTTACGAAGTCGAAGTCGGTTGATGCGATCCCGAATCTTCGACGATCTATCGTTTTTTTCGATCGCGCGAGATCGTCATCTCCCCGTCGAAAAAAAAAAAAAGAAAAAACAAATTGAATTCAACGAAAGGAGTAAAGTCATCTGTAGAAAACGTATTATTATTATCATTATTATTTTTCCTTCATCTTCAAGCAATAAACAGTGTACTTTTTATTTCATACAAACTATGGTACAAAATTTATACAGAAAAACGCACGATTTTCACACTTTTTTACTCCTCGCCGCGTTTGTATATATTTTTTTCTTTCTCATCATTATTATTATTATTTTGTTCATTCATCTTTAGCCACGTCATCGTTTTCTCTCGACGTTTAGCTCTCTTTTTTTTTGTTCTTCATCTCTCTCTCTCTTTCTCTCTCGTATATATGTATATATGAATATATATATACATACATATATTTCGCGCTCTCGTTTTCGAGTACCAAAAAAACGCAAGGCTGTGATCGACGAGACGAGGAAGAAACGAGACGGAGAAAGATACATTTCTTATAAAATCAAGAAAAAGAATATACAAGAGAGCAACGGAGGACAACCTCGAGCGTAAAAAAAAAAAATGAACAATGCCGGAAATTACACGACGCTACTTAAACTAATCAGTCGACGTTAAAACCGACTCCCCCCCCCCCCCCCCCCCCTATCTCCTCTGCCCCACAATTTATTCTCCTGTTCATATCTCTCTCTCTCTCTCTCTCGTATCGACAAAAGCCGAACAAACGGAACTTATTTGCTTGCTTTTTTTTTCTTCCGAGTGAACGAGCTCGGAGGAAAGCGTTTGCGAAATTTCGGCACGTTGCGCAAAAAAAAAAAAAAAGAAAAGAAAATGAAAAAAATAATAATAACAATACATCGACATTCACACATCTCCCAGTCTTGCTTAGCGGATACGATGATCACTCTAATTCGTGTCTCCCTTTTTTTTCTACCTCTCGAGGCTTTGCTCTTCTCCACTTTGTGTCACTAAACACCCCTATGAAATAAGAAAATCAACGAGTCCGGCATTGACGATTACGCAATTTGACGATACCACAAATTCCGGGCGTCTCTCACTAATGTTTGTCGAATTATAGAGGAATAGATAATTGAAAAAAAAAAAAACAAACAAAAACAAAATGGAGATGGAAGAAAAAGAAAAAAAATGTTTTCTCGCGCGATCGCTGCTCGATTTGGGGATATAGGGCGGCAGGAGAGGGGGGGAGGGGTGCCGAGCTATCGGATGATACTAAAATATATATTTATAGCTTCATAATCATTTACGCGCGTGTGTGTGTGTGTGCCGATTTTTTAAAATAACGATAATTGCGCTCGGTAAATTCGCGCAATTTCGCTGTTTGTTATCAACAATCGTTTGTTCACTGTTTCTTCCACGCCTCGTATAAAATTGGTCAATAGCACATCGATTCTCATTTTCTTGCCAAAATTTTCCTGTTTTTTTTTTCTTATCATTTTTTTTTCTTCATTCAAGGTAGTCATTATTTCTGTTTTTTTTTTTTTCCTATTCTTTTGCGCCCTCTCTCTCTCTCTCGCTTCGTAAAAACATCGCAAAACGACGACGACGACAAAAAAAGCTCTGTACAAGCGAACGATGCTGCGATTTCGTGATATGTTTTTGGAAAAATAAAGCAGATTTTTCAAACTTTGTGTATGTGTGTGTGTGTGTGTTTTTGCCTCGCGGTGATACGATATCCGCGCGGTTAAAAACGAAAATTGGTCGCGTCACGATCGGCGAATCGAATCTCTTTTGGCCATTGAGGATTTGATTTTGGGAAAAAAGAGGGAAAAAAAGGGAAAATTGTCCACGCGAGCGTAAAAATGAAGTAAACTCGAGGAATAATTCAGCTCGGCGCGATATTGCATGGCGGTAACGGCGATAAATTCGCGGGCAGCGAGCCTCGAGCGCGCGATTTATCGAAGCGACGTAATCGCGGATTTCCGGCGAATTTTTCGTCGCCGGTTCCTTTTTTTTTTTTTTTTTTTTTACTAGAAGTACAAAGAGCAGGATAATTATAAAAGGCTGTCAGCACAGGCGGTACGAAAATCGAGAGAGCATCCTCGAATTTGACGAAAATATTTCCTCGTCGTACGAGGAAAATGTTCGATCGTCGTTTTTCGATTTTTTTTTTTAATCTCGCGCTTCTCTCGTCACCATTCCGTACATGCGATACTCGCCAACGATCGCCTCCCAAGCGTACTTGCACAATTTTATCCCGAAACAAGAGGGAAAGGAAAATTCTCTCTCTCTCTCTCTCTCTTGTACTTTCTCTCTCGTTTTTTTTTTCCTCAAAAACGTGTAAAAACATCGTGATTAGAGATGAGGGTTGGGGTAACTTTCGTTTAACTCTCGTTAAACGAAAAAGGAGGGAAGATAATGGAAATTTCGATTCAACAACGAGACGCAAAGGAGTGACGTTTGTCTCGAGAGAGCGAGAAGGGGTGATTGGAAAATTTGAAAAATTCGTTGATTGCACCAAGGAGATAGGTATCGTTGGATCAAGCGTTGATCCATGCAATTAAGCGAGAGAAAAAACAAAAGAAACGACGCGAGGCTCAGACTTTACATTCACAGCCTGACTGAGCACTCGCGATCGATCGCGCACAATTTTTCTTTTCATTTTTCTCTCTTTTTCTTCGCAGCTGTTTATCGAAATGTCTCGTCGTTCGGTAAGATGCATTATTTTTCAAATCTCAACACCATCGCGGATCAAAGGCTGGGAAAAATCAACGAAATATTCATTTTTCTTCAATTTTCTCTCTCTCTCTCTCTCTCTGTTTTCTCTTTTATCTTTTTACCAGACGTTCTGAGACTACTTTTCGGTTCGTCAACTCAATTATTACTGGTCGAATCAATATTGAGCGTGGTGAAAAAATGTTTCTTTGTTTTTTTGAAAATTTGACGAATCATGCAGCATCGAGGCTCGGCAGATTCGTCCAAATTGTGTGGATTTTTCTCCTTTTTTTTTATACAAAAAATAATTCGTTATCAAAAGTCGTCCGATTTTCCGTCGACTTGTAAAATGTGCATTTTTCAGTCGCTGGATCCTCGTCGGATCCAGCTTGATGTGATATTAAGTGTCAGTCTCGAAAGATCACGCGGTCGAAATTTGTTTCGACAAAGTGAGTGTGAAATTCTCAACGTTTCGACTTTTGAGAGATCACCCGAGCCTCTCGGATTAATCAACGGGACGAAAATTCGACGAGAGAAAAGCGAGAGGGCGACCTCCCGAACTGGATTTTTTTTTTTTTTTTTTCACCGACGAATCAATTATCACGATAGCACGGAATCGCGAGTTTCCTTCTTGAAAAAAAGAACGAACATTTCGAGTGATTTTTGGGCAAGTTTATCGATTATACGTTTTCCCTCGGCAAAAATCGAGAGTGAAAATGCTCCAAAATTGCATATCGTTTTCGAAAAATTGGTCGTTGCCAGTAACAGCAAGAGCAAAAACACAAGAATTGAGACACCGTCGGTGTCTTTTTGCATCAAAAAAACATGTATCAAACGTCTTATCGTATGAGAGAAAAAAAAGGATTTTTTTTCTCTCATGTTTGGCGACCAGTTTCGTTTCACATTCTTGACGAAATAAATGTCGCACTGAGAGAGAGAGACAGAGAGGAGAGAAGAAAAAGAATGTATAAAATTTCCCTCTTGGACGTTTTTTTCAAAGCTCAGCGAAATTTATTTACACGCGCATTTCATCGAACAAATCGTACGAAACTATCGACACGAATTAATCGAAGAATGATTTTCCATTCCATTGCTCGTTTCCCCCCCCTTTTAGCCTGATAACCGACAAAAAATCGTAACACAAGCATGCAGTTCCATCAAAGTCTCGAATCATTCATAAAAAAAAAAATTTGTTTCTTCTTCCCTCAAGCGTTTATCGAACCCAAAGGAAGAAAAGGCAACGAGGAGCGAGCGTGTCTCAAAAGTCATTTTTCCTTCCATCGTTTCGCGGCCACTTCGACTAGAAAAATCTGGAAACCCTCGCGCGACTGAGACGACGTCGAGACCCGAGTTTGAAAAAAATTTTGAAAAAAAAAACTGTTTTACAATGACGCAGAGAGAGAGAGAGAGAGAAAGAGAGAGAGACGATCCAAACGACGAATCATTACACTCCGAATGAACCGAAAAAAGAAGGACGAAGCGGTGAAAAGAGCAACGTTTGCTTCTCCCCCCGATTAAAGTCTCTTGCGCTCACGGTGGTGTTTCGTTCGTTTTTTCGTTCAGGCAAAAAGCAACAGTCTCGTCGAGGGTCCCATTTCACATGGTGTTGTAAACGGGACTGCTGTGCCTCGGCCTGACCTGCAGCCTCGCCAGAGGATGCGTACGACCGTGCTGTTGGAGCTGTTGTTTCTTGCTGGCGGCTTTGGCGACGACACTAGCGACAACGACGTTCGGCGTCGGTACTACGGGCGGTCTGCCCGGCGCCTCCGGGCTGTCGGTAACGTAGATCGTGGAACCTCCGTGATTTATCACAATGGGCGCTGATCTCCTCGCGAATTCTTGAGTTGCGATTTTCGACCTCGCCGGTGGATGAGCCTCCATCCGGGAAGCAGCTGGGGGATGATAACCCGGGTCTCTCTGATAACATCGATTGAGCGTCTCGCTGTTGCGCGCGTCGTCCGTTATCTTGGAAATTTCGTATTTACCGACGAGCACGCGTACCGAGAGATCCTCGGTGTTGGTGCGCGCTTCCGTCTCGCCGCCGTCCGGGCAACAACTTTTTCCACCGGGACGCGACGCGGCGTCGCGAATCTTCGCTTCGTTATGGGCGATAACGGGCGAGGAGGGCAAACTCCTCGCGATCTTATTCGCCTCTTTCTTCGTCCACTGCATCTCCGTCTGCTGCTCGTTCGCCATTTCCGGGCTTCTCTCGTATCTGCTCGACTTTGCCTCGAATTCCTTCTTGAGATTCTTCACCATACCGGAAACGTTTCTCGAGCCATCGGAGGAAGAATTCGACGTGGAGGAGGTGGTGGAGGATGACGATGATGATGAGGAGGAGGAGGAGGACGACGACGACGAGGAAGACGACGAATTTTGTTCGGCCGGCGAGTCGTCGACGGACAAGCAGCGTTTGTCGAAATTCGCCTTGTTGGACAAGTTTTCCAACAGCATTTTGTGCTTCTTTACCGACGTGCACTGCGTCGTGTTGACGACGGATGGACTCGACGTTTCGCTCTCGGAGCGGCAAGGACGTAATATCGTCGGGGCGTCTATGACGGTCGGGATGGTCGAGGGAAGGGGCGCGCTCGTCGACAACCTCGACAATTGGCGAGCGAGGCTCGACGACGTCATGTCCGGACAATCGATCGACGTTGGACTCGTGATTTTTCGATTTCCAGGATCGTCGCTGTTGACGGCCGAGTCCCTTCTTCGGGGGGTCGGCGATGGCGTGTAATGCAACAAAACGGGATTGTAGTCCGAGGTTGTTTCGTCGTTAGCCGGGGGGATCGTCAAGGATTGCGACGTTTTGTCGTCCTCGGGAGCTTGCGTACACCGGCGTTTGAGCGTCACCGCGTTGTTCGACTCCTCGAGCTTTTGCTTCGTTCTCTTCACCGTACCCGGATGCCAGGGTATTTCCTCCCTGTCGTACGGGAAAATACCGCTCGAGCCGAGAGAATCGCTCGGCCTTCTCATGTCGTAAGAACCCCAGGAGCTGTTCCTCGACGGTAGAGTCGCCCACGAGCTGTGCACCGAATTGTTGTCGAGGACGACGGCGCTGTCGTAGCTGCTCCAGGAACTTTGTCTGCTGGGGGACTCGCGGGTCGGCTCGACGCCGCGTCTCTCCTCGCGATCGAACACGCGGTCGAGCTGCGCGCTGAAAGGATCACCCTCGCGCTTCCCGCTTCCCCCTCCACCTCCTCCGCCGCGTCTCAGCGAACTTCCGCCGAGTCCCGGTGAACTCGTCGTCGTTATTCTCGTCCGCTTCGGCGCCTCCGTCGTTTGCGGCTCGATTCTCAACGTCACCTCCTTCGTCGTCCTCGACGCTGCGTCATCCTCGATGGATTTAGCGTTCGCCAACGCTGTCCAGACTAGACAATCACTATCGTCCCTCGCTCGAGTTTCCTTCGAGGCGGCGCACGTGACCGTTGTAACGCCGGTATTGGTGACGATGCCGTTTTCCAAGAGAGCCACCACGTTATCGGCACTCGGCGATGTTTCCTCATCGTCCATCACCGGCGAGGACGGCTTGCTCGCCGCCGCCTCGAACTGATTCGTCAGATCCAACACCAATCCCCGTCGACGCTGGCCCTGCGTCTCGAGCCTGCTCACGCGATTCTTGACGCTCGGCGCGTCCGGACCCGGCAGATGTACTATTTGATTCTGCGAAACGCTGTAAGACTGGCCGTTTCCGCACGGCATCAGCACGTTGCGCGGCTCTTGCTCGCCGATCGCTCGTTTCGCCTCGCGAGACCGCAACAGTTCCTCGCGCGTTATCTCGCGCCTCGCGCTTCTGTCGATGCTCTCGAGGGACTGCGAGAGTTGGGCTGTGCGGACAGAAAAAAGCGAATTTCAATGACGGACCCGGAGGCGGTTATTTTTCGTAATTAGTTCCGAAGGAGGAGGAGGAGGAGGAGAAGGAGGAGGAGGGGCAAGACGATAATGAGACACTGCGTCGGCAACGAGAAAACGAGACACGGATTTTTTTTTGTTTTCTTCGTTTCTCGATCTTTCATCGCAACAACAAGCTTTGTGATCGAGAAATGAGAATGTTTCCGTGAGGAAATTCCTTTCGTACATTTCGCACGTGGCGTAAACGACGAAAGAAGTTAGATAATCTTCAACTTCTTACCATAATTCCGCATTGGGCAAATGAAAATAAAATCCCGATTCTTCGTGCAATTTCGGGGCGAAAGTGGGAATCGCGAGTATTTTCAACCGTCAGCTAAAGTCTCGTCGGAGGGAAACAAACAAAAAGAAAAAAGAAAACTTTTGTACCATCGTTCGTGTTTTTCTTTCGTTCGATTTGAGCCTCGTATTTTCAATGCTCGATCACGCGTGGCGGGGCATTGCTCCGGCAGCGACGAATTCGAATATTTCCGCCCCACATTTGCGCCACTATTTTCTCTTCGTATTGAATTAACCCGCGAAATTCTTCGTCCTCGGACACTTGAGTTTCTTCGAAATGCTTCCGATGTCTCGATATTCACAGTTATTTCGAAAAAAAAAAAAAAAAGATGAAAATTGAAAAATCGTTCGTCATTTCTCGCGTTAAATTTGCGAAAAATGCGAATTTCGAAAGACTTTCGAGAAACCTCAAGTGAATCGGAAAGAAAATGATAACGAGGTAATTTGGTACGAAAGAGAATCAAGTTTCGCGAATATTTTCCAAATTTTTCATCAATTTGCGAAAAACTCTGTAATATCGTCATTACTCAAAAATATCGATTTTTCGTTTTCGAGATTTTAACAGCATCGCTCGATCGTGTCATTCCGTTTCATTGTTGCGTGAACAATACCCGGCGTACGTTCTTCATTTTCTCCGTCAGCACGAGGGACTCGAGAAAGAAAAAAAGAGAAGAGAGCAGAGAGCGAAATTCAGAGACGAAAAAATTCGAGAACTAACCAGCCGGTAGAATATTTTCGATCGTCTCGAGACAAGGCGACCAACTCTTCGGTCTCTGACCAGTTTTTTTCAAATCGATGCCGGAAAGAATATCCGGCAAGCATCGATTCGTAACTTCGGCTTTGCCATCGTCGTCATCGTCGTCGTCGTCGTCATCCTCGTCGTCATCGTCATTCGTTACTCGGTCGTTTTCCTCGTTATCGATTTCCTTCATGTCGAGCCTCTCGACGGTCGGCGACTTGAGATTCGTATCGGACTTTGATCTCTGAAGTTTCTCCTTGTTCTTCATTGCATCCAGCATCCCCTGATACATCTCCAATTGCGATAAAAAGCTATTGTTCGGTTTGATACAATTCCTCTTGTCCTTGACGTGTTTCCATGCTTGAGAGAAATCCCAATTGTAGGCTTTCATCGCGTAAGCGATTACGACGGACGCCGATCGAGACACGCCCATTTTACAATGGACCAAAACCTTGGAGCCCTCCTTTTTCGCTTTAGTTATGTATTTGAAGGTGTCGTCCCAGTGCTTCAAGAGATCCGTCTTTTCGTCGTCGTAAACGCGAACGTTCAGATAGTTGAACATCCCCGGGAAAAAATTGTCAATTTCCCTCGTCACGTTGAGAATATGGCGTACCCTGTGTCGTGGGAACGAAAGGAAAGACGATTGGTCAACGAGCGAATTCTTCATTCAATTTTCTTTATTTTTCTCAAGTAAAACTATCGAAAAATAATTGAAAGATAATTTCATGAAAGGGGAAATCTGCGCGAGAATAATTCATATTTTTCAATGTTTTTTTTCTACCAAAAATCCGAAATGAAAAAAGAATCGTAGCGTCGGATTTCGAACGAAAAAATATTCAATTATTCCGCTCGGAAATGATCAAATCCCGTTCGTCATTTGTGCGCTTGGCTCTACGCTATTTTACGAGACTCGCGAAATTTTTGCGAGATTTTAATTTTCAATTTCGGGGGGAAACTTTCGCGAGAATCGTTGCCATTTTTATCGAACAATTTCGTAAAGTAATTCAACCCTCGAGATTCGGAAAGAATGGTGCAAATTTGAGGGAAAAATAATAATAATAAAAAAAAAGCTTTCGTTTTACCCATTTTTCTGCAATTCCTCGAGATTGCTGGCGTTCCATTCGCTGCCGAGATAAACGTGATCGAATATCTCCGTTGGTGCATCCATTTGTCCAAGTATAACCAGCATTTCCTGATCGATGAACGGCTTAAACTCACCCAGGTCCATATCGAGATCTTCCTCGAGACGACCCCGTATGTATTTCGACGTGACCTCGTCGAGGTCAACGGACATCATTATCTCTTTGAGGGTGGCGCGAATGACGCGTTCGGTTTCCTCGCGTTCGCGGGGTCTGCCGGGAGAACATGAAAAAACATTGCTCAAGAAATTCCGTAGTTTTTTTTGCATCGTTCGCTTTTTTTTCCCTTCATTTTTCCATTGATTTTATTTTGCTCCCAAATCGATATTATCAATCGATCGACGACACTGCTCATCGATTTCCGTCTATTAAAAAATTTGATCGTTGGGCGATTCGATTCGAATCGATTCGATCTTTTTTTCACAATAAAATTATGCGATAAAATAATTTCATGAAAAGTTCGTCAATAGGAATTTGCCAATTTTTCAAAAGTTTTCCAAATACTTTCGACGATCTACCCCAAAGTGATGTACAAAATTGTCTCATGAATAACGAGAATGATCGATGACCCTCTGAATTAATCGTGACAAACGTGCGAGGCGAGTTGATCGGGAGAACGAATTTTTCATTCTCCAGGCATAATTAACGTGAAATATTCCAAGGCCGGCTTAAAAAAAAACATACATCCGAAAAACGTTTCTCGCGTTTGACGTCGGAAAAAATAAATCACGTATTCAGTCTCGACCGTGGACACGAATAATACCCATGAATATCGTTGAGAAAAAAAATCTCATAAATAACAATTGGAGAATAAAACGTTACTCGGATGTTTTCCGTTGCCCGAGATAATTCGGATTAAATCGTCTCGTGAGTCAAGCCGTCGGCATTTTTACGTGTCCGAGGCGAGATAAATGATGGAAAAAGGAGCAAGAGGAAAAATGAAATGAAATTTAAAAAATGGCAAAACAAAATTCTCCCATTATTTTGATTCGTTTAAAGCGGCGTGTGGCTCACTTGTTTCGAACGCTGTCTGGCGATGGTGGCCTTCGAGATTCGAGATTGTCCATTGCGTTCCACTCGTTGAGGCACGAGCGGTCACTCTCGATACGTTGTTCATAGTAACTGACCCAGTCGTGCGACAAACCACCGAGAAAATAATTTTGTTCTCTCGCCTTGCTCGACACTTTGTGCAACGTTTGCAGGGCGGACCTGAAAAAATATTCATTCATTCAAACCTTGTTTCGTCTTTTTTGGATTTTCTCGTTAAACAAAAAAAACTGAAGCTTCTCCAAATCGAAACAGCACACGAATTTCCCGTACTTTCGTGATGCGTTTCGAGGCAAATCGAGTAACTCGAAGGGATGAAATTATTTGTTACGAATAATTTCCGAATTTTTCAGGAGTTGGATAAAAAAATAATTCATCGTAAAAGAAAGTACACATATTACGTATATCGTGAGATGAAATTTGTTTATAACCTTTTGGAGTACATTTAAACACAAATTTAGACAACATCGTATTTTTGAATAACGAATAATACTTTCCGAATTTTTCAGGAGTTGGATAAAAAAAAATCACCGTAAAAAAAAGTACACATCTTATGTATATCGTGAGGTGAAATTTGTTTACAACCTTTTGGAGTAAAAATTTAAACACAAATTTAGAAAACATCGTATTTTCGCGCGAAACAGGTTCACTCATTTTTTTCCGAATACACGTGAATTCGTTTGCGCAAATTATTCGTCGTTGCTCGGAAGAACTTTCTGAAACGAAATTGGAAAAATGAACCAATTCATTTCGAACGAAAATGGTTCGAGTTTTTAAAACTTTTTCTCAATTCTCAGGCGACTGAAATTCGTATTCTATTTCCATTGAAAAGAAAGATATGTGCGCAATAAAAAAAAGTCACGTGCCGATGAGACAACTACAGTTATTTATTGATACGATAAAAATTGTCTCAAAATGAATAATTCGAGGAGGAAATTCCGCCGCGATGATGTTGAAAAGTATTTTCAACGCGTTGAACGAGACAATCTTTTCCTCTCAAAAATTACCTTCGAGATTACCAAAAAGCTTTGCATCTCATTGACCATTTTTCTCCTTCCTCTCCTGTTGCTCCAGGAGAGAGAGAGACGGAGAGAGGGAGAGAGAAAAAAAATACGAAAATGGATAAGACCCGAGGTCGTTCAACCGTCGGTGCATCGTAAACAACGTCCTGACACACTTCAGATGTTGCATATTAAATGGTAAAATTTCAATTGTCATCTACCGAAGGAGAAGGAAGAGGCGAAGGGCGTCATCGTAACTCGGTAAAGTGCAAAGTGTCGTCGTCAATTTGCTGCAGCGAAACTGGTATGCGAGGTCACACACGATCGCGAAACGAGAGAGAATCAGAGCCACTTGTAAATCGCGAAGAGTTGAAATGATTTTTTACATGATTGCCGCGGTGTATCGCTGAATCTCGACCAAATGAGAGACATCGATCGCCTCGATATCGCTACCAAAAAACACCGTGCGACGATTGTTTTTCCAATTTTCTTTTCATTTTTATTTTTTGTAAAATATACACTTTATCTCATTGCGGAATATCCCTTGTCGAAGTGAATAAACAAATACAACTCCGAACATACGTGATACCGTAAATAAAATGGTGAACATCAAAGTACCATTTAAGGTAGTTGTCTCACCGAAATTTTTTTTTAATGAAATTTATAAAGTTCAAAGAAAACAGATTAAATGCGGAATCAAACGTATTTTCCGACAGTTTTGCGACTTTCCTCGAGATTTTATCTCGTCAGTTCTGAATGATAAGGCAGAGCGCTTTCGATTAGTTTTGAAAGTTTAATACGACATGTGTATGCATAATAATAATCGTGAATTGGACGTTTATGCAGCCCGTCTCAAAACTGAATGCTGGATGGTTCGATCGTACTTTGGGGGTCGAATTTCATCGTGAATCCAGCTTTGAAGTATCGACATCGTGTTTTCGGACACCCTGTATAATATACGTACAATGGAAATTACATACACGAGTGTTCGTGCGACGAGAAAATCTCCTCGACGTTCATCTCCCTTCCCTTTGTCTCATGTGTCCATTCTGTTTCGACCTACTGGCACAACTATGGTGTACCTTTGTAATTTTATCGTCTCAGCGAGTTTGTACCGTCTTTAGCCGTGTTCTGCTCGTCTTTCGACGTGTATAATATGACACGCGACCCCACGCGTTCTGTGTCCCACTATTTAACATCGAGAAGTCACTACCGCAGAAGTCACTATTATAAACGCTCGCTACTTTCACCTGACCCTCCTCCCCCCTCCTTTGCCCCTCATTCGCGGATAAGAGCGAGACATTTGAATGCCCGCGGTGATTCACCATCGGTGATCTTGGCATTTGCATGAAAGCCGATTGACAGAGATAAAAAGGAGATGATTGCAGGGGCGACTCGCATCCCGAAAGAAAATCGCGATATTTGCGATTTTCAATGGCGGACCTTTCGGTAAAAAAAATAAAAAGACTCTCGAAATGAAAAGTGGCGGTATGGAGTGACGAAATATCGGGGCTTTCCGATCGATAATTGCGACAACTGAATATGAGCGTGAAAAAAAATATTCACTGCGAAATTCTAGATCCAAAAGATCGTTGATGAAATTTCTTTTTGACGAACGAGACACCACGCTGTTGAAGTGGAAAAAATGTTCAGTCTCGAAACGTCGAAGGCTAGACGCGAGAAACATTTTCCATCTCCACGGATCGTTTTCGAAAAAAAATGTGTATATTGCGTCGTTCGGCACGAAGCGAGGCGAAACTTTTGTCGAAAAAACGTCAAGAACAAACGCCAGCCATGAAAAGATCAAAGAGAAGAAGATGACATAGTCGTCGTACGGAAAAGTGGGGATGAAGAAGGAGGAATAGTTTTCAACTCTATTCGACATAAAATGTTGTCACCATATGTTGCGATCGAGTGAAAAAATCAAAGAGCTCGAGGCTCGAAGAAGAAAGGAGCGAGCTTATCAGTTTTTTTTCTTTGCGAAAAAAACTTTACCCCTGCGCCGCAATTATTTTTCATACATTATACCGGGTGTCGCAAAACCGGATGCTGATGATTTAACGCTATATTGGGGATGAGAATCCAAGCCGAAAAGTCCTTGAGCACTTTTCGATCCGACGAATCCCCGTTGAGTTATTAATTAATACAGTCGGACCAATGGGACGCGTGCGCTCGCGCGGCGCCTGCCGGGAGAGGACGAACGCGCGCGCCCGATTGGCTCAAACTTTGACAATCGATAACTCATCGGGTTTTGATCGTGCAAAAAAGTACCAAAATACTTTTCGACTCGAAATTTCATCCTGAATCTTGCTTCAAATGATTAACATTGAGTTTTGGGACAGCCTGTACATTGCCACGTGGACAAGAGAAACGACATTTTTTTCTTCTTATTCTTCCGCTTCTGCTTCCCTTTGACGACTTACCGAACAACGCGAAACGTTCCAAGCAGCAACAGGTGCAGATCTCTCGCTCTTTTGTGAAACTTTGCCAGTTTCCATACTATCATCGCTGTTATTGCGAATGTGACGAGAATCTCGTGAATCTCTTCTCGAGTCAACATCACCGACGAGAGTCAAAGTTTTGTCTCGAATCTTTGCGAGAGCAATCTTTCTTCTCTCTCACTCTCTCACTCTCTCTTTTTCCGTCTCACTCGCGAGTTTTCAATGCCCTTACTCTCTCGTCGTTTGAGAGTTTATTCTCGTCCTCTCGAGGTCTCGGCGACCTCGCGAGATTCACGCAGCATCCCGCCTCGTGCTCTTCTATATTTTTCTGTTTTTCAATTTTTTTTCCTCGTCAAGAGCTTTTTCCACACGTTGATTTCCGGTCGATTGCGACTATAATATCTCACGAACGCCGGGTACAATCGCGTTTCTCGATGACATCGATCTTTAATTTTAGCATCGATAAAGTACGATCAATGAATCTTCGCCCAACGATCAAATCCGTGTATTATGAAGCAAAAACGCAAAAGTTCCGAAAGAAGAAGACAAAAAGATCTCCGGTCACCGCACCACGCTCGTCTCGTCGTTTTTCGTACAATACGTTCCAACGGACCGGACTATTTGACGATACGAGGAAGATGAGATGGAAACTACGAGATTTTTCGTTTAAAATCGCGATTGGATATTTAGGGTGCAAACTTTGCTCGACGAGGACGCCTCGCTGACTGGCGAGTCACGACGAGTCGAGACTTTTTTTTCTTCTCTGTCTCTCTCTCTCTCTCTCTGCGGAGGCGCGTAGAAAATGAAAGAGATAGTAAGAGAAAAAGAGAAGGATATGAATATACATATATTTATATTGGAATCGTATTTACAGAACATGAGACAGAATCGAGCGTAGGTTTGTGTATCAAAGTGGTGTGGAGTCTGCATGCTCTGCCGGATAAAACTTCAAGACCATTTAAACGGTTATGACGTGTTAATCGAAATGTAAATAATTGTCTTTTTATTTGGAGCAAAATTCGGATTCCAAAAAATCAATAACATGGAAGTCGCACATCGGTGATTTTCGACTTGTTGACGTTTTAATTTTATTCTTTTTTCGTTTCAATTCAAAATTCGTCTTTCGACCAAAAATTCATAAATGTAAAAGCAAAAACTGCTACAATCCGGAGACTCGATCAGCAATTCTCAAATTGCTGTGACGAACGGATACCGAAACGAAAAATTGCACGACCGGAAGTCTCGGATTCGCGAGAAGAAAAAATGAAAATCTTAAGATTAAATGCTTAAGATTTGTCACAAATTATTTCAAACTGTAAAACCCGAAAATGTGTCATTTCGGTAAAAAAAAGTCGGTCGTTTAAATTGAGCCGATGAAAACAAATATTAGCAAAGTAAAAATTCACTTTCTGCTAGATTTTTTTTTTGACAAATTTGGAAAGTCCATTTATGCCTTGTTCTCCAAATTACATCAAAATGATAATGTACCACGAGTATGAAATTCCATGCATAATATAATAATATACGTATTATTGGTTAATATAATAATAATAATAAAAATAATAAAATTTAAAAACAATCGAAACTCCACACCAATTCGATCCAAGCCTACGCCCGATTCTGTCTCGTATTCTGTAAATACGATTCCATTATACGGATATATATATACATATAGCGTTCATACGTATATATATACATATATATATATATATATTTAAGATGACCACGAGCAGACTTGAGTGACGAATGCTAAGAGGCCATATATAGTATTGGCGAACCGGTGTCTCGTGTTGGATATCACAATGTGGGTGAAGGTGGGCTTTTGAACCACCTGTGCTTACCGAAAGGATGCGAGGACGCTTCTCTCCGACTTGTACAAACGTTGCTCCGCTTTTCCCAACCCCTCTCTCCTCATTAACAATGATTTCATTCAATTTTTGATGACCGACGTCGAAAAGAAAAGGTTCTGGAATTTTTCCACGTTTTTTCTTTTTTTGGTTTTCCATCATCGAATTATTTTTTTCCCTTCGATCAGTTAATTCGATAATCTTTGATAAACGAAAATTCTCGTCACCTTATTTACGTTTGCCTTCAACTCCAATTTTGTTCAACGTCAATTTTTCCCGTGAGAATTCGAATGAAAATGGAAAAACGTGCGACCGTCTCACGGGAATTTTTTTCCATCAACAGCAAACGACGGTCGAATGATGAATTTGAATATTTTCCAATGTTCGTTAGGTACATTCTTCAAGATTGAAGATGATAAATTTCCAAATATTTCTCATCATCGCTTCGATCCCAATGAAATTATCCTCCGAACGACGATTTTTGAACGCGACTGCCGAAAATCTTTGCAAAAACAATTCGATTCCGCGGAATCGTTGATGAAACCGCTGAAAAAGGAAGTCAAAAGAGAAAAAAAAAACATCTCCAACGTTCTCAGTATCGACCAGTGACATTGAATTTTCCTCCGAATTTTCCGACTGAAAACGTTTCTCGAATTATATTCCGAACGAACTTAAACGAGAAAAAAAAAAGGAAACTAAACGTCTTTTTTTTCCATCAACGATTTCGAAACTTACGAGGGGCGGGATTTGTTGAAACGATGCCAACACATCGATCGTTTCGACGGGAGGAAAGAATTGCGGAAGGGGAGAGTACGCAAGAGGAAGCTGCGAGAAATGTACAGCCGCGAACGACGCGATTCGTTTTAACGGTTTAAGGAATCGTAAAAATTTTCCGCGTGTCTTCAAACGTCTCGCGCGGCTGTACACCGAGACACACGAGGAACACGAAAATTTATGTTTCTCGTCAACGAGAAACTGTGCCGTTAGCCCGAGAGGCGGAGGGAGGGGGGACGACGAGGAAAGGAGGGAGAGAAGATCGCTGTGGTACATTTAACGCCACAGCATCCGCGAGGATGCTGATGATTCTCTCAAATCGAGAGAGAATCATAAGACCCGCAGCATAGGGCTTCGGGCGTCTTGTTCATTTGAGTCTGACCCGGATCGTCATATAATACATCGTATACGTCATAATTTACGAATTATTATACTTGTTCGATATTTCAATCGATCCTCGATCTGAACACGTTTGCAAACACCTTTTTTCGATCTTCCGAACCTCAAAAACGAATTGTACATTTTGATTATCAAAATTATGAGCGCGCGTCATATTTGTTCAGATTATCTAGAATTTGAAGCGTCAAATGTACTTTGATGTACCAGCGTGGAAAGAGCGTAGAAAAAAAAGCAGTAATTCGTCGTTTATTTTGAACGATTGGAATTACACGATGTATGTTTCATTCCAGTATGAAGAATAGATCGACGAACGGTCTGATTTTTTATTCTTTTTTTTTTCTCTCTTTTCGTGAGACGTGCGTTAGATGTCTCCGAGATGGATGCGAATGTTGCTAATAAAAGTTGTGCACCGGTGAACGGAGAGAACTCGTCGGGTAAGAATCGTCGACTCGCTGACCCACTGGCCGCCGTTCGGGCTTGAACTAAATCGTTTCTCTTTCCTTGTTTTCTCTCTCTCTCTCTCTCTCTCCATCTCTTTCACGTCTCTTCTTCCTTCCTTTGCACTAACTTTCTTCCCTCGTCTCTCGCAACTTCTTTTTCCGATCATTTTACGTCTGCTCCAGATACCTCTGGTGGCCCAAATGTTAAGGGCCGTTCTTGGATAATATCCCCCCCCCCCTCCCTCTCCATCGCCCCTTTTTTCATTCCTTCTCTGTTCTCACACGAGAGCGCGAGCTTGATTTCGTTACAAACCCATTATTATTATCGCATTTTATCATCACTCGATAGCTCGTTTTATTATCTTTTAATGCCCGACCGAGATAAGCCTCGAACAACTTTGATTAACAATCAATTATCGGATCAATTTCATTAGCGAATTTGATCGAACTTCGAGCCACGAAAATCTGAATAACGCGATCACGCGATATAGCCGTAAATTCGCCGATTTTCATACATTTTTTTCTTAAATATACCAAAAATTGGGGAAAAAAAACGACAGTGTTTTTATACAATTTTGAAAAAAGTTTTTTTTTTTTTCTTTGATTTTCATTTGCGAATCGAATAAAGTACAGACGTTTTTATTCAACGTCGATTTAGGTCGATGAAAAAAAAAATGCCATCGCGAAAGAAAAAAAATCAATCAAACAATCGATTTCTTCCTGCAAATGGCGCGGAAATAAATTCATACGCAAAGAAAAAGACACGTTTTTTTCGGCGTTGTATCTCGCTGCGAGGAGAACGATGAATTTTGGCAAATTTTACGTTGACCTCCGATAGAAACGGAGAACCCCAAATGAAAAAAAATCTACTTCGGTGTGAAAGGAGGTCAGAATGTGCACAAAGACGATCTCGTGGGATCGAGCGAAGAGAGCCAACGTTTTGGTTCACCGGATTTAGGTTGAGGAAAAAAAATGGCGTTGAGAATGAATCGTAACATCGAACGTCCGATGCAGCAATTGATTCGTGCAGAAATAAAAAAACGAACATCGTAAAAAATCGACCGAAAATGGAGAAAAATTAACAAAATCAAAAATGACATCGACGAATTCTCGCGGATATCGACCGCCGGTGGGGGAAAAAAAAACAAAAAAACCAAAGAAAGAAGCCAAAAAACGTGTCGAAAATAGCGAACTACGCCGAGCGTGTGAAATAAAAATGACCAAAAGTTGGATCGAATGAGTCTCGCGATTGATTCTCACGCGTTTTGACCTCCGGTCGAAAAATGAGAAAAAAAAACATGGAAAAACCAAAAAAAGATTTGAAAAATCGAAAACGTGTCGAAAATAATGGAGTACATCGAGCGTGTACGTCCGTGGCGTTATCGCGGGCCATAAATGGCGCGGGCGTTGGTCCGAAGATCGAGAGAGCCCCACCCCTGCGCGCCAGCATCGCGAGAAGAAACGTCGCGCGTAACACACCACCACCACCACCACCACGTTCTTCCGAATGGTCCGAGTGGTTTGCTCGGCGATGGCGGTGGTAATCAAAGCTCGTAGGGAAGCTTTTCTCGGGCGAGGACTAACCTACGCGGCACACGCCCGAAAGCTTCTCCAAAAATAGTCGGGCGTCGTGAAAATTTCCGTTTATAACACGAACGCGACTCTCGCGCGAGTTCCTCTCGGGCGCTCCGTCGTCGCTCGCTTTTTACCAGCGGCAGCAGCAGCCTCGACGAAGAGCTCATCCCCGCCCGGCTCTCGCGGGAACAACGTCTTTTCTCGCCTCGTCTTCGACTCGGGCTCGTTCCAATTGACGAGGAATCGCGTCACACGCGTCTACACGAGTATCCAAGGTCAAAATTTTGGGTTTTTTTCGAAATTTTGAAAATTCGATACGGTACAAAAAAACTCGGTTTCGACTTTTTTTTTTTTTTTTTTTTTTTTTCGTTTCAGGAAAATCGAAGATCGAACGTATGGGATTTTGAAAATTTTGACAATACGAGAAAAGGAGAAGAACGAAAAAACTCGAAGTCCACTGCGTTTAGGGGCAATTCTTGTTGTTATCGTTTTTAATCAAAATCCAAGGTCAAAGGTGGCGGATTTTGCGACCTTTTTCAAATTCGAGGACAAAAGAACATTTCCGGTTCCACAATGTTCGCCACCCTGGTGATTGTTATTATTATTGGAAAAAAAATTACCGTAGCCCAAGACCAAAAGTATCGAAGTTTGGAAGTTTTTCAAAATTAAAAAATGATCATTTCGCGCAATTTACGACAATCGAGAGTCTCGAATTTTTGGAATTTTATTTCAATCGGGAGAAAAAAAAATGGCGAGCTTTTTTTTAACGCGAATAATTTCCGACAATTAAGAATCAACGTCAATCTTGACTGAACGAAAGTTCAAGAATTTTTCGATTCTCAAATGAGAAAAAATGAAATGCCGCAGTTATGCCAGCAACCGTGACAATTTTCCGCGCAATTCACGGCGAGAGTTTCAATGTTGGTTAAATCAAACCCGCATGTTTAAACGACCCGTTACAAACTCCGTCGTACGGAGGAAAAAAAAAAAAAAGTTCCAGCCGGGTGGAGGAAGCTCGATGAACGAAAGATTCAGGTGAGATAGATGACGGAAGCGGAAGCGATTGTCGTCGAATAGCAAAAAAAAAAATCATCAAGGATACGTAATAATTCACGCGTCAGTTTGAGCCTCAAGGAGTCGCTCGTCGTTGAGACTCTGTTGGGTTCAATTGCGTATTCGATACGCCTATAAACATATATAATACTTAATAAGAGGGAAGAAAACATCAGAGTGTGTTTGAGTGCGTGGGTCGTGACGGTTTTCACCTCGAACGAGAAGAATCGAAAGCGGAAGTACGTCACATCTATCGAGGTAGGATTTAAAGAGTGGATAATCGCTTCTCTCTCTCTCTCTCTCTCTCTCTCTCTCCATCTTGGTACTCTTTTAATCGAGGCCTGGCCAATTAATCGAGACTCTTATCCACCCACGTTATTTTCTCCTCATCGCTTCCAGACGATCAAAAATTTCGTCGATTCTCTCGTCTTCCGTTGAGGTAACACGGACAAAGTATCTCGCAACTCGCAACAAAATTTAAGATCTTCTCGTTCGCCAAAACGCAAAGTGCAAAAATTGCCACCCAAATTTCGATGTTACTTCGGATGATTTATAATTTCGTTGTATTCGTCGTGCCACGATATTTCTTCGTTAATTTATAGCTGAAACGATCAACTCGATGGCTTGATTGTAGAACGGTGTTCAACGTAGTTTGATCGTTTCGTTCAAATCGAAAAATTGTTTTTCAGTTTTTCTCACATACAAAATGGTTTGCGGGCTCGAGTTAAATAAGAAAAGTTGTTGCAAATCGACTAAAGAACAGCGTACTCCAAATTCAAGGTCATCCAAGGTTATATGTGCTTGCTGTATAATTACAAAAATTGCGAAAATTTGTTTCTCAAGATTTTTTTGAAAAACTGAAGAAAGCTTCTTTGATGTTGCATAAAAATGTATGAAAAGTTTTAGAAGGCTTCAGCGCGTAGAAGCCACGATATTTATCGATGAAAATGCAACTTTTAACGCGCGCTCTTACGAGAGATTACCGAAAATTGTGATTTTCACCAATAAATATCTCAACTTCCACGCGGTAAAACCTCCCGAAATTTATTACATACGTCCATATGAGATCAAAGAATATTTATCCAAATTTTCAATAAAATCTTAAGAAAAACGAAAAAACGATAAAACGATACAACGATAGAACTACCTTAAAGATTATCACCGGAAAAGCAACGACAGATCCAAAATTCGGTAAGGTACATTGAGCGAGAATTCATTGACGATCTCAAATTGAAAATAATTTGTAAATATCAAATCCATCGTTTCGTTTCTTTTCGATAATGATAACGATAAATTGAAAAAAAAAAAAACGAGAAGAAAACTTTCGAAGTAAACTTTTAGCCCCGAATGTACGCCCGAAGATTTCTCAAGTTACGGGGCTTCGAATTGGACAGGAAATTTGTTAATTATCTCGTCGTTGTGTACTCACCACATTGCCTGAACCGAGACCGGCTTGAAGATGTGTTGCCGTCCGCACACGCTCACGCTAAAGCCCCTTTAAGAGAGAAAAACGAAACCGGAAGTTAGTACTCGTGCTTGAAAAACCAAAAAAACAAAAAAAAATCGTCAACATCAAAATTTTGTTTAAATCGTCGCGAAATAATGATGTAATCGCACACGTCGGATCTTCGTATTTCACATCGCGTATCGTTTTTCGAAACGCTTCGTCGAACTTGACGTTGTCTTTTGTTTTTTTTTTCGTAATTACTGAAAATTCATTTCGAACAATGGCCTTCTCATTGCAGGGAAATCAGCTTCGTCTCTTTTTTGTTTCGGAAAAAAAATGACGGGGTCTCGTTTCACGCAAGAATTTGTGAAAATATGCGACGAGAGGACAGAGAAAAAGTGTGTTGGCGAGTGATAAATAAATAGGTATAGATTTAACGTTAAAGTAATTGCGCAAGAGCGAGGTAATTTTGGCCGGAATGGGATAATTAAAATTTTGCGAACAGGAGCGCAGACAGAGCGCACCGAAGGATAAACTGTTTTCTTTTTTTGTCAATATTTCACGGCTTGGCAATTATTTTTAAGCAACTTTTTCCTCGAAATTGCGACGATCGCGCAAAAAGATGGTAAAAATGTTGAGAGGTCCAACGATGGAAACTTCAGGATGATAATTTTTTTTTTCGCTCGAGGACCCGTGAAATTACAATGACGACTCACGATTCGATGGATGAATAGTTTGAAATTTATCGTCCGAAAGATGTACAAATCATACGCGTTATATTTGTGCCATAAGCTCTTCTCCCATAAGGATTAAAATAATTGCGGAAGAGTGAGATAATTTCAATCGGGATCGCGATAATTAAAATTTTGTCGAAAGAAGTATCCGCGTTACATAATTAAATCCGAGGATGGCAGAAGAGCCTCGAGAATTTTTCTCACGGTGTACGTACTCGTCTTGCGCCCTCTTTCTTTCGAGATAATTAATTAAATGTATTCTTTGCACAATCGGGAGTTTCGTGCGAAGAAACTTTGATGATCTCGATTTTTCAAGGTGTTTCAAACGCCACAGAGAAAGAGAGAGAGAGAGAGAAAGCTAAAGACACAGATTAATTTAAAATGATTTATGATATGATTTATAAATATCAATAATTATAATAAGAAACAGGGAGAGAGAAGAAAAAAACGAGCGAAGACACAAAAATCTATCCGCGAAAAATGCTGAATAAATCATTATTCAGAGTTTCCACCGTGTCGAATATCTCGCTTTTTGATAAAATTGCAAAATTTAAATTCCAGTGATATAACGAAAAAGCTCGTGTACAAACGAATTTATGAATCACAACTTGACCTCCCTTTGTATCACTCGAATTTGACTATTTTACTGAAAAAAATCACCGCGGAGGAATAATAAATGGTGCACAATTAATCAAATGACGCGTAATAACGTTTCTGAATCTTGATTCAACTTTTTCCGGTCTCCGCGAGAAATGCTGAATAAATCATTATTCAGAGTTTCCACCGTGTCGAATATCTCGCTTTTTGATAAAATTGCAAAATTTAAATTCCAGTGATATAATAACGAAAAAGCTCGTGTACAAACTAATTTATGAATCACAACTCGACCTCCCTTTGTATCACTCGAATTTGACTATGTTACTGAAAAAAATCACCGCGGAGGAATAATAAATGGTGCACAATTAATCAAATGACGCGTAATAACGTTTCTGAACCTTGATTCAACTTTTTCCGGTCTCTCTCTCTCTATTTATAACCCTTTCTACTCACGAATGACTATACGCAAAAATCAATCGACATATTAATATGAAAACAATATTCTAATGTTTATTGCATCATTTTACAGTAGATGGATTCAAGTAAACACGCGCACGACTGTGCGAAACGATTAACGATGATGAAACGAATGACGATCAATTTACATCATCATTGTTAAAACTACAAAGTTCATTTGCCACGCGGTGCACGAGAAGAAAAAGGAGAGATGAGATCTTCTCGCAGCATCCCGTGGCACCGGAGTGGCCTTTGAAAAGCGCTCCATCTAAACAACAGCTGCGGCTCGATATCTCCACTGACATATTCCTTCTAGAAACTCGCCTCCTCACAGTGAAAGCATAAAAAAGAAAAACCCGCAACGCAAATCGAGAAAAAAACACCGCGAACGATAAAAATTCAAAAACAAAAATTTCCGTTCTTCTTCCGCAGCGATTTGCGACAAACACCGTACTCGCCTCATCGAAGTGTCATCGTTGTACATAACCGCGCGATGATTCTTGATCGCCGGATTTTTCAATGGAAAATCACGCGGAAGCTGCGCTCGCGAGTTTTCCTATTAGTCTGGTACACGTAATTCGATCTCGACCGATGATAATAAATCGTGACAGAGAGTGCCGTCGCGTAACCGGCGTATAATTTCTTCCTCTCCTTCTGTTTTTTTTTCTAATCGTCATCTTACATGGTTCCGCAAAATAAATAAACGAATTCGTCACGGACCATTCTTCCGGGACAGAGGGAACGAGGAGGGGATTGAGGGAATGAGAAGGGAGAAAAGGAACGAGAGGCGGCTAACGCGGAATCGCAAAACTGTTTACTCAACCCGTTTGATCGAATCTCGCGTTACGAGGCGGCATCCGTTGCATCCGTATAACACAGCAACGCGGCACCGTCTCGACGCTAATTACCGAACCGAACGCTCGCCCTGAGTGCGTTACATAAATTGCGGTATGGGCAAACCATCGCACCCAGCCGTATATTCGCCTTATCATGCTGTGTAACTCCATCACATGTGTTTCTTTACGGTACATCATGTGTATTTATATAAATATATATATATATACAGGGTGACCCAAAATTGCAAGTGAACGACGTTTCATTTTCGGATTGGAGATGAAATTCCAAGACGAAAAGTCCTTTGGTATTTTTTCATCCGCCCAAAGCCAGCAGAGTTATCGATTGTCAAAGTTTCAGCCAATCGGAGGAGCGCGCCCCCCACTCTCGCGCTCGAATGTATTCGTTGATAACTCAACGAGTTTTCGTCGGATCGAAAAGTGTCCCGATACTTTTCGACTCGGAATTTCATCCCGGATGTGCCTGTAGAAACATCGACCGCCACTTCTGGGACACCCGGTATATACCGGGTGTCGCAAAACTCGATGTCGATCATTTGGAGGATTTTTTAAGATTTTTTCGTGCGACAAAATCCTGACGTGTTGTCGAGTGTCAAATTGTGTGCAAGGGGGGGGGGGGGCACTCCCCACTCTCGCGCCTCGCGCGGATTTCCGCGCCAATCGATAACTCGGCGGGGAGCCATCGGATCAAATCCAGATCAAGAGATTTCATTCCCTATCCAGATCGAGAGATCGAAATGACTGATATTCAATTCTGGGAGGCCCTCTGTGTACATGTATTTGTTTTCCACGAGTATTCTTCCGAAAAGCAAAAAAAAAAAAAGAAACGCACAAATTAACGATTCAAATGACTTTTCTTTGATTTTTTTGCCGATTCAACACGGAATACCCCGTATATTGCGTTCAAATATAAACGACAGGTTTAACATACAAATATCAAGAAATTAATGTACATACAAGGGGAAATTAAAGTTGAAAAACAAATTCATCCATATTGTATAATACATCGATATTTTTTCGCATATACTCATCAGCGAGTTTACAGTAGCAAGAAATTCGAAAAAAAAGGAAAGGTATTTCCATGAGAGTAGGACGAACGAAAAAATGACGAATGGAGAGGTGGCGATAATTTTTTTGCCATTTACGTGGAACACCCCATATATATAGATTTTTTTTTCTTTTTTATATAAATTATGGGTTGGATATTCCTATAGTACATAAATATCATGAAATCAATGTAAATATAGAAGGAAGGGTAATTAATGTGTTTTGAAAAAACTCGTCCATGCATATTATATTTTTTCGAGGCATCATCTATATTTATTTATATACGCGTTTATAGGAGGCGTTGGCATACCTCGTAGAGCGTATATACGTGTGCATATACATATGCACTAATGCTAAGCAGCAATAGGTATACTATAATACACGCGAGAGGCATTGAGCTGCGAAACCCGCCGGTCCGCTGGAATCGCCGGACCCAAGAGTGACGAGACTCTCTCCTTCTCTCTCTCTCGCTCTTTCCCTCTCCCTCCCTTGGCTAGCTCGAACCGAAGAACGGAAGAAAGAGAGACTGAGCAACATCAAACGGGGTTCGTTGACATCGAGAGGAACGCGAACTCTCTGCCACTTGCTGCTCATCTCTTTTTCTTCTTCCTTTTCTTCATCCACTTATTTTTTTTCGTTCTCTCAACTTTCTTATTTCCCCCCAGGAGCCTTTTGCTCTCTTTCTCAAACCGATTTCACCTCATTGCGATATTTCTCTCTTCCTTCGCTCGTAATTTATCTTTTTATCTCGTTTACTATCCTCCGCTCTTTGCTTTTCTCATCCTGTCCACTTGAGCTACCGTTGATCCTCAGAGGGAAAGAGAGAGAGAGGGAAAGAGAGAGAGAGGGAAAGAGAGAGAGAGAGAGAGAGAGAGAGAGAGAGAGAGAGAGAGAGAGAGAGAGAGGACACACTCGAACCTGCCAGAACCTCTCGTAACTCATTTCTTGTCAGTATAATTCTCTTTTTTCCGCTCTCTGTTTTTTTCATCCTTCTCTCGGTCTTTTGTACAAATCAGAGCACTCGATAAATATACGGGGCGTTCAAGGCTGATACGAGATGTATAAAATTATTTCCGATGTTGAAATCGAAACGCAACGCAACGAAAGTTCATCATTTTCCCATTGCTTTCGGTATTGCGCGATGTTGTTACGCGTTTTTTTCGCAATCGTGCGATTTATGACGTTCGAGGGAGTGCAGAGCAGGAAAAAAAAGAAAATAATCGAAATTGCCGTTAATCGTCGTGAATTCTCCACAATTTAGGCCTCTTTTTTTCATCCTTTTAAAACATTTTCTTCCTCGATCATTCACATTCGCCGAACCATTTTTTCATGGAGAAAATGGAGAAAATGGAGATTGCAAGCCAATGAGAAAAAAACGTTGATATTTTTTCATATTTTCCGATTTTTTTTCCAACGATTTCACAGCCAGAGTGTCACGAACGAAACGACGAAACCAAAGTGAGAAACGTTGAATAAATGATAAATATGTATAAAATAATAACAGATCGTCGAGCGAAAGGATCTCGATAACTTCCGGCTGTCAGTTCGACAGGATGCGTGCAATAAGTCCCAGCGTTGGGACAGAAATGGACCGAGATCACAGCTCACATCTTGACCGTACAATTATCACCCGAGGATTGCGAAAAAAATGTCCGTCTACCAGTTACGCATGCAATACGATATATACATGCAAAATTTATTGAAACGTCTGACACGCCAGGACGCTACGTTTTTCCCTCTTTAAACGAGACACGGGTCGTTAACCGAGAGATTCGTGTTGTCACTCGACGTTTTTCTTTTCTCTTTTCTCCTCCCTTTTTTGTTTTGTTCGTTATTTCGAAATAAAGTCCATGCAGCTTCTGGATATCGCGCTCGCAGCCTGATGCGAATTGCCCACATCCTGGCGCGCGGCTTTAGTGTGCAATCATTGCGGAATTACAAAGAGGCAGAGCGGGAGAGAGAGCCCATGGCGATTTTTCCAGTTTATTACAGAGTTTTTTGTTTTATTGTGTGACGTGGCGAGGAAAACAGAGTAAAACAAAACGAGAGAGGAGGAGAGACAAGGGAAGGGGGACGGATTAACGTAAAAACGACATACTTGATAAGGAAAAACCCGAGCCTGAGTGTCTGGAATGGCCAACGGCGTTGCTGAGGGCGTTATTAACGATCTCGAACGAACGAACGAATTCAATATAGCGGGTGTCCGAAAAACCGCATGCTGATAATTTGACGCTGCATCGGGGACGAAATTCCAAGTCGAAAAGTCTCCGAGCACTTTTCGATCCGGCGAATTCCCGTCGAGTTATTAATTGATATAGTCGGGCCAATGGGACGCGTGCGCTCGCGCGGCGCCTCCCGGGAGAGGGCGGACGCGCGCGTCCGATTGGCTCAAACTTTGACGATGAATAACTCATCGGGTTTTGGTCGTACGAAAATATACTCAAATACATTTCGTCTTGGAATTTCATCGGGAATATTGTTGTGAATTATCAACAACCAGTTTCGTACGATACATACATCGGCTTTCGAAAATAAACGCAATAAATCGGAAACTAGGCATTTATTTGGAAAACGTTTCAGACAAAAGTTGGCAGTGGTTTTCGCTGAAACGATCGGGATCCGATTTCTCGCTTATTAACGTCGAAACTTGCGTTTTTTTTTGCATCTCTGATTGGAGAAAGAAAAGATGTTTAACCTCGGTCTGAACTTTATTCTCAAGCACTCGAGAATTCGAAAGAAAATTGCACCTTTCGATTTCGTCGTAATAAAAAACTACGAAAAGGGTAAGTGGCCTGCTTTTTCGACGCTATCGAAACAAAAACTATCCGTCGAGTATAGCATAGAACGGAGGAATAATATGTTGCAACGATGAAAACACAGGAAAGCGAGTGAAACCGGAAATTAAAATGTTTCTCCGATGTTTTTACGTTCCTCTTCCTTCCTGACAAAACCAACGTTTTTTTATTGCGTCTCGTACTCGATTCTCGTGCGGATTACATTTTTTTTTCACCTCCCGCATTTTCAAAAATTTCTACCGAGTTCACCGCAATTTTCTGTGACAACGATTATCGTGTCTGTTGAAAATAGTAAGGAATTCTCATCACTATTATTATTATTTCGAAATACAAGAAGGAAGACACTCTAATTCAAGTGATAATATTAACGATAACAATTTAAAAAAAACGACGATTATAATATAAATTATTGTGGGATTTTCATCATAATTATTGCAATTAAATAAGATGAGACAACAAGGTTTTCCCCGATTGCGCATTTTTTCAAAACTCCCCCGCGATTCTCCGCAATCTCCTCGATATCCATGTCAATAGAAAAAAAGACAGATTTTTTTGAAAAAAAATAAATAGACTCACCCGTCACCGTCCAGAGTGATGGCGGTGTCTGCGAGAACCCGAAGAACGAGACCGACAGTGGCACGAGCATGGCAGTCTATACCCAGGAGGCAGCTCTCCTCGGCGTCCTGGCGTCCCGTGCAGGAGACGACAACGAGATATCTCGTCCTCCCGGGGTGCACAGACTCCAATTTTACCGCCTGAAAAGTCACGAAAGAGCAAAATAAAAAATCCACCAAACGGCGATAAATCGCGGTCCGAAAAAAACGTCGTTTTCTTCGTCCCTCACTGAAAAAAAAAAAAAAAAAAAAAAAAAAAAATTAAAGAAACAAATAACGCGATATCAAATATCAACAGCCTTGAAAACGACGATACGGCGTGAGGCGAATCTCGGTTAAGTAAATATTGTTGGAAGGCGAAAAAATTCGTTGAGCATAATTGATATTCCATTATTTCCAATTTAAAACAACGCACAAACAAACAAGGATGACAATTGAAAAAATATATGTACGTGAGAATTTACGAACGAAATTCCGCGTGCAAAAAAAAATAATATGAAAAACAATGAAAACACGGTAAGAGTTTCATTTCCTGGGCGGTTGAAAAAAAAATTAACCGAAAAACGGATTATAATGTAATAAAAGGGAGATAAATTTATCGCGTCTGCGGTCGATACGTGCTTTACGGCGTACGGCGAGTCAGGATTTCCTGACGATCGGGGAGGGGGGGAAAGGAACGGTCTCTTATCACCATCGAACGTAAAATCGCGAGGAAACGATAATTCCAGGCCTTGAGAAAACTCCAGAACACTTTAATGAAGAAAATAATGAGTATCGCGCGTGCGCCGAACATTTTGTATTTTTTTCATCTGCGCGTGTACTTTAATAATGCAATAAATAATTTTCCATCGATCCCGATGGATGTATCCCAACGAAAATTGAAATACAATCTGGAGAAACATAAATTGCCAATTAGCGATGAATTTAATGAGAATAAGTGGGAAAATTCAGCGGATAAGCTGCGCGAGGTTTATCAATTTGACCGAATACTTTTGAAATAGCGCAGAGCATTTCCTTATTCCGGGTTGGGAAAGTATATATACACACAGCTTCGAGTTAACGAAGAGAGGAGAAATACATATATATATATGTACATATATACATACATATAAATATAAGTATAAATAATATAGATATAAATAGGCTATCTGGTGGAAAGAGAGAGCAAGAGAAACAGAAAAAGATATGATCGCAACTTGCTTATTTCAACGACGATATACAGCATTTCTACGAGTCCTAATGAAAATATGTGTATATGTGTGTGTGTGTGTTTGTGTGTGCAGAAAAAGGATACGGATGTTTTCTAATGACGATCCGAGCGAAGAGATTTTACTGCGTGCTTCAGGAATTACGTAAAATATTCATTGAAGATAAAGAGAAAGAAAGGGGGAGCTCCCGTTTTTCCCAGCATATCGAATAATTTACTGCTCTCATCGTTGTCCCGATGATTCTCTTCATTCAAACGTCTCTCGTCTCTCTCTTCATCTCTCTCATCTCTATCTCTCGATTTTCCTTAAGGAGCGAGGAAACAAAAAAATTCAAACATCTCCGCAGAATTCCTTTCAACGCCTCGAGAAAAATCAACAGTGCGAAAGGTGAGTTACGTTATGTCGAGATCGTAACATAACATCACACGTTTTTTTTTCAACTTTTCTCTTTATTACATCCCGCGATAATCAGCGTCTTGCGCGGTGTATTTACGAATTATCTGGGCGTACAGTCCCGACGAAAGACACGTTTTCCGCGAATATTTCGCATCGCGAATTGTGCGGCGACGATTTTTGACTTTTTTTTTTTCAAATTGACCGAATATACGATTTTCTCGGATATTCCGATATTTCGTCGAAATAATAGGGTGACAAATGTTTCTAACGGCAAAAGTGAATTTTCGACGGATTTAACGCGAAAAACCTTCCGTGGCCCGTTGAAATTTGAACAAAATTGCAAAAACGCGGGTAATTGCGGGAAATTTTGAGATTCGGTTGTCGCCTCTTTCGTACGCTTTGATTCTGTACGGACTCGACTGCAAAGACAGGAGATATTTGTCGAGAATGAAGGAAAAATTGGAATCGAAAAAACACGAAAATGTCCTTCAAAATATTTTGCCCGTGTTAACAAAATGGGAAAATTGAATCCCTATGGGCCAGCTCGCAGGTCGAAGACACATCAAAATTCTCACACGCAAACACACACGATATATATGAAATAGAAAAAAAAAAGCCTCAAAGAGACAAATAACGTGAAAAATTGGAATTCTCTCCTTTTTCACACGAGTAGTTCTTTTTTTTCCCGTCTGGTGCTCTGGTGCATCGTCGTTCGTTCATTCGTGTGATGTGGTTTTTCTCCCTCTCTCTTTGTCTCTTTCGAACGACTGTTTTTCTCCTCGTACAACGTTTCATTGTACAGTTTTTTTTTCCTTGCTTTTTTTTCACACTCTGCTTGTTTTTGACAGCAGACGAAGAGAGAGTGAGAGAGAGAGAGGAGTCCAGCGGAGAGTCGTGTGTACGCGCGCGTTTGTGTTTTCCCTCCCCGTCCTTATAACGCAAAACTCCCTCCGAGACACGATGCGATGCGTCGTGCATCAGTCGCCCCGAGTGAGTTTTCCACTATGCATATATGTAGACGTAAATACATATATATATATATACGGATGGTCAGCGGCCTGTCATTAATATCGCGAGCGGGAAGTCATTCGAGCGAATGATTAACGTCCCTAACGTCGAACGAGTATCGCGCGAGAGACTTGGCGGGAAAAAACGTTTAAACCCCCTTCCTCCATTCCACCATATACAGGGTGTCCCAAAAGTCGATGTTGATAATTTGAAGCTAGATTCAGGATGAAATTTCGAGTCGAAATGAACTTTGACATTTTTTTGCACGACCCATACGTCACGAGATATCAATTGGCAAAGTTTCAGCCAATCGGACGTTCTCCAAACGACGCTGCGCGAGCGCGCGCATCCTTTCGGTCCTGCTCCGTTAATTTGATGACTCAACGAGGATTCGTCGGATCGAAAAGTGCTTAACCCCTGAAAACGTACATTTCGACGTTTTCGAAATATGCAACGGTCGAAAACACCAAGTTTCTGGAGGCTCAAAGTCGACGCTGTTTTTTTTATTTCCCACAAAAAGCGAGACACGGAAATTATCGGTACTTTTCCAAAATCGTGGGAAAGCCGAAACTTCACGTGGCCATAACTACGTTTTGAATCAGACTACATAAATTTATGGAGATTTTTGAATAGCTCTGGAGTAGACTTGAAAAACGGTGAAGGTTGAACGTCGATAGCTAAATTTCTTCCCCCTCGAAATCGATGTTGAAAATTAGCGCTAAGGAGGCCGAGGGAAAATTGTTGAAAATTGATGGTCGGACTTTAAAAATCTGCCAAAAATCGAAAAAAAAAGGAATCGCAATGAACCAAGCGGCATTTCAAAGCTCCGGCAATTGCCCGGAGAATGAGCGAAACTTGGAGTGTCTACCCCGACCAGAAAAAAAATGGCGAGCACTTTAGTGATGGAAACCAATTTGGCAAAAAATAGCGAAAAATTTCATATCTCCAAAATCCATCTCGACAGTCAACATCGATGTATATTTGCCCTCTGATTGCGAAACACACCGACATTCCATCGAAAACTCCACAATTCAATGCGCAATTCCAAAAAAAACCAATCCACTCAAACAGCTACTGTTCTTTTTTCAATTTTCTCACCGAAATTTCATTCCCTCAAAATCGAAAACGAGTGTTTCCGAATCAGCGGGAAATTTCCCATTTCCCATCCGATTTCCCTCTTGAGAAATTATAAATTAAGAATAAAAAAAAAAAAGAAAAAAATCGCACATCGCAGACGGCCGAAAATGCGGGAGAAACTTACGAACCGAAACGTCAAAATGATAAATTAAGGCGCGAAATAACGACTCGTCTAATTGTTGAAATAAATTCCCGGTGTGTAAAGTGTGCGTGTGTGCGTGCGTGTTTATCGAATCGTAATTACGTTAGCATTTGAGAGCCACCTTAAGGCGGTTGCTCGTTTCATTGGACATATTTTGCTCATGACGGAGAACGGGACAGATAACATCTCCAGACGTTCTCTCGGTTCCTTCTCACCGAGCTCCGATGCGTTCACTATTATGGAAGCTGGCGATTTTTCTCTCTCACTCCCCATCGCGGCCTTTTCCCTCGACTTCCCCCCCTCCTTTCCCTCCTCCTGATCTTTTTCACTCTCTTTGCTCTCCGAAGTTTTATCTCGTGTCAGCGAGATTAGTATATCCCCGTATTACGCGCACTTTCGCATCGAGTATCTTTCAGCAAACGAATGTACACACATATGTATAATGTATTATACACAAGCATAACAAAAATAACGAAGAAAACGAGAAATAACGACGACGAAGCTTTTTACGGCATTCCGTTTTTTATTTCCCCTGGAATTTTCATTGCGCACTGATATAATTACGATCAATAAAGTATACGTATGTTATAGTCGCAATAATCGGATCTTTATAGCCAGTACACGAGAGCAAGTTGGAGAATCGAATGAAATTTCGAAAAAAAAAGAAAAAAATACGTCTCGTAGATGAAAGAATCTCGATAAAACGCGTCCGACCGATCGAGATCCCAATCGCCGATATCGATCGTACTGTAGACTTTTTTTTTCATCAATTTCGTCAATTAGATCGGACGGAATTCAAACGATCCGGGGGTGGAAGGAGTTTCAATTTTCTTAGGACTTCCCTGACGTACCCCCTTAATGCGGTACACGCATGAATTTACGACAAGAGCGCCTGGTGCACGAGATAAAAGTACGAATTGACAAAATCCAACTGTTACGGAAAATCTCAATGTCGACTGAAACGAATCTAAAGTATTCGTAATCGTCGAGAAAGAAAAAGTCGTCTCGATGTATTTTTCACGAAGAACCAAGTGCAAAGAAAAAAAAAAGGCATTTATATTCCCCCGAGTATTGACGAAAATCGATTCACATAAATTGCAGGGCTCCACACCGGTGGTATACACGCGAGTCGTTAAGATTTACGAAGGACGAAGAGAAAAATAACGTGAATAAAAGGTAAATAAAAATCCACTCGTATAATGGAAATGAGGAGTGTATCGAACGTCAGTCTTCTCGTTCTTCCAGTTTGCTGCTGCTGCTGCTGCTGCTGCTGCGGTTATTATCGACCCATTTCTCAACAGCTGCACCAGACTGTTCTTGCCCCTCGCGTTACACACATACGTGTAATACAGATATTGTACACCTCACAATCCCTCTTTCTCTCTCGATTTCTTTCATTTTTTCTCTCTCAATCTTCCCCCTCCACCATTCCCCTGTTTCTCTGTTTCTCGCGTACACACATACATGGGCAATTCCGAGTGAAATTCAAGCAAAGTTCCGACACCGTTCGGACCCTCTGAAATCAACGATTTTAAAAACCATTTTCCCAACATCGCATACTCGAACGTCTCCAACGTGCCGTATTCCTCTCGCTCGTGGATACGTGCATGGGATGAACAAAAAAAATAAAAATAAATCATAAATCACGGGGGGAAAAAAAACCGGTGAAACTATCCGACGATTTTGCTGAAATAATAAACATTTCTCGAGGAAATTCGACGAGCCGGTGAAGCGAAAAAATCTTTCGATTTTTTCGTGAGATAACCCATATCCCCCTTGTGTGTATATGAATCTCAAAGTACCAGCCATATCACATAACGTGTCCAACTCACAACTTTCCCATATACGTGCAAGATTTATTCGCGTACTCCCATGTACATTTGTATATGTATATATATACACGTAGAGTACATGTATATATGCAATATTGCGGACATACCGCAGCCGGTAAACCGCGAAATGCATCGACAACGAGCGATGAATAAATCGGCTATTGAGAAGAGGCGAGAGAGAAAAAGATTCTCCGATACGTCGAGGACACAAACACACCAGGACGGTATTCACATGTACATAAACACATATACATATATATGTATATATATATAAAATACATATATGTATGTATATATACATAAAACACATATATGTATGTATATATACATAAAACACATATATGTATGTATATATACATAAAACACATATATGTATGTATATATACATATATAATATATACAAGTATACATTATGTTCCAGTTTATGCCCCAGAGAGAAGATCCTTTTTGCGACTCGATGCTAACAGGTGTGTACAAATATACAGGACGTCCCACGAACGAATATCGATAGCCCCAAAGGTCGAAAATTCGCGAGGCAATTTCTAAAAGTCCTCCGACACTTTTTTCATACTTTGAACTCGTCGGTTGTCATTAATTTTCCGTCTCGGAATTTCGAACGTTCACGGTATTGACATTTGTTCGTGGGACATCCTGTATAAAGAGGGCGATAATTATAACGAGGCGACACTGCGTTATTTTTTTTTTTTCCGTGATCCGTGGAGAACGTATCGAGGGTGCCTTTTTCACCGAGATTTTATACAAATTTCAAGCCGAAAGAATGGAAAAAAGCGTGTATTTCGTTGGAGTCGTCGATTTTACATGGAATTGCCGGTATGAGAATTTTATTCGCTCATTCGTGCGCTCGTGTTTGTGGCAAACGTAGGCACAGCAAGTGCAGGATGATTTTATTCCTTTCTCTGTACGTTGTAATAGCTCACGACGTTTATAACAACAATAAGCGACGAGAGCACCGACAATAATAATGATAATATTAATAACGTACACTCTCGCCGATCGTGTGTACACGTAACGAGGAGAGCGGCCAAGGAAATCTCATGACGCTGCCGAATGCGAGTAATACGACGAGCCGGAGAGTCTCGTGTATCTCTCGAGGGACTTCTCTTCTCGGTTCGCGCGATTCTCTCAGCGTCTCGATCCTCTCTCTCTCTCTCTCTCTCTCTCTCTCTCTCTCTGGGACACGAGCGCTCGTGTGAAAGTGTCGAATAGAATTGACAACGTAATCTTTGTATCTTTAATCCTTGTACATTAAAACGCCTCGTATACGGTATACACGAATCTTCCTCTCCTTTTACGTCCTTCTTTCCACCCGAAAATTTGCGCAACATCTGCCCGATAAATCTCGTCAAATCGATCGCGAAATTCCGTGCGAAACTCGCTCATCGACGAGGTGGGCAATTTTTCGCTTTATTTTCCCTCGGAATGATGGAATCTCTCGATGGGCTTTTGGCGCGAAAAAAAGCCATCAGGCTGGCGACAACGATCGAATCGTCATTACGGTTATTATTTCGATGCTAAAAGTCCCGGCGTTTTGACAAATTCACGAATGAGCGATTTTTTTTTTTTTTTTTTCGTTATTATCATAACCGTTGTACGAATCAATGTCACGAACGCAGAGATAAATATCGGAAAATATAATTGACGACCGACCGAAAAAGAAATTGATATTTCTAATGAATTTTTCAGACGAAGGGATGGAAAAACATCGCGGGAGTTTGAATTTTGTTTTTTTTTCATCAGAAAGAGCGTTACGGACGTTCGACGTGAAAAAGAAATCAAATAAGGAGGATGGAATCTTTTTGCTGTTATTTCGATGACAGCTTCAATTTGCGATCAACGACTGTACGAATAAATGATCAAAAATAAAAACATCTGAAACTGTCGTTATTGCAAACACTTTTTTTTAAATCGCTTTTACCAACGATCGTATGAATGAATTTTTCCGTATAGACGAGAAAAAACGATTATTGAGGAAAATAATTGACAGCAGACGAGAAGAAAAATCAATAATAATAACAACGATGTGTCGAATCGATCAGCGAACGGGATTACTGGGTCGTTCTTCTTTTGCGAGGATGTATACACTTTTGTACACGTGTGCAGGCGAGAATCTCGCGTTTCCCCCCCTCGTGGGACAAACGAAAGCGAGTTTAGCTGCATAAAACGTCTAGGCGTTAAAACGATACGTTTTTATCTTTCTTTTTTTCTCTTTTTCACGCTTTGACGCCACTCGGAGAATCTCGCGTACTCGTGGGTACTTGTCTATGTAGAAACTCGCGAACGAATACAGGAGCATTTGCGGGTCAAATCTCTAGATAAGTTTGCGGTTCAAATTATTTTATTATTTATTTTTCGATTTTGGAGTCGTGTCGATTTTGGAGAATTCTTTATACGAACAAAAATCAAGCTCTAAGAATTCTTTACAACAAAATAAAATATTTATTTTGTCGAATATTTTTCTTGTTCTTCATTTTCACCGATATCGAGGACGCAAAGATACGTCGAAAATCGTACGTTTGGTCAAGAATTTTCTGTTTTAATTTAAATTTCGATATACCATTTTAGAGTCGGAAGGTCGAAGGGGTTTTCCTTCGAAGTATCCATGAGCGATAATGGCGACACGATTTTTCACGAAATTTCGAAATGTCTTTGGATGGAAAAGAGACTCACCATTTTTAGGGTCTCCTCGGGCCTCAGCAGGTAGAACATTGACTGAAGATGCTGCTGTATGTCGCATCCTGCTGCAGAGACGCGACGCGATGGTCGTGCCCTCTCGTTCGGTGGCAGGACGAGGGCTGCTCCTTTTCCCGCAAAGTAGCATTCGCTCAAACTGTAAGCCACAACGAAAGGATTTTCTCAAAACGCGACTGGATCACGTGAAAATGAAGATTTATCTTTTTTTTTAAAGAAAATTCAAATAATTAAAAAAATACGTATTATATACATATATATATGAAAAAAAAATAAAAAATTCATTCGTATGTTACGTTTTCATCTGCTCGTCCGTTCTTAATCCTTGCTTCTCGGATTGTTTCATCGTTCGAACGGAACGAACGTACGCGGTGTCGTTAAAAATAATCGTAGCGATAATGTACAAAATACGACGAAAAAAAACAAAAAAAATGGAGAAAAAATCGCAAAGAAATACGTATTTTTGTCGAGTTCCAACGATGCAAACTTGAACGTCACGCGTTCGATAATCTCCCGAAAGTTCATCAGAGTGTGTGAATTATCCGTGAAAAGTCGAGAAACGAAAAAAAAAAACATCGTTCTTCCGCGATACAGCCAAATACGTTCGCGAGAGGGGGTGAATTTTTTTTGCTAGAACGAAATTAAATTATACACGAGATGAAAGGGGGTCGCGAAAAGACACGATTCCCTTGCGTTGAAACGCGCGCGGAGATTTCGTGACGAAATAAATGAAAGTTCGAGCGAAAAATATTTCGCGTGCAAAATCGGAGAATGGAGAAGAAGAAAAATGAATTTTCCGTAATGATGAGCACGTTTGATCGCTCTGGAAGAATGTCGAAATGAGCGCGGCGAACGGAGAAGAGGAAAAACCGAATCCTCGCGGTGAAATTGTGAATAATAATATTGACGGTATTTTAATCAGCGCGCGAAACGGCAGCGGCACGTGTTGGTACTGGTGCGAGATAACACATGAGATATTCTCTTGCCAGAGCTGTTTCAAACGTCACGCGTATAGTACAGTGAGTCACAGCATCTGGCACGATTACGATAATCGCTATGATGCTCGGAGGTTCTGCATTTTCTTTTTCTTTTTTTTTTGTTCCAACAATCGAACGTGCACTCCACGAGCAATGAGTGTTCTTTCAATGTGCCTGCGCAGTTGTGATTTCACGAAGCGAGGGGGAAAATCCGAAACGAATGCAATTCTCAACAATACGACGTACGACAGATACGAAAAATCGGACGATTTTTTTTTAACGCCTACCAAAGTGACAAACGGGATGAGAAATAATTTCACGTAGAATGCGCGTCGTCGGAAGCCAAAATTGTGAAGAAAATCTGTGGCATGCGGAATTTTGTATAGTACGATTGGCAAAACTGATAAATTCCAGCTTGGAAAAAGAGCAAATAAAACGAGTGTTTACACTTGTTTTATTTTTATTCGTCGTCGTCGTAGTTTCGAAGGCATCACAAGTCATGGTGAAACTTTTGGTTTTTGATTCGGCTGTAGAGTCGAACGATTTTCAAATTAATTCAATCGTTTTCGTGATTTTTGGATGTTATTTTGATATTTCCAACGCTGTTTTCCGGTGTCATAGATTCGATAAACTTTCAAAAGCAAATTTCACGATGTTTTCTGTTGAATACAATTTCCATTTTTTTTCTCCACTTCTTCTTTCAACGAATCCCATACGATTTTCTCAAGCCTTTCGTGTTATAAATACGACAGTTGCAAAAATTCGAGAACGAGGGATAAAAATAATGATTCTCGTCTCTGATATTTCGTCGAGTATGATAATTTCGAAAAAAATTTCACGGTGTGTTTATCAATCTGCAAGGTCGGCACCCGACGAAGGCGCGATCTTTCGAATAATCTCGTTTCTTCTTGAAATTAATTTCACAAAATTTTCACTCGCTTTAACCGACGTCGCGAATCGTGCAATCACAAAAAATCAAGAACGAGGGGAATTCAATCATTAACTATCATCTTCAATATTTCGCGCAACATAATTTTTACAATTTTTCAAAAATTTTCCCAATTTTTCAAAAATTTTCGCAATTTTTGCAATTATTCGTCAAATTCATTCGACGCGATGTTCCCTCGTGTTGTTCGATGTTATTACAAATTCCGCAGTTGCGAGAAGGCGATACGTAAAAAAAAAAAAAGGTCACAAAACATACCGACCATGCAGAGAAGTTTGAAATCGTATACTTTCGGTTGTCGCAAACCTCGCCACGCGCATATATTTTCGAAAACACTTCGTCGGCAGATTTCGCACTCGCGATCGTCGACGCTTTTTTTCTCCTCCTGTCCACCGGAGATGGCGTCCGAGACAAAGAGCGATATCGCGTTCACGCGGCGCGAAAAGAGCACCAGAGAACAGACCTCCGGAATGGCCTCGCGGGCTGAGCGACACACGAGGCTTATCGATTTTATTCGTCTACCCTTGCAGTAACCCTCGAGCGGTGTATCGGCGCTTTACGGTCCCTTCAACCCTCCTATACAACTCCGGCACCTATAGAGGATACTTCGCGGCGATCCAAGGGCAAATCCCGCGTCTCGTCGTGGGATTTGTCGTCCCCGGAGGTTCTTCAATAACTCGTTGAAAGTTCGAGAACAAAAAAATTCCAGGACTCTGCAGCTCCCCCCCCCCATCTGTACATTAGGGTGGAAGTGACAACGAAGGGGATGATAAAGGGTTGAACCATAAACCGATGTTGTGCCTCCGACGTATCTAAGCAACGGAAATGTGAACAAAAGTCCAGTCGTTGCCAGATCCGACAGTGATTGGCAGCCTTTGGAGGCGTTGAGAGAAAGGTGTGCCAATCACTGTGTCTTTCCACAAAACAGAGTGCACGGAGGCTCTTTGTGTAATCGTAATATCGATTATCAAAAAAGCAATAATTCGAAAATTTGAGTGACAACGTTTATTGCGTATCCACGGTCTTTAAATGGAAATAACGCAAACATCGGGAAAACTCGGTCGGGCGAAACGTCGCGAATCGCGGGACAAACACGCGCGCAATCATCGGCAGGCTGGGGAAGAACATTGGTCCGCGGAAATACACCGATAATCTCGTTTTTCTTTTTCTTCGTTCATCGGGTGGCCAATCACTGTGCTGTTGGTCGTGAAAGATCGCGTCATGTCGTTTTAGCGGATTTTCCACCGATCGAAAGGCCAATGACTGTACACTCGGGTATTAATTTCTAAAAACGACAGAACCGAATGAAAATTTGCCTCCACGTCGAGGAGAAAATGATACCGAGGAGGCAAAGCACAGCCAATTCGTTCATAGGGTGGCCAATCACTGTGCTGTTCGTCGTGAAACATCGGATCACGTCGTTTTCGCGAATTTTCCGCCGATCGAAGCGCTTCGACGTATTTTAATCAGACGTGCCAATGACTGTACACTCTCCTGTTAATTTCCCAGTCTCGCGGGTATCGCGTCGCGCGTCTCATCGCGGTGGACTCGCAGAGCTGAACGCTGCGGGAGTGAACGAAGAAGAACGGCAGAACCGAATGAAAATTTACCTCCACGTCGAGGAGAAAATGATACCGAGGAGGCAAAGCACAGCCAATTCGTTCATCGGGTGGCCAATCACTGTGCTGTTCGTCGTGAAACATCGGATCACGTCGTTTTCGCGAATTTTCCGCCGATCGAAGCGCTTCGATGTATTTTAATCAGACGTGCCAATGACTGTACACTCTCCTGTTAATTTCCCAGTCTCGCGGGTATCGCGTCGCGCGTCTCATCGCGGTGGACTCGCAGAGCTGAACGCTGCGGGAGTGAACGAAGAAAAACGGCAGAACCGAATGAAAATTTGCCTCCACGTCGAGGAGCGAGTAATACCGAGGAGGCAAAGCACAGCCAATTCGTTCATAGGGTGGCCAATCACTGTGCTATTCGTCGTGAAACATCGGATCACGTCGTTTTCGCGAATTTTCCGCCGATCGAAGCGCTTCGATGTATTTTAATCAGACGTGCCAATGACTGTACACTCTGCTGTTAATTTCCCAGTCTCGCGGGTATCGCGTCGCGCGTCCCATCGCGGTGGACTCGCAAAGCTGAACGCTGCGGGAGTGAACGAAGAAAAACGGCAGAACCGAATGAAAATTTGCCTCCACGTCGAGGAGAAAATGATACCGAGGAGGCAAAGCACAGCCAATTCGTTCATAGGGTGGCCAATCACTGTGCTGTTCGTCGTGAAACATCGGATCACGTCGTTTTCGCGAATTTTCCGCCGATCGAAGCGCTTCGATGTATTTTAATCAGACGTGCCAATGACTGTACACTCTCCTGTTAATTTCCCAGTCTCGCGGGTATCGCATCGCGCGTCTCATCGCGGTGGACTCGCAGAGCTGAACGCTGCGGGAGTGAACGAAGAAAAACGGCAGAACCGAATGAAAATTTGCCTCCACGTCGAGGAGCGAGTAATACCGAGGAGGCAAAGCACAGCCGATGTGAGTAATCGCATCGGGGATACCTTCAACGAGGAATGCCGCACAACCGGACGCGGATTAGTCACTACGGGTATCGTCGTTGATCATTGAACTCGCAGCAGACATTCACGCGCGAGAAGTCGACAAACGATCGCGCGTAAATTGCAGTTCTGACGTTGCGAGAGAAGTAAACACAAACAACGAGTAAATTGCATCGTCGAAAAACATTTTGCCGTCGAGAGAAAACGAGACGCAAGAAAAATTGAGCAACATTCGGTATTGCATCAGCATCGAGTTGAAATTCCGCCGCTACTCGTCGGAGAACGAGACGAAAAAACGTCAAAGCCTCTTTGCGAGAATCGGGAATTTTCAGCGTTAAATCGAAGAATCGTCGAATTTTTCTCTCATCGAAAATTCGTATTCGAAAAAAACTCGGGGTCACACGAGTCGTGAGAGACGAACCGTTCTCTCGGACGCTCGTGCGGGAGATTCGCCGTTGCGCATACGTACATTGGAGAATTTGTGACCGTAGGGGATTTAAAGACCGGTACTTGCCAAGCTGGTGCATCCACAGCGACGCGCACATACACACAGGCACACACGGACAAAATTCGACCAGCTGCACTCTTCGACTCGCGAGAAAAAATATTTGGGAACCTCTGTTGTCCTCCCTACTATGGTCCTGTGAATCAATGGTTTCCAGCGCCCGAGGCAGCTGTTCCGAGGCACCGTAAATATCGCCGTCAGCTGACTAATGCGATTTCGAACGACGACGGATTTTTCGCAACGCGACCGAAAATTTGCCTTCGACCTTTCTCGTACCTCACACACCCTCGTACGTACTTAGTGATCGACACCCTGATCCTCGAACAATGAAAAAGTCATAAATCACCCTGAACAGACAGTCATTGGCCACTTTGGTCACGGAACTCGACGATGAGTAGAGAAACGGAAAAAAGGCGTGAAAATACGCCTTTTTACCCATCGCTCGAACAAAACTCTGTCAAAAAAACCGCTCGTTCCATATTGTCTTTCACTGATTTATCAAAAACAAAAAAAAACCAAAAAAAATATTTGCAATTTTCTCCGAAAGCAAGGAAATTTAAATCCTCTTCGTTCCGTTTCGAACCGGCAAGCTTCGGCATCGTTTTCTCTTCCCGCTAGACTCGTGTTTCAAACATTGACGATGGAAAAAAGAAAGAAAAAGATCGATGTTGCAACAGTTGGAAGCTGCTGTACCAAATGGATGATGAATTATATGCTTTTGTATTGAAACGCGCCAGACTACATAGTGTCATTGCACAAAGTTGGCTCAAGGGAGAGAATGAGAAAGGAAAAACCGAGAGAAGAAGAGAAAGAGAAGGGTAGGGCGGGGGAGGGAGGGAGAGAGAGGGGGGGGGGCACTTACGAGAGTGTCCCTCTGTTGGCTACTGTTATGTAGCTCGCACGTGCTCTCGGTACTTGGCTCTCCCGACCGTTCCTACGATCGAGATGTGGCGCTGACGTCGACTCGACCGTTTGTCGAAATCTCCCGCGTGGACCGCGTTTCATAGAGAAAATTTCATCGACAAAAGTACGCACGACACCGCACGATATACTAAAATCCCGATGAAACCCCGGGAGACGTTGTATTCGCATATGCATGAAGTATTTCAGTAAAAATATACGTTTAAAAAACGCGTTAAAATCGTATCAAGACACTAACCGAGAATTTTACCCAGCAACGGAGTTGTCTCGTGGGAGAAAAAGAAATTGACGAGGAAAAGAAACTCTCTACGAATAAAGAAAACGCGCAAGGGACGAGGGTCTAAAAATAGCGTTATTTAGCCTGATTTTATCTCGAAATAAAGATAAAACAAAAGCGTAAATTGAAAATTTGCGCGACATTCTCGCATGAAAATGCGAGATCGATCGTAAGATTGATATCTCGAGGAAAAACAAAAATTCCATGAAAAAGCGAACGACGATTGAATAAACACACTCGACCGAATAATTTCATTTCCAACTTCTTCATGAAGAGACGAGAGAAAACGATCGAAAAACGACCGGAAATTGATCGCGGTAACGATGCAAAGAACTTTCAATTCGTTTTTCGATGAGCGCGTTATCATTCATCATTTTTCTATAAAACGAAAATGAAACGAAGATTAAAACAAAAACCGAAAGCGAGAAAGATTGAAAATTTCGGGCGATGCGTTTTTAAATTGAAAAAAAAAAAACAACCACCTCATGAATCTCGAAAGCAAAAAAAGCTCGATCAGGGAAGAAAAAAGAGATGAAATTGCGCGGATACGACGATGAGAGGTATACGCATTGGTACATGAAACCATAGAAGTTTGCCAACGTTATAGATGAGGGAGATCAATTTTGCGAGGAGAGAAAGCATTGAAAACTCGATCGAGCCAGGAGATGGCGCGGTAAAACTTTTTTTTTCCTTCCTTTTTCTTTTTTTTTTGCACCGGAGAGTCTCAAGGTGAACCCGACAGTGCGCTGCTCGTAGCGGGTACAGCAGAGAAGCTACGAAGTAAACGGGGACGAAACAACAAAGGGAAACCTGTGTGTGTGTGTGTGTGTGTGAGTGTGAGTGTGTGTGGAAAGGAGATAGATGAAGAGAGAGAGAGAGAGAGAGAGAGAGAGAGAAGCCTGTACGACCTTCCAAAGATCTCGATCTACCGTTTGGGTGCTGTGTGTTATGTGTGGAAGAGCAAAATCGAGCAAATAAAAAGAGGAGAGAAGAAAAGAGAGAAGGAAGACCTTCCATAGCGAAACGCGTAAAAAGAATCGCGCCTATCGCGCAACTTAGCTTTCAAGAGGAGGCGAGAGAAGAGACGCGAAGAAACCGTCGTACGAACAATAAAAAAATAAGACATCGAAAAGAAAGGGATTGGATCTGAAGAAGATTTGGGACTCTGCGATAGATACGAGCGCAACGCGAAACAGCGGTTCTGTTTCTTCCATTCTTCTCTTCTGCATCGTCTTTGAGGTCGTTGTCTCGCCGAATTTGGTTTTTTTTTCTAAATTATTCGAATTTCAGTGGGATTCACCGTTTAGATTGAGAAAGATACTTCTTTGAACGTACGGTGATTTTTGCCCAAATTTATTAATTAATAACTCAAGGAGACTTCGTTGGATCGAAAAGAAATCGAGTACTTTTCGACTGGGGATTTTATTTCCAGTGTAACTTTAAATAATCAGCATCCACTTTTCGGAGACCCTGTATATGTACACTGCGCGGAGTTTCAATGATTAATGAATAACAAATGAAATATATGATATAAAAGATGCGACGCATGTTTCGCCGAATATGGATTTTTTTTCTAAATTGTTCGAAATTTGCCGAGCAGATCGAGAACGTTGACGAATGATGGTCAAATTCGCGCGGAATTTTAGTAGGATCCGCCGTTCAGATTGAGAAAGGTACTTCTTTGAACGTAGGATAATTTTTGTATCTTTGTTCAGCACCCACTTTTCGGAGACCCTGTATATGTACACTGCGCGGAGTTTCAATGATTAATGAATAAAAATGAAATATATGATATAAAAGATGCGATGCATGTTTCGCCGAATATAGATTTTTTTTCTAAATTGCTCGAAATTTGCCGAGCAGATCGAGAACGTTGACGAATGATGGTCAAATTCGCGCGGAATTTTAGTAGGATCCGCCGTTCAGATTGACAAAGGTACTTCTTTGAACGTAGGCTAATTTTTGTATCTTTGTTCAGCATCCACTTTTCGGAGACCCTGTATATATACACTGCGCGGAGTTTCAATGATTAATGAATAAAAATGAAATATATGATATAAAAGATGCGATGCATGTTTCGCCGAATATGGATTTTTTTTCTAAATTGCTCGAAATTTGCCGAGCAGATCGAGAACGTTGACGAATGATGGTCAAATTCGCGCGGAATTTTAGTAGGATCCGCCGTTTAGATTGAGAAAGATACTTCTTTGAACGTAGGATAATTTTTGTATCTTTGTTCAGCATCCACTTTTCGGAGACCCTGTATATATACACTGCGCGGAGTTTCAATGATTAATGAATAAAAATGAAATATATGATATAAAAGATGCGATGCATGTTTCGCCGAATATGGATTTTTTTTCTAAATTGCTCGAAATTTGCCGAGCAGATCGAGAACGTTGACGAATGATGGTCAAATTCGCGCGGAATTTTAGTAGGATCCGCCGTTTAGATTGAGAAAGATACTTCTTTGAACGTAGGATAATTTTTGTATCTTTGTTCAGCACCCACTTTTCGGAGACCCTGTATATGTACACTGCGCGGAGTTTCAATGATTAATGAATAAAAATGAAATATATGATATAAAAGATGCGATGCAATCTCGCCGAATATGGATTTTTTTTCTAAATTGTTCGAAATTTGCCGAGCAGATCGAGAACGTTGACGAATGATGGTCAAATTCGCGCGGAATTTTAGTAGGATCCGCCGTTCAGATTGACAAAGGTACTTCTTTGAACGTAGGCTAATTTTTGTATCTTTGTTCAGCATCCACTTTTCGGAGACCCTGTATATATACACTGCGCGGAGTTTCAATGATTAATGAATAAAAATGAAATATATGATATAAAAGATGCGATGCATGTTTCGCCGAATATGGATTTTTTTTCTAAATTGCTCGAAATTTGCCGAGCAGATCGAGAACGTTGACGAATGATGGTCAAATTCGCGCGGAATTTTAGTAGGATCCGCCGTTTAGATTGAGAAAGATACTTCTTTGAACGTAGGATAATTTTTGTATCTTTGTTCAGCATCCACTTTTCGGAGACCCTGTATATGTACACTGCGCGGAGTTTCAATGATTAATGAATAAAAATGAAATATATGATATAAAAGATGCGATGCATGTTTCGCCGAATATGGATTTTTTTTCTAAATTGCTCGAAATTTGCCGAGCAGATCGAGAACGTTGACGAATGATGGTCAAATTCGCGCGGAATTTTAGTAGGATCCGCCGTTCAGATTGAGAAAGGTACTTCTTTGAACGTACGGTAATTTTTGTATCTTTGTTCAGCATCCACTTTTCGGAGACCCTGTATATATACACTGCGCGGAGTTTCAATGATTAATGAATAAAAATGAAATATATGATATAAAAGCCGCGATGCAGGCACCAGAAATTCGCGTCCATCGACGAGAGATGACGACACAGTCGGAAATTTCGCAAAACCGTAATATACACGCGTAAAAGCCCCGATAATCTTGATATGACAATGGAAAAGATGGTTTATTTTGATGTTTGCGTCGTTCGGAGTCAACGAAACATTTTTCATCGATTTTTCGAAATCATGAAAATTCAGGAAATCTCGATGTGAAAAATTGACATTTGCGATGTGCGGCAAAGACATCGGGGCGTTTAACTTTGAGTAACGAGGAGAATGGAGAATCTTCTCTACGCTGAAGAAAACGTCAATGAGAAACAATTTCCGTGAGTCAGCTCCGAAGGATTCGGGAACGATTTGATCCAAACGAGTTTTTTATCGTTTCTCTTTTTTTTTTCCTTAGCAGTAACGCAAGATGTCGCGCGTAACGTTTTCAAATGATTATGCCGCCAGGTGGATGTCCTCCTCGTGTATGTATATATTTTTCGCAGTTATCCGACCTCGGCACCGGTTTTAATAAAGCAGCGACTGACAATTCGAGCTAATCCGATTCGAAATTTTTTTTTTTTCATCGTTTTACGCAGTGTCGAAGTGTCGTGCGAAAAAAAAGAGTGAAAGATCGTGTTGAAACTCCGCGTCGTTGGAGTTTTTGAACGAAAAAAAAAGCGAAAAGACGAATGAAAAATCGAGGGACAATTTCAATGCTGCGGTCGATGGAAATTCCGTCATTCCCCCGATAATTCGCGACTTTTGACAATCGCGAAAGTCATCGTTTAATAAGCGTGAAAATAATGTATCAAATAAAAATTGTAAATTTCGAAAATGCCTACTATCTTTGCGATCAAAATTTCATCGTCCACGGAGGATTCATCGAAGCGTTGCGCAATTCACATCGAACATCGTAAACATCGCGAAAATATGTATAATGTTCGAAAGTGCAAAGACATCAAATGGAAATTCAAAAAATATCGAATTTTTTGAAAAATTCTTAATTCTTCATTCATTCGGATTTTTCTCGACTTAAATTTTTTTTTTTTTTTTTTTTTTTTTTTTTTTCAAAATTGTTATAGATTCTATATTGCAGAGAGTTGGAAAAACGTTTTTTTCAACATCGCACAATGCTGTCGATAAATAAGAAAGAAACAAAAATTCATCGGAGGTTGTGTATTTTACGCAATGCTGGAATCATCCTTTGAACGAGAGATTGCTGCCCGAATGAGAGTCTTCGTATAATTATTATAATTGCTCGTTTTATTTATTTTTATTCGACAGTATGAATCGTGTGAGGCGAACACGTGGCGATATTACGACATCTGTTGCCGCTGATTCTGACCAAGCGGCCGCCATATTTGCCTCGAAATAAGACATTTTTTAAGAGTGGTAAACATCGAAATTTGACCCTTAAGGGGGTACAACTATTTTTTTTAAATCCAAGCTGATTTGACAGCCTCAAACGTTTCATATGCTGACAATTCCTGAAAAGCATGCTTGATTATCTGCGAACCTGACCAAAAAATACGTTGTCCCCTAAACAAACTCTCAAAAGCACTCGTTTCACCCCCTCAAGGGTTGAATTTCGATTTTTGCCAATGTTGAAAGTCTGGTTTTGAGTATGAATCATGAAAATCAGGTGATAGTTTTTTTAACACGTAATAATTTTTTCTCCGAAATATACACAAAAAAAATGTAAAAAAAAACCACTGAAGTAGCCGAAATCGAATTGTATTTTTCCATACCTTATGTACTGAATGTATCCGTGTCTGGCGTCCTCGAGAAAGAGAAAGCCAGTATCTCTCATTTCGATGTTTTGAAAAACCATCGGAAAATTTGAGGAACAAATGTTAAGAAAAAGAAGAAGACGACAAAACTTGAGATACTCCTTTTTTCTCGCCGAGTTTTTCGATTATTCAGAAATCGTGATAATTGTAATGAAAATAGAGAGCGAAATTACTGTGACGATCTTTTTCCTTTTCATCGACAACCGACAAACGCATCTTTTTACGTTTTCGTGTTTCTCGTGTTTCGTCTCGAAATTCCCCTTTCCATTCTTCCTTTCGCGTAAACTGACGCGCACACTGACAAACACACACACGCACGCGCGCACGCAACTCGCGAAGAACAAACACTGTGCTCCCGCGTGCAACACTTTTCTCTCTTTCTTCTTTCAACAATTTATGTTTTCGCTTCTTTCTTCGCGTGAGGAAGAATCAAATAATCAATCGTTTTCCCGATTTGCGGAATTCACGACTGGAATTGAGGCGCCCGATTGATTTAACGCGAATTCTGTTATAATCAAACGCTGAACGAAAATTCTCCATGTCCCTTGACGTGGACTTCTTTTCGCGACAAATTGAGGTTATGTTACAGCAACGAGTTTTATAATTTAATACACTTTGACTTTTCGGGTGCTAATGATCGAAAATAAGAAGAGGTTGCAATAACGACGTGTTTCAGGGAAGAATTAAACGAGAATAATCGCGGGCCCGCAGGGAAGGGGAGGAACAACGGAACACGAGACACATCAGTACCTCGCGGCCGTACAGCGGCGACTGAAGCGCTCGCGGCTGGCCGCCGGCGCTTCCGCGCAACTCTCGAGCCACCGCGATACGCGCGGCAAGAGTGGGGGTAGCCCAAGAGCGATAGAGAGGGGGAAGGCAGCTCGTCGCTGTCCTCAGTCGCGCTATGTATGTGTGCGGAGAAACAGGCTCCACCGGCTTTTGCCTCTCTATCGTCGTTTCAACTTACGATGCCCGTTTTTATTTCACGGTAGAGGGAGAAAATTCCGTGCATACAGGCATTTCGTATTACCGAAGTGTATATTTATACTAACAAACGCGGAAACATCATGGAGGTTTTACAATTACCCTATTCAAAAAAAATATCATGAATCTACCGTTGGTAATGACGTGAAATCAAACAAAGCCGGATAAGCGACTGACAAACGAGTAATCTCACGCGCAACGGACTGAAAATTATCGATATCCTCAACCCCCCCCGGGCGCGTATAACGTCACTTTCTATGCTCAAAAGTGTTACGTTGCCGCTGACGTATCAAACGTCACAAAGGTAGATAATGATCAGTTTTTAATGACATTGAAGAAAAATATTCTAAAAGGTTGTTCGATTCTAAAATACACACATATATGTATACGAGGAAGAGTCAAAAATCCTTCAGCAGAAAAGAATTGAGGCTCTCAACGAAAAAACCAACCAAAAAGCTTGTTTTCAGCCCACGTTAAATCAATTCGTTCATTATTTCGATCGCGCTCGAATTTTTCACAAAGTACACTCAATTTTCAAAATTCTTGTATTTTCGATAAAATGACAAGAAACCGAAAATTATTCGTAGTTCCTCGCGGATAAAGGTCCGTCATTGGGCGTGAGAAATTTCCGCTCCATTTGAAAAAAAAAAAAACATTTAAAAAAACCGAAAATTTGTTTGAAAAAACTCATGAAAAATCATCGAATTAACGAAACAATCGAAAACGTGATAATTTCACGTTTTTCGAGTGTTCTCTCGCGCAACAGAGGTCAAAGAGGTCATTCGAAATGGGCTGCAAATTGCAGTGTGTAATACAGAAGATGAATACCGCGGGGCAACACACGAAAAACTCTATTTTCGACGTCTTGCATCTCGACGGAGAGCCATACGCGCAAACTCTATTTAATGTATATATCACGGCTATTTCAGCGTTCAGTTCTGACCTTTCGCGCTCTCGACGAGCATTGCTCTCTTCCGTGCGTCTTTGGCGTCCTGCTAAATGTTGCGTATCGGATACGCACTCGAAATCGACACGCACAAACACACACACACACACATACATACACGCGCAAAAACGTATAAAAGGACGCTGAAGCATACACAAATTTCGTCGTCGCAAAAGGGCTCCCCGGTATAATATACAACACGAAAGACAGAGCTTTGGACAAGTACGAAAATAGAGAGAGGGGTCTCGTCCTGCGTACGTTGGGCATATCGCGAGCCTAAACGCGACATCTCTCGTGAAAATTTGATGCAGAAAAATAAAGAATTATCTTTACGATCCCTTTGCAAAATGATTCGTCCGAAACTTTAAACGGTCATAATTTCTTTCCCTCACGAAGGATTTTCTTCCAATCCACTTTTATTTCAGAGCGGTATTCCACCCGTAATCGGCAGAAAAAACCAGCATCTTTGGAAGCGCGGAATTTTGGGAAATAGACATTTTTCAAAATTTTCAACCGTCGTCAGCGTTTTTTTTTCCATCAGGACGGATTCTGATGCAATTTTTCCCGAAATTATCCCATTATTTCGAAAATTCTTCCGTGATTGTTGAAAAATTCATTCAAAAAGGTGTTATTTGACTCGTAAGTGAATAAAAAATAACATTTTCCATAAATACAAACTTTTCCCGACACCCGGTTTTCGATCTTTCGATTCTTTCAATTTTACAGTTGTCCATTGGACGTGAAAATAACTTTGCATCTCACTCATTGTCAGCAAAAGAGTTTACTACAGCCTGGGCTTTGTGGTAGTCGTTCGAAAAGCGTGATTCATCGAACCTGAACCACTTTGCGAGCGAAATTATCGAATACTACGGTGTTCGAATTGTCTCGGAAAAAAAAACAACATATATAACGATAATAACGGTACAGGAACACAAACGACACTCTGAGTGAGCATAAAAGCGAAAGTATACGGCTGGCCGGTGGTGGATAATTACACGCTGCTCTACCGTTTGCCTTCATCGTTGCGCTTTTTGTTCTATTCAAGTGCGAAGAAAAAGAACAAAGTACCGCACCAGTTATTAACCGAAACAAACTCGATGATCTCTCGAGGATACGCCGAACTTTGTTGTTCCGCCGTCGAGGATATTTTGAATTTGTGAATAATTTCGAATAATTTACATCGCGTCTGAAATCGAAAATGATTTTGAAAAAGCAGCGAATTGAGGACAAATGGCGGGCGCTTTTTGTTCTATTCAAGTGCGAAGAAAAAGAACAAAGTACCGCACCAGTTATTAACCGAAACAAACTCGATGATCTCTCGAGGATACACCGAACTTTGTTGTTCCGCCGTCGAGAATATTTTGAATTTGTGAATAATTTCGAATATTTTACATCGCGTCTGAAATCGAAAATGATTCTGAAAAAGCAGCGAATTGAGGACAAATGGCGGGCGCTTTTTGTTCTATTCAAGTGCGAAGAAAAAGAACAAAGTACCGCACCAGTTATAACCGAAACAAACTCGATGATCTCTCGAGGATACACCGAACTTTGTTGTTCCGCCGTCGAGGATATTTTGAATTTGTGAATAATTTCGAATAATTTACATCGCGTCTGAAATCGAAAATGATTCTGAAAAAGCAGCGAATTGAGGACAAATGGCGGGCGCTTTTTGTTCTATTCAAGTGCGAAAAAAAAGAACAAAGTACCGCACCAGTTATTAACCGAAACAAACTCGATGATCTCTCGAGGATACGCCGAACTTTGTTGTTCCGCCGTCGAGGATATTTTGAATTTGTGAATAATTTCGAATAATTTACATCGCGTCTGAAATCGAAAATGATTTTGAAAAAGCAGCGAATTGAGGACAAATGGCGGGCGCTTTTTGTTCTATTCAAGTGCGAAAAAAAAGAACAAAGTACCGCACCAGTTATTAACCGAAACAAACTCGATGATCTCTCGAGGATACGCCGAACTTTGTTGTTCCGCCGTCGAGGATATTTTGAATTTGTGAATAATTTCGAATAATTTACATCGCGTCTGAAATCGAAAATGATTTTGAAAAAGCAGCGAATTGAGGACAAATGGCGGGCGCTTTTTGTTCTATTCAAGTGCGAAAAAAAAGAACAAAGTACCGCACCAGTTATTAACCGAAACAAACTCGATGATCTCTCGAGGATACGCCGAACTTTGTTGTTCCGCCGTCGAAGATATTTTGAATTTGTGAATAATTTCGAATAATTTACATCGCGTCTGAAATCGAAAATGATTTTGAAAAAGCAGCGAATTGAGGACAAATGGCGGGCGCTTTTTGTTCTATTCAAGTGCGAAAAAAAAGAACAAAGTACCGCACCAGTTATTAACCGAAACAAACTCGATGATCTCTCGAGGATACGCCGAACTTTGTTGTTCCGCCGTCGAGGATATTTTGAATTTGTGAATAATTTCGAATAATTTACATCGCGTCTGAAATCGAAAATGATTTTGAAAAAGCAGCGAATTGAGGACAAATGGCGGGCGCTTTTTGTTCTATTCAAGTGCGAAAAAAAAGAACAAAGTACCGCACCAGTTATTAACCGAAACAAACTCGATGATCTCTCGAGGATACGCCGAACTTTGTTGTTCCGCCGTCGAGGATATTTTGAATTTGTGAATAATTTCGAATAATTTACATCGCGTCTGAAATCGAAAATGATTTTGAAAAAGCAGCGAATTGAGGACAAATGGCGGGCGCTTTTTGTTCTATTCAAGTGCGAAAAAAAAGAACAAAGTACCGCACCAGTTATTAACCGAAACAAACTCGATGATCTCTCGAGGATACGCCGAACTTTGTTGTTCCGCCGTCGAAGATATTTTGAATTTGTGAATAATTTCGAATAATTTACATCGCGTCTGAAATCGAAAATGATTTTGAAAAAGCAGCGAATTGAGGACAAATGGCGGGCGCTTTTTGTTCTATTCAAGTGCGAAAAAAAAGAACAAAGTACCGCACCAGTTATTAACCGAAACAAACTCGATGATCTCTCGAGGATACGCCGAACTTTGTTGTTCCGCCGTCGAGGATATTTTGAATTTGTGAATAATTTCGAATAATTTACATCGCGTCTGAAATCGAAAATGATTTTGAAAAAGCAGCGAATTGAGGACAAATGGCGGGCGCTTTTTGTTCTATTCAAGTGCGAAAAAAAAGAACAAAGTACCGCACCAGTTATTAACCGAAACAAACTCGATGATCTCTCGAGGATACGCCGAACTTTGTTGTTCCGCCGTCGAAGATATTTTGAATTTGTGAATAATTTCGAATAATTTACATCGCGTCTGAAATCGAAAATGATTTTGAAAAAGCAGCGAATTGAGGACAAATGGCGGGCGCTTTTTGTTCTATTCAAGTGCGAAAAAAAAGAACAAAGTACCGCACCAGTTATTAACCGAAACAAACTCGATGATCTCTCGAGGATACGCCGAACTTTGTTGTTCCGCCGTCGAGGATATTTTGAATTTGTGAATAATTTCGAATAATTTACATCGCGTCTGAAATCGAAAATGATTTTGAAAAAGCAGCGAATTGAGGACAAATGGCGGGCGCTTTTTGTTCTATTCAAGTGCGAAAAAAAAGAACAAAGTACCGCACCAGTTATTAACCGAAACAAACTCGATGATCTCTCGAGGATACGCCGAACTTTGTTGTTCCGCCGTCGAAGATATTTTGAATTTGTGAATAATTTCGAATAATTTACATCGCGTCTGAAATCGAAAATGATTTTGAAAAAGCAGCGAATTGAGGACAAATGGCGGGCGCTTTTTGTTCTATTCAAGTGCGAAAAAAAAGAACAAAGTACCGCACCAGTTATTAACCGAAACAAACTCGATGATCTCTCGAGGATACACCGAACTTTGTTGTTCCGCCGTCGAGGATATTTTGAATTTGTGAATAATTTCGAATAATTTACATCGCGTCTGAAATCGAAAATGATTTTGAAAAAGCAGCGAATTGAGGACAAATGGCGGGCGCTTTTTGTTCTATTCAAGTGCGAAAAAAAAGAACAAAGTACCGCACCAGTTATTAACCGAAACAAACTCGATGATCTCTCGAGGATACACCGAACTTTGTTGTTCCGCCGTCGAGGATATTTTGAATTTGTGAATAATTTCGAATAATTTACATCGCGTCTGAAATCGAAAATGATTTTGAAAAAGCAGCGAATTGAGGACAAATGGCGGGCGCTTTTTGTTCTATTCAAGTGCGAAAAAAAAGAACAAAGTACCGCACCAGTTATTAACCGAAACAAACTCGATGATCTCTCGAGGATACACCGAACTTTGTTGTTCCGCCGTCGAGGATATTTTGAATTTGTGAATAATTTCGAATAATTTACATCGCGTCTGAAATCGAAAATGATTCTGAAAAAGCAGCGAATTGAGGACAAATGGCGGGCGCTTTTTGTTCTATTCAAGTGCGAAAAAAAAGAACAAAGTACCGCACCAGTTATTAACCGAAACAAACTCGATGATCTCTCGAGGATACGCCGAACTTTGTTGTTCCGCCGTCGAGGATATTTTGAATTTGTGAATAATTTCGAATAATTTACATCGCGTCTGAAATCGAAAATGATTTTGAAAAAGCAGCGAATTGAGGACAAATGGCGGGCGCTTTTTGTTCTATTCAAGTGCGAAAAAAAAGAACAAAGTACCGCACCAGTTATTAACCGAAACAAACTCGATGATCTCTCGAGGATACACCGAACTTTGTTGTTCCGCCGTCGAGGATATTTTGAATTTGTGAATAATTTCGAATAATTTACATCGCGTCTGAAATCGAAAATGATTCTGAAAAAGCAGCGAATTGAGGACAAATGGCGGGCGCTTTTTGTTCTATTCAAGTGCGAAAAAAAAGAACAAAGTACCGCACCAGTTATTAACCGAAACAAACTCGATGATCTCTCGAGGATACGCCGAACTTTGTTGTTCCGCCGTCGAGGATATTTTGAATTTGAGAATAATTTCGAATAATTTACATCGCGTCTGAAATCGAAAATGATTCTGAAAAAGACGCGAATTGAGGACGAATGGCGGGTATTATTCCAGCAACGGTGGAATCGAAGGAGAATTTCAAGTATCCGACACTGCTGGAGAAATCGAAAAAAAAATCAATCATTCTCAAAACTCTGAGCCACGGTAACTTTGGCTGACGACGATATTAAAAAGTTATTAACAAATTGTTGCAAAAATCGAAATAAATTTGCAAATATTCGGAAAATTCGGCTTCTTTTCACGTTAAATTAATTCCCTCGGTTATTGTTCGATACACCCGAGTTTTTTCCGAATATTTTGGCGGTGTTTTCAACACGCGCAGGCATCATCATCGATCGTAAATGATTTCGACGAAAATGTTTGTATTTTCAAATGATTACTTCTCGTATCTCGAATTATCGTACCAAACACGGTAATTTTCAATGACTACGATATTGAAAAATAATTAAGAAATTCGATTATTTTTTTTAATACACTTTTCTTTCAATATACACGCGCGGATCGTGATCGAATTGAAATTTCGATCGAATGGCTTTGAATTGTTTAGAAAAATTGTTCGTCGATAAAACGGCGGATTTTTCGTGGTAAAAACTCGAAATCCGATTTAAAAAAAGAGACACCTCGTGGTTACTCGGCTGTGAAATTGTTATTTTTCGAGGGAAACGCTTGTTTTCTCCACGATTGTTACAACGAACTTTCTCGAAAAAAATTTCAAAAATATACGTATTTCGTCATAAAAATTATTGAAAAAACGAAAAGGAGAAAAAAGCGAACAAAAGCCAACGCAGTGACGATGATAGATATTTTTTTGTGATACAGCGGTGGTCACAGTGGTTTGCTTGCCCTCTCAAGCCCGATGAGGCTCCGTGGACGAAACCCAAGTCGGCCACTGTGACGACGATTTTCCGCGCTCGGACGCGGCAACAAAAGTAAAGTTGAGCAATTCGCTCCACGCTTGGCGATTCGCTCACCTACTTTTCGCCCTCGCGGTGCTCCGAGGTCTCCCCGAAGCAGAGAAAATTAAAGGCGAATATCGAGGAAAAATCCTCGGCACTTTGTCGTCGCGGAAAAACCCGTTTATCTGTGATAGAAGCGGAATTATCTCAAGCTTCATATTCCGAGGGTACGATACCAACAAGACCGAAATTAGATGCAATTTTTGGCCTACTCGGCGATGGCGTAAAATTCTGAAAATCTTCACTCAATATAAGTTTCTACATTTTTTCGAACTTTTTTTTAAAATTATTTGAACTTTTCGATATCCTTGTTATCTAAACTCATTATGCTTCGAAACTTCCACGTGATTGTTTTCTTTTTCAGATTTTCATTTAATCGCAGAGTACTTGGAACTCGCATTTTGTTTCGCTTTTATCGAGATTGCATCTCCTGCACATCGTTTTATCGCGGGATTAAATTTTTCCTTCCAGCCTCGTCGCGATCAAAGAATTTTTCTTCTGTTCAATTTTCAAAAACGTTTATTTTCCAGCTGCAAATTCACGGTGAAAACAAAATAGAATTGTCGCAAAAAAAAAAGAACCTGAAAAATATTTTCACGAATGATTTATCTTTCGTTGAATTTGTTAAATCTCGTTGAGAGTCGCCATGGACAAACGATGGAAATTGAGAGCGTCAATCGTCAAATACTTCGATACTCTTGGCGTGTGTATTGACGAAACACACGTTGGGGCTATTTTCATCCCGCGTTAATTTGGGTTTCTTGAAAATTCGTTAAATTACAAAACGTATCGCAGTTTCCTTACAGTCCGTTACAATGCTCGAAGAAATATCGTTATAGCGTACGTTTCTCCGGTCAATTAGGTCACGTTTATCTTTCATTTCACCTCGATAATACGTACCTTCGATGAATCAGAACTCGCGAGAGAAAGAAAAAACCAAAATGTTGCGCTGCTCTTACGAGTTACCAAATTACACGTCTCGATTATTAAAGTGAAGGAACAAGTTCTAGGTTGGGCTGTACGAGTGTGCGGAGGCTAATCGATCGTCCGCGAGACATACAGGGTGTCCCAAAACTCGATGTTAATAATTTGAAGCAAGATTCCGGATGAAATTCGGCGTCGAAATCTGTCTTTGGTATTTTTTTGTACGACCAAAATCTCGTGAGTTATTGATCGTCAAAGTTTGAGCCAATCGGACGCGCCTGATTCTCCCTCCTCCGGCCGACGCCGCGCGAGCGCACGCGCCCTATTGGCCCGACTGTATTAATTGATAACTCAACGGGCATTCGTCGGATCGAAAAACGCTCGACGACTTTTCGACTTGAAATTTCATCACCGACGTAGCATTAGATTATCAGCACGCAGTTTTGGGACACCCTGTATACTGAGAAAAAGTGAATTATATCGAGTGTGTAAAGACACTCATTTCCTCGACGTTCTTTCGCTCGTGTATGGCCGTGTTTTGTAAATGATATTGCTTTCTCTCTTGAACGCGGTGTGTTTCATCGTATACGTGAGGATGGAAATAAGTCAAATTGAATGGGAACAGGCTCTCGTCTACGTCGTATTCGTTTCAATGTTTATCGTTTATATTTGTATGTATAAAATGATTCCTGATTGTTTGAAAGAATTTAGGATGTTTTTTACCGTCTGGTACACATTAGGGTGGGAAAAAAATTGTTTTTCTGCACCCTCGAAAATTTTCGCGTTCCTCACGTGGGACACTTCTTTCATTCGATTAACGTGGGCAAAATGACTTGTGGAGTATTTTCGTGTTTTTCTGTAACACGAAAAATACTTGCTTCAACTTTTTTCGATATTCTCATGAAAGTAAAATGCTTCTACATGTGTAAGATGCTAAAAGATCGCAATTTTCGACAATAACATTGTTTGAAAGTTATATGCAAATTGGCAAAGACACTCGAGTCGAAAAGTACCAAATCATCGAAGATTTTTTGAAAAAATTCGAGTTTGTTCACAAAAAGCAAAGGAGTTAATTAATAATGAAAGAAAAAAACGTTTTTTTGAATATTTTTACAATTTCCTTTCACGAATCGTTAACAACTTTTTAAAATTCGAGTTTGTCCACAAAAAGCGAAGGAATTAATTAATGATGAAAGAAAAAAACGTTTTTTTGAATATATTTACAATTTCCTTCCACGAATCGTTAACAACTTTTTGAAATTCGAGTTTGTCCACAAAAAGCAAAGGAATTAATTAATGATGAAAGAAAAAAACGTTTTTTTGAATATTTTTACAATTTCCTTCCACGAATCGTTGACAACTTTTTAAAATTCAAGTTTGTCCACAAAAAGCAAAGGAATTAATTAATCATGAAAGAAGAAAACGTTTTTTTGAATATTTTTACAATTTCCTTCCACGAATCGTCAACAACTTTTTAATATTGTTGTTATTCAAAGTTGCTCCGCTCAGTATACGTATGACTGATTTTTCTTTTTCCAGATTTTCACAGCATCGCGAGTGCCGAAAATGTTCATTCGATTAGTCGGCGTAAAAACCGAAATAAAAATGAAAAATTTGAAAAAATCCAACTTTTTCCGTCAACCATCCTAAAAAAGCATACACACTTTCGTTGCTTACCTCTTGCAAGTTCTAGCTGCTTCGTCGTCGTCCGCCGGTGCTCCCGCCCCAGAATCCTAAAAAAAAAATTATTGAAAAAATGACGATACAACGCCAGAATAAATTTCTCCATCGTCCATCGATCACGCGCTGTTATTCATTATCGACGCAATTGTTACCATCGTTATTGCCGTTATCATCGATATTACTCGTTTTATCGTGGCGATTCGTTGGTATTGTTTTTTTTTCGCCACAGGTGTTGTTATTGTTGTCGGGAAATTGTTGAGCTCTTGGCTCAACCGTGAACGAAATTAACGGCGCATTTCGTAATTGAATATAGCCTCAGGGTCATCTCGCTGGTTTTACTTATTATTCTATAAATCTCTCAAGATTGTTTTAAGGAAGTTTCGGTCGACTATTGAATTTCGAACTGTTACAGAAAAGTATATCATTCAACGACCCTCGGAATATCCGTGGATCCAACGTCCAGTTGCTGAGAAAAATAATCATAAAACTTTCGTTTCTCAAACTCTCCGCACGGGGAGCACACACGAGCGAATTGTCGATAAGCACGTGGCGTAAGGATCTTCCCAACGTACAATCCCAGCGAAAAAGAAATACGACATGAATTTCGAGCGATTGCCGCGATCGCATAAACATCGGGAAAAAAAATCTCTCGTACGATATGCTACCAGTTTCCGGATGACGACGAGGTCAAAGGGTCATTGACAAATTGACAAATAAAAGTGAGAAAAAAAATGATTAAACTGATCTTTTTCATACGGAATTAAATTTTTCTTCCATCCAAACACAGGCGACATATTTTTCAAACATTTTTCATCGTTTTGAAATTCCCTCTACTCAAGCTCGTGGGCTCGCCAAAATTGTATTCTCATCGTCGAATCCGTGCAACTTTTCGCACATCGACTGTCCGGACCAGAACCGTTTTCTCATTAATAAAAAACCATCTTTCGCGGGAATCATTGATAATTTCTGATTGTTCAAAATCCTTTTCACAAAATGTAAAAAAAGAGAATTCAAAACGATGAAAAATTGCACGGGCGTTCGTACAACAATGAACATCTTCGTTTTCATGATCGCTCAACGTTTTTTTCGCCCGTATCATTATAAATTTGAATTTTATGATATTCAAAACTTCGAATCAACGGAGGACACTCGAATTATATTGAAATTGGTTTTTGGGACGACGGAGGGGTGGGGTTGGAGGAGGGGTAATTTGAACAAATAAAAAATGTAGAGGAACTCCTTACTTTGTACACGAAACGACAGGTACGTAATTGAAGCGAATGGGAACGACGTGCTTTTCGCGGCCGCGACATTTTTTTGACACCGTTATCGCGACCGTTGCCGCCGCTGTTTGTTTTATCGTCGTCGATAAATCGCGAACAATCCCAAGTCGATCTGACGATGCTCGACCAGGGCGAGGGTGGACAAGGCGCCACGGGCGGAGGAAGAACGTACAGCATAGCGCCCTTGTCGCGAGAAAGTATCATTTCCCAATTGGAAAACAAAAAATGTATATTAAAGAAGTAACTTTGGCGACATTTGAATTTCCCGCCAATTTCTTTGTTCCCTCCGCAATCGCGATTTCAATGTTTTTATCGTGTTTTTTTTGTTCTTTCTCTCGCGTCTTTCGCACGCGACGAAAATACGAACGAACGTTTTGGATTCGAGCTTCGCGAGGGTACTGACTATCAAAATAACATTGGATCCCCGTGGACCGCGGCGAGCGAGCCAGCGGAAGAGACGAGAGGCGGTGCTTTTAAGCTCGCACGCATGACTCTGATATCCCCTCCTCTCTCCCCTCCACCGGAAAACTGTACGCGGACAAGCGGAATCTCCTCTTGCTTCTCTTTTCCCTCCGTTTTTTTGACTCTTTCGTTTCTCTCACGCGCCGGAAGGAGCAGCATCGAGTTGGAAAATCGTAGGAGGAAATTCATGTTCTTTGCGATGATTTTGAATTTCCCCTCGGTGGAATCCGAGGAATGTACGGTAAATCGCGTCTTTGCTGTCAGCGGAAAAAGCGGACAATGAAAATAGCGAAAAATGCGGCGTGAAAAATCGTGAAAATTCGGATTTTCGTTGAACGACGTTGAAAATTTTTTTTTTCGTCGGTATCGCGGGATCTTCAATATTTTTGCGATTATCGCAATCACGTGGTTTGGAAAAAATGTCGAAAGAGGTTCGAGGAATTTTGAGAAAAATGTCATTTCGTCGAGGCGTTATTTCGGCGAGAAGAATCGTTCGAATTTGACTCTTTTTCGTACTGCTGCGAGAAATAGAATTTTTCAAATTTCAGAAAAAAATATAACAGACGAAAAGACATCGTTTTCCCGCTGTTTTTGGTCTAGAATTATGACGACGCGTTTCCGATTCCGAAAGTACAATGAAAACATTTGTTTCTCACGAATAAATGATTTTTCGACACTGTCAAAGTCCGCATTTCGTCAGTTTCAAAAAAAAAACACGCTACATTGGAAATTGCAAAATTTGTAACGTCCAAAACTATCGAAAATAATTAAAATGACTTTTGAGGAAAAAAAAAAGAATTTTTTCCATTTCCACGTTATCCCGTCATCGAATTCATCATGAATTTTTATAATTTTTTTTTTTTTTTTTCAAAACTACCAAAACTTTTTTTTTCATACTTATTTCTGATTCGTCCGTCAACGTCTTCCGTTTCCGTTTGCAAATACAATTTCGAAAATATGCACCCGAGGTGACATCGGGGGGAAACACTTTTTTTCTTTTTTTTCAAGGAAAATCCGCCGAGGAATTCTCGAACGTTTGCCGTGTCCGTTCGTTCGACGCGAAGCGTTTGTGTTGAATAAGTGCCAAAAAGAAGAAGGGAAAAAAAAAAAGGAAGGAGAGAAATAACGGGACGTGGGAAACCACGAGATCCCTCGACGTTTGGAATTGCGACGTTAGAAAATGTGCAACGTCATCGACGAAAGATGATACACGGAGAGTTGAAAATTGTTCAATTGAAATTCCACTCTGTAAAAATTGGCAACTGTCTATCCGCGGCAAGGCCAGCACGAATTAAATTCACAAAAGCTGAGCGTTGTTTCGCGAGAAATAATCATCGTTAAATATCGTTGTTTCAGAAGAATAATATTCATTATTATTATCTCTCGTGCCGTATTCTATGGGACTTTTTATTTCATCCGCGTGCAACGCGATACTGAATTGCGCAATCTCGAGTTTGCGCAATATCCTTTCTCAATTAATTGTGGGAGATTTTTTTTTTTCTCCATGGTGAAGGGAGGAGGAGAAGCATACAATGAGTTTACGCGCGTGTCTATTTTTTGTTGCACCCATGGATGATGATAATAATAATAATCACTATTTCGATTATTTCTTTGTCCACAAAAAACACTATCGGAAAGAGTGTATATATTCCAGGGCAGGGAGAGAATAAAATGGGAATTTTGCGCTGCTGGCGGTGCTACAGAAATCGGAAAAAAATCAACAAGACTCGAGACACCGCGGACTGTGATTTTGAATGAGTATTTTGAAAAAATTGACGAAAAATTGTTTTTAAAAAAAAAACACGGAAAATATCGGGTAAACTTGTTCGATTTTAACGTTAAGTTGATGTTCGTGTTCATTTTGCATGAATAAGCTTGGGCGTGCTTTTTTTCTTTCGAGTTTTTTCGTCGTTTTGGAATTCGATTTTTTGATTGATTCGATTATCGTCAATCGACAATTATGCATCATCAATACGTCAAAACGATCGAATGACGTATAATTGTCGATTTTTAATGAGTTTTTTTTCAAATTGAAAAAAAAACTTCGAGGAGTTGAGAAAAAATGGGGCAAAAATTCGAGTGTTTTGGAAAAATGAGCAAAGTCAAATCAACGTGGAAAAATTCTTTTTTTTTTCTTTAAATCTTCATAATGTTGTTCGCTGTACACTGTACACCCTTAAGGTCTCCTCCGATCGAAGCGAATCGACGTTTTTTTTTTCATTTGTCCTCAAATCGATCGAGCGTTGAAACTTTCATCGATGAATTCCGCGCAAAATTGATTCGACACTTTTTTTTTGCCCGCGGAGACTCAATGAGTGTTCTCTACTTATCCATATTTTTATCAACGATTTTTGTTACATCGGCGTTTTGCGGAAAATGATTTGGATTTATTCGAAAAATGCAATTTTTCGTTCGCCCAACGATTTGTAGACGATAAATTATTAGTATCGGAATTATTCGATCGATCGTTCAAACGAATATTTATACCGCGACAAAAAGCCCGGAAAGCTGGCTGCGAGTGCATGCAATTTGTGTGAAAGACTTTCATCTCGAACTTCACTCGTTTTATTATTAGTTTTATTTGAATATACGATTTTATCGATCTTTGATAAAATTGATATCGACAGATGGCGATGTCGCCTGTGTCGGTAATGCAGGATATTTTTTTTACATAGCGTCAAGATCGTCGAGAAATAATATTTTCGATCAATTCGACTAAATTTCATCGAGAATCAATCGTTTCGATCGTGCTAAAAATCTTTACGGATTATTTCGTCCTTCGATGAGTGTTTTTGCGGAAGGTTTCGAGTTCTCACACGGAATCTCTCCGTTCCACGTATGATTGTCGCGACTTTTAGGTTATGCCTACGAGACGAAAATCGAGGACCTTCTTACGCTGCCAAAATGACTTTTCTAAGCGGAAAAATTGATTAATTTAAAAAAAAAGGCTTCAACACTCGTTTGAATCGTCGAGCAGAGTTTACGAGCAAACTTTTGAAAATACAAAACAATCGAATCGAGGCATCTCACTCAGAGTGGTGATAATTATTTTTGATTGTCACAGTCATTATCGTGATCGTTCAGAGGCAACAAATTTTCAAAGTCGTACGGAAATATTTCTCTTTCGCTAATTATTCCTGTGACTCGCGATGATAAGCGTTTTTTTTTTCATTAAAAACATCGCGGGAAGCACTTCCGAGTCATGTTCGGTTATTCGAGATGATTATCGCGAATTAATCAACCTTTCGTCAATAAATGTTTAAATTGTCGTGAAAAAAATTCTCCGCGGCCGAAACTGACTTACAAACGAGAGAAAAACAGCATAATACCGATGGGAAAGTTATGGAAAAAAAGACGATAAAGGCTCGCGTGAAGCACGTAACAATAATAAGCAACAAAAAAAAGATACTTCATTCGTGAAATACGTGCGCGGATACGCGAAGCAACAATCGCGAGTAACGAACGTTACAACGTTGAGTGAAAGAGCGAGACGTCGATGATTCTGTGATTTTCGTAAGTATGCGATATCCTTATCTCAGCATGCTTTTAAATACTTTTTTTTCATGCATTTTTTTTCACGCGTGAAAACTGAAACGCGTCCCTCGCGAAGTGGACGCTCGATAAAAACAAACTGGGGTGACGTTTGATGATGATGAACCATCGCGTATGAAAAAACCGAAAGATCGATAGCTGTCATTCGCGAGTTTCGCTCGCGAATGAATGATACGCCGAAGGGAAGACGGGGGAGAGAAAAGACAAAAAGAAAAGATATTTACCGAGCTCTGAGGCGAGCTTGAAACGCTCGGCGAACGCTGCACTGTGACGAGGGCCATCGCAACACTCTCCACTTTTGTTAATTCTTTCGAGGGGCGAGCCGGATCGGACCACGAAGTTTTATTATCTCGGGGCCCTTGTTATTTATTCTCGAATCAAACACACGCGCACGCACCACACCGGCCACCGAATTGAATAAACAATGCAGCGCGATAAAACAAAAACAAGAAACGAGGTTGAGAATGAAAAAAAAAGGGAAAAAGATAAGGATAATCACTAATCGCGGGTAACCCTCGACACCGGGGTAACACCGGGCCGTATCGTTAACCCCTCGCGCCGTCAGGACAACGAGGAAAGTATCATATTTCACGCACGTCAAACGGCAACACGCCAAGGGCGGCCATCTTCGAATCAGCGTAGTTCGCAAACTCGCCGCCGCATCGCGTTCAGCAGCACCGATCGGCCTTTCCGTGACAACGAGCATGCGCATTCAATTTTATTCCTTTTGCCGATTATAAAATAGCAACAACGAAGCTCCATCTGGTGGAAATCCTTCCAAGTATCATTGTGTCCTTTCGTGGAATTTATCGGATGTTTATTTCGATCGTAAACAATTTAAATTTGTGATGAAGTTAAAGGATTTTTTTCGATATTAAATCGAAGGCATTGGCGTACTGTGGACGCTAACTTCGCATTTATTTTGATGAATGATTGCGTAAATACACCTTTTTGTCCATTAATCGGCAGGTATTGTACTTTGTAGCTAAAACACAGAGAAATAATATGGGCCTAACCGCGGCTGACGCACCGAGGAAACTGACTATAAGTATTCTCCCGTTGAATACAACGTTCTTTTGTTGAATATTCACCTTCAGACACTTAGCTTACCTCGGTTAATGCGAAATTATTTGAAAATACTGCTAGATGTAATACTGAAGTTTGCTTTAAGGAATGTGAATATCTATTACATTCAACTATAAACAACAAATTTACAGCGAAGAAAAGAAATAGTCTCATAAGATCAATGTAGATAATTCTTTATTAATTTTGATTAGGATTCTGCGCATATTGTTACCAGGCATTTCTGACGAGTTTTGAAAATTTAATAAAGCGTTTACGAAGTGTTTGTGCACTTGCCAGAGAGTACGACAAACAAAAACCCATATTTCGAGTAGGAATCTTTGAAATAATCGTATTTCGCCTGATCGTAGCGCTGCGATCGCTGCCCCAATATATCTTTCTTCTACGCTCCTGTAAATCCTAGCTATCATACGGGGCCCGTTAAAAAACTACATACGGCCATGTTTGCGTACCCTGACAGCCGGGCCGCTGTGTGTCGATGACGTAAGCTTTTCGTACGAGTGTACTTTTATTTTCGGCACGCTGGACGCGCTGAAAGCTGAAAGGTGCGTCAGTCGGTCAGTCAGCGTCAGTGCTTTCCTCAACCCCGAGAGGTATTGACAGTTGTGAAAAATATTCACATACTTTTCAATAGGTGAGATGTCGTTCGAGCTCGATCGAATCCAAGTTTCCATTTGTAAATATTGAAAAAAAGGCAAATCTTTTCCTATTCAGCGTTACAAAATCGTACAACGATGACCGCCGAAACTTTTGCGGATTATTTCGGGAGCCGAAAGGAGATGAACGGCATCGTCAAGACCGGCAATAACAAATCTCCAATATTGTGGCGAAATCTACGAATTAACGAATGGACCTTCAGTCTCTTTTTGTTCGTACTCTCTCTCGGCATCGTTGCGGGAAAACTGTACATAAATTACGGTGAGTGTTTGAATCGATACACAAGAAAAAAAATAAATAAAGAACCAAAAACGCTTCGTTCTTTGGTTTCAAGGTATTTTCGCGTGAAAAATCGCCCTCGTTTGTTTTGTCCAAACTCCCACAGCGTCAGGTTACCCATTGCTATTGAGTTTATTACCGCTTCTCATTACTTTTTGCGCTCTTTCGTGACGGTTTTTTTGTTTTTTCCCTCGTTTTCGTGCTCTATCCTCAAGTCTAACCTTACAATCTCGGCTCTAAAACGACCGCGGATATTTCCACATTTTTCTGAAAAGAATTGCGCCGGCAAATGGTGTTTCCGTCGATGACTTCACAATCTCGTGGTTTATTTTGTTTTCGTTTCCTCTTTTATCATCGATGCGAGAAGTCTCCCATCAAGGATTCGTAAAAAAGTACTTTCGCAAAGCGCCTCACGGTTGTGACCTTGACACACGTTGGTGGACGATGTGTCACGCGTTATCATCAACGCTTTGGCTTATCATTTCCGTATTAGTCATCGAAAATAAAAAAGAAAGAGATCAAGGTCATCCATTTTTTTTCGACCGTCACTCCCTCTAACCTCGCATCGCTTTTCCCAAATACTACGTACGCATGAAAAAAAAAAAATTCAAAGTTACAAAAATGTGGGTCTCTTCATCGTCGATTGTCTTTTTTTTTCGCTTACCGGTGCTTTGACCGTTTGCCATCCGCCATTAGGGTCGGATACCCGACGTTCCGTTAGCACAGAAAAAAATGTGAATTTTTCGCCGACCCTGTCGCGTGTATTCGACGTCAGCGACGTCAAAACTTTTCCACAAAGTTCGTCAAGCCTCGATGAAAAGTACTCGAAAACTACGGGCGAAAGATTGTTCAACGTCAGCAGAGAGTACGGAGACGCGATGGCAGACGTGCTTGTCGGTGTTACGCAGAAGTTCGCTTGGTTTTTGAGGGCGGTGAGCGGCGGCGTCGCCATGATGGTCTTTACCTGGTTCATCATTTACAAGGACAGCAGCATACCCGGCGTCGATCCGCCGTCGCCTTTCAGTCCCAGTAAGAAAAGGTAAAGCGCCGAGAAAAGACGCAGCGTTCTTTGTCCATGTCGAGACTTAACGAGGGCTAGTAGACGTTAACGCTGCAAAGTAGTGGAAAAAAAACGCAAAACACGATCTAAACGAGAAAAAAATTTTTGTTCTCATGGAACGAACACGATTTCTTCAACAGAAAAGGTTTAAAGTTCAATTCGACATTCGATGCAAATGAAAATTGTTTGCGAGGTAGAATATTGTTGAATTTTTGAAAATCCGAGATTTCACGAGAGCAAAGAAGTTTGCTAACATGCGATAAGTAAGGAACTCGCTGCTTTGTATTTCTTCAAATTCTTTCGCTCTCGTTTCGTAATGAGCTTTTTCGTATACATTTGGTTTTTTTTTCTTTTCGTTTCTCTTACATTTTAGTCCTTCTTCCGCAGGATGTGGACAGGCGAGTAGCGAATTTGTCGATCGGCATGGGCACCCACGGCGAAAGAAAAGAATATTCTGTATTTTTCTGCATCGCACGCTTGCCTTTTGGTGTTTGAGCAAAATTGCACGACCTCGTTCGCTTATGCTTGGGTATTGCATGTATCGGAAATATAGTATTTAGTTCGTTAAAATCGTAGCTGGCATTATTCCATAGAGGTAAAATAGAATGAGCACTTCGTTTACCCAACGACCGCACAAGAATCAGTGCAGAGATCTTGGGATAATATAGCGCTATCATAAAGTTACTGACAGATTCTCAAAAACGCAGAAATTTGGAAAACTACTCTCCTCTTTATGGTAAATTGAATAAATAACGTCAGACTGTAGGTAAAATCGTCAGTTTCTTTCCATCCGTGGCATTATCTCGCAAAATAGGTCGCAAATTTGGAAATCAACAAATGATTATTCATTTTCTGCTTGTTTTTTTCAAACAATATTTCGAAATTGAAAAAAAAAAATTCTCAACACCGGAAAATATTGATAAAAAATGCAAGTGTATTCACGACGAAATGGACGAAAATTGAAAAAAACAAATCCATCGATACAGAGGAGAAAAAAGGGTTTTCGATAATTCGTTCATCACGCTCGCATTTTATTGTTGTTGAAAATTACCGTGGCGTTGGAAGCGTGAGTACCCGAAGTTTCTCGTTGTATTTTATTGTTTCTGGAATTCTGCCTCTCGTGCATCGTCGATCGAACGCGAGAAGAACGAAAAAAAACAACTTTAATACATTTTGCACAATCTGCATAATTATTTCCTGACAATGTCTGTAATTATTTCAACGTACGTAAATTCATATTATTCACAATTACGCCAATTGACCATCTTCGTTATTCGTGAGAAAAACTCATGTTTCAAAGACTCTCGACAAAACCGACAAAACTCGAGCCTATCTAATACGAAATTTCTCGTTGAATATCGATTGTTTATTCTTCTTTCTCCAAATTTGAAAAAAAAACATCCGTAGATTCCTAAAACGAACTTTTACCTTTCCTCGATATATTTATAAAGTTATTCTCATGAATTTCCATGACATTTACTTCCATCCTGTGATTGTCGTAATTTCGAAAAATTGATGAAAAATATTCGGCGATCGATCGTGCAAAAAAAAAGAATTCTCAACACCGGAAAATATTGAAAAAAAATGTGAAATTTCCTGTTGAATATCGATTGTTCATTCTTCTTTCTCCAAATTTGAAAAAAAAACATCCGTAGATTCCTAAAACGAACTTTTACCTTTCCTCGATATATTTATAAAGTTATTCTCATGAATTTCCATGACATTTACTTCCATCCTGTGATTGTCGTAATTTCGAAAAATTGATGAAAAATGTCTGACGATCGATCATGCAGCAACGAGCATTTCGTTGAATTCCGAAGCCGCGAATTTCGGGATCACGGAAAAAACTGTATTCTTGTTTTTCAGATACGCGGAGAAGTCGAGACTGCAAATAAATTACGTCGTCGGCGTGTTGAACGGCGTGCTGATTTTCGTCTACATGTGTCTTTAGTTGTAAAAAAAAACAGAAGAGAAGAAAAAAAAAGACTTGCGCCAACGACGGTAATTCCGTCGTGCGTTCCGTTGCGGAGAATTTTCATCGAAGCATAATTTATTCCTATTTATTCGAAGGGCCGAGCGTTTGGCAACGTTAAAAGCGCCGATGTTACTGTAAGAAGAAGCTTACGTTGAACTCGAATTTCAAGCTTTTTTTCGCGTTTCTTTCCCCTTTCTTCTCGCTTCATCCTCGAAGCTCTTCGCTGGCGAAAAATTCTCGAACGATTTCGAACTTTTTCGACGAATGTAAATCGAAAAAGTTGCACGTTACGATCTCGCAACGAGAGAGAAAAATTTCCGACGATTTACTCGGAAGTAATCGTTCGGCGGAAAGAAAAAGTTTCGATCGAAGACGGAGGAACATTGAATTTTGATATTGGCGGTTATTCACCGGAATCGTTACGCCTTGTGATTCTTTTTCGTGTTTTTTTCTCTCAAAAAATCATTATAGGCTTGATAATCGCAGAAGTACAAATAGATTTTATAAAGTTTCATAAAAAAAGAAAGCTCTATGCAACGAATATATCTGATGTATATACGATATGTTATAGTTATTTATTCGAGACTGATCGATCCTCAGCCACGCTACTAACATTGAAGTGATATCGTGCCTTTTTTTTCTCTTTTTTTTTGTCACGATTTATAGATTTCGCGGTGCTGTAAGCGAAGAAAACTCGAAACTCTGCTACCTGATTCTTCTCCTTCCATCGACAATAATTGTTTTTCTCTTTTCGTTTCGAGCATGAAAAAAAAAGTGAAATTTACCAACGAAACAAATGACAGCTATTAGCGTTAATGATACTCGTACCGGATGTAATATCGAAATGAAAATATTACGTGGGTAAATGTTGTTTTTTTTCTTTTTTTTCTTCATTATTTATTCCTGTTCAATGATAAGAAGAAATGTAACCCGCGATTCGTAGATTTTGCGATGCTTCAAAGCGACGGGACTTTGCGAAGCTCGGTAATTTTCATTTTCGTTTCGGTATTGTTTTTTTTTCTTTCTTTTCCGTAATTGATTGTACAATTCGTGAATATGACGAATAAGGTGGGTTTTACAGAATGGAAATGGCAACTATTACGATTAATGCTACTTGTACCGAATGTAATATCGAAATGAAAAGTTTGTTCGCACAATGTTGTTGTTTTGTGTTTTTTTTTAAATTCGTTCCTACAAAGTGGCAAATGAAATATAATCCAGCATATTTTTTCTTCGCGAATTCTGGATTTTGCGACGCTGGTAAGTGACGATACCTTGACATGCCGTATGATTTTTGTTTTTCTTTTTTTCAACGACAATTGTGTTTTTTTTTTTTTCTTTTTAATATAATAACCACCAACGAGTGTGAAAATTATAATGCATGATTGAAAGAACGAAATAACGACTGTCAAAGTTTAATTGTATTGACACATTTGAAGTGTCATCTTTATGTGAAAATCCCGAAAGTTACATGTCCGCAATTGATTTTAGCAGGGCTCATTGCTCGTCAATTTTGTAATCGATATATGTTCAGAGAAAAAATCATTTTTAAAGCGCTGCAATTCGAATTTCGTACAAAATCGGAATATCCAATCGTGCACCAGCGCAGTTTCACGTTTCCTGAAACGACGAGGTTTCAGAATTTTGTGACACAAAAACAACCAATTCCGAGTACTCGCGATGTACAATTATGGCGCAATTTCGAGATATCCCCACTTTTGACATCTCGCGTTTCGAGCTGATCTGACAGCACAGTAACCTACACACACACACGTATATAACAAGCCACAAAAGCTTTCGAATTTCTGTTTGTCGTTGAACGACATTTGTTTCTAACCTCGAATAATATATACATATATAGCGTTTTTAACTTAGTTAACAATTGACCCATCGATAATCAACGAGAATCGTAAGGTATTCACCGCGATGAATCATCAAACCTTTAAAATTTACAATCAAAATGATTTCGTCAGAATCACGAAGGGAATAAAAGTTGCGCAATGTATGCAATTGAAATCCGCGTCCGGTAAGTTTTGCACAGAAACTTTTCATTGTTTTCCGCGTTGTTGAGATCAACGTCGTTTTTTTTATTAGCCCCTCGTGCCTCTCGTCCGTTCATCTTCGATAAATCCAAGTGAAATTCTGTTTTACGCGCTTTTTTGAGGTTATACGCATAAAAACATCGATTTCAGCGCCAGATGCTGAGACCTTGTTGAGCCAGCTCGAAGAACTAGTCGTATCCGACTCACTTTGTTGCTCCTTCTGCAATACGATTTTCGAGAATAAATCTGAACAGAGGCTTCATTATAAATTGGATTGGCATCGTTATAACTTGAAGCAACGCCTCCTCGGTCTCAAATCCGTCACCGAGGATGGTTTTGGTCTTCTTGCGGAAGATGGTACATTTTCCATTCAAATTATTATCATTATTGTTTGATTGATCGATTCGCGAAATGAGGATGTTTTTGGAGATTCGATACTTCCATATTTCCGTTTCTTCGTTTAATCGAGAAAACTAATTATTACATCGAATTAGACAACGTATCGAGCTTATCCGGCAGCGAAATGGAATCTGAAAACGAAGATGAAACGGAAAACATGGAAAATGGAAGTTTACCCGCCGCGGCGCCAAAGGGAAACGATTCCGACGGGAAAACCATGACGGCGGGTAAAAGTAAAAAGGGCGAAACAAAGACGAAGCAAAACGAATCGGTGTCGGACAGCTCCGATACAGAGATAACGGACGAGACATTTCGTGAGAAAAAAATGGAAGCTTTATTGGCGGTGGCGAGTCGTCATTCGAAGGTATTTTTCGAAAATGACGACGGCGATATATTCAGCATTTACAGATGTTTGCTTCACAACAAGAAGGTATAAGAAGACGGAAGAAAATTGGGATATCGTTACGGTGACATTCTCAGGTGAATGAAATTTCAGGAAATGCCCAGAATCGATAACGAAATAATCGTTCAAGCTATGGAAACCAGCGTGAAAAGTACTTGGACGGTCGTAATGTTGGGCGGTGGACACTTTGCCGCAGCAGTTTTTCAAGGTAACGCAAGGAGAATTGGGGAAAAAGAAGCCGTCAATTACGTTTTTTTTCGAGCGATTTTGTCATCACGACGGTTTCTCAGGCAGCGAACATTTTCACAGAGAAATTTGAAAAAAAAAGACGATAATTCGTATGTTGAAATATTTTCTCTCGATTTTAATTATCTGATTTTCTTCTTGTTTACAAAAAATATAATAAAAATGACTAATTATCATTATTACGTCGAATGTAGCATTATACAGTTTTCGGAGTAAGGAAAATTTATGTGTGTTCATATATTTTCTCCTGCATGAGCAAAAGGATTGAAAACAAAAATGCTTCGTTGACATTACAGCGAATTTTTCGGCGTAATTTTATTATTATTTGAAAAAAATAAAATAAACGTTGAATTCGCGGAAGAAACTAGTGTTTTTTAATGGAAAAATTATAGCTCAATGTTTCTTTCTTCGTCCAGTGAAACAATAATTCGAAAAATTTGCAATTTTTTTCGGAAATTAAGCAAGTCGATGAATCGACGTCTCTTGTCGGAGAAGCAATTTCGTACGTGAACGGCTTTTTGTTTTTTCTCGCAGACGGCGAAGCTCTGATACACCAGACTTATCACTCTTATACCGTTCGTGCCAAGCAAGGTACAGCGCAGAGTTCGCGCGATCGCAGAATCCGCAGCGCCGGAGCTCACCTGCGGCGTTACAACGAAGCTCAACTCGCTCAAGTAAATCACTCTCACACTTTTTTGTCTCTCGAGTAAATTCCTCCGAGACTCGTAAATTCCCCGCGGAAGCTGTGGTTTCTTCGTGACTGACATACTCTTGACGAAAATGACTGATTTTTCACAATTGTCTATAAAAATCCTGCGTAATTTCACATTCAAAACATGATTTTTCGCTTCGATATCTTGAAAAATGCATATCTTCCAAGATTCCACGTAATCTTGTTTTCAATGATTGCCTATTTTTTTCGTCAAAAAGCCTTCCAAATCGTTTCGAAATACCACTGAATTTTCTTTACACCCAAATTGTACAGGTTTTAATGACTCAAAACGATTTAATACTTTTTCTTCCAACACCTCAGATTCCCCGAAGGAATCGTCATCCCCGACATCGTTTGATCCTCCGACTGGTGTATCTTCAACGCCTCTTACATATACATTTTTTTTTCCTACATAGCGTATACAAGAAATTTTGGAATCATGGTCAACGCACATCGCAGACTCCTCGCTGATTTTGTTCCGGGCGGTCGGACCTTACAATCGTACCGTACTTTTCGGCGGTAAAAATCCTCCTCTGGACAAGAACGACCCGAGACTGAGACCACTGCCATTCCCAACGAGACGAGCAACATTCAGCGAGGTCAAACGCGTTTACGACGTTCTCAGCACGATTGAAATATACGGTAATTGCGCGAAACCGCGAAAACTTGCCCATCATTCGGAACGATCCGTTTCTCAAAATTATACTCGATAAAAACCCTTGACAAACGGAAGAATACGATAAAGAAAAGTTAATCTCGAGTCGATCATACAATGAACAATAAATCATCAACAATTACATAATAATAAACGTAACATTTCTCATCGTAATACATAATTGCTGATAATTTCTTTGAATAAATTATCACCAATCATTCTACGGTTTTTTTTACACAAAATATAATTTTTCGACTCGAACGATATAATTTAACACTAGATTTACCAGCTATTCAAACATATCTACTTCCACCAAAGGGATATTTGGATAGCTGGTGAATTTAGTGCTAAGATCCATTCCGCATCATTGGAGAGATCTTGTTTCACCGATGGGAGGTTGAAGCGGAAAAGAGAAACACGAGAAAAAAGAAAGGCAGCCTGGTCCAAAATTGCACGACCAGTCAAAATGACTGGTCTGGTAAATCTAGTGTTAACACCGCGAGCGTGAGGTTTTTCAATTTATTCATCGACATTTCAGCATCAATTTTGTCTTCAATACGCCTCTCGCGTACGAAATGGCGATACGGAGCCCTTTGATAAGAGAACCCGTTTTTAAAAATACGTCATCTCGAGTAAACACCTTTGTGGATTTTTTGAAAGAACCTTCTACAACAAAAATGATGAATCTTCCAACATTACGCCGCATTTTCCGTGCTTCGTTTGTAACGTTCAGATTAACCGTCCGAAAACTGCTTCGACGATATTATTATTGATAACGTTATTTCGTTGATTATGCCGTAAACGTGTCTGCTTTTTGGCGACAGGCTCAGCCTCCGATTTCACAGATTGCTTCCCAATCTCGCCGCGTCAGCCGATTCGCAAAAAGATCTCAAAGGTCGATCTTCTCGATGAGATAACGGAGAAAGAGGACTGCTCGAAAGATTGCGAGGACGCGACGCAGGCTGAGGCGAGCAACTCGTCTCGGGAGTCGGGAAAAAGCCAGCGCGGCGTCAATTCCAATCAATCGACGACGACCGAGCGTCAGCATCGGAGTCCTCGCTCGCACATAGATCGGGCCAAGCCGCGAAAAAGCCCTCGACGTCCGTTACCCGGTACGCACCATCGTTATTCTCGAATGAAAAAGAAAAAGAAAACAAAAAATCGCTCGTTGGAATGTGCACTTTTATTTCATTTTTGCTTTTTTTTTTTGGTTTTTTCTTGTCTTTTTGTTTTCTTTTAGACATAGTCGCAAGATTAGCTCGATCGTCATCGGAATCGGATGACGATTGCGCGGCCGACGCGATAATCGATCATTATCTGATCACGCAAGAGTGCGAGCTCGACGTCAATGAGCATTTGCTTGCGTTTCAAAATACCGCGCCGAGACACGTGAAAAATCGAAATATCAAACGTCAGAAGAGAAAAGTGAAGAAGGAGCGCGTCGGAATTGAACGTAAATAGATGAATTTTTCCCACTTGTCGAAATGTTAAATAATCACTCGATTTTCCTTTTTTTTTTACTTGATACAACAAAAACGTCCATAAACGAAATATTTTTGAAAAAAAAATGCCTGTAACGACATTACGGAGAGTCGCTCGCTGAATCTGAATATTCCGAATTTTCCGATCCTATTTTGCAAAATCGCTTTTTTTTTTCTTTTCGTCCGTATTTGATTTTTAATACTCGTTGTTAATCTCGTGGGGCGGCTTTTTTTTCTTGATACAACAGAAACGCCGATGAACGACATATTGGCGAGTGCTAAATTGCGAATGTGGGACGCGAGTAAATCCGGCGACAACGAGACTCTCAGCTCCCTTTGGAAAGTTCTCGTGAACGAAGTGAAGAGATGCGAGAAACTCGAGGACAATTTTAATCACGATGACGGAACGAATTCCGACAAGCCGGCGATTCTGAGGATCGACGATCTGACAAAAGTCCTAAACGAGTCGAACGAAGATGGAAATACGATGTTGCACTTGGCGGCGATCGGTGGACACTTGAACGTCGTTTGGTTAGTCGGCATTTTTTTGGAAAAACGAAAAAAAAAACAAAAACACTCGTATTACGGAAAATTTCGCGCAACATTCATGATTTACGGATGGTTTTTCCGAAAATTGCAGCGCGATGGGGATAAAATTTCGAGACAAAAAAATTGCTACAACCGTAACGAATTTATCGCAAAAATTGAAGTTTTTTTTTTCAAGATTTATCAACCCTTCACCGCCACACGGGGTGACTAGTTACCCCAGGCTTAAAAAAAGTGAAATTAGAGGTCTCAAACCTTTCAAATAAATGCAACAAAGGGCATCTGCCGGTGACAGATATGTGTGAGATGTGATCATTTTTCCTTCCGGTAATTTTGCAAAATAAATATACTTTTTCAATAATTGGTGGATACTGTCATTTTTTTTGTGGTAGTGGTATATATTGTGCGGACCACCCTGAAGTTTTAGTCGTTAATATTGCAAAATGGCGGAGTAGTGCATTTTTTTTGCAAAAAAAGCCATTTTTCCGGAATTTTGACTCATATGACCAGTTTTTAGAACGCCATCTATAAATTAACCAAGTTATCGTTAGAAATATCGAAGAACTCGTCAACGAACATGACACAATTAGTTAAAAGTCTCAAAACATTTACACATCTTGTCCGACTGGGTTTTTCAGCGTGGGGTAACGAGTTACCCCATGTGGCCGTTATGTGGCCTGGGTGAGGTGTGGCCGTTAAGGGTCAAGTGAATTTCGAAAAAAGAACGATGGGACGAGATGCGAGATGACGATTTTTCGCGTTTTTCAGGTCTCTTCTGGAATACGGCTCGGATCCCTGCAACAAGAACAAAAAATTGCAGACCCCGTACGCAGCGGCGAGCGACAAAGAGACGAGAACGTCGTTTCGACGTTTCATGGGTGGAAATCCCGGCAAATACAAGTACAACAGATCGCAGATACCGGGGCCGTTAACGCCGGAAATGGAGCAGGAGGAGATTGAGAGGAAGAAACAGCAGAAAAAGGCGAAGCGATGTCGCGAGAAAATAAAAAAGAAGGAATTCGAGGTGAAACGGAAGGAGGAAGAATCGCGACAGCGGTTTCTCAGTCTGAGCGACCGGGAAAAGGTGAGAAAGAGCGAAGTTTGACAATTTTTCGGCGCATGAAAATTCCGGGATATCAAAAATTCGGCATGTTCAACCGGGCTCGGGCGCTGGTACAAAAATCGTTGGAAAATCAATCTCGCGAGAAATAACAAAGTGCGGTGATCGCGGTATGATGGCGAATTTCGAAAAAAAAATCGTCAAAACGTTCGAAAAAGAAAATTCGAAAGAAAAACCGACGAATGAATTTCATTCGTTTTCTTGAAACCAAAAAAAAAGCGAAAAAGAACGGTAATTTCGTGAAAAATGGAGATAACTATTTTTCTTTCGAATATTCGCGATTTACTCGAACGAATTCGTTCGGTATTCGAGTGAAACGAAGCAAAGACGCGTCTCTTGTTTTTAGCGGGCTTTCATGGCCGAGCAACGTATTCAACAGGACGGCGGGGTAATTGTCGCGAGGTGCTTTCAGTGCGGTGCCGATATGCTCGATCTCGTGCCTTTCGAGTACAATTTCAATCGATTTTGCTCGATGCCGTGCCTGAAGGAGCATCGCCTTCATCACAAATTCATTCTTTGACACGATTTTTACAAAACGTCGAAAGATTCGCCGTAACGCTGCCAGGTAGCCTTCTCTCTTCGCTTCTTTTTTCCTTATCATTAATTCGCGAAACGCTGATTATTTATGTGTAAAAACGTGATAAATTGCGATTTAACGTGTAAGCATGATTTACCTTCGTTCGGGTAAAATGTACATTTCTTCGATCGGATTAATGGCATTTTATCGATGGCGACATGAATATTGATATAGTTATAATAGTTATAACAATAAATTCGAGCAATCGTGAGGTTGACGTTGTTTTGTTCGGAATCGAATCATTCGGTGCGTATCGGATTAATTCGACTTTTCGGGGAAAAAAAAGGTTGAGTTGAATCTCCAGAAAAAAAATAAATAAATAAAAACAATCCAAAAGTTTAATAACGCGCTCGACGTTGATTTTGAAAAATGTTGAAACTTCGAAGAAATGCAGGGATGCTCTCGTGTGCTCGCTTGAAAAGTCACCTTTTTTCTCCTGTTCTTCAACCACCCTAATTTAGCCTGAAACGATGTTTTTTGAACCTGTACGAAAGACTATTAAAAGAGATTTTCCGTGATATGATTATCATCGAAAAGTTCGCGAGGACTCCAACATCGACGACGCCCCATAGTCTCAACAAAACCGAAGAAGTAGAATGAGAATTTCGTGTACTCGGCAGTAGCATAAAAATCTGAAAAAAAATCAATCGTACGCAAGATACCGAGCACAGTAATTTTCAATAATAACAAGTTTGAAGATTTGTAGAGTCTTGAACAAAATTGGAAAAAAGGACGTCAAATCCTTTTCCTTATCTACGTTAATAATCGTTGAAGAAGCATACATTCGATTCTAGCAAACAATAAAATTACGCGAATACCGAACAACTCCGGAGGTCTCTTTATTCGCAATTTCGTTATCTTCATAGGAGCAGCGACGATAAAAATGAACGATGCACAAACGAGAAGTACGAATCTTTATTGTTTTCTCGTAGCTTTTCTTTCATTTCTTTTTTATGATTCATCAAAACGAATCGTCAATCTGGCGTCTAAACGTCGTTATTCTTCAAAGTCACTTTTGTTTCAATCTCGTTGAAACGGTTCTGTTTCAATGCACATTTTTCAATTTTGTCAAAAAGTTTTTCGGTGCTTTGCATATATAACTTTGGTTATTAGGATTTTGCGGCCCCGATCGATATTTTCAGGCTCAAAGTTGAAAAAAAGAAAAAACGGTAGAGGTAAATTGTTCCATTGTGCTTTCTCTTGTTCGAACGAAGAGATGTTGATCATAGGTTGAACGAAAACGAGTACCGAAAATCTGAATCTTGACCAGACGCACGAGTTATACCCCTGTGAGGATTGTAGAACGTCGATTCCGGTAGCTAAGATTCATTGTTCTTCAGCTACTTAATTCCTAATCTTTATCGGTATTTCACGAGGCCGATAGTTGGCCGACAATTATCCACACGCAGGTACTTATCGAATTGTAACATCTTTCATCATCGAATCGAATGATCGAAGTTATCTTTATGTCGAGTTGAAACAACCGCGAGACTTTGTTCGCCGAAACCTGACTTTTTCCAATCAAACGTAACAATAAAGGCTAAAACTATCGCTGCACTCGATAACGCCAGTAATTCATCCTGCCGAGCGGTCGAAACCTCTGCTCGAGACAGAACGAACAGTTTCCAAAGTAGACATCGAACGATCGTAACCAAGCTCACTGATGTCACCGCACGCGGCTTTTGCCATTTGGCTTGCCACTTTTGCCATCATCGGCCCTTGTTCCGAGGCAAACTCACGACTTTCCCGGAGCAAACGACAATCCGGATGGTACTACGAACAGCCTCTCGATGGATACGTATGTTATTGCGATAATCGCAATTTTTCCTTCGAAATGGCGGTAATCCGCGACTTGAACACGGAAAAATTATTTTTGCAGCCGGCTGTCATCCGCAATCGTGGAGATCCCGTCGGCCTGCCCGGTCGGAACAGATTCGAGGAAACCAAAGTATCTTCCGAAGTGGTCGGAAATACATTCTCCGATGAACCTTTTAATAGTCATTGGAGGATATGGAAAAATACGAGAAAAACTGTTCCCGAACAGTCTCGTGAGGAGACTGAGCGGGTATCGGACGTCGCGCGAGAGCTGGCTCCTTCGAGCGAGAGCGAGGAGCAAAGAGCGCTTCTGAGGCTGGACATAGCGAAATTTCTAAGATTGCTAGCTGTTATGGGAAGAACAGCAGCAGAACGCTTCGCCAAGACCTTCAAATGATCATCAGGCCTCAGCCTGATCATCCGAGAAAACCCAGTCATTATACCTGGCAAAAACTGATTCTAATAAAATTTTACACAAAACGAACCCAACAATCCTTGTCCCCGCATTAATCAGGTACCACAATTCCTCTGCGCGTGGTTAAATTTTGATGGAGTTGTCGATCGTTCCTCTCATCCGCCGATCGAACGCTGGACCAGAGTCTGTGAAAAATCTGAAACAAAATTTCCGAAAACCGGAAATGAAGCAACTTGCTTAGAGTCGCTTCCTCTGCGCGTGATTAAATTTTGATAGAGTTGTCGATCGTTCCTCTCATCCGCCGATCGAACGCTGGACCAGAATCTGTGAAAAATCTGAAACAAAATTTCCGAAAACCGGAAATGATGCAACTTGCTTAGAGTCGCTTCCTCTGCGCTTGGTTAAATTTTGATGGAGTTGTCGATCGTTCCTCTCATCCGCCGATCGAGCGCTGGACCAGAGTCTGTGAAAAATCTGAAACAAAATTTCCGAAAACCGGAAATGAAGCAATTTGCTTAGAGTCGCTTCCTCTGCGCGTGGTTAAATTTTGATGGAGTTGTCGATCGTTCCTCTCATCCGCCGATCGAACGCTGGACCAGAATCTGTGAAAAATCTGAAACAAAATTTCCGAAAACCGGAAATGATGCAACTTGCTTAGAGTCGCTTCCTCTGCGCTTGGTTAAATTTTGATGGAGTTGTCGATCGTTCCTCTCATCCGCCGATCGAACGCTAGACCAGAGTCTGTGAAAAATCTGAAACAAAATTTCCGAAAACCGGAAATGAAGCAACTTGCTTAGAGTCGTTTCCTCTGCGCGTGGTTAAATTTTCATGGAGTTGTCGATCGTTCCTCTCATCCGCCGATCGAACGCTGGACCAGAATCTGTGAAAAATCTGAAACAAAATTTCCGAAAACCGGAAATGAAGCAACTTGCTTAGAGTCGCTTCCTCTGCGCTTGGTTAAATTTTGATGGAGTTGTCGATCGTTCCTCTCATCCGCCGATCGAACGCTGGACCAGAATCTGTGAAAAATCTGAAACAAAATTTCCGAAAACCGGAAATGAAGCAACTTGCTTAGAGTCGCTTCCTCTGCGCGTGGTTAAATTTTCATGGAGTTGTCGATCGTTCCTCTCATCCGCCGATCGAACGCTGGACCAGAGTCTGTGAAAAATCTGAAACAAAATTTCCGAAAACCGGAAATGAAGCAACTTGCTTAGAGTCGCTTCCTCTGCGCGTGATTAAATTTTGATAGAGTTGTCGATCGTTCCTCTCATCCGCCGATCGAACGCTGGACCAGAATCTGTGAAAAATCTGAAACAAAATTTCCGAAAACCGGAAATGATGCAACTTGCTTAGAGTCGCTTCCTCTGCGCTTGGTTAAATTTTGATGGAGTTGTCGATCGTTCCTCTCATCCGCCGATCGAGCGCTGGACCAGAGTCTGTGAAAAATCTGAAACAAAATTTCCGAAAACCGGAAATGAAGCAACTTGCTTAGAGTCGCTTCCTCTGCGCGTGGTTAAATTTTGATGGAGTTGTCGATCGTTCCTCTCATCCGCCGATCGAACGCTGGACCAGAATCTGTGAAAAATCTGAAACAAAATTTCCGAAAACCGGAAATGATGCAACTTGCTTAGAGTCGCTTCCTCTGCGCGTGGTTAAATTTTCATGGAGTTGTCGATCGTTCCTCTCATCCGCCGATCGAACGCTGGACCAGAGTCTGTGAAAAATCTGAAACAAAATTTCCGAAAACCGGAAATGAAGCAACTTGCTTAGAGTCGTTTCCTCTGCGCGTGGTTAAATTTTCATGGAGTTGTCGATCGTTCCTCTCATCCGCCGATCGAACGCTGGACCAGAGTCTGTGAAAAATCTGAAACAAAATTTCCGAAAACCGGAAATGAAGCAACTTGCTTAGAGTCGCTTCCTCTGCGCGTGATTAAATTTTGATAGAGTTGTCGATCGTTCCTCTCATCCGCCGATCGAACGCTGGACCAGAATCTGTGAAAAATCTGAAACAAAATTTCCGAAAACCGGAAATGATGCAACTTGCTTAGAGTCGCTTCCTCTGCGCTTGGTTAAATTTTGATGGAGTTGTCGATCGTTCCTCTCATCCGCCGATCGAGCGCTGGACCAGAGTCTGTGAAAAATCTGAAACAAAATTTCCGAAAACCGGAAATGAAGCAACTTGCTTAGAGTCGCTTCCTCTGCGCGTGGTTAAATTTTGATGGAGTTGTCGATCGTTCCTCTCATCCGCCGATCGAACGCTGGACCAGAATCTGTGAAAAATCTGAAACAAAATTTCCGAAAACCGGAAATGATGCAACTTGCTTAGAGTCGCTTCCTCTGCGCGTGGTTAAATTTTCATGGAGTTGTCGATCGTTCCTCTCATCCGCCGATCGAACGCTGGACCAGAGTCTGTGAAAAATCTGAAACAAAATTTCCGAAAACCGGAAATGAAGCAACTTGCTTAGAGTCGTTTCCTCCCTAATTATTTTTTTGCTGAGCTATCGGTAAAAAATTTTCACGTTTTGCCTGACTCCCGAAATTGAAAATTCCACTTTCAGTACAGATGACCCGAAAAACGTAGTATATGGGACGGGAAAAGACACCGTTTTAGAGACTGTGTGATGCCAATCAGCTTCACGACATCGTGTTTCATCCCTTGCCACAGGTGAGATATACTTTCTTTTTGTCAGCCAACGGCTTCATGTACTGAACAATGACCGCCAGAGACGTGTAATAGCTATTTATGCATCATATGTTGTATTCAGGATCAGCGGATGCAACACAATTTGAGGCGAAGTCTGAAAATTACCCATACCCGATTTGCCACTTCTCGGGCTTGCCACGTACAATATTTTATGCCATCTGTGGTTCGAACGGTCACTTTTTGGAGAAAAATAAAAGATTGAAAAAAAAATTATTGACAAAATTTTTCATTATAGACTCCTGTCCTACAATATCTTAGGCATCGGAAATTGGCCACTTTCCGACCGCTATCCAGCGCTCCAAAAGTGAACTTTCGCATCACGGATCGCGTAAAAGATTTTTTTCCGCATTTTAGCCATTGTTTAATTTTGAATCCAACTTTCGGGAAATTTTGAGCGAGTATCACGCCGATGATTTGCCTCTTTTATAGCATACAAATATGCCGTACAATGGATATTGTCTGATTGAATGTCGTGGATAACAAAGAAAAAATAAGTTCCCCGACTTCGTTATTGTTATTTAACGTTAACGGTGTTTTGATTTTCGTGCGTGTGATTGGTTTGTTTTTAGATTTTCATGCTATTGCCAAATACTTTCTTGCACTTTTGAATTTTTCCAATCAAACGACAAAAGTCTGCGAACCTTCGAGTACCGCCACAATTGAAGCTGAAAATTTTCAAAGTTCGAGCACGCGAAATCCGTGACGATTCTTTGCTCATTCCATGACAATTGTCGCATGTTACGAAAATCTTCAATTTTTATCAGATGTGGTATAATTCTGCCTGATAAATTTCTTTCCACTTCCATCGTGTTTGAAGCTCCACGACGACTCGAAATTGAATAGAAAAAAAAAGACAAAACCCAGCGAACGAGGGTCGTTTATAATCGAAAATTATTCGATCGTGCAAAAGGGAAAAATTACTTGGGCTCGTAATTCACGTATAGAAAAACAAATCAAGAATTATAACGAACGAATATAAAGCGAACGGTATTTATTTATGAGCGCGGCATTCTCCGGATATCCACGATTATTCTTATCAATAAATATCGTCTTCTTCGGTGATTTAATGACCGACCAGCGAAATCGGCTACACACTAAACCAGATTTTAATCGTTGACGAACGATTAAACGATTAATCGCTACGAGCGTAAAAATCATTACACGAGTTTTCGCTCTCAGATTGAATCCTATTCGACGTAATAAAAGGAAAAGTCGTCGTTGTATTTCCATCATAATATCAGTTGAAAAAAACAACCGTTTCGTTTGGAGAACTGGACAAACGTCTCTGCGATCTGCCGATTAAAATCATCGTGTATATCGAGTACATCGATGGAGCAGCCCCGATTTTTTGCCGCTTGGCTGCTGGTTTTCGGGACCCTCGGGGTCTATTCCGAAGCGAAATTCGTGGATCCTCGTTGTAGACGTCTAGCGAGATGTTTCCACGTGCCCGCTACTTATGGAAACGTAACTTGTGTTCATCGATTGTTAATTTCTCATTAGAATTATTAGACAAAACCTCGTCCCCATAACAATACATGTATAAATTTGTAGTCCGCCGAATTTCGCAGAGAAGAATTATCCATCGGCTCGTATGAGCAGAGCGAACAAGAAAACAGCGCCGAAATCTCGGCATCTGGGGAGAACGAATTCTCACGTGGGTATGAGGTCCCACTACGTGTATCCCGAGTGATTCCGTGGAAAGGGAGACCACGCATTTTCGACGATGACGAAGAATTATCATCGGACGCGGACGTGGGTTCGGACTATGTGCCGGGAGTAAACCCGCTTCCGATTGATCCTCCACCGATTCAAATCGACCTGTCGGGAAGCATATCAAAGGATTCACACAAGACAGTGCATAATTTCGGTAGGGGTCGTGGTACGACCAAGTCAAGAGGTAGGACTAGCGGTAGGTTCGGGTTTGGTGGCGGGAGAGGTCGCGGTTTTGGTATGAGACCGCGCGGCTTCTTTTAATCCGCCCCATCTTCGAAAGAACATCCCTACACCGAAGACGAGTCGACTTTTGGCAAACTTGACCAAAAAAAAAACATCCGATCATCAACGATCGATTTCTTTCCAGAGATTAGGTCGCCAGCTTATTCGAAACATTTTGTACACGAATGTCGCTGAAAATTGAATAAAATGATTTCGGTGTTAAAGAAAGCGGAGAGGCGTACCATTTGTACCATTTCGAAACCCCCGGTGATCCTTTTACGAAAATCGTGAAATATCCATTCTGAGGGTTAACTTTTAACATGGACCAATGATAATTATAATGGCATATAATCGACACTTTGAGATCTCAAAAGTTGTCTCGAGCTGCGTAAAATCTCCGCCAGTTCCATAGCATTGTTTTGGATCGCCTGTGTTTTATGGGAAACACACTCGGGAGATAAAAAGCAGCGCGAGTTGTATCCAAATTCGAATCGTGCATATCTCGCAACTGGGAGAAAACCCAAGTACATTCGTGATGACTAATTCAAAGCGTTTTATTAGCGCACTCATTTTTTGGAATATCTTATTAGCCGACCGTGGAATAATCAAGCTTGCGATAAATTTTGCCACCCGCTAGCATCTCGATGCGAAAACGGTTTGATAATATTGCATGACCTGACTGCATAAGAGGGTAAACAATAAAGCAGATTTCCAACGCTCATTTTCCTGCTTATAGCTTAATTATTCATAGTCATTTGTACGAGCATAAAAATAATAACACTCGAGTTTTCGCCATTGGGTTTGTTCGATTCAACGCGATAAAAGCCAAAGCCGCTGCTCATTTTCCATCGCGATACCGGCTGACAAAACTGCGTGTTCTCATTGGAGCACTCGAAGCTCTTTTCCATCGTCGTTCAATTGCACGTTTGGTTCGTCGATGGAACAGCGTCGACTCTTTGCCATTTGGCTCCTGGTGTTTGGCGTTATCGGGGTCTGTTCCGAGGAGAGCGCATCACTCTTCCGGAGCAAGCGACAACGGAGATGTTTTATCAATAAACCCCCGGCCACAGGCGTGAGTTTTCATTACGAGTATGTTTTTCGTGACGACTGTATTATAAAGGCGCATGTAAAACTGAAAGACACATCGGCAGCTTGGCGGTCAAGACGGAGGAGTAGGATTCGTCAACCCGGTTAATCCGGGTCAATCCAGGAATCTTGCGCAGCCTTCGGTATCGCAAAATCCACCTTGGAATGGACGCCAGGGCCATACACGTCATCGCGGATTTTCAACTAAATTTAGAAAGAACCTCCCTGGACCGAATTATCAACAATTTCCGTCCGAACCTCGAAAAGTGTCGATGGCCGAGAAGGTGAGACCACTCGGTGCGGAGAGTTCTGGATTGAAGGATTCACTCCCTGACTAGGGGTAGCTGCAGCAAGGACGAGCTGGAAGAGATCGAGGGCGCTCGTTGCTTTTTCATTCGAACAATGTCCCTCCCGGGATAGTCTTATCCACAACGAGTCAATTTCCCTGAAATGCCTCAAAAAACGTTGCTTAACACGCATCAGCTTGATAATCTGTCAATAAATAAATAATAAATCAGTCGATCATTTGTTTCGAATATTTCGTCCACGCGCACATATTTTGGAGATGGGAGGTACGAGAAAAGTGTGAAAATTCAACGATCTTTTCGGTGGAAAAAGAGAGAAGGCAAGTTTCATCGTTTCTGGTGTAAAAGACGCGTTTTTTATTCCAACGCGGATATATTTTTCATTCGTCACACGTTATAATATTATTACATGAATTCAAAGTTGTTCAACGGGAGAAACGTTTTACGAGTTATGATAACGGGTTCCGGTTTGATTACATTTATAGTCATTATCCACAACGAGTCAATTTCCCTAAAATTCCTTAAAAAAAGTTGTTTAACACGCATCAGCTTGATAAACTGTCAATAAATAAATAATAAATCAGTCGATCATTTGTTTCGAATATTTCGTCCACGCGCACATATTTTGGAGATGGGAGGTACGAGAAAAGTGTGAAAATTCAACGATCTTTTCGGTGGAAAAAGGGAGAAGGCAAGTTTCATCGTTTCTGGTGTAAAAGACGCGTTTTTTTATTCCTACGCGGATATATTTTTCATTCGTCACACGTTGTAACATTATTACATGAATTCAAAGTTGTTCAACGTGAGAAACGTTTTACGAGTTATGATAACGGGTTCCGGTATGATTACATTTATAGTCATTATCCACAACGAGTCAATTTCCCTGAAATTCCTTAAAAAAAGTTGTTTAACACGCATCAGCTTGATAAACTGTCAATAAATAAATAATAAATCAGTCGATCATTTGTTTCGAATATTTCGTCCACGTGTACATATTTTGGAGATGAGAGTTACGAGAAAAGTGTGAAAATTCAACGATCTTTTCGGTGGAAAAAGGGAGAAGGCAAGTTTCATCGTTTCTGGTGTAAAAGACGCGTTTTTTTATTCCTACGCGGATATATTTTTCATTCGTCACACGTTGTAACATTATTACATGAATTCAAAGGTGTTCAACGTGAGAAACGTTTTACGAGTTATGATAACGGGTTCCGGTATGATTACATTTATAGTCATTATCCACAACGAGTCAATTTCCCTGAAATTCCTTAAAAAAAGTTGTTTAACACGCATCAGCTTGATAAACTGTCAATAAATAAATAATAAATCAGTCGATCATTTGTTTCGAATATTTCGTCCACGTGTACATATTTTGGAGATGAGAGTTACGAGAAAAGTGTGAAAATTCAACGATCTTTTCGGTGGAAAAAGGGAGAAGGCAAGTTTCATCGTTTCTGGTGTAAAAGACGCGTTTTTTTATTCCTACGCGGATATATTTTTCATTCGTCACACGTTGTAACATTATTACATGAATTCAAAGGTGTTCAACGTGAGAAACGTTTTACGAGTTATGATAACGGGTTCCGGTATGATTACATTTATAGTCATTATCCACAACGAGTCAATTTCCCTGAAATTTCTTAAAAAAAGTTGCTAAACATGCATCAGCTTGATAAACTGTCAATAAATAAATAATAAATCAGTCGATCATTTGTTTCGAATATTTCGTCCACGCGCACATATTTTGGAGATGGGAGGTACGAGAAAAGTGTGAAAATTCAACGATCTTTTCGGTGGAAAAAGGGAGAAGGCAAGTTTCATCGTTTCTGGTGTAAAAGACGCGTTTTTTTATTCCTACGCGGATATATTTTTCATTCGTCACACGTTGTAACATTATTACATGAATTCAAAGTTGTTCAACGTGAGAAACGTTTTACGAGTTATGATAACGGGTTCCGGTATGATTACATTTATAGTCATTATCCACAACGAGTCAATTTCCCTGAAATTCCTTAAAAAAAGTTGTTTAACACGCATCAGCTTGATAAACTGTCAATAAATAAATAATAAATCAGTCGATCATTTGTTTCGAATATTTCGTCCACGTGTACATATTTTGGAGATGAGAGTTACGAGAAAAGTGTGAAAATTCAACGATCTTTTCGGTGGAAAAAGGGAGAAGGCAAGTTTCATCGTTTCTGGTGTAAAAGACGCGTTTTTTTATTCCTACGCGGATATATTTTTCATTCGTCACACGTTGTAACATTATTACATGAATTCAAAGGTGTTCAACGTGAGAAACGTTTTACGAGTTATGATAACGGGTTCCGGTATGATTACATTTATAGTCATTATCCACAACGAGTCAATTTCCCTGAAATTCCTTAAAAAAAGTTGTTTAACACGCATCAGCTTGATAAACTGTCAATAAATAAATAATAAATCAGTCGATCATTTGTTTCGAATATTTCGTCCACGTGTACATATTTTGGAGATGAGAGTTACGAGAAAAGTGTGAAAATTCAACGATCTTTTCGGTGGAAAAAGGGAGAAGGCAAGTTTCATCGTTTCTGGTGTAAAAGACGCGTTTTTTTATTCCTACGCGGATATATTTTTCATTCGTCACACGTTGTAACATTATTACATGAATTCAAAGGTGTTCAACGTGAGAAACGTTTTACGAGTTATGATAACGGGTTCCGGTATGATTACATTTATAGTCATTATCCACAACGAGTCAATTTCCCTGAAATTTCTTAAAAAAAGTTGCTAAACATGCATCAGCTTGATAAACTGTCAATAAATAAATAATAAATCAGTCGATCATTTGTTTCGAATATTTCGTCCACGCGCACATATTTTGGAGATGGGAGGTACGAGAAAAGTGTGAAAATTCAACGATCTTTTCGGTGGAAAAAGGGAGAAGGCAAGTTTCATCGTTTCTGGTGTAAAAGACGCGTTTTTTTATTCCTACGCGGATATATTTTTCATTCGTCACACGTTGGAATATTATTACATGAGTTCGAAGTTGTTCAACGTGAGAAACGTTTTACGAGTTATGATAACGGGTTCCGGTATGATTACATTTGTAGTCATTACGTAAGAGCAGTCTCCGATAAATACTTCGTGTGAATCGGCAAAAAACTCGCGAAATTTTGCGATCATTGGTTGGCAGCGGAAATCATAGAAATAATCGTCAAGCAGCACGGAGCGTCGAGACGATTTCAGACGAGGCTGAAGCAGGCTGCCCGACCCGGAAGGGAGAACTGGCATGGCACATTTCTGAAGTCGCGTGTTTTTTTTTTACATCGCATTCTATGTTTTTCATATCGTCTGTATTGAAACGGACAATTTAAATGTCCGCAGAGCCGGTCGAAAAGAGCGAGAAATCGTGAACAGACGGTGCAGCCAAAAAGCAGCCAAAGTCGATGGCACGAAAAGCACGAATATTCCAAGGCTCCGAATAAACGAACAAATTCGATATTACACAGCAGGGACGTGATAAAGCGTGAAACCAAAACATTCGGTTTCCGATTCGGCTTCATTTCGGCTGGCTAAAGAAGCATTGAAATTCGCAGTTCGAACGCAGGTGATTCGAAAACAAATTTTTCCAGCTCATTTTTCCATTTGCACGCTTAATTATTCATGAGCGCTTGCTAACGAACGTACAAACGATAACTCGACTTTTCGTCATTAAGATTATCCGACCGAGCCCGCGATAGACACGAAAGTTGTCGCTCAATTTCGATCCTCGTGTTAGTCGATGAAAGCGATGTTCTCCGTCGAGCAAAGAACGAACTCGTCTTCGAAGTTTGAATTTTAACCGTTGCCCGTTCGAGCGTTGCGTGATCAAAATGGAGCAACGCCGATTATTTGCCATTTGGCTCCTTGTTTTTTGCATACTCGAGGCGCATTCCGAGTTGAGTCCGCTAGTTTTTGGCATTAAACGACCGTCGAGAAGTCGCTGTATCGACTCTTCGACCGAAAACGTGAGTTCTCTTCGAGTCTCTGTATTTTGCAGTAAAATCCCGATGTAAAAGTGCATTTAAGCATGACAAATTTACCGACAGTCCGCCTGTAACCGCAAGGACGAAAAATCCGCTATCTTGAACGAGCCGAGCCGGCTGCGTGGTTTCGCAGCTCAACGCTGGATTCTTAGGGATTCCCGCGGAAACAATGGCAGGCAGAATGGCGAAATGACCTTGATGAAAGGGCCATGGCAGATGGCGAAAAAGGTGCAAGGACGCCAGCGGGAGAAGGCGAGATCGAGGTGGCGACTCGCTGACCGAGCAGCTGCGATAAAGTGGAAAAATGACTATCGGAGAAGCTCCCCATCGCGACAAGGATTTTCGACATCTTTCGAGAGAAGCAACGCTACGCCTATTCGCGATCGAACTGCGTTGGAAAATCTCGAATATCATATGGAAAAGAGTTTGGCAGGGATCGAAACGGACCGGGCGATGGCACAGACGGGAATTCGGGACCGAATGGTTAATGCTGTTCTGGCCCATGGCTCTCCAAAAATTAAAAAAAAACGTAAGCGCAAAAATTTGTGATCAACGCGATCTTCGACGGAAGAGTCCAACCTAATCAGCCGTCTATCCAGGGTCACGTACAAAATAAGATAACTTCATTGAACATTCAAAACCATCAGATTAGATCGGTCCCTGATGAATTAGTCCGTAAAAACTAATAAAACAAAACCTCGCTACATTTACGAATTTGTGTCGGTGGCGCGAAATAATACGAATAATTCTCAACCAGCGTCAAAAGTCCTCCTATCCATCCTCTGTCTCCCGTAGGAGAAAAAAAATAATATACGACTGACGAGTGATATTTGCAATTGAATAATCAGCACACTAATTCCTGTGTTTTTGTCATGTGTTTTTGAAGGAATTAAATAAATGATTACACGACGGAAGCCGAGTAGAAAATTGTTAGGGAAAAGTGAGTTGATAACACGGCCCTTGTCGGACTGCGTTGTGGATTCCATAATAGGGATGGTCCTACGAACACTCGATAAAGGTGTGACATTTTCTACTTGGAGACTAAGAGGAAAATGATTCAAGTCACTCGAAGTTGTAAAATTGCGCATAAATCTTCGTATAAAATACGAAACGGTAGTAATAAACTATTTCTCTTCTCCATTCATCACGTGTTTCTTATTTTTATCGATGCTACATGAGCGCAACATGAGCTGACACGTATTTATCCTTATCAGCCTGCATAAAGTTTCAGTAGCGAGTTTAAACTCGGCGATATCTCCGTACTTGGCTGGTGCAAGTGTAGAAGGAGCTGCTATTCCTTCTGCGGTAGATTTATGCAGGTTAAACTCAATAAAAGCAAAAGTAATCGCATTATTCGATAGCAATATTAATTCGCAGAGCCGAGCAGCTGGCTGGCTTCCGTCACGCCTGAATTATTATTATTTGAGGCTCGCTACTGGGCAAAATGTAAATAGCTTTAATGCTTATTCAATATATATTGAATATTCTTATTCAATATATTATTATTATATTATTATATTATTTTCTCATGCGATCGTTGTAGGTCCGGCATACTCCACTGTATGTACCACACTTTGGCACGCGATAGTTTCCTCACGCGAAATGGATTAGAAAAAATTTGATGCTCAACTCGAGTACTCCAGTACATAAAAAAACAGATTTCTAACGCTCATTTTCACACCTCTATCTCAATTTTATCGTCGATTTACCGTTAAGCGGGTGACGAGTTATCAGCAACATAAATCTCGAATGAAAATTTATAGGTGCCTTAAAAATGTTCATTACCAGCGTGTACACGGTTCATACAAAGTGGTGGGATCAGAATCGTAAGAAAAGGTTCTTCAGCAGTCCATCCGTTCGACTTTCTCCGATCGATCGATGGAACCGCACTGGTATTTCGCTGTTGCGTTATTCGCTGCTGGGATGATCGAGGTTTATCCCAAGGTGAGTCATGAACCGGGCTAGTAACTCTGCGAACCCAAACGATCGAGCAGCCTTCCGTAGCCGTCGACGCAAATGTCGACGCTCTCGTTATGACGAGAGCCAACGTTTTGATCAAGGACAAGGTTGATCGAACGAAGAATCTATTCGTCAGTCCATTGATTTATTCGTGATAACATGAATTGCATAATCCATAGCTGATCACCGGCCATGACCGTGGAATAACCTATATCTGCAAAAAGCTAATCGAAGGACGAGAATCCGGAGAGATGTCGAAATCCGTGTCAAGTCTAAGCTCGGAATACCAACCGAATTACGTCGGTTCTGGATTTTCTTTTAAACAGACCAGGAAGAATTATCCTAATCGTCAATTGGAACAGAGGAGACAAGAGGCTAGTGAAAGACAGAGGCAATGGAGAGAAAGAGTTCAGCAACGACAGAGAGCTCACGACGCTACCGCCGCACCGTACATGAATGGAGATGGTCGAGGGAATGTTGAGCACAATCCGCGCGGTGGAAATGATAGTGGAAACGGTGCGCGAAATCGTAATAATATAATCTAGAAACCATCAATGTGGTGGACATGATGGTGGAACCAATCCGACGCCTTCACGAGATTGATCGAATGGACGAGATTGTTCGGCGACGCGACTCTACCTTAAGAATCATTCATTACACGAAATTTGATGTAATGTCAACTCAATGTTCATCGGAAACTAATCCTTTTCGAATCGAAAATTAAGTCCCATCGAGCCTCCGATTCTACTGTCTTAATTCTTAGCCGCGTTCAAAGCGGTAGCAGACTTGTCGGCTTGATTGCCTTTGTTTGCGAAAAATATTGCATTTACCACAGGCGTTGACAACACCTTCATTTATTCGCTTTACTGCTGGGTTTAATGTTGACAAAATAAAGCTATTCGGCGTGAAGATATGACGTTCCAATTGAAGCTTTGTGCCATTTTTTTTCGCTTGATTTTAGTTTAGTTAGTTCAGAAAGTCGAATTCATATTCGAGGTCAGTTGCGAATGTAGAATCTAAAGACAATTTTTTACTTCGATGATATTGGCATAATATTGTAATATCATGGTTTTTTGGAAAATTGGTATCGAATGACATGACACTGTGGAACTTCAGTGAGGAGAACCGGAGAATAAGTATGATACTCCGTCAATATGTTGGATAGCATTCCCAAATTTTCGGGCTGGAGAGAGCGGAAAAAACGCAAAATACATTTAAGACCAATGGAATTTCTCCAAAGCGTTAGGTTTCGTTATTTTTTTTGAGCATCGAAAATGTGTGTGAAAACGAAATTCCTGAGAATCCCAAGTTTCCCATCGATCAGCGGCTCTTCTCCACGGAGTGTATACTGCTTACATTAGGTTGGCCGTTATTTCCCAAGTGAACTTTGTCCTCTTGGGTGTGCCTCAAATAATTAGTTTTTAACGTAAAAACATTGTTGACAATTTCATTTAAATTAAAAACGTATAAGATAATTCAGGCAGCGGTTGACGTCATACGAATTTTCGAAAAAAATGTTTAACAATGTTTTCAGGCTATAAACTAATGATTTAGAGCGTACCCGAGTGAAAGAAGGTGAATAACGGACACCTGAAGGTACGTACATGAGACGAGAACGTGTAAATTTAACAATGGACCAAGTCGGTACGTCGACAACTGCGTGACTCTCCCAAACTCTGACAGTTCTGTTACAATCGTATTGAAATTACTAGGACCTTCTTGCTGGGCATAAAACTACCATTTTGGATGTTTATTCGGGCATATCAACAAGTGATAAAAGTGCAGGTGAGAAAAGACTCGCTTGGTGTTAAGCTTTGGCACGCAATAGCGTCTTGATTCGAAACGGGTAAGAAAACATTTAATGACTGACCCGCGTACAACGGCACATGGTGAAACAGATTTTTAACATCCAGTTTAAAAGCTATATCCAAACGTCAATGACGATCCACAGCTACCATGGCTAACGACGTGTTATTGGTGTTATTAATCTGAAAAACAATCCTGTCACTGTATTAAAAAAGTTCGTTATTACCGTACTTTGTTCATAGAACGATAAAACGAAGTTGTTTATTTTTCCATCCGATATTCCGAAACGTAATCGATAAAAATCGAAGGTACATCGTAACTCGACCGCAGTACTAATTGGCACGATCACAGCGGTTGGACCATTGGAGGAAAGACAGTATTCAATCGTTCTTCATCCGTCATCATTGAATAGATCGATGGAACCTCGCTGGTATTTTGCTGTTGGGTTGATCGTCACTGGGATAATCGGGGTTTATCCCGAGGTGAGTTACGAATTTGCTAACCGCAGGTGGCTAGTCCAAATATCGTAGCAGCCTTACCGTTGACCGAAGTGTACATGGTATCGTTATGGAGGAAACGCTCGACGCTGAGGTCGATCGATCCGAAGATTCATACATCGATCTAATGTTAAATTTGCAATAATAAAAATAACATGTTTCGCAGCTGATCCGCGATCGCAAATGTGGAACATTCTCTACCTTCGGCGAGCCAAGCGCCGGACAAGAATCCGACGAAGTCTCGAAATCCTTGGCAAGTTCGAGCTTGGAATACGATCGGAATTGTTTCGATTATGGCAAGATTCCGATACAAAATAGAAGAAGCAATCCTCAGCGCCAGGGACAGCAGGACATTGAGGAGATAAGGCGGAGAGAAAGGATGCAGTTACCGCTTAATCAAAGAGTGCAAGGAAACGGACGTGTATCGGTTAATGAAAGGCTGGCCTGGAATGCACGAGTCCCACCGAATGAGCGTCTGCCAGATCGACCAAATTTGACCATCCCTCCCCAACGGGGAAGACCAAGCACTACAGGACCCACACGGGATAGGAATGCTCGAGGACGGCCACGAAGTTGATCGAGTGCAGTGGAAACTTGGGTGAATATGGCTTGAAAAACTTTCGGTAAAGGCATAACCTTCTCTGTTGAAAATGACGATGAATCTGTCAGAACCTGGGGCTTTGAAGTCGACTACAGAGCTTACACTCCAGCTTAATTCGACAAACGCTACGAGGATCCTGTTTGCATCATTTCAAGACAAGGCAAAACGGCAAAATAATGTATCAAGTTTTGGAAGGCAACATGTACTTTCCGTTTCCGGTTCTTCGCTGGCAATATCACCGGGATCGAGGAACGTTGCGTCCGGATAATGAAATATGTAGAATTTCTCACAGCTCTAAGTTAACGGACTTTGGATGTTTGTTGTCTTCAAACATATCTTTAGCTATTCGTCCAGCATTTGGCCTAGCGTTGAAAAAAATTATACGCCACGAATTTGAAAATTGAACCCACCAACCGAAACTTATCCAACGACTGTTTCTCTTCGATTTGACCCTTGTAATTATCATCCACGAGGTTTATTCGTTCCTGACGCCTTTGTAACAAGATATGAAAAAGTATCTTACGATTCTCAAGTTTCACTCATTTTTCCCCTCCTGTAATCAGACAGTTTGGTGAGCGCGAACGTTTTCAAGGTCGAAGGAGTCATTCGAAAGATTGAATATTCAACGAAACGAAATTTGTTCATGAAAAGATTCGTGACCAGTGCGGTTTATGCGCAGAGTCGTTATTCTACTTTTCTTTGCATTCCGTTCATTGTAAGGATTCATGCGTTTGAACAGCCATCTTTGAATCAATCTCCGCAACGCCGGATCGGTAATTCATTCTTTTTTTTCGTGGCCGGATGTGCTCCGAACATTATCGCCAAGATCATATCCAAGGTGTCACCAGAAGACTCTACTATTCGACCTCTACGACTCTTATCATTCTGCAAGACACCATAGAACTTTGTGACCTACGAATTTCGTTCGAGGGAATTGTTCTGCAGGCATTAGTATATTATTACGAATGTAGTTTATCTGCAACTAATCACCATAACCAATCGGACAACACTGATTCGCAGAGACTATTGTCTGAACAAACGGCATAGCGATGGTCTGATTTACCATGAAAAGATTTTGGAGAAACTTGAGTTAAAACCAACCGAACATGGAGTACCTCTTCATTGTTGTTATTCGATCAGAAGGATCTTCGACAAATCGAACTGCGTATAATCGAGATCGATCGAATGTAAAGTTTGGAGACAAGTTTACACTTTGACGATAGACATAGTCATGTCATGAAATTAGCCACAATCCGTGAAATTGGTTGTTCGAAAAATTGGTACTTCGCTGGAAGAGAAATTCGACAAGTTGCATATAAATCCATTAAAACATTACCAGCATATTACAATTTTTTACGTTTCGTGAACATAGAAATCACACGGAAAACAAAATGTCTGAGAAGCCTAGAAATAATTTCTGTGAATTTTGGGATGCAGTAATATCTCGGTGCGAAATGGATGATTGGGCAAAACTTCGTCACCGACCTGTGCACTCGAGTGTACGATAAACTGGATTTTCAACGCTCATTTTCAAACGTTTATTGATATTTTATCGATGATCCCATATCATTCTCAAACGAAAATTAGTCGATGCATTAAAAATGTTCATTATCCCCGTATCCAAATCATAGAACGATAAATCCAAGTTTTTTAATTTTTCTAATCGGTATTTTGAAACGTGCCCGATAAAAACCCAAGTAACGTCGTAAATCCGGCATTAACCCGCAACATCACGACAGTCGGAAGTGCCATTGGCATAACGAGAGAACATACTCCTTCACAGTTGCTTATTCGACATTCTCGAATCGATCAATGGGATCGCATTGGTTTTTGGCCGCTGGTCTACTCGCTGCTGGAATAGCCGGGGTTTATCCGAGGGTGAGTCATGATCGACGCTAACATCGAGTGCAAAAAACAGTCGTCTACATTTTATCTGCTGTTTGATTAACGATAATGTGTACTAAACAATTCGCAGCTGATTGTCGATACCGAATGTGGATCGCGTGCCTTCGACGTACCCAGCACGGAACAAGAGTCTGGAGAGAACGGCTTGGATTCCGCGAGGAGTTTGCGTTCGAAATGCAATCCGGATTATTTCGGTTTTGGACATGTCCGACAACCCACTAGGAAAAATTACCCTAATCGTCAGGCAGAACAGAGGAGAGCGGAGGAAAGAGAGAGGAGAATGAGGGCGGAAGAAGAGGCGAGACGACGAACGACCACAGCAGCACCGTACATCAATGGCGCAAACAATGATCACTACCCGTCAAGAAACACTCCGTCATCACGTGGTTAATCGAATGGGGAAACCTATTCGGCAGATCGACCGCCTTAAGGGGATGTGTTGTACTCCCGAAACCTCGAAAACGAAAAAGTCCGTCACGCAAAAACTATCAATCCAACCGGTTCGAAATTTGATGTGAGTATTTAGTGTCAGAGCACGGGAGGACTGACACTTTAAGAATCTCGAAATATTGCGAAAAAAATATGTTGTAACGTAAAAAAAATGTCAACATTTCGGAATTTCAAAATTCGTCAGTGCATGCCATATCACTGAATACTCACAACAAATTTCAAACCGATTCGATTTACGGATTTAGCCTGAGAATTTTTCGAAATTTCGATGGGCCTTAAGGGTAAAACCAACAACATCTAGCGTCCTGACATCTATTGGTATTCGCACTAATTTCCAGACTTTTTCATTTCTACCTTTCCTCGCAGCCTTCGGTCTTCAGAAAATAAAATTGTCCGACACGGAACTAAATATTCGCAAACCGAAACGCGTATCACCGTTTCCTCTGTGTTTTACTCGTCGTCAATCGTCCTTGCCATCCAGAGAGGCTCCTTCAATCTTCGTGACTTTTTAAAAACCAATTCATGAATCGATCAACGATATTTGAGGCAAATTGTGAAACTGTCAAGCTGTCCTGGGGCTTAGTTTTATCATGGTCTAGATTAAACACCTTAAAAATCCCATTGTTTTCAATATAGCATGTTTCATTCGAAATTTTGTTCATTGCCTTCCGTTTTATTTTACAAAGAATACCGATTCAATACAAGTCTCGGAACAGAACAGGACACGTATATTTTCAAAGGAATTGGGATAAAATTGAATTTAGTTATTTTACAATTGTGTCGAACCGGAAGCATCAACAGCATCAATCTGCTGTCAGTTTTTCTTGTCGCCTGTCAACGTCGTCCGACCTGGTACATTATCATTACGATTATTGTCGTCGTTTGAAAGCAACGATCACGTCAATCGAGACGTTGAATGGTATCGTCACCGTCAGCGTCATCAAAAAAAAAAAAAACATGAGAAATTTATTTCGAGAATGACATTTCGTCGACGTTTTCGATTATTCGTAGAAACTCGGGCTTTATTATGGCGCCAGGTGCGAGTAACACCAGGTCCTCCTTCCTGAAGTCAACCTTGTAGTCATCCTTCTCGAGTAGCCAATACGTCATCATTCTACCCTTACCCTGGGGCAAAAATTAGTCAATCAAACGGATGGAATATCGAAAATCACACCTTGATATCCGCGAAAATGAACTAAACTTCACGAAATTTGACAAATTTGACGGATCAACCGTTTCCATTCTTTCGAGTTTCCACTTCTACCGGGAAGAAGATGAAAAAATAAGGATGCCCATGCGGTAATGCTTTTTGAACGTATATTTTTTGTAAAATCGATGGATGAATGATTGATTGAACTACCGGGAGAATAATTTTTCGCAAAAAGTCTCGCTGAATCCTTCGTTATTTATTATTATTATCGTTTTTTTTCTAATACGACGTTACTTGTCAGCAACCTTGACTTCCATGCTACCCCTGAGCTCGGTTTTGTGCCCGCCATCGATGTCCAGCAAGTCTTTCGTAGCCTGTGAAACTTGAATTCTCATTGCTGTAACAAACGATTAATTGAAGCGAATTAAATACGATTTGAGTAAGGAAAACAACGAGAGGAATGGTAGATTCGAGTATTTTGCGAGCTATCCAGTATTTTTTCCTAATTTTCTCCACTGAATACTTTCAATCGATTTTTGTCACTTTTCGAGTTCTCCGATGAAGTTCCGAAGCAAAAATATGGCGCTTTCATTTCGAAAAAAAAGAAGATCAGCGAGAAATCTTCGAAGCGCCTCCACCACGATAAAGTTCGTAGAAGCTGGCCACCCCCTGCGAACTATCCGATTTTTGTACAGCAACAGTTTTCTCCCAAAACTCACAGATCTAGGAATATTTCTATATGCGACTCGGAAATCCCTCGCACTCGAGAACTCGCAAGAGTTCTCTCAAAATTGTCTTCAATAACGAATTTTTCAAAAAATCAAACAAATTTTGATCCTCTAACGCGTCAAAGTCACAAAATTGTTCAAACCCAAAACCCAATTTAACGGAACAAATGTACTTTCGAATGGCGAAAAGGTGGCTTGAGAAAGTTGGCATTGCGCAATGCCGCTATTTCGCAAAGTGTCTATTTGAAACCTGGTAATTTCGCAACTAGCGGAAGTGCCGTAACTTTGAAAATTTTCTTTATTAGGCTTTGAAAACGATCGCTCGTTAATCATTCAATTTTCGTTCCCATCGGTTTTCATAAATGGTTCGAAAAAAAAAAAACCAAAAACGATATCGTCTTTTTGCCACGTGTCCCTGTCATTTTGCGTACATTCTCCCGTAGATTCCATTCGACTCGCTGTGTTTATTGTATCGCCGAACAGGCAATATCGCGGCATCGTCGTACCGACGACTCCCGCCACGCAGGGTCCCGTATTAACGCCAATGCGAATTTTCAATTGCTCGAACGGTCTGTGAGGTATTACGTAAGCTCTTGTACTCGCCAACAAGTCCAATGACATCGTGGCTATTTCTCCCGCATGACGATTTCCTAGGAATAATAATGACATTACCGAAAGTCAATGTAAATCGTGCATGAAACGGTACAATCGAATTCATAACGAAAAAAAAAAACAATGTTACAAATTATCGAAACAAAAATCGATGAGAAATTAATGGATGACTTGGCTCGAAGAAAAATCCTCGATTTTTCAAAAGATGATCCGGAGGTATACGCACAAACGTAAGATACAACATATATTGAATTATTCGACTCGAAAGCTTTTTCTTTCTAAATAATCCACCCACGCGACGAAAACAACCAAAAAAGCCGGGTCAACACTTGCAAAGTCCTCTTTTGGGAATAGCAGCTAAAGTGAATAACCAAATTTACGAAATTTATCCAAATTAAACCAATTTTGAACAAATTCACGAGATACGTTTTATCGAAGACCGTTACATGTAGAATTTGAAGGTGGTGAGCACCCGCGTACCCCCTGGTGTTCACCTGCCTAATAAGGTTAACGGTTCAGGCCAGAATATATTTTTTTAATTGAGTGTTTTTCGAAAATGAAAATGCGAATTACCGTTTCTCTGTGGCAAACCGCTCACCACCATGTACGAGTCCCCTATCGTCTCGACCTTGTAAACGTCGTATTTTCGTATTCTCGTATCGAAAAGTCTGTACAGCGAGTTGAGCATGTTCACAACCTCCATTGGAGTGCTGTTCGCGCTTAATTTCGTAAATCCCACGATGTCACTGAAGTAAATAGTGACGGAATCGAAATTTTCGGCCGGCACCTGACGCTGCTGTTTCAGTTGTTTTATCACGCTCAGTGGCAACATTTGAAACAGCAGATTATCGCTCTTACCCTTTTCCTTCCTATGAATTTTTCAATGTACAGTTAAAAAATTTATTGCCATCGATTTCAGAGAACAAAAGAGTGCAACTGGTCTGTATATCCTGGTATGATGAGATGTAAACATAAAAGAGATTTTTTTTATTCGTCATGCGAAATAGTGCAAATGTTTTGACACAAAACGTCAATTTGCATCAAATAAGTACTGAAAGTTGAAGTGGAATGAAAAGCAATGTATCCGCGATTTTTTTTTGTCTAAACGTTCTGCGTCTCGCGGATGGTGCGGTATATATAAAAAGCATTTACACTTACGAAATTTTCAAACGATGAATAATAAACAATCGGTGAAAAGTATTCGAATCCGAGATATCGAGCATCAGAGGGAGTCTAAGGAATTATTATTAACAAATCTGTATTCACCACGATCAACGTTTTCTTTTTACCTGAGGTTCCGTGTGATCTCGACCAGATCGTCAGCGAATCGCTGATTCGTCATAGTCGCGTTTCTCACGAGTAAAACGATGATCGGCGATATCACAAGTACGAGAACGAGGATAGCTGTGATGAAAATTTGTTGCTTCGAGGCTGACATGGTTTCTCCGTGAAGTTGTTTCCTACAGCGAAAAACATTTCATTGTCAGTTTGTCGGACGATAATTCTACAATTTCACATCTTTCTTCCAATAATCAATCATTTTTTACCAAATTATCGATCTGATCTCATTTTCGGTCTGTCTCAATTCAGCAAGAAAATTCATCATCCTTGAATAATAATAACGTGCTTCTCTCGCATTAGCAATGTTGCTCGAAGCATTTTTGTGGATGTCGTATCTGCAGGATGACATTGTGACAATTGTAAAAAATGATAAAAATAATGGTACAACACTCGTTTGTATACTAGGGCGTTTTATTTTTTGGCAACATTTTTTCTGCTTTTGTGGACGTTAAATGCCTGGTTCCGAGGCTGATGAGCTCGATCTGTAATTGACGTGGAATTTTTTTATTTGCGTGAACATTTTCCTTTTAATATTTATTTTCCATTTTGCAACTCCGATAAAAAGAAGTCAAAATGTTGCCGCAAAATGTGGCGCCATGACGTGTTACACACGCTACAACAGGTCGCATATAAAATTAGTCTATATTGATAAAAAATTCTTAAAAATTTATCAACGGAAATATACGTATATTGATGAATTTATAAATAAAAGTTTCGTACGACTTACACGATCGACGAATTTTTCCATAGCTCAAAAATCGAATTCTTGACGAGGTCCGGTGCGAGATGTCGAATGGCGAGCAAATATTCTCGTCCGAGTGTTTCGTGCTCCACCAGCGAGAATAAATCCCTGATCGTCAAATGACCACTGCTGTATTGTTGTACACCGAAAGTAATGGAGATTGATACATGTTCGATTGCCCTGATCATATATTTATAAGCGATCATAAGTCTGTAAATGTTGCAAAAAAAATTCGTAGATCGATAAGCTGCGTAATTGTCGAATCTGAGAAATTTTGGGAATTTATCGTTAAATATTTTGTCGAAAAAATAAATAAATCACCAATGTCTTCGAATTAATTGAGATTATTGAAACTTGTATATCTTTCATCGCATTTTTCAAAAATTCCATCAAAATATAATACCGCGCCATTCTTGATTTCATGCATCGTGCTTGATTGATTGTTTTTCTAAAAAGTACTTTGGGAATATGTGTATATTTTTTTAGTACAAATTTGTTTATTCCAATATCCCTAAATGGAGTATTACGAGGCATGATCGTCTTGGAAAAATTATTTCAAATATTCAAAGCGATCGACGTTGAAAAACTTGACTGTTGCCTTTTTTGGGAAGGACTTTGATTAGTAATTTTTTTTTTCATCGTTTTATGCACCGCACTGAGTTTGTAATATTTTTGAGCAGAGTTTATTTGATATATTCGTGCTGGTTGATTATGTTCTGCTGGTGTATTATTTTTAAAGCCATTATACGTTACTTATGACGAGGGAAAACGAAAAAAATTCACCTCCACACGTCACCGGTGAAAGTACCACCAATTCGATTCGATATTTCGTCCAGCAGATGAGAATTAATTCTGACGTACCATCGTGTAGTCTTTGCAGCACTGTCTCTTCGGAATTCGTTTTCTTCGCTTCTGCGAAAAAAGAAGAGAAGAAAAATCCAATTAAATCAGATGCAATTTATTCCTCTGAATCTTCGCAGTTAGGCGGAAATGGAAATCGCAGCCAAGACGTAATCAATCAATTCTATATTCGGGCACAAATGCGCATACCTGCGTTCTCTTACACAGCTATGAGTCTTTCGTTCATTTGAGAGAGCTCGTAAAAAAAATTTCTACAAAAAGATTGTTGATCATTTGATTGATCATGATTCGATCGTTTGATCAAATCACTGAAAAACCTTCAATATCTATTGCACTATAGATATTGCTGGTATTTCGTACGATCAAAAATCGTCATCTAGTTGGAAATTGCAAGAATTAATCTCCGTTTTTGCGAAGCTCGTCGCAATCACGCTTTTACGACGATTATCGTTCTTCGACCTTCGAATTTTCAACAATTTGAACGTGCCAATTTTGAAACCGAAACTGTCGAAAAAATTCAAGTGCTTTAAAAAAAATGAGCGAATCCATGTAACATTGAAAAGACTAACTATCTTTTTCCGAACACCCCAGAATTTTCGAAAAATTTATTATCCTTTTTATGATATCGTTATCGTTTCGAATTATTCATCGAAAAATGTCATAATTCTCATGTACCCTTAAAATAATAAATGAAGTAGCTGACAAATACGAATATTTCAAATTACATAATTGAAAAACAAAATGAAATCGATAAGTTTCTTTCGTATTCTGCTGTTTCTGTTTATTCATTTGAGTCGTTTTTCGTAAAAATTACGATTCTTTTTAATGAATTTATTCCAAGGGTTGTTTTGTTTTTTGCGTCGGAAGCAAATATGACTCGAAGAAGCTTCTCATCGGTCCTCATTACCCGCTAAAGCTTACAAAGCTTCCTCCATGAAAACGTCAAAAAAGTAAAGAGTTTTTTTTTTATAATTCCGGGAATCCGATCAGCCAACGGATGGGCTAACGAACGTGAAAATTTCCAATCGCCAGGATATTCCAGTGGTTACGCTCGTCGTACACGTCCGTGGAAGTGTTTACGGTCATGATTTACGCCCACCGGAGCTCATTAATTTTTCCAAAGAGTTTTTCACGTTCTTTAACGAAAATAATCAAATTCAACCTTACGCATTGATCAGCACGCTGGAACAACTTTAATTCGATCAAGGATTCGCCCATTGATCATTAGCTCGAGCATTATCACAGAATTAAACCGTTCCGGGAAAATACGCGACTCGCGGACTATTAATATGCAAACGTCATTTACGTCCTCCTCTCTCCCGATTGGTTGATTAACGGAAGGTTAGATTTTTAAAAGGTCAAAAAATATGCTATAATCCTTGTCCGAGGATATACGATCGATGTCAACCAGCTTAACGTTTTTTCCTCGTCTGAGAATCCTAAACGTTCTTTAACTCTGTTTAAAAAAAAAGTTTCTTCCGTTTTTCACATTTATTCCAAAGCTCGGAGAGAAAAATAAATAAAGGGGAACAGCAGTGATATACGAAGGATAGAAAAAAATGATTTTTTTTTTATTCGTATATGATTTAAAATCATCGTTGTTATCGGAATGGAATTACACGCGGAGAGATACTCACGCGGCCTGAATAACTCCGTTCCTCACGTCACTGAAAAAGACGAGAAAAACAAAAAAAAATGTTAATTTCTTCGGACGAAAAGAGTTCACTTAAGGCGGGAAACATCGAGGATTTTAATGATACAAAAGATACAATTCCACAAACATTCGCAAAGATGCAATTGCGTTGTGGTTTATTGTTCAAATGAAACGTTACAGATGTGTTCTTTACGGAAATTCTTTGTAGAAATTTATGAACGCATTTTTCAGAGGGTTAAAAAATATGTACAGAACAGTTTGTTTTTTCTTTTCATCAAGATTATTGCGATTAACAGAGAATGGAAAATTGCTCTCGTTTACCTGAAATTTTTTAATTGATAACTCATCATCTCGGCGAAATCGTTGTTCCGTATGGACGAAATCGCGTCGCAAAGAGCCGAGTCTGTGCGCGTAAGCGTTTCATTCAGCTCGGATCTAAAAAAAATGTACTCGTCACGTGGAATAACTGCTGGAAAATAGCATTTCGATGAATGTCCGATTCACGCTGACGGATGAAATTGAAGAATTTTTCAAAAACCTGTTGCATCGTGAAAAGCCGTTTTGAAGCTTTCAGTTTCTAATTTTCAGAACATTGGATGATTTTTTTTATGCAACACGCACGAATGAAAGGAAAAATCAAGGCACGAAAGTTTTCCCAATTTTTCGGATTTTTCACGGGCGCAAACATTTTTTTCCGACTCGACCGATGGCTGGGAAATGGAGCTCGATCATTTAGCTTCAATTTAACTTTTTGCTGGACCATGTACGACGTCGATGAGATGAAAATTGACATTGTAAGATTTTTAAATACAAAAAGTAAAACTTTAATTTTTTCTGCGAGGGAATGAAAATTACGTGTTATTGCCGGATGTAAGAATATACAGAACGCTCTCGGCTCGTTCCTCCTGAAACGCTGCGAGCAGTGGTCCTAATTCAACCGTTACGCTAATCTGTAATTAACGAATTAATCATTATTGGAAGTAACTGCTGTAATTGTTGGTTTATCAACATGACAGTAATAGATCGTGAAAATCAATTGAAAAATCATCACACATTTATTTATCGATGTGCGACGAATTGCACAAGTTTATTCATCTAACAAGTATCGTCAAAAACCTCGGATGCTGCAGAAAATTTCATCACTAATTTTATTCGATAAAATTTTCACACGCTTTTTCAAAAGTTATTTTTCTTCATTTTTCATGTAATTCTATTCCGCAGCAAAACTAATAAAAACCAATTAATTAAATGATTTTTTCACGAGCGAAATTTACGAAATTTGTTCACACCGATATTTTCCAAGATTTTTAATAATAATTTTTAGATAAATAAATCAGTAACGACTATTGAATATTTCTTGATAATTTATCATCGTATTGTAAACGAACCCCACTTCGCAACATATCGTAAAATAGAAATTACAAAAAGAAGACAAATCATCATGTAAATAAACGGAAAGCCGTGAAAATAATTTTTCAGAAAAAGTTATATCCATTGGGTTTGATTTGTTTGAAAAAGCTACTACTTGTTGCTTGGTTTCTTCGAGATTTTTTAATCGAAGAGACGACAGTGTCATGCTGTGACAACTCTGAGCGATCAGTGCCACAATTGGAATGAAGGGCAGCAGGATCATCTGAATCAGATAAATTCTACGCCATTTTTTCGTGCCCGGATTCGCCGGGAAGCACTGAACCTCCACAGCAATCTGCAAGAAGTTCTCGTTTCAATCGATCGTATTGTTGGATTTGTTAATCGAGACGAAATAAAATGTGTTGTTTTCAATTAATTACGTCAGTGGTATCGATTTCGAGAGAGTTGATTGATCGTTTCGACTTTCGATCGCGATCCATACAGCACGTCATTTTATTTTGCTCCTCCTTGCAAGAATTACTCAATCGCCCCCTAAATGTCAATGCCTTCAACCCTGAAAGTTCACGTCTTGATCGATAATATTTAAAATAAACAAGATGCTTTGTTTATTCGCTATTAATTAGGTTTTATTATGCCGCGACTTAATTGGCTATTTGTCACTAGCGTCGTTAATTGGAGCAAGTTTATTCATGGTCTCGGACGAATGGTCGATATTTTTTATTTTGTCAGGGCAACGAGGTAAGTTTTTTATTTCATGTACCAGAAAAAAGTATACAAGTCGTTGTAAAAGTAACATGGATTTTTTTGACACCAGATGGCAAGTGCAAAATTGCAATTGAGATGGAAAAATTCTCGTGGATATTCTACAGAACGAAAACTTTCGCGCGAAATTGCGGATTTGACAGCAAGTGTGCGGTGATCGAATAGATTTTTAGATAAAATTGTGAAAATTTCTTGAATGAATTTCCTCTCGAAAAATTCATCCGATCGAACCAGGATTTTTCCGACTATTGACGGACCAAAAATTCTGCCAAAGTTGAAAATTTGTTGCAGAATAAAAACAAAATGTTTTGGAAACATTTTGAATACAAAAATGCATTGCTAAGAAGAAGTTGATTTTCTCACTGAAATGATCATCGGATAATTTTAATGTTTTGAATTTTCACCTTCGAACAAACACTTTGTTTGTGAGGAGGGGTTTGGATCGGTTTTTCAAAGGTTCAATTAGAGTTTACTTCGTACGGAGGAATTGACAATGAGCACTTTCTCGCAACGCATTCTTTATCAAATGAAAAATGAGTGAGTAAAAAAAAATACTGATGACGTTACAGCTTCGCTTTTTTTAGACTTTTCATACGAAAAGAAAAATTATTGCTAAAATGTACCTCGTAAGATTCGATTGCAAAGTGTCGATTTGTTGTCCGGTTAACGAAGCACTGAATTTCCGCGTTGAATTTTCACGAGTTGATGGAAAATTCGCTCTCCCCGCCTCCACTGTTCCGGCATCTATGACCTGGCGCTCGCGCAAAACCTCCCTCTTTCATCCAGCGAGGATGTTTCTCATTTTTCAAGGCCATGGACCAAGTTCGCGAGAGAAAAATACGTCTAGATCGTGATTTAAATAGTGTCAAAATGAAGGACTCAATTTGCCTGTTGCACACGGCTGATGAAGCGATATTTTTGAGTGTATGTCGTTTATAAATGTAGTATACATATACACTGTGAGTTTACATGAGTTTCGCCCTATAGATTTTAAACAAACATTTCTGACAATAAATTTCGGATTTTCGTTGAACAATGCAAAAAAAATGAACCTGAAAGGAAGGTAAGAGAATATTAAAATTAATGGTTGACGATTATCGTAATGAGAATATTACTGGGTAAATTTACAAAAAAATTGTTGTACAGAGAATGTCGGTTATTGATTTTGAGTTCTTTAATTTTCCTAATTTCTTCTTTTATAAAAATTCTCATTTTTCTGAGTCTTGTGTGAGTCTAGTGAAGCCGAATTTTCGAATGTGAATGCGATGCGAACTGACGCTTGTAATTGGCGAACCCTCCAAAAAAAATTAATCGAGAGAAAAAGGAAGGAAAAACGTTAAAATTGACGATAAACATAAAAATGAATATATTTTTATTTATACATGTCTAAGTTTTCTACTCACATACAATATCGTTTCGTGATTATCGTCATGAAAACATTATACTGGGCGACATAACGCCAGAGTCATTCATTTGATTTTTATTCCTTTACATTGGGCGATATACAGACATATTCCATAGTATTTTTCATCTTGTAACGGTGATTTAAAAAAGTTTGAAATATACGAGAATCATTCGCCGCGCATTCTCGTTAAACTACAGTGACGAGTCATCGAAAAGATAAATATTCATACGTATGTAAATTATTCTCCTTTATTCATGACTAGTAACGTATATTTACATGGTGAAAAAAAGTCTAAAATGCTATCTCTTCGTAGTTTTTTTTAAAGGCAAAAATGTTTCGATTCGATCGTTAATTAATTTGAAAATTTTTTAAACAGTTTCAATACTTGTGTCATGAACTTATTGAGAAGTTTGCGTAAAAAATAAACAATCACCGTACGAATACCAATACTGGTATGTAAAATTGTAATTTTTTTTACAGATGAATTAATTATTTATTATTATCCTCTTTCACGCTCGTACACTTGTATTTCACTTATTTACGCATTGAATACGAATTGGAATTTGAATCTCGATTTTTATTTTGCAAAATACGATACTCTGTAAAAAGTATAATTTAGTAAGGGAAATAAATTTTCATTTGAAAGATGACATTATTGGTCACTATTGAACAATAAATTCTGCGACAAAAACAATCAATGTGAGTATTCATTTTTTATTTAATTTCGAGTCAGGTCGTAAATCGTGATCGATTATTTTGTGAGAAGGATTTTTGGGAAATTCTCTGCTCCGATCGTCGGTTGCCCTTTGTTCGTGTGAATTTCAATTGCCTTTGTCGTCTTGAGTTACTTTGATTTTACCTGCCGTACACCCTTAACACGTTCGTCGCCACGTCACCTACATCCGGCTGACGGATTTTCTTCCATGGGAACCCGACATCCGACATCCGGATGTGGTGACATTTTTCTCATCCAAGTTGAGTATGATTATACAAGCAATTTACAAAAATCTCACTTGTAGCACAAGAATTTGATGAAATGAAAAATGGCACATATAAAACATACAAAATAAAAATATTAAAAATATATACACTATATCGATAAAACTCGACCGATTCAGGCTGGGTGACGAACGTGTTAGTATATAGCAAAAAGCAACTGCTTGCAGTAAGAAAAATAATCATTTAATGTGTAAATCAGCAGCGTGAGATGGAGCCATCGATCGGAACGTAATTCGAACATGGTTACATGGAACTTATTGTTGAAAATAGTCATTTTGAAAATTATCGAAATCTTTCGCAAATAGGCCATTTTCCGATGCTTCTGTACCTCTTTTCGACGAATAACGATATACACGGCTCTTCCTTGAGGCGGACATTTTTAATCCTCAAATCCTTTACAAAACCGCTAATCAATATTCAAATGAAATCGTTCTATCAAGCTGTTTCCCCAGTGTAATCTCCACGCGGACGTTTCTACATATTTTTTTTTGCGAAAACACATGTACCACGCTTGAAACTTGCATTAAAACGTCATTTCAGCCGCAGACCTTCCACTCAACTATTTTCAAAAGAAAATCGATTTTTTTCCGCTGATGAAGGTTTTGACTTCTTCAGACGTCGTCGTCGCGTCCAGCGATGGAAAAATCGTAGCTCTTCTCTTGCAAAACTCAAGACGTTTGAAAAATAGCTGATTAATGAGGTTCGTAACCGACTGGTCGTTCTAAGCGTGCCTTTTAATAGTCTTCAGTCTTCGTCTTGATTCGATAACTTCCGGTGCAGCTTCACTTTCTTAGATCGATTATGAATGTCGCGCGATTATATCGATGTCGAATCTCCGCTGTCGGAATCACAATCACCGCCGTAACTCTGATCCTGCTCCGGCCAGTTGACCTCAACGCTGACCTCGTACTTGTGCTCTTCAACGTTATTCGAAGGCTTTATACTGACGTAAGTGTTCTTCGGAGTTTGATTAGCGTCGACATTCGTACCAGTGACTTTAGAGATTTTCTCTTTGGGCATCTTCGGTCGAAGATACTGAACGTCTCTGGTTGACGTCGACTTCTTCGGCGATGATTTCTTCACAGCGGTCCTTTCGGGACTCGTTTTTCGTTCAGACTCCGTTTTAAATATGTTCTTTTGATTGGCTTTCTCGACGTTAGAACTGTCATATTTCCTCGTGACCTTCGGACTCTCATTCTCCAGACACTTTTTCATCCATTTTGGCGTTTCGCTAGAGTAAACCCGGGTCTTCTTCGTGTACTTGGGACTGCTGAGTATCATCGGTATTTCAGTCTCGATAACCGTCGTTATAACCTGCTCGTTCTCGTCAAAATTACTCTCGAGGTACTTCTTCTTCGGCAACGTGACGCTGAGCTTGCCAATGACCTCGGTCGGCTCGTCATTGACGTCGTAAGTGTACGAATAATGCCGCTGTATGTGTTTGGGTTGTTCCTTCTTGGAGTCGTTGGCCTCGATGCTTCCCTTTTCCACCTCGATCTTCGAAAGTTTCTCAATGGCAGCGTCGATCGATGCTCTCGCAGGTTTCTTATCGCCCTGACTGAGCACGAGTTCCTGGGTCTTCGCCTGGGACAGGAGACTCTGTCGCAGGTTACCCGATATGCTGTGTCTCTGTTTTACCGGCGAATCCAGCAATCTTCGCAAGCTCGAATTTCTTATCTCCGGCACGGACATTCTCTCTCGATTTACGGGCGCTGGTGGCGGCGGCGGTGTCGTTTTCAGAATGGGTGGAACGAATTGGCGATCTTGCGACAGAAAGATCGGTGTAGCACTCGTTAGGAGAACATTCTCCAAGCCTTCGGTGGGCATCTTGGCCTTGAGCCCGGCTATATCTTCAATCCTAGTCTGATGCTCGGAAATCGGCGAACTGGCGATCGGCAACAGTCGTCTGGTACCTCTGCCCTCGGGATTCAACTGGCTGTCGAGACTGTACCTTTGCTTCGGCGTGCCGGCCATTAAGCGTAAATCATTTTGCGTCTCAAGCTCGGGAATGGAGAACCTATCGCGATTGAACGCGGCTACGGACGAGACAGGATCCTTAAGGTTACGGAATCTCGAACCGCCAAAGTCCAACTGGGAGAGCCGGTCCCTCTTGACGGGCGATGGACCAAAGCGTTTGAGCTTCATGGGCGACTGCAGATAGACCTGATGTTCCTTCCAGGCATTGAGACACGGTTGCGACAATCTCTGGTGTCCTCTTCCAGGGTAAAAATCACCCGTGACCAGAGTAGGCTGCGAAAGTCTCTCCCGTTTGCCGGTGACAGGATCGACTCTGAGCATTCGTCTGACGTCAGGCTGGGAAAGACGAGATCCGTGAATATCGCGATAAGCGGGACACCCGGCGCTGACACCACCACCAACGCTGCCTCTTCCATCGCCAGCGGCTCTACCCAGCGAATGGACGTTCGGTGTCGACAGTCTTTCCTCTTCGATCTGCAGGTTAATGCTGTTGTCACCGGAAGCTCGGAGACTGGAGTACGACAAGCGCGAGCCCCTCATCGTTCCTAGGAAGTTAATGCCGGAATAACTCGTGTTGAGGGTAGGCTGTGACATTCTCGTGCGCCGGTCGGGCGACAAGCTGTGCCGATGCTGATCGCTGTACGGTATCATCAGCGTCGGCAGGTTCGGCTGCGAATAACGACTTCGCTGGCTCGCTGGAGAATAACTCGGTGGACATGGCGTTGCCGTTGACAAAGTGCCCTCGTAAGTTACCGCCGAGTCTTGCGATTCGATGCTCGATTGTGACTGCGGTTGCGCCTTCACAGGTGCTATGTGAAGATTCGGTTGTGACAGGCGCGCTCTTTTTCCGATACCGGGTTTCTTTAGGTGATCCATGAGATTCGGCTGGGACAAACGGATGCATGGATTCGGACGTAGGGGACCCTGTCTGTTCAGATACCAAAGATCCCTGCGGGAGTACGGCTCGCATCAGAGGGTTCCCTCTTCCCGAAGACGTCGCATGAATACGGGCCTCACGTCCTCGAAGAACGATGGGAGATCAAGTTCGGCAGCTCGAGCTATGCCACCGTCTTTGCACTCCAGCCAGTAAGTGTCCATCAGGCCCTTGCCCTGATGCACATAATTACCAAAGTTACTTCCATTGCACTCAATTCGCATTTGCCCGGTAAGCCCGCGAGGTAAATTTCCTCACCTTGACATCCACGAGACCGCGATGCTCGATTCTAAAACCGCCTACTGCGTCCAGTGCTTTTTTCATTTCCAGACTAATGTGAATGCGCAGAGCTACAATTGATAAATCTTTCGTAAGGAAAGCCTTTATGTCCCGAGTTGCGTTTAAGGTAGTTGAAACGCAATGTGGGGGGGAGTATCCGGTCATTAAAAAAAATCAGTCAAATTTTATTTGTCCGGTATATTTTAATAGCATCGACGAGTACTCGAAATTCTATTCCATCGCTGCTGGAATAATGTCCGTCATGAATCCTCAAGCAATTTACGAAATGCAAGAAAACTTACCTTCTCCCGTGGATTCCATTCGACTGGCGGTATTGACGGTGTCACCGAATAAACAGTACCGTGGCATTTTGCTGCCCACGATACCAGCGACTACGGGTCCCGTGTGGGCTCCGCTGCGGATTTGAAGACGTTCACCGGGTCTTTTCGGTACTTGAAATACCGACGAGGCGGCCAAGAGGTCGAGTGCCATTGTGGCAATTTCCGAAACGTGCTTGTCACCTAATTGTCATTTATTTGTTTAAAACGTTCATCAAAGCCAAGGATAATCGTTGAAGCGAGATTCGAAATAATTCCTCCGCCACCGAGCGACAAAACAGTGACAAAAATGCAATGGAGAAGACATCGAGGCGCGTTAAATACAGAAAAAAAGAGGCAGACACACCGAGGAGACTTCCAGAACATGCAGGACACATGGAGCTTGTACTCTCGTGGGGCTCGTACTTTTACCATTTCTAACTGGCAGTCCTGACGCCACCATGTAAGAATCACCGATTGTCTCGACCTTGTAAACGTCGTAGCACTCGATCCTCGCGTCGAAAAGCTTGTATATCGAGTTTAGAAAAGTCACAACCTGCAATAACGTTCATCACTTTGGGTTTTCTTCTTCCTCTTCGTAGAATTCAAAGGACTAACACTAAACCTACCGACATTTTATATACACCCGATTCTACCGATGGCCTTCAAATGACCCTTTTTGAATCAAACGGTGCAACTTTTTCCATTTAATTATAAAAATCACAGAATCAAGCAGGGGCAGTGAAATCCAAAGGAATTCGCTAGTATTAATCGGAAAACATTGATTTTAAAGTCGCAAAAGCCGTTCTGGTAGGTTTAGTGTTGAAATAGTGTCAAAAGACGCGAAATAACCTCGAGTGGCGTGTTTTCCGCGGCAATTTCCGTAAAGCCAACGATATCACTGAAGTACACCGTTACAGCTTCGTAATATTCCGCTGGTACCTGTCAGAATTCAATAATACCGGATTGGCCATTTGTTCGGAAAGCGATAAGGGAATTAATGCCAATCACCTGTTGCGTTTGCTTCAATTGCTGAGCCACGCTCGGTGGTAACATCTGAAAGAGCAGAGTATCGCTTTTCCTCTTCTCTCGCTTCAACTCGCGCGCTTTCTGAGCTAAATTGGCAGCGTACATCTGCACGAATCAACGATTTTTGATGAGAATTTTTTTTGATGAGAATTTTAGTGAAAATTTCGCGAATTCAGCAATTTTCAGACTGAACAAATTCGTTAATTTTTTCATCAAATACGCTCGAACTTTTTCACGACTTCTTCCTTGTTCCGAAGTCCTCAAAGCATTCTTACCATAAAACCTCCGCGAGTGAGTACAAAAATCATTGCAAAATTCACATGGTATACGTTAAAAGTGAAAAAAAAACTCGCCTGAATGGTTGCAACGGCGTTTCGAACCAGAACGATTATAATTGGCGAGATGATGAGCACGAGGACCACAATGGCTATTCCAGCCACTTCCTTGTTGCTGGCATCTTGCAAGGTCGAGTTCACGTAATCTCTGTACATGAAAAAGGGGAAAAAGGACATTTCTGAGATAAAAAGTGGCAGAGGAGCCACAGGATTGAATCCTTTTCGGCTTGGAATTTTATCCTTGATGTAGCATGAAATTATCATTCGAATCATTCATTTCATAAGAGTTATCCAAAGAATGAACTGAAAAACGGTTTTTCTTCCAACAAGAAAATAGTTCCGGTTTGCTCAGCAGTTTCAGTCTAAATTCAGAATGTTCACCGCCAAAGACTCTAGGTGATAAATGAGTCGACGAATCGTTTCATTTTTAGCACAATCAATAGCAGATTTTTTGATTTTTCATGACGATCCACAAGTACCCTTCTCCGAAAACTCGTGTACGGCGCTGTAAATAAGCTGTTTGTACATGTATTTATGTACAATATACCTTATCATATGACGTAGCTCTCGTTGAAGCTTACGCAGTTCATCCACGTACGTAGCCATGGAATCGAAGTAAGCAATGGCGTCCACGAGGCTCGGTTCGCGTTTCAGATTCTGAAGAATTTCATCTCGTCTGCACGCCCCATGTTCGTATGAAATTAAAGAGAGCGCATCGCCATGTGACGATCGAAAAAAATGGATTAATTAAAAAAAAAAAACTTGGAAGTAGTGAAAATTCCAGCTCTCGTTAGCGACGAATTATTTAGAAAAAAAGTCGTCCAATAAAATCATGAAATTTAGCTGGTTATGCTGGTCGTTTTCTCTTGAATTATTTACCTGGATTTTATTCTTCCGTATTCGGGCATCGTGCGAGTGAGATCGGCATAAAAATTTTTCAGAGACGGAACGTAGGTGAGAGAACCATTGAGGAGATCCCTGCCCAGAGCCTCGTGGCGAACGTAGCTTACGTAATTGTCACCCATGAGGATTCCACGTCCAAAGTAATTAATACCATACACGGAGGCGATCCCAAGGCTCTCGATGCTTCTCAGCAGATTCTTGAACGCTATCAAGTACCTGCGGTGAACGCAAAGCAGAATGATCATTTTTATCGCACGATTTTCGCACGTTGTCATGCGGGAATTTCATTTAGGAATTGCGATTGGTATAAGCGAGAATTTTCGAGTATCAATATTCTGTGAAAAATTGACGAAATATTGCGCAGATGCGGAATATATTGAAGATGTATGGCGGATACAATGTCAGGCAAACCGAGATGCAATGAGAATTCCCGTTTACTCAGCGAGCTCGGAAAAATTTGAAAAAATCTATTATGAAATTTCTCCTAATTTACCCACGTCGAGAAAAACACGATGGATGATGATTGATTTTTTTTGTTACCTCCACACTCCACTGTTGTCCGTTTCTTTGATCTGATTGGTCAAATGATCGAGCATCGCAGCGTTGACGCTCGTGTACCATCGCATCACTTCGGAAATGCTGCTCTCCTCCGAACTTATTTTTTGCCTGAGGAGCAACATTTTTTTATTGACTTTTTTATTCAACTCGTTTATCGTCTTTGTTCCGAAATGAAAATTATAAAAAAAAATGAGCGATGCCTCAAAAATGTTCTCTCGAGTTCTTCAGTCTTTGGGAGAAACGTTGTGAATTTCTTTGGATTGCAGAATGATTCGTTAATGAATTTTTCCTCATCGGGTGCTGTCGCAGTTGCGTCCAGGAGGTTAAAACTTTTCCGACGAAATTCCTCCCGGAAATCGTTGATTCTGTTTGCCCGTGACAAACGGACCAGAGGCTTATTGCCGAGCGATTTCCGGTCTGACAATTCCACCATACACGCATCGGCGAGTTTACCGACCAGCAGCGAAAGACACAAAGCACCTACGCATTTATTGCCTGCGGGTTTCATTCTCATTTTGTCCAAAGTCCGTGTAGTTTCATCAAACGACTTTTTCTATCGTGAATACTGAGACTTGGTTTAATCATTATTTTTTCTTTCTCTCATATACAGGGCAAAGTGCATTATTCAAAATTTTCCGAAAAGTTTGTATTTTCACTGCAATTTTTTAGTGTCCCCTCCGTCGTAAGTATATTTGCAAATAATGTTTATCTTTTTATGGAATCTGCGAGCTCTGAACCTGCTGGCTTTCACGAACACTGCAACGTATGTCTCAATATACAGGGGTGAAATGCATATGAGGGTTCATAGAACACCCTCTTTCGTAGGGAATCCCGAATTTTTTTCCTGCAATCTTTTTTTCGTTTTGCGGAAAGTCGGTTTAATTATGTCAAACGATTCATCGTATCGTCAGATTTTCTGTCATTCATACGCACACGGGGAAGGTAATTTTTTTTTTTACTTATTCGACGATACCTTTGTTTCAATTTTACTGTTCTCCCTCGACCGAAACTGTATTTGCGGATAATGAAAAAAAACAACAAGTCTGTATCGACAGCTCCGAAACTGTTGGGTTCTATAAATACTACGAGCCGATGTATATGGGGGTGAAATGCATGCGGGGATTTATAGAATACACTCTTCATCCCTCTTGAGCCCGGGATGCTGCTCTACATGGGCGATGACGCGGTCATCTGTGAAGGCACCTTCGAGGCCCATCGGAGACAAGAGATGTGATAGAAACAAGGAGAAAGAGAGAGAGAGAGGGGGGGGGGAGAAAGAGAGACAAGGAGATACCCAGAGTGTATTAGAGAGTAGGAAGCCCTTGCTCCATACATCGCGGATTCTACAGGTATTTCCGAGCCACCTTCGAGCGTATACACGTGTTACACGCGTCTGCAGCATCCCTTCCATACCGAGGTTGCCATCCGGCTTCTTTGAGCGAATTTGTCACGCCATGATGGAGGCTGTCTCGAGTGGAACGGTGTATCGGAATAGTGTGAGATCGATGATCGATAGTGTGTCTCGTTCGAACGTCATCATCTCACACATCATCTTTTTATTTTTCTGACAAAAAATACTTTATTTCAAAAGCCGCCTTCTGCTCAATGGAAAAACCGTTTTTCTCTTCACTCTTTCACCCTTTTCCTGCAAAAACTATCGCTCCTCGATAAACTTTGTATTTTTTTTTAATCGAAACGTTAATTATAGTTAAGACAGCCTCGATTTTTTTTTCATGGGAAGCCGAAGAATGAGGGTTGGTCTCTCGAGAACCGTGCACCCTGTAAACGTTATTTCACGTTCATATCAATCTTATAATTCTCCTTTGTGACAGAAGACCTGCTTTTGTTACTCCTCTGTTTTATGTGCTGAAGGGCCACTGGGTGTGACTGAAAGGGAGAATTTTTTTGAGATGGAAAAAAGGTGATAAAATTATAAAGAAGACTTTGAAAATATTGATTTTCGTGCGTTTGACTCGCATTTTCATTCAATTTCCGATACGGAAAGGACGTTGATCGTTTGTTAATAAATAATGTTTAAATGAACTAAATGGAATCCGATGTCCCCATTTTTTATTTGATTTATGGATAATAATTTTTTGTGTAATACTAAAATATCCATGCTTAGGTACTTCCTCGAATATTATTGCTCAATTGCTTCTTCGTCCTTTCGAAAAAATTCTCAAAAAAACGTTCACTTTTTCCCATTTACCCCTTAAGCTCACGCGCTGGTGTTATATCAGCGACACACGTGCAGGTGCGAAGGGCGCGTTGCATTCCATTGGCAAACATTTGTTTAACATCGTCAGGGCCCGGCGGCGAGAGCTTTCGTCACGGAACTCGTGTGGAATTTTTTTCTCAAGAGGAACGCGCTATCAGAGAAGGACGGTGGTGATTAGCGATGAATAAAAAAAAAAGAAAAAAAATACGATCGTTGAAAAAAAAGTATGCCACACGATGTCCATTATTGAGCTAAGTGAGCCAAGCTTGGGTGCGTCCATCGAAATATTTCTTTCTCTATGCTTTTATTCACTTTTCATCGTTTGCTTCGTCGCGTAAAAAAAAGATTCATTCGAATTGACCGTGAATGAGAAGTGTCATCAAGCCACGTCTTTTGCAATGCCGTATCGGAAACCGTCGCTTTATTTTCATGGAATTTTCCAAGCGGGATCGAAGGGTGAATACCTTTGAATTTTGGCAGTAACGTAGCGAATATAATTTTTTTTTTTTCAAAATTACGTTTTGTTCAAAGTTATTTGCGTTACTTTATTAATTTTGAAGCAAGGACGTTTATCTCGTACGATTCAACGTTAGGTCGGTTCTTACCCCTCTAATTTCCAAAAACAGTCATTTTTCTCAAAATTACGTTTGTCCACTTCGTGTATTTCGTTATTTACGAATGTCCTTCCAGCTGGTTAGCGAATAATTATTGTTAAAAAAAAGACGATGTCGACTTACATTTTGGCTTATTATAAAAATGTGGAGAAACGGCTGTGGTGGATACTTGGATTTCTGTCATGACGCACGACTTTATTCTTTTAGATTTTATTGCGAGGGATGTAAAAAGAACGTAATTGAGTTTGGCAACAGCAGATATGATCTTGAAGCAAAAAAACATTGTCGAGCATTTTGCCCACTGCAACGAATCACGGAATATATCGACACGAATATCCATGTACATTTGTATTGATAGAAAATGGGGAGAAAAATGGGGAATTCTGCTCGTAATCTTGCTCTTGCCGCTTCAGTGGCTTTGCCTTCGCATTTTTTGTATTCCAATTTATTTCTGCCCACGAATGTATATAAAATCGACAGGATATTTATACGACATTCGATACCTTTTTTTTCGCTTTTAGTCGATAACGTAAATTTGCGAATAAGATAAATTCATGAAAATTGAGAAAAATTAATTCTTCATAAACTTTTGAAAAGTCAATTATCGCGTTAATAATTTTGGTTATTTACGAATAAATTATCCGTAATTTATACCGCGTGGATGAGATAATAATGCGGCAATATTTTTGCAATTGCAATCCATGGTAACGGTTTTGTGGGAAAATTTTATCATCCCTCGAGGTCTAAGTAGATGTATCGACGTACGATCAGACACATTGGGCGTTTACTCTGTAGCCGATAGAACAGTGAACATTTAACCGTGGGAGAGATCGATAAACCCCTTAATTCTGTCTTTCAGCCGACGAGTATACTGCGATAATTAATTTCTCGAATTTTATATTGCTTACTTTATGATCAATTTTTACAGCCTGAATTCCGACCGAAACTCTTAACTAATTATTTTTTTAAGCAACTTCCGACAGGCTCGAAAAATTCCGTCCCTCAGAAATCACTGATTGTGTAAGATAAAAAAATGTATTAATAATACATTTTTTTTTTTTCACTAATGAAGCTAGAAAATATTTTTTGTTCTGCTTTTTTAAGTCGGTGAAATTTTCGATTCGACCAATGAAAACACACTGTTTAGTGTTTCAATCGCCGCTGACTGTATTTCACTAAAATAATCGCAAAATTAATGCGGAAATTGCATTACCTAAAATCATCGAGTCGAGCTTGAAAAGCTTCCTTATTGACGACATCGTAGGTTTGAGTCTTGAACTCGTCTCTCGGCACTGAAACCAACGGCCACGTTGTCATGTTGCGCAAAGTCTGATCCGTTAAGGCGTATCTTTGCGTCAAATTAGACCTGCAATGATAAATCGATCGCACAATAATTTTCACAAAATACCAGAGGAAATGAGAAATGAGATAATAACAAACGAAGAATAATGATCTCGCAACGCGATATTTTAATTCAATAAGAAAAAATTACGAAAAAGGTTTAAAGCTTGAGGTAGCACGTCAGGTGTTATTCCAACAACAATAAAATAAAATGGAAAATTTCAAGTACTCGGCTCTGCTGAAAAAATCTTAAAAAACACCAATCGTACGTAAAAATTACCACGTTGAAAGAAATTCATAAAATCAAAAGAAATTTTCGGAAAAGAAAAATATCGCATTTGAAAGAAAATTTCAAGATTTCGTAACCGTTCCACACTTCCGGTTCTAACGAATCGCCGATCGGTTTTCACTACTGTTATTATCGAAAATTTCCGCGCACAGTTTTTCACATATAACTGGTTTTTTTCAGACTTCAATAACATGGAAAAATACGGGAAATTCTCATTCCATTCTATGGTAAACGAAGAAAAATCGGAATCGAAAATGATCTTTTGAAAAATCATCTTTTTTCTTGTATTTTCAAGGAAATTTTCTTTTTTTTCCAACAAAGCCCTCCAGTCCTCACCGGACTATTCAAAGTTTTCCAGCGTGAAGAAGGAAAACAATTTTCACCAATTTCTCATTCGGGAGATTCACGACGCAATGATGTAACACGATTTTACACGATGTAAATACCAAAATAGTTCATTTTTTGAAATATATACAGCGTTCAATCCGAGAAACAAATTACACCTCGATAATTGCATCGATACCAGTGGTGTAGGGAGCAGCTGATGATTCGATTTACTCTTTATCTCAGAGTGTATCCCTCGTTTTTTTCTCTCACGTCAGTAAGACCGAGAATAGACGCTGTTATACATAAACACCACCATTTATTTTCATTTAGACGAAAACACGCAGTCGTCTGTGCTCCTCCGAGTCGCAATAGATCCAAGAAGTATCTCGACAAATTTCATTGAGGCAATCGCAAGTTAGTCACGTACGGGGCTAGGAGCTCTTGTGTGCCACGTGTATATAATATAGTATACGACTCTGATCCGCGGAAAATTCAACGTTGCAGCCTTCGAGTTTCGAGCCAACTAGCAATTTCCTTCAATTTCGTTTCATTGAGAGAAAAAAAGCGCAAGGAAGGAAGAAAAAAAAAAAGAAACGAATTACATCTCATCAAACAAATACCTCAATGTGCTGCCGTTCGTGTAGATGAAAAAAGCAACCTCCGATCTCTCGAGCTGCATCCTCGTCACGACTTTTCCTAGATCCGTAGCTATAGTGACCTGAAGGAAAAACCGAAATGAAACATTCTCCCACCAACTTTTTTTTTTCAGAATTTCGCACCTCAAGGAGGAAAAAAAGGAACAGGATCGATCGATCTTTCGTATATCCCGACGTTCGTCGGTCAATTTTTTATGGAATTCATCGAGAAATTCGAATTTTCCGATAGCTGTGAAAATTATTCGATCATATATGTAGCCTGGGGAGGAAAGTTTCGGACGTTTTATAGTCAACTTTTTCTGGAATTGATTGAGAAATTTCTAGCTCTAATTTTCCCATACATACCGAAATTATTTATCCGCGTATTAATTCAAGAGTGAAAATTGGCGAAATTCTTTTTTCAAAAATTTGAAAGAAAATTTATTTTATTTCTTTGAGGCAAGAAACTTTGATAACACGACAAAAAGATTTTACGAAAAAAATAATAACGATACGCTTGTATTTTTCGAAAAACAGCGGTTTCCTTTCATTTTTTTGTTTGAGGGGAAAATTGTTTTTTCCGTGCCGAAGATACCGAAAAATCGGTATCTTCGCTTCGGGTATCAAAGTGACGGTATTTTATTGTCGTTTTACTTTTTGTATTAGATTGACGCCACACTGTCTGGCATTTCAGAGTGTCGGGAGGACTCATCGTTACAAGGGTGGAGAAAATTGAGCTTTATTGGATGCAACTAACAATGTGAGAGTCTCGAATGACCCAAGAACACGTTAAACACGAGGGAAGAACCATAGTGCGTTCATTTTATGCCGGTACTCGAATTTTCAAGAGGCCGAAGTGCTCATGGTTCGCTTTGTGTACTTTGTCTTCGGTTGATGGAGGATTCCAGGAGAAAAAGGAGACACCTTCGACGACGCGAGCTTTATCGTTTTATTACATGTGATAAATGGTTATGAATTTATTTAAAAAAATGTATCTCGAATAAATTTCGATACCTGATTAATTATTCACATTTCGAAACATCGAATCGACTCTCGTAAAGATCGAGAATCGTCAGAGTAAAAAAAAAATTGAAATTAAACTATCGCGGATTTGACGTTAAGTTAAAAAGCATTGAAAATTTCGGAAAAAATTTGACTACTTTGAAACTATTTCGAGTGGGACGGATGGCACAGGAATTTCAAAAAGTACCCAGCATTGCGATTCCGAAAAAAGCGAGTCATATGTCAGATATCGAGCAGATGAATAAAAAATTCCCAACGTTGACAAAATTTTGAACATTCAATTTTGAACAAAATTGAGCTTTCCGTATATTTTCTTACAACTTCTCGAAAATTTCGAATTTTTTCGAGATATCAGTCCACCTTCTCAGCACATCTCGCATAGAACCATTTTTTTCAGATTTTTTCAACATTACGAAGGTACTTTTGAAATCCTTTTTCCGTTTTGTTGCCGCTGCAACAATGTCTGCTGCATCGTCAGCCCTTGAAGAAATCCAAAAATTAATTTACGATAAAATTGAAGAAAACTCGTCTACAATTTTCCAAATGTTCCGAATATGGTGAATAACGCGATCGTGTTACGTCACTCGAAAACAAAGTTTATCTGGAGAGAATATTTTGCGTAACAGATTGACGCACCGAGACTCGAAGGGATTTTTCGAAAATATGATTATAATTCAACAGGCGGTGATATAATCAATAGCACATATAAGGGATCGGTTGACTCGAAAAAAAAAGTCGAATATCTCCTCAATGAAATAAGACAGCATGTATATTTTCATTATCATTGTTTTTCCATTTCAATCGACAAAAAGCTTGTGACAAGCCCTCGAGTAAACTATACGCCAGAGAACATCGAGTGAATGCTATAAAGTCGATCACTTCGATTGGGCTTCGAGTTTGCTCTCGCGTAAACAGCAAGATTATATACTCCCTTGAGCTTTTTTCTATTTCTCTTTCTCTCTCTCTCTCTCTTTTTTTCCATCGTTCCCGAGGCCACTGGAACTTTCCACCGTGGCGAACCATCGAACAGGATATTTATTCACTCTATCGTTATTCCGCTGAACCAGATATAAAATGAGAGTGAAAAAGAATGGAAAAACGAGACGGAGCATCGATTACGAATAAATTTAAAACTTTTATGTGCAAACTAATCGGGCAAATGGATTATTTGGTCCTCCATGCTGGGCGATGTTAACGAAATTCGAGAGTCGATATACGATCACGTATGCGATGTCAAAAAAGGTTTCGCGAGTTTTTATGGTCGCACAAAAAACAACTATCGATAACTATATACGACATTTGAAAAAATTTTTTTTTACGATCTCGAGGAATACGATACAAAGTTGGTAGAAAAAATAAAATAGAAAATAGAGAGGGAGGCGCGTATCGCAACGCTTTTACTGCACGATTTTAACAGAATAATCGATATGAGAATGAAAAACATATTTTATTCTCATTTCTCGTTAATTAATATCAATTTAATATAAAAATATCGTTACGTAAACCGAGCTCTGTATAAGCACTCGCTAAGGGCGCTATGGCAGGCGTTATTCCAGCAAAAACAATATAAAATAAGAACCTTTTTTCTATCCATATCACATTAAATCATTCCTTCTTTTTGAATACCTCAGACTTTTTTCAACCTTTCCTCGATCTTTTTCAAATTCTATTTTTTTACATAACGTTTATACACTCTGAAATAATCAGCGATTTTCGTGTAATTTTCTTCAAAATAAAAATAAAACGACTTTCCAAAGAAATAATGAAAAAATTCAAGTGTGCTTGAGAAAATATACGGAAAGAGGAAAAATTTCTGCTGAATACTTTAACTTTCTCAACTATTTTGTAGTCTTGAAATTATTTTTTAAATTATTATTATTATTATTTAAAATAGTTGCGCTCAGCATCTTCCGTACGATCGAATTTTGACATTTTCATAGCAATTAATTCTGGGCGTACAATGCACTGTTCGAGTGAATTTTTATTTCAATAATAAGAGACTTTTCGTCTCATGGACCAAAAGCACAATCGCTCGCCTAAATCTGGTCGAACAGGCGAATCCTGTGGAATATCCAATCTCGCGTGATGATTTTTTGGCGCACAAACAAACGGGTTTTAAATTGTGCTACAATAAAAACAAATCAACCACTGAACTAACGGAAGTGTCGGTGATTGCTTTTTTTTTATCGACATGAGCACGAGCCTTACCTGACTCTCGATGTCCGAAACTTCTTGACGATAAATTAGGATGTCGTGGAGTGTGTTCGCCGTTTGTACTATGAGTGCCAATATCGGTATGAAAGGCAGTACGAGCATCTGAAGAAGTTGAATTCTCCTTCCACGTCGATGGGCTGGATCGGTGGCTCGAGCCCAGCAGGATTTTTTTTGAGTAGATTTTGCTCCCGACACGTCGTCCGACGAGAGACTCCTTACGGAGCTTATCTCGGCCCCGCAAGAACCATTGCGTGGCGACATGCTGCAACCATCACCAAACCCACTGACTACTCATCCGAAAAGACAAATCGTGAAAAGATACGTTTGTTTTTTTTTTAAATAACGTTGAACGTCACAAGCTCAATCGACGTACCCTCAAATCTTACCTTGGCTCGTGCGATACGACTTTTTTCTGCCCACGATATTATTGCTATCAATCGTACGCTTTTATTAAAATTCCAACGTTACATTTTAATGTAAACAATTTTTCTCGACGCCCGAATTTTTTTTAATTCTGCATATTTATATGTGTTCCTTTTTCCCATAATTTCCCACCGTCCCACCGTCAATGTAGCATTAAATTATCAACAGGCAGTCTTGGGAATGTCCGGTATATTATTTTTTTGTGGATTAATAAATAAATACACACGTCTTGGTACGTGTCAAGACTTAAAAATTAGTACCACGTGTAATTGCGTGAAAAAGTAAATTATATATTGAATTCGGGAGTCACATTTTTTTGTGTTTTTCGAAATATGCAATGTTTATTGTGTAACGAAAAATATAGTCGTAAAGTACGAAGCGGACGTGTTTAGAGAATGGCAAATCGTTTTGCAATCGTGATGACAAATGTTTCGATCGAACTTGGCTTTCTTCCAATTATCCACGTTAAATTAGTGCAATTGGTGGTATACATGTAAATTCATGTATTTTATATCGATTCACATTGAGATTGGGCGTTCCTTTGATCGTCATGGGACATCCATTTACCGATACGACAGAGACGACATTTCCCTCGACAGGCTTGATTGAGTGACGTGTATTTATAGAAGAGCGTTGCCTTCGATTATTAATACAAACGTCACTTTGTTCACATAACTAATCATTGGTTTCCCAGAGACTTTGAGAAATAAAAATTCTCGTATATTTCAGCGTTGCGCAAAGGTGCAATTTAGCATTGTCGAAAATTTCGGCAAGAATAAAAAATAATTTCCGGGTAGTCTAATTTTTTTCTAAAATGTCCAATGATCATGTTCCGTGTGTAGTTTTGCATTTCGCTCGCGGCGTCCTTGTTGATAAATCTTCATGTATTTAATTCGCGAATATGTCGAGCAGATGAAACGAAATATTTATCACTGTGCGAATAATTGCGTTAATTAATAATCGTTACGAATTTATAGAGAATGTACTCGAATTAATTGCGGTGGCTCCTATCATATGCGAGAATAAAAACTGACCTTATCGATAATTTTGGCAGAAGTAAAAAAAAAAAGTTATCTCCCGCCAAAATTGATGCAACGAATTCGCAAATTGTTTCGAAAATCTTGAATGGCTCTGTTCTATCTTCACTCTTTCTTTTTGCTCTTAGCTACCTCATTTCAGGTATACAATTCACGAACATCGAGCAGACAAAATGCAGCATATGAACTTTTAGTTTCTACGTTAATCGATAATTATTAAAAGTTTATTGAGACTGTGCTCGAGGGAGCTTGTATGGCTGACACAAACTGAGGTTTATCGGAGGAATGATGAAATCGAATGGACACAATTAGAGTAGAAGGGATCACCGGTCCACGTGCCGGAGTAAATGGACCGGTGAGGCCAAGGACAATGTGAGACATGTGTTGACGGATAATGGAAGAAAATTTGTAGACGAATGCGTAGAAAATGGGTCGACATGAAGGCTGACGACGTCGAGAAGGTGAGGGACCATTAATTGTTAATAAGCAGCATCGTTATCTCACTAAAAAAAAGTCGATTTTAAAGAGTTTTTTTGACAGTGTCATTGAGCGTGCATTTCACAGCGATGAATCACTCATCATCCGTTTGATTGACGCATACGTATGTGAGTGACACACGTATTGAAAGAAAAAAAAATGTTCCGACTACAGCGACTCAACTGTTGATTTCTAAACGGTGGTTTATTGAGGTGAAACGAGGCCGATGTTTGAGGTAAATTACAAAAAGTCCAAAAAGTATACTCGAGATATTTCTGACCCATTTCACGAGAGTTTTCGTTTTTAAAGTAGAAAAAAAATGTTAATAAAATTTCGAAAAAATTTAACCTCAACCAGAATTATCACAATTAAACGTTCGGAGTTTTTCTGTCTAATTTTCTGAAAAAAAAATACCGATCACGAAATTGCAGGCTGAAGAAGAAACATCGAGTTTATTCGCTCGCGATGACGTATTTCTTCGACGTTTGGTCCATTCAAGTTTCCCTTTTAATTCGCGAGAAGTTGACCACTTTTTATCGTTGTTTGAATAGCTCTTGATTCTTACAAATCGAAGCTTTGAATATGAAATGTCGAGCATCACGTTGAATTACAGTCATTTCTTCCGAAGATCTTTTGAATACGAGAAACCATGGGAAAAATTACAAGGGAGAGCCCGAGTGATGGATCTTACATGCGTTGTCGAGAAAAAGAGATCTCGGCCTGTCGGTCTAAGATGAATCGATCTGTGCCCGGCGCAGCATCCATGCGAGGAGGTGGGAAATGTAGGGGATAAAGTTTTTGCAAATTTTACAGTACGGTCGTTTTGAAAAAACATTACAGAAATTCGTGTATTTATCACATACTTATTTATGCAAGAGAAATGCACCGTTAATTCGCCAACTTTCGTTCGTATTTCTTTTCAACGAAATAATTTATATTTTCCCTTCGCGAAAAAAAAGTAAATAATATTTTAGAAGCAAAGGAATAAGAATTTAAGAAAAAATGTGAATACCGCGTTGATTTACTTCCTCGTTTCATCTGCGACCTCGAGGTTCAATGTAACCCGATAAGCATGGAGAATTTTACTCTACAGAAATGAGAGCATGATAAAAAGATTCGTCTTTATCTGCAGGAGCTACACCCTCACATTTTCATTAGAAATTTAATACCGAGAGAATTCGAAACGATTGAAAATTTGTCAAGATTTCCGTTTCACATTCGAGAATTACATTTTTTTTTAACCTTGACGGTCCTTTAAAGATTCATATTTTTGAAGTTCCCTGCGGATTTTTCGTCCCGTTTACTTGTGGATTAAGCAGCATTTTGTTCTTCGCTGCAGGATCAAATTGACTGGAGGTATGCTGCAGAAGGCCCTGGAGATCTTATTGAAAAATACGTATTTTAAAAAGCTGCACTGTTGCTCCATTTTGTACGATTTGTTGTATGAAAAAATATATATTTGTATCTCGATATATATACGTGCTGTGATTTTGTTTTATTATCGGCATTAAAATTGTTTTTCACTCCGAAAAAAAAATGTTGAAAAATTGATTGATTTTGAGGTCGCTATACAGGCGGCCTCAAGACTGTATGACAATGAGATAAACTGCCGTCTGACATCACTGGTTGTTTACCCTATATTATAACAGACCACGGAACCCACGTACATATACAATGCATCAACACATGACAGCATATATATTTGAGCACTGAGAGCAACTATGACGAGCAATGAGGAAAGACGAGCTTCCGGAAAGCAATAGTGTTCTCCACGCAGCATCCCTCCCTCATCTTCGCAATCTCAATTCTGCCTGTTACGCGAGTACAGATGACGTTATCTATACGCGTAACATCTTGTCGAGTACATGCCGGAGATCTAATTACTCCAAGACGAAACATTTTCATTCTACTCTTCGATTGTTCTTGAAGATGGGCAAAATTAATGCAAACAAAGACGTGAAAAAATTGCTTGCGATTTATAATTACCCAAGTATACTTTAAAAGGTATAAAAAGGTAAAACACAGCTTCAATGTTTTCGTGAAAATACTCTCTATCAATTTGACCTGTTTTTACGATTATCAGGTGGCTCTTGATGAACGAAAGATCGCTGAAAACCGAAGCTTCACGGCCATCGACTTAGACGCTGATTTTTGCACTTGAACTTGATTATATATTGATGGTTCGAGCACCACCTGTTGGATATTCCGTTCGAAGCGTGGATTCAATTTTGCAAGCAGTATAGGAATGCTATTATTCCCATTTGTTTATTGTTATTTTCTCATGTTTTAATCGATACAATTCTAATGATTTAGTCTCATAAAATCAATCTTGGAAAAACCTTTCGACTTCCCCATGGAACGGATTTCGTGAAATTGGACTTTGTACGAAGCGTTTTGGCTTTATCGAAAACAGTGACCTCTTGTTGTGACATTTGTCACCACTGCACGTTGAGGCTGGATTGTAAAAGAGGGCTGATTAAAAAAGTGCCTAAATCAAACTTCCGGCATACTGTTGGTCCACAATTAACTTCGAGTTGATGAGAAGGAACAGGGAGCTTATCTTTAGGGTCTATAAACGATTCATACCGACGACGAAACTTTTGTCCAACTATTGTTAAACGTAGATAAAAGTGCATTGATACCGCGGAATGAAAAAATTTCGTGTCGTAAAAAGCGTCAAGGAATTTTGTCAAACTTGTACACGATTTCGAAATGCCGAAGACATTAAACCCTAAAGCTGTGGTTGATCACCGTTTTTATTGAAAAAGTTTTGCGCTCGTAGAATGGACGGACGTAAAATTTAAAAGCAGCACAGCATAACGCAAAACTGCCATTTTTTTCCCCTCCAAACGTCTCTCCTCTGTGCTAATTTGATAAAAAAAAAAATCGAAGGATAAATGAGGGACGGTCTTGGCTAGTCAGCCTACTAATATTTACCTGCTGGTTCAGTGCGTATCGTTATAAGCCCTCGTCCAGACAAAATCGATGTGTCCATGGGTAGCGAGAGACTCTCAAGTTTCACTAGCGCGAGTCCATCTCATTCATATCTGTGTGTATATCGCGTCGTAACGAGAGAAAGAAATGCAAATAAAACTTGATGAAAAACTGGAACTTTGTGAAATCGAGACTTTGGCCCAAATCAAATTTTATCCTTGGTTAAAATTCTATACATAAATGTGCGTTTAAATATCTTCCCTGTACCGTTTATCGGGTTTTTTCCTCACGTTTCATACTTTCAGAAGTGATTTTTTATCCAGCAAAAATTTGCGCCGCCGAAATGACACGTAACTTCGATGTTATAAATAACAAACTGTGCTGAAAGCTCGTACCTCTTTTTTTCTCCACGTTTTCCATCAACGACGACAATTTTCAATTTTTTTTTTTCTTCCAAAGACCACCCTTCACATTGTAAAATATTCATACAAGCTGCAGCTTGTACGCAATTACAAATCTTTCTTTGCGGCGTTTGAACTTTCATCCCATCGCATATTACATTTAAATAATAAAGAACGCGATGAAAATCAATAAATCGACATTCAGCGAAATGAAAAAATTTCATCGAGTCTTCCGAAATTTCTCGACTTTGTTTTTCTCAATTTTATCACGACGACCATCGATTGTATCTTGCCCTCGCGGGGGTGATTTGAGCAGACGAATTATTACCACAAGATTTTACAGGAAAATATTCTCAAATATCATTTTCAACTGCCATTGTCAAATGATGAAAACTCAATGAAAATACAGAGGTCACCAACGTTTTATCGGTTAATTTATTTTTTCTCTCTTTTTTTTCCGTTCAACGTCATTGCTTTAAACTCCATCGTGTATTAATAAAAATACAATTTACCAGGCTGTCGGGGAAGTTTTTTTGCAACGTCAATGAGAAGAGAAGAGTCGCGTTCTCGCATGATCGAGTGAACGATCGAAATATACATATATGACGGTAATGCAACAGCGTCCACGAGTTTATACATCATACCTACAAGGCGGTAGATAGTAGATCGAGTGCATGGAGCGAGAGCAAACGCTCGGCGCACACGCTGCTCCAATTAATTGTGCTCCCGTGCACGAGCGACAGGGCGTAGTACAGGCTGGCATTATATATATATATATATAAGTACAGGGCAATTCAAATCAAGTATGGGATCCAAAACTTTCGAATTCTGGATGACATTCTCATGTTTTTTTTCACATCGTTTTTCAACCCTTCGCTCCACGGTGTCATTCCACCATGCCGACTTTTTTCACACACGTTTTTGGCGAGTTTAAAGCACCTTTTATTCGACTTGAAATTTTATTTCACTCCATTTCCGCTTTTTTTTGCTAATTTTTGTCTGAGCAAGCGAAAAAATGTTGGAAAACGAAAAAATGTTGGAAAACAGGACTTTTTTCGAAAAAATTCATTGTGGAAGAAAGTTTCAAGAGCTTCGCTACGGTTTTTGCAAAACGCCAAACTCGGGGTCTCGGACTGTGAGTCAGCGATCGGCTTTTGTCGCTTCTGTAATACGTAAGACTTTTCGTCATGATTTACAATTATTTAGTACTTTAGAAAAATTCCAGACAGCTATTGAACCAATGTGAAATAAAGAAAAACACTCGATTGTTGTTTTTGTTTATTGTTGTGTAATAGTACTATTTAAAAAAAAATGGAACCGCGCTACATTTCCATTTTTCCAATTTTCGTGTCTTGATTCTGCAGACCTGGGGAGTTTTTCATCATTAGACCTTCTGATGGGCTTAGAATGTCAGAATTCTGCTGCTACACATTTAAAAAGTGTTTAAAAAAAGGCGAACATAGTTTCGGAGGTCACAGACCACAGTTTCAGAGGTCCATGCTTCATGAGAATCATCCTGTACGCGGAACATTTCGCGAAAATTCACACAACGTCGAGCCCCGTCGGTTTTTATTTTTCTAATTATTCAAAAAGCCATTTTTATCATCAATGAACTCACAAACGTGAGAAAATTGTCCATGGCCCTGTCCAGATGTTAAATAAATTAAATATTAACGTTCGTCGACCTTCGCTTGTAAAGAATTTATTTTAGCCAACGAATTATCCTCGATAAAACCAGTGGTTTTTTTTCTCTCAATGAATGTTTCAATGAGATCGATAAACTTGTGAAAATATTCGGTTGAATGATTCGAATTGACGATCAAGCAGAGTTTCTACCTAAAAATCATGAGATTGTCCTCTTTTTGGGAAGCTCATGAAGCGAGGCAATTATTTCAGGAATTAGCAAGCCTCGTGTCGTACAACTTTTTAGAAGAAAATCGCTGATCATGGCCTAGAGAAGAGTTGGTCCAGAAAAGAATTCCATTCAATGAGATAAAATTGCAAATTCAATTTCCTTCAACATTCAAAATGTTTTATAGCATTGCATTTATAGCATATTGCGTTTACAGGCTGAAGAAAGACATAAAATGTTCTATTTGATCGGTCTCTAAGGGAACTTCATCCACCTTTGAGGGTTAATTCAATATCAAAGTCCACTCGGGATAATTCGAGTTCCAGAGTTACACGTTCCTTTGAACTTACAGGACATTATACCAGCGCCGAGTTGAATTTCGGTTCGATCGATACTTTCGAACTTTTTTTTTTCGAAAATGAGATCAATTTCTCCTCAAGATCCATGAGCTTGGAACTATTAGAGCTATGTATTAGAGTCCAGAAATCAGAGCCCAAGAATAGTGTACATTTATGTACATCTACTAGAGCGTTTCATGTTTAAACAACATTTTTTGCTTTGCCAAAGTTGAAAAACTGCTACTACTTCTCCCAAGAGAAATTTCCACCTAAATAAACCAATTTTACCGAATCTACAGGCTCAACTATGGAAAATTCAATTTCGAACTTTAATAACATGGAAAGAATGGACTGTTCTCTGTCTCGAATTTTTTTTTTACGAACGTTAGATTTTGGGACTTTTGTAGACCATGAAATTCTCTACAAAACGTTCGTCAGAAGCGGACATGCACCATAAATGTTTAGTGAAGAAAAAACAATTATTGAAAACAAAATTACGATTACATAATGAAAAAATATCATTGTTTCCGAAAAAATAGCGAAATATTATTTTTATGTGCGTTCTTGAAAAATTAGATGACATCGAAATTCAACAGGAGGGATTAAACCGAGGCGAATTTTCTCCATCATACGATTGTTGATCGAAATTATTGGGGTCAAATGAATTTCATTGATAAATTACCACGATAGTCGCAGCCAAGCGTGTAAATCTTCATTACAGAAACGTGCGATAGGCTTATACGACTCGGAACAGGCCACATACATGTGTAATACGCGCATAAACACTTATATGTACACGAAAAAACACATACATGTGTATGCAATATCGATATCCATAAAACAGTATCGGAAATAACGCCACAATACAGACAAGTATAATAAAGAAGGAAATATAATTTACAGGACATAAATGGATGTATATAATGACGAGAATTATTTCTTTAAACACTATCGATATTTCTCTCTCTTGTCACTAATAATCACAATAAATACGTTTACTCTTTGGTCGTAGACTCAATAATTTTGAAAAAAATGATGGAAAATAAAGCTGCGTTTGAGCAAATTTTTCAAATTCAATTTCATTGCAGAAAAAACGAACGAATTACGAAATGATATAATAATAAGTTTGTACTGCAACTTAACATCTTCGATACCGATGTTCAATTATACATATATACTAATTAATTATTAACAATGGTCAATATCATCGTATTTTTATTTAAATTCATGAACGAGGATATAATTATTGTAAATAATGACAATTATTACTCTATGTACTTACTCATCGTGAATGGTGAGCATGCCTCAGGCCGATGACGGCGGGGGCGATGCCACCGCGGATTTCGGACAATTCAATACGACGGAGGGCACTTCTCGCGATTCTTAAACGACTCTGAAGTCACCATGACACATGCACAGGGTGAGACGACAACTTTCAGCGGTAGAAGTATCCGCTCGCTTAGCAGTCTTATAGGAGAAAAATGTTTCCATACGAAAATCGTATACATTGCGATCCCGACATTTTCCCACCCTGGTTTCCCGAAAAAGACATTCAAAAATACTGCCGCTCTCAAAAACGGCCGAAAACAGGAACAAAGGCCATAACGCGTACCTTCCTCCGTGAGATGAAGTCACGTGGGAGCAAATATTGGGGAAAACGGACGAAAAAAAAGGTGGAAAAAAATCGAGATCGTATTATAATTCTTGGGTCAGTTGTGTCAGTTTTCTTCCAAGTCTGATGGAATATCTTTACTGCTAAAATTTATCGTCTCGTCCTGCTTGTGTATTGGATGTATACATATATCTATATACATATAAATATGTATATATATGTATGTACACTAGTCGACAGGGCGATCAGTCGAATTATCTCGTATAGTGATGCTGGGCAAAGACGATGAGAAGTAGAGGCCCGTTGTTCCCAGTGGTCCATTCAGTCTCGACACAAAGATACGTTCACGGGATAGGGGGTAGCATAAAATCATCTCAATGGCAATTACTACAAACACCCATACATCGGATTAGAGTACTTGTACAACAAACAGGCTGACAATTTTGAACGTGCGATGTATTTTTAAATGGCCACAATTGCCAACAGCTCGATACGAATGTGCGCGGTGAATTTTCCAAGATAGTATTTATGGATGAAGATCGTAACTTTCTCGGCAACAAAAAATCGTTTATATGCATTTGTTGTAGGACAAAAAAGGCTGGTAAATGGAAAGGATTGGCCCGGCGATAATTGTTGACAGCGATCGTCTGTCTGCACAACAATTGCCATCCTCACTTCTTCAATTGACGATAAAAGCTTGGTGTAATCCTCTTTGAATTATCACGAGAAAGCGTCAAAGAAATGCTGCTCCATTCGAGTCGTTCGTTCGGAGAATTAAACTCGAATTTACCGGATGATATGGAATTTTTAACACGTTTTTCCATCGCGTCAAAATAAATTTTCTCGCGATCATCTCACGAGTGCAGTGGCACAACACTTTGCGTCTTTCTGCCACAACAAAATGCATATCGATGATTCTGTGGCGATACATAATTTTTTCACGCTGAAAAAATTACTTTTTCCTCGTGAATAAATAAATTTTCGAAATGAAATTTGTTGTATTTCGTCCGCGTATTTTGGGAATACATTGCCACCTTAAAATTGTCACCTTGGATAATCAATCTTTTACGCAGGGTGCGGACAGTTTTGAGTCCCAAAATGGTGAAAAATCGAAGGAATAGAAGATAAAAATAGTGACATTGATGCGAACGATGGATTTTAAATGTTGTAAAGAGAAAAAAAGAAGAAAAAAGAATTCGAGGTTCTTCTTTCATCTAAAAATGACAGAGACATCGATAACTGTCGATAATAATCTTCTAATTTTTTTACGAAAACTTTTGAGATACGTTTGGTTCGTTTCACCGTGCTTAAAGTCGGGCAAGCTTCAACGGAGAATTGCATGAAGATGAAGATGTGGGGGATGAAGAGAATTCCCTTTTTCTGCGCCTTTCTCGAGACACGTGCTATAAATAGACTTAATACAAGGCGAGGAATGATTTAATTTCTAACTCGGAGGTCCTTTGATTAAATGATTATCCTCCGACGGGATCGATCGAAGACCTTTACAACTTTTTTTTTTCATTAATACTTTACGAATACTCGAATACTATCGCAATAACATATAGAATTTAACTCTCAAATTTCGTGAGTAAAAAATCTGTTCGATACACAGGTTGTTCGAAAACCTTTTTCTTCGATTATTTTCAAAAAAATATTTCGTTATAAAAATTCAATATTTATGATAAAAAAAACAGTGACAATTCGTTTTGAATTTTCGCATTCCCTTAAAATGGACATTTACATACGAATTCCTCTTTGAAAACCAATTTTGATCAATGTTTTTTCACTCAGAAACGAATAAAAATACAAATTTAAACAATTGTACTGTGATATTCTATCTATATTTTCTTCGATCATTTTCGAAAAAAAAATTCTGCAACAATTTGTCAAAAAGTTGTTTAAACATCGCCTTCATTCGAAATTGCTTCGCTCAGTACTTTATGAATGATCGATTTTTCCCATTTCCATGGCGTTCTCAAGTACTTTAAATTCTCTTTCTCTTTTATTGTTGCCGGAATAATGCCCGTCGTGCATCCTTAAGGTAAATTCATTCTCGCTGTATAAGTGTGGAGCAAAAGAATTGTTATCGACAATCGATTAAGGATATTACGGCTGTAAAACGCCAGCAAAAATTATAATAAGAATTTGAAATATCCGGCAGTGCTTATTAATTTTCAATGACAAAAAAATGGGTGAATTACAAAGAAAATGTTTTTCGAGGATATTGTTCGACGATAATTTTTATCTCATTGACTGAATTCGAGTATTTGTTGAGCAGACAAATATTTTCAGTAAACAATCTGATATGCAATTAGACTGAGTGAAACTTTGTAAATTAATAATTTTTTTTTTTTTCATCATCAACGAATGAAATCTCTATTTTTTTCGGATCTAGATCGTGAAATCTCCAATTAATTATAATCCGGAAACAGTGTTGAATAAGAACGGGGAAGCTGGTAGCAACAAGTTGGTGGTACACTGGAACTCTCTTGTACACTCAGCAACAGCTGAGAACCATAATAATGTTCCTAAATCTTCTGTTCACCGCGGACATTCGTTTGTCACTAAAGAATTTAATTATCACGATATTATCTTGTAATTTCCATTTTTTTTTCAGAGAAAGAGCGAACAACATTCGACTTTTCTTTTTATTGAGCCTTCTTTCATGCCTCGAGCTCAAAGGAGCATAATCTTCCGTTATTGAGGCGCGAGACAGGTCCGAGTGCAAAGTTCAAAGTTCTCGTAATGACAAAAAGCTGCAGGCGGAGAGGCATCGTAATAAACGCACGTGTCCCTATGACACTGAATTTCGTTTCCTCAATGATTGTTCATTAATTAAAAACACCATGGATATTCAAATAAGCCGTTTTTCATTGACCATCATTTTGAATCCATTTTTTTTTCACTCGGGAACGAAGAAAAATAAATTCAATCACAATGATTGAAAATCCATTTTTTTTTCACTCGGGAACGAAGAAAAATAAATTCAATCACAATGATTGAAAAAGATGTAAAAAGTGATTTTATATTGAGTGGAAAAGTTTTTTGAATAATTCTTGTTTCTTCAATCATGGACTTGTTTTTTTTTCGCAAACGCTAAACCATCATTATATTCGTCTCTCGCGAAAGTGTTTTATTCATCTTCCTTTCGTTATGAAAATTGAATATTTATGAAAAAAAAAACATTGACAATTCGTTTTGAATTTTCGCGTTCCCTTAAAATGGACATTTGCGAATTGAGGAAACCATGCGTATTAAAAAAAATTACTTCTCTTTGAAAACCAATTTTGATCAGAATGCTTTTTCACTCAGAAACGAATAAAAATATAAATTAAAAAAATTGTACTATGATATTTCACGTTTAATTTTATATTCAATCGTCACGAAAATGTTTCCCATTTCCACCGTTTGATTTTGGAAATTCCATAATTACGAAATCAAGTAATTATGTACAATAACGCAAATTGTCATTAATGTCATAGTTATTATCATCGATATCGAAATTAATTCAATTCTCGCATTTGAATCGAACGATTCTTCAATTCAAAAGTTCATACCCTCATCGTCACCTCGTGTAATTCAAAGATCAGCGACCTTTGAAACGAACCATCAATTAACTCCGCATCACACAGAGAGTGCAAAGTGACGTGACATGCCAGTGATAAAATCTCAAGTCCTCGTGTGAGAAAAACAAATGAAAACTATGAGAAAGACACGAGTATCTCACGAGAACAACGCAAAAGTCGATTTTCAGGTGAGGGGAAAAAAAAAATGTCAGTATCGAAAAATAAAAAAATTAAAAAATCCAGACAATTATCGATCGATTTATCCGTCGAACATGGAATACATTTATCGTTAGTGAGAAAATTCTTACGCGTTTCCGGTTCACGAAATCGAAGATAGTCGCGCGATCGAATGACGTTTCTCTTTCTCTCTTTTTTTTTTCTTACAATTTTATCGAATTATCGTGACGCGTTTTCGAACGTGCGCAAAGTGACGTTTGGAAAAAAAAAGGAAAGACAAAAACAAATGGAAAAATCGACACTCGGCAATTTCTTTCCGAAACTCGAGAGAGAGAGAGAGGCGAACAGGTGTTTGCTCGTTGAGTGCGCGATCACATACTGAAAGCTTCACGAGGAAGCGTCAGGAGGTCCGAGCGCTTGCAGCGAGAAAGAGAGAGAACGAACGACAGGGACGAACAGCGAGAGAGCGAGAGAGAAGCTTTATGCGCGATGAAGAATTATAACGAGGGCAGTGTGGAAGCTTTTTTCTCTCCACAGCGCATGAATGATCCTGATGACCATCGTACATCGACGCACCGAGCATCTACAAGCGATAAAAAAAATCATAACCGAGAACCCCTTGTCGAAGATTTTTTTTTTTTCATCGTCCATAGACGAGTTATTCTCGACTCGAAATATCGAAACTGCCTTGTGAAGTAGATGTTGAAAAAAATGCAACCGAGTTTCCAAAGGAATTGTTTTAAGGGAGGAAATGGTTCTAAGGGGGTAAAGGCGTCGCAAATTTAAAAAAAACTCCATTCCTTTCCCGGACGAATATTATATCTTTCAAGTTGGTTTGAGCGATACTGTTTTTTATTTAAGCCTATTTTCGTACGGAATCGGAGGATTTTGAAAAAAATAATATTGGATTTTTTAATGAGCGGAAAAAGGTAATTTTTATTTTTCGTTAAATATCGAATTTTTTCTTTCCGGTGCTGGCATATCGTGAATTTTTTTTTTCTTCGATCAAACTCCTGGACGTTAACTCGTAAACGAGGAACTCTACTTTTATTTCGCACGTCTCTTTGCGGATATGATGAAGTACAAATATTGATATTTTTCCGGGAAAATTTCAAACGAACTTTCTCAAAACATACTTTTTTGCATGTACGTTGCTTGTTTGAATATATATAAACAGAAGTTGATGAAAGATTGCGGAAAAGCAATTTTTTAGCGTAGGAACTGTTTATAAACATATTTTTGGTATGCTTTTCTTTGTTCTGATTTTCACGTGATTGTTAATTCATTACTTTCGTGATTAAAGAAATGTTATAAAATGAAGAAACCACTGTGCATTTGTGCGAGAGAAAAAATGTGGAATTTTGGTTTTAACTTGACCGTTTATGAAGTTATAATGAACAAAACAATGGACTAATTGACGTACTCGGTCGACGTTAACTCACACAACGCAAGTAAAACTCATTTTCCCCAGTTCAGCAAGGGGTGTTTTGTCTCTCCGGCACAAAATGTGCATCGACGTTGAAAGGTTTTCTCGTCGTTGTTTCGCTTTATCTTTATTTTTCCTCTTTCTTTATTGAGAGTATAGATAAACTTGAAGCATTCTCAACTGTTTATTTGCACGATATTTACGTATACATTACGTAATTCTTATACGTTCCTCAGGGATGTACAGGAACACGCAGGGTGAATTGAACCCTTCATCCCTTCAATAGAGATTTATCTGAACTTTTTTTCCGAGCTTCAGGCTGGGATTTCATCGGATTCCCCCAACTTCCGGTAGTTCCTAACTTGGACGAGAGTACTTAATGAGATCGAGGAATCGCAGAACGTGATTTATGAGAAATTCCTTGAGGGTTAAGCTCGGTACTGTAACTCTCGAAAAACTAATGAAACTTTGAGGCTGTAATTCTAATCGCGTAATGAACTTAATGAAAAAGTGATTTTAACGACATTTATCAGAAGCATATTGAAGAAAATGAAACAAGTATTTAATTTTTTTAAATCGATCATGAATCGATATTTCGAAAATCGATATTCCGATCATAAAGCGATGAAAAAAAATGCTACCTCCAATATCCCATAAAGAGTTCGAAAGTCGAACGAATATAAACTTACTTTGACGATTCGCACAATTTAATCGACGACTGAAATAGAAAATCGATGAGAGAAAAAAGTGGGATCTAAATTACACGCCCTCCGGCATGGGGGATGTTCAGCGACTCACAAACAGATTCGGTAAAGTGCGCAGAGGGCTCGAATAAGCTTTGTAAAGTCGTTTTTGTCGTATACTAGCATGCGCGCATTTCGTGAATGGAAATAAAATGATTCGGTAGCGCGGACATTTCGAGAGTCACCTTTTCGAAGTGCACCCTTTTGTCGACCAACTAACCCCTTTGTTCATGCGTACAACGCGACGACCATTTGCGTCATAGCTCGACGATCCAATATCTTCTTTTTTTCTTCATTCTCGTTTGCTGCAACTTTTTTCTTCTTTTTTTTACCAACATCAAGCTCCCTTTCGTTATAAATAATTGATCGGAAGACCAGAGGGCGTAATGATCAAACATGGTCGGATATTGCGTTCAATTGTGAAAATTTTCCCACGAATTTCGAATTTATGGAAAAAAGCGACAAACCGAGTAGACATTTACGAGCGAATGAATTTTTAACGGTCGATTCGACGTGAAATGTCCCATAGGTAGAAATCGATATTTCGCAATAAGGATAACGAAGTATTCTTCGTTACGATCGGATCGATATTGCCGATTATTTTCGCGGAAAATTCAGTAAAAATATACAATCTCGTTGAAAATTTGTGAAAACTAACGGATTTGTTTTTTTTTATCCATATCGAGACAAAAACTTCGATACTATTCACGTAACAGCAGACAAAACATTTTTTTTCATAAATCTGTCCAAATTTTTCTGATATCAATTTATTTACCCACTCGGCACTTTTCATGCGATTAACTTTTTCACATTTTTATCGAATTTCCAAGCACCTGAAAATCTCATTTTATTTCTGTCAGTGTTGCTGCGATCGTGCAGCCGGAACACCCTTAATCGTCTTGAAAATTCGGATCATGTATTCGCGAATACTTTTACAGATTTCATGGTTGAAATTTTTCCAAAAAGCCAGGCACTGCAAAAAGTTTGACAGCGAAACAAGAGAGATTGAGACGGTGGGATGTGGGTCGTGCAGGTGGGAAGAAAAAACGATCAAACAAATATAGCGTTAATAATCAAATCAACAATTTATTGTATCTTTTTTCTCGTAAAATCGATCGTCGATTCAATCATTTTTTTAATATTCCTACAAATCGGTAAACAAAAACAAAATATATATTCTATGGCGTGATATGTATCGTTCGACCGGGGATCGACGTCCAAATAATCGAACAGAAAAATCTTTCGATTTAATTTCATTAGAACATGAACCGATAGATATTAATGGAAAAGCGATACTTCGTCATTAATAAAATTCAGCTATTCGGTCTTGAAATGATCGTAATCTTAATTTTGGAGTATTTTTATTCCATACACTATATTATATTTTTTTTTAAATTCGAAAGTGTGCAAATATCTATTTTTATCTCACTCTATTATTAATTTTTATTTTATTCTTTCGAAAATTTATTCGAAGCATCAAAACCCGAGGGCTTTCTCCGCTGTATCACTCTATGACTCTCGCGAAGAGATAAATAACGAGTTGAACAGTAATCTACTTTTGTTACACACTCTACGTGCAGTCTTTTTCATTTAAACGTAAAAGTTTTATCGTTCTTGCACTTTTTCCCACGTGCGTATTCGTATTCGTATCTACAACGATCATTTGAGAAGGATGCTTCGCAAACGACTAAACGGAATGGTAAAACAACGAGGGAATGTTTTTTTTTTCTTTTCGTAATCATTAAAAAAAGCCCATCGAAAGTGAAATTTCGACGAGTCGATGTTGATCTTCTTTAAATTTGCTGTTTCGGTGGTAAATAATTAATGACGTTCGTCTGTATGAGACTGTTCATTTCGTGAAGCGGCTCCTTCACCGTGTCTTCGTCCATGCTGTGCATTGGCTCGGTGCAGTATTCCTGTCCGCACGATTTGCAAGCCTCGAAGTGAGGTTTTATCGAGTTTCTCAGCTTCTGCAAATCGAAGCAAGTGTCCATCGTTTTAAAAACTTGGGACAGTGATTTAAGGAGGTTCGCGCGGGTCTGGCGCCAACGCAAACTTTCGACTTCGCGGCTCGGAATTCTGTCCTCGATAAAATCACCCTCGGATCTATTTTTGAAAAAGTCCCGTCAAATTTTCGTTTCCCAAACTCTTGCAAACACGACCTTGCGTTACTCCGGATTTTTCCAATCGTTTTCCATACACGAGGCATGAAAAAACCACGATTTAATTTATGTTATTTCGTCATCGATAAATCCGACATCGCGCGTAGTTTCGATAACAAAAATACACACAAGACACAATTCGATTTTGGCGATCGGGAGAGCCAAAAATTCGGTTGTTTTCTCGAGTCTCGAGCTACGCGTGAACCTGCTTAATTGTGAGTTTATTTTTTCGTACTAAGTGAAACACGAATGAAGAATTTTGCTTACAGATGAGTACCGGAAGTGAATGAATTTTGGACGATCGCGGATGTGAAAATAGTGGATGGAAACTGTCGAAATTCTTTTCGCCAAGAATCGTGTTTATCGAAAATCGATGTTAAAGCCTCAAGAATTTAACGTGCGGTTTTTTGACACGAAATTTTTGGCAATAATACATGAGATTGGGAAACATTCGGGAGATCTCACCTCGTACAGTGTCTCGCCTTCGGATCTTACGAGCACGTAAATCGCAAAAGCCGGAAGGCATATGAGGGAGAGCGAGGCTATTCCCCATCCAATGGCTTCGGCCCACCATGGATATTGATAAGCCCCGTTGTGATACGTAGGTGGCTCGTAATCGATCAAACTGAATACCCAGACAGCCTGCAATCACACACGAGACGAAATTTCGATTCATTATTTATTTTCGTCACCATAAATCGTCGACAGATTTTACGACGAAGGACAAATCGTCACTTCACTCATTTTTTTTCGTATATTTTTTTTCCAAAATAAGGGTATTTTTGAATTCTTGCGTTTTCAATTGCTCGTTTGGTAACTAAGCTCAAAGGACTGATGATTAAATTAATTAAAAGTGGAACCTTAATTAAAAGCTCGCATTTACGAATTGTAGCCATATGAGGTTCTTTGGGGTTCAATTATATCTGCACAAACATGCGTATTTTCCACGATTTTGGGCATATTTGTCAGCTTGGAAAGTGCCAAAGAGCGAATAAAGATTTCTTCGTATTATTTTCGTAAAAAACTTTCGTCACGGTGTGGACTGTCCTAGAGTTGAGATAAAAATGTAAAATTGTGAGGGAATTTTTTCAAATCAATTTGGAAGCGTTTGAGACCCTGGGAGCTTTGAAAATTAAAAAAACGACCCTATTAAGAACCACCGAATGTATTTGTTATGCATTGCATGTACCATTATGAGAAGAGGAGCTGCAACGAGCCAACAAAAACGAAAGTACATCGACGGCACACGTCCCGTCATTTCTTTCACGTTGCTGCAAAGTCGGCGAACCCCGTAGAACCAGGATATCGCGATGACTTCGAAAAATGCCAAAAACATTATCGAAATGGATGCTGCGTAATGATCGATCAATTGGAAGAAGAATATCCCACCCTGAAAAAAAAATCATAATAAAACAATCGAAATAACATCGGCTCTTTTTTTTCGATAATCACAAATTCATTCGAAGCTTTTACCTGGGAGACATTCGGCAATCCGAACAGAAAAGAAACTGCGCATATCAGTAAAACCAACATCTCGTGACAGAGCAGATGATTTTTCACCCAATTCGGGAATCCATCTTGTATCGAAGTTACGACTACCTCCACTACGGCGAACTGCAACGAAAATTTGATTTCGGATTAATAACGGAAAATGTACGATATTACCAAAAAAAAGGGGTAATTATTATTGAGACTAGTGTCGAAATTCTGCAGGATTTTTTTTTTAATTTTCCATCAACTAATTAGCATCGGTAATAATGATGATTTGTGAGGAAGACTGACATTTTCCCAAAAAACATTTTTTTTTTCATAAAGAAAGAGAATAATGATAATTATTATTGTAAAAGGAGTAATTATAGCGATAACAACAAGAATAACAGTAAGGGTAATCGTGGTCGTCGTGATAAATATTAAATAATTTTTATCTTCAATGATACGACGATGAATTAAAGATGAGAGGTAGAAATTTGTGACTGAGTTGAATTTTATAACTTACCTCACACGACAGGTGATATGTTGGGTAAGCATTCGTTAAAAAGCCGGTTTTATTAGTCATAATATACAAGCAATGTTAATGAGTCCGATGACCTTGTCTGATTGCCAGAGTGATTGACATATTACGAATTTTGCGAAATAATTGATTGACTTTCATGATATTGTCACTATAATTTATGAAAGAACACAAAATGAGAGGCGTTAAGGGGTTACATGTATACAACCATGAAATCGTTCCTTTTAGTTTCGTTGTTGATTTAAATAAAATTCTAAGAATTACGAGAAGAAAATTGAGAATCTATAAAATCGTATAGAATTTTTGGAACAAATTTTTCAACGCGAAATAAAATATTTACAGTCGGTCTTACGGTGTTTATGAACATGGGCAAATTTGGCACAAACATTTTTTCGTCAAAGACTCACCAAAATGCGTTCTAAAAATTCTTTAGGAATTTATGCGATTATAATTTTTTCAAAATCATTTTTCGGACATTTATACGTCACTTGAGCCAATAATAGAAAAATTGACGAGAACAATTGTATTCAGATAGAACCCCTTAAGCATCAAAATTTCAATACTGCATGATGAGCTCGCATCGTCGAGTTTCAATTATTTGAAGTCTCAATTCCACCTCGAAAAACGTTACTAATTTCAAGTCAGATTTTTCTTTCAATGACCCCTTAATTTCGTCGATTTTTGGCTTTTCGCATATACGCACCTGGCTGTTGAGCGAGAGGCAGACGAGCATGAAGAAAAACAAAACAGCCCACAGTTGAGAAGCTGGCATTTTCGCCAGAGCCTGGGGATACACGACGAACACCAGACCAGGCCCTTAAATTTCCCAAATAAAAGAGACACGTGAAAAAATTATGAGAAGAAAACGTTCGACAACAATTCATAACTTTTAAACCGATTCTCATCGAGCTGCATCGAGGAGAAATGATGAAATAAATTGTCGGACGTACCGCCGCTCAATACTTGTTCGACCGATGTATTTTGTTCCATGGCGATATTGCCGATTGTGGCGAACGCGAATATGCCAACGAGCAAACTGCTGAACGCATTTATCAACGATACAGCCACCGTATCTATCAGTATGTTGTTGTGAAATTTGTTGTAACTCGCGAAGCATATCATCGAGCCGAACGCAATACCGACGGAATTGAAGATTTGCGCAGCTGCATTCACCCAAACCTTGAAGGGAAAAACGAAAAAAAAGACAACGTATCGAACGTGGATTCGAGAAAGAGGTTTTTTGGGTGTTTAATCGATTTTACATACTGACAATGTCATAAAATGATTAATAAATCGGTGAAAAAAAAAAAAACACAATAACAATCGGGAAGGAATTTAGAGAAATTATTTTGTTGTCAAATAAATTCATTTATTTTCTCGGTTACCGATGAATTTTTACCGAATTTTTTTTTCTTGTCTTTTTTGCGCCAGTATTTGTGATACATTTTATTAAAACAAAACATTTTCGTTTTTTCGTCATCCGTGACAGACGCGAGGGTTGACTTTTTCGTTTATTTTCTTCTGGACGATTGTTTTTCGATCGACGAAAACAAACATTTTTTTCCCTCCGAACGTAGAAAAGAAAACGAAATTTAACTTTTATTTCAGCTTTATCGCGAGTCCGTGCGAAAACACGTGCGATATCTCGCAGCAATCATTATCAATTACAGCAAAAACGAAAGATAAGCCGAGCATTTCGAAGACTCTGCAATGATATCAAAATTCGAAAAAGCAATCGACCGTGCGAGGAATTTCGATCGTAATTTTCGATATAAATAGGTGAAAAAAATAGTTGAGGTGTTTCGAAAAAATAGTTCGACAAGCACCTAGAAAACTGTTTTCTTTGGCGAACTCGGACACCTTTTTCCATCCAAACATAATTAATACACTTTTTTTTACAAAGAGTCGTGAAAGATTCGCGACTCCTTGGTGGATTTTTCGAAATTTACAAAAATCCAGATTTTTCTTAACGATGTACTTCTCTTTAAAGAGAAAAAAAATCGCCGACGTTTGGATCCAACCATGAAAAATACACGATTCCGATTATCGAAAAAAAGCCGGCGATATTTCGCGATTATTATTTTTGAATAAATCGCGACCGTCATTGAATAATTTTTTTTTCCTCCTCATTTCCGTCTACCTCTGGAATATAATCGATACAGCACGACGAGTGTGATGCTAAAATTATTCAAAAGAAAAAAAAATAATTCGCGATGTCGACAGTTACCTTGGCGTCGCCTAGAAGTTCCCACCGTGGACGAAAAAAGTATTGCAGTCCCTTGTCAGCACCTTCGAGGGTGAGTGACCGAGTGAGAAAGACGACAATTAGAAGGAATGGAAGTGTGGCCGTGAGGTATCTTACTTGTGCCGATGACTTAATCGATTTCCATATGGAAAAGTAAACCATAACCCAAGCTGCAACCAGACAAGCAACAATCTCCCATCTTAGGATTCCTGGCTCCTCGATTCCTGAACTCATCTGTAGCACTTTGTTGCTAGAGATTAATAATACACATTTTCATTTTCGTTGATTTATTATTGCACTTGAAATAATAATGACAGAGTGCCCCAGAATTTGCTGTCCATGATAATAACGTGACCTTTTTTTAAATACAATTATGCAACTTTAAGGTAGCTTCCATTCGATTTAACCAGGTTTTTCAATGACATTATGATATTAATATACAACACGATTGAAATTTACGGTTTAAAAATGAAAAAAAAATTCCGAAAGAATGGCACTTTTTTGGTAGACGAGGATATTCCAAAAAATGACTAAAAATTCAAGAATTTTTGAACATTCCCAAGGTACATTGGAAGTGCCATTTTTTATTTTAGAAAATCTCATGGTTCGTAATCGGACAAGCGCGTTCGATTGGCTCGATCGATTTAGGAAGGGTTCGCCGAATCAAAAAGTGCCTGTGGACTTTTTGATTCGAAATTTCGTGTTTTACTTGGTTTTGTATTATCGACAAGCAGTTCTGTGACATCCTGTATGAATTTCGTCAATTATTCGTGAATTTATTGCGATGTTTGCGATTTGAAATTGATGAAAAATAACGAGAAAGATCGAACGAAATTTTTCTGTACTCAAAAAATTCTTCAGATGGTGTTCTCGAAGTATTCGGTCTCGTTCGGTTGTCGATCGTGCCGGACGCGGGCGACCAGCACGCCGGTGTGTTCCAAGAGTTGTCGCAGCCCGACCATGGTTGCTCGGATTTGAAAGCCGTGAAGAAATAATATATCGCGTATGCTATTATCACGTTGTGATACGTCGACATTAAAAACGATATCACGACCGACGACAGGCCTGTTCCTGAAAAACCGAATAGTTTCGATTAAGGGTGTTACGATGGTACTAAATCCCGATGAAAGTTTAATAGAATGCGAATTTCCAGCATTCAGCGATGATATAAAAATCGAAAGAATCAGTAAAATGCGAGTACGTGAACCGAAATTATATTTTAAAAAAGTTATCGACGATTAAAAAAAATCCGTAGATAATTTGAGAATTTTTATTTTATTCATATTAATTTAATATTAATAGTAATATTCCATCCAAAAATTGGACGAAAAATGATAAAAACTAATTTTCGTAAATTTTAATTTTTCGTTCTCACGGTAAACGATAGGTATAAAAATAGAAATTAGATTATTCGGAGAAATTATAAAAATATAATGGAATCGATTAAGATACTAATAGACGCAACAAAACAAAGTGAAAAGATATTTTTTTAATTGATTTAAATTGGTCAAGTACCTTTAAAGAGAGGACAAATTTGACCGAGGGCACCAATCGGCCCTCGGCGAGTAAATTGTCCAATTGCCAACTCCATGTACAGCAATGGAACTCCGCATACTACGAGAATCAGGAAGTACGGTATCAGAAAGACACCTGAAACCAAGCGAAGGTTTATTCGAAAATTTGTTTGAACACCAGTATTCCATCCGAAAATAAAAGAAAAAATAACAAAAAGCCTTCTCTGGAAACTTTTCATTGTCCCCCGTTTGCTGCAAGAAATCGATATTATTTGCGATCGATACAATTAATTGTTCTTTGCGTTGTCAATATTCTTCCGATAAAATTATAAAAAAGTATAAAATAGAATTTTGATTATCAAGAAAAGTTTTAACGTTGTTTTGAATTTCATTGAATTTGTTGAAAATGAAAGATAAAATGACGTAACCGGCAGAGCATGCCGTTGCGTATAAAAAGATCAATAATTTATTATTTCTGAAAGATCACATACTACGAATTATCCAACTAGTGTTTGGTCAGCTGGGAATCATAAAATACGCATAATGTATTATCTGCTAACGATATAACGAACTTAGGCTTGAGGAACGTGGCTGATCAAACAACGCGCAACGACGAGAATACCGCGGTAGCTCAGGAAATATCGTAACAAAAACCACGAGACATAGTTATTTTTAAATTACGCCTGTATGTTGGTTTATTGGCACACAAAAGAATGTAACATTATTTTTCAAGGCTTTGGAAACGTTACATCATCGGATAAGGAGCTGTTAATCTTTACCAATTACAGCACAATTGTTTTCTTGACAAAAAAAAATGTATATCGTCTTCAGTTTATATGCAAGTGCCGAAAAATGAATAAACATACGAATGGTTTTTCCGTATATTAATAATGTTGAGTGGAGTATTAAAAAAAATGTCTCACTGATAATAATGATAATATTAAATTATATCTATACGTATAGGGCGCCCCAAAAATGGGTGCTAATAATTCGCTGCTATATTGAGGATGAATTTCCAAGCCGAAAAGTCTCTTAGCACATTTTGATCCGACCAATCCCCGTCGAGTTACTTATTCAAATAGTTGGACGAATCCGACGCGCGCTCCCGCTCAGCCTCTTCTAGAGAAGGGAGGGCGCTCGTTCCATTACCTCGGACTTTGACGACTAATAACTCATTGGTTTTTGCCCGTATAAAAAAACACCCAAATACATTTCGACGTGGAATTTCATCCTGAATCTAACTTTACATTAATAACATCGAATTTGTGAACGCTCTCTGCATGTAATAAAAAATGTACGAATAATAAAGAAAAATAACAGTATAATATAATATCATATGTTATGCGAGGTTTCGCACGCGTTTGGGAACGTGACGTTTTACTGCAACGGTCGCCAGACAACCACCTTAAATCGTACAATATTTTTTTGCAACGATCAATTAAATCCGGAATGTACCGCATCTAAATGTGGAGGCATTTATGGAGTATTGCGACTTTAAAATAACGAGCTGCAATAGCCACGTATATTGCCACAAGGTCGATTTTCCACAAGAACATTCGCACCTTTCGGATACCGTTTCCCCCTCTTGCTCCTCTTCTTTTTCTTCCTCCTCTTTTTCTATCTTTTTCTTTATCTCGCTCTTTCTTTTCTGATGGATAAACCGCTGCCCATATGTGTGTTCTTTACGTATTACGTGCTGTGTACAATAGGCATGTTCAACACGTGTTTGTAATATATTAGGCAAGGATTCTTAGCAACTATTGTAATTCAAGCCACCCACTTACGCTCGTCACTCCATATAAACACGCACTGATATACACATGACCCAAGAATTATCTTTTCATTCCTCCAAGTGTGTCGTTTTAACAATCGCAGCGATAAACAAGCTCTCCTCGAAGTTTTCCAAATGAATCTTTGTTATTCCAATTTTTTTAGGTCGTTTTCTTTCAATATCTCAAAGACTCTTCCCATTTTACATCGAACACATACGAATCTCACGAAATGAATGAATCTTTGTTTTCTACTTTTTCGCACTCGTTTTGTCGCGATACTTGCAACGTTCTTCGTAACTTACAAATACTTTTTGCAAAAAAAAATTCCAAATTCCAAGTTTCAATTGAAAAATAACCGCACAAACTTGTGTAATTTTCTGAAAGTCCAGGGTTGCTTTTAACGATTTTCGTGAGAACGGAGAAAAAGTAGGCGATCGAAAAAAAAAATATTCAACAGTGAAAATCAACGAGATTTAATAATATCGACCATGGCTGAGAGAGCCTGAAAACGAGAATCATGTCCATTTTTCACGACTTTTCGACATTGAAAAATATCGAAAATTTTTGGAAAAACGTCAAGTTTCTTTAAAAAAAATCAACGAGTCAATCAAACGCCAAGAGAAAATAAGATTTTTGGAAGGTTTTCGGAATATTCTCTTTTTACCAATTTGTAAATAATTGTTTTATTGAAAATTACCGTGCTCGGCATTCTGCGTAAATTCTAATTCCACTCCAATGCTGTTTTGGTCGTTTAAAAAAATACTCAAACGTCTTTCCAAACGGAATTTCATCCTGAATTTAACAACGTAGAATTTTGAGATATTTCGTATATTATATTATTATTATTATTATCATTTTACCATTTCCATATTGTACATGAGAAACCCATAAAAAAGTGCACCGTCTATTTAATAAAAAACATTTCCCAATCCAGACGATCAATCAGATTGAAATTTTGAAACCGACATCATACATTCACCTGCCCTCCTATAGGGTTTTTTTTTTTTTTTCGAAAGCACGATATTGTGGAATTTTTCCGATGAACTCTCTCAAGTACAAGAATATTCTGAAGAAGCTAAATATAAAGACAAATGGAGCAACGTATTTTGTTCAACAACGAAAAAGTTATCGTTCCTCCCTCTCTCTCTCGTGCTCTGTCTCTCCCTCTTTCTCTCGACACGCGAGAGCGAGTGAGATTCCTCGTTTCAATCAGCACACGTCCGATGACGTAGTTGACGAGCTCTTATTGCGCTCTGACACCGATAAGGATGTACAAAGAGAGGTATTTGTTCTTCGCATCATCGTAAACTTGCTACTGGCTCACTTTGCTCTCTGTATTAAAAGATACACGTTTCCGACAAACAAACACACACACACACACACACACACACACACACACACACACACACACACACGTACCCCATGCATACTAAATTCTCTCGGTAGATCGCTGAGAAACAAAAAGGCGCAACGTCTGACAAGTTCAAAGCGCGCCAGAGCCGATATTCATTACTCTCTTTCGAAAGTTCGTAATGACATGAATGAAGAGACAATATATCACGTGGATAGCGTATTCGCCCAGCGTGAGATCGAGAAAGAGAGAACAGGCGCTCTTTAATAACCGATGTCGCACGAAAGTGTGACGGTTTCGGAGTCAACTTTTAACGCTCGGAGACACGAGCGCGAAGAAAAAAAAAAAAAAAAATTTTGCACATCGACGACTCACGAGGATGTGCGAATTTTTTGTTTTTCCCTCCAACTCCGTCATTTCGTTATCTGAATTAACAGATCATCGCTATTTCCGGCACGAGGATTCTCAATTTTGCTCCGAAAAAAAGCTCAACGAGAGCTGGCGATGTACATGGATTATGTATAATAATAATAACAATAATAATACATTATTTTATGTATATCCTATTTTAATTACTTACATTTTATTTTCATCATTTACACATTTATTTTAATTATATACATTATAAAATATAGACAATTTATTATTATTGTTATTATTATTGTATATAATCCTTACCGATATCATAAATCGGAAGGTCTGTCTGTTTGTTACCGTTTCACGGCAAAACACCCTTAAACGGACTACTTTGTGAAAATTCTTTCCTCTATCGATAAATTTGACACCAGAGATGAGAGGATCTGAGGCTATCCACTTTGTTACATCGCCGAGAGTCTCCTCGAGTAAGTTGAATGTTAATGAGCATGGGTTACGGTTCTCGGATTACTCGCGGATGAATTTTCAGCCTGAGAGCTCGGACGGTGGCTCCTAAATGTCTGTGTACCTATGTATACATGTATATGTATATATTCGTAGATATATGTGTATATATATGTAAATACATATGTGCATAAACGTCCGGAGAACGGAACGGATGTGGCGCAACACAGTAGGAACTTGATACATGACCTTGTCAAGATACCGCATTCATTTGTTGAATTCTACTTGCGCATCATGCACGAGCCATTTCAGGGATGCTGGACCTTGCATCTCATATCCTGATCTCTTGCGAGATGCTCATCTCTTACGACACCTTTCGTACCCTTCGAGGCTTTTCACACTGGCCATTGTATTAACGAGCTCGGACTTGTTTTACTCGGAGATGAGAATGGAGGAAGAAGAAAACCCCAAAAAAATTTCTTCGATGTTTCTTTTTTATGTTCGTTTCAATTTTGGGATTTGTTTCCTATAATGATTAATCGCAAAATATCTCGAGGTATTAATTTCATGATTTATTTTTATCACGCAGATCCGGACAACGGGTGTGAATGGCGCGCTGGAAAACTCAAAAATCCAAATCTCAATCTGCCGTTGACACTCCCAATCTGCGGCACTTTTCGTTTGCCGGAAGCCACAATTCAAAATAATTTTCGTTTCTCGGAAGCATCTCCATGACGCAGTTGACTCTTTGTAACACCGCTGTGACTTGCGTTTTCAATGGGTCGAAAAATCCGCGGTTTTTAAAGGTTTTGAATTCGTGCCAGAAATATGCTAAAAATCACCATCGTTATGAGAGAAAATGGATGATTTTTTAAAAATAAAGAAACGTTTAAAGATCGGACAAATTTGGAGAAATATGCAAACTCATTTTTAAAAAATGAGCGAATGAATTAGTTTAATGAAATAAGAGGAACCACTTTTTCGAATAATCCATGTTTAAAAAAAAAGCTCTCTTGTAACTTTTTAATATTGTTATTATTTTACATTTTATCGCGTTCTCAATCTCTGACGTTTCATTAATTTTCTTTAGATTTTTGCGACAGATGTGACACGAGTATCCGGAAATTGGCATTCTACTTTATTGTCACTGGAATAATGCTAATCATGTACATTCTAAAAGGCGAAAAGAAAAATGTTATCGATTTCGGATGATTTTTTCAACGATCGATGATCGGCCAAAGGTCGAGTAGGTGTAGAATGCCTCGTACATACGTGCAAATATGTATAATATGGCACTGTCGTTTAACGCTAAATGTTTCCACTGATTTTCCAATTAGACAAGTGGAAAATAATTGGCGAGTCTTTGGTCTGTTACGCACAGTGAAGAACCAATTAGCCTGTCTCGTGACGAGAATTTTATATATATGTATCCAACGAAAATTGGCCTAAATAGTCGTTTATTTCTTATTTATACTTCTACACATAGTGCATCAGAGAATAAATCATCGTGTGCAGATATTCAAAGAAAATAAAACGATACGTATATTCTCAATTACGAAAAAAAAAGCAAAAGCGACTAAAATGAAGAACAATAAAATGATAACAGGGACGAAAATCATTATCGTGTTTATTTCAATTATAGATGTGCTAATTTCATATTTCATATTTTTAATGAATTACACGATTTAATTAAAAAAACAATTAATGCATTTAATTGGGGCACATGGTAATTAAAGAAAATTGTTTCCGAATAGATTAATTAGTACAACTGTAATGAAGCTATGCATTTTATGATTACTCCGTGAAGTATGTCACTCGTCATAAAAATACACTATCCTATTTGTTTTAATAATACAATATCATAATATCAAGGCCTCGTGCAAATATCAAGACAGGAAAAATTCAAAGTAAAAAGAAAATGATTTTCGAATGAGACACGTTTTTTTTTTCATATAGAAACAAAGATTTGATGATTTTTTCTTCATTTTTGTTTAAATTAAACGTCGTTATCCATGTTTCTTCATCGGGTTTCCATTCGTGATCGAATGATGTTTGTTCGTGATTACTGGACACCCCTTCAAGGGGATTTCATTAATCAACTATCCTACGAGGATTATATTTGAATAATAATGTCCCAAGTACTCGGGCGAGATAAAAGCTAGGGGGAAAATTGGAGTGAGCGATAAGATTAGAGATTATGAAATTGTCGAGGTGATTTAAACGCCAACTGTCACCTGGCCCGTCGAGGTCTCTCTTGTCGACGCATTATGAGAATTAACGGTGTTATAACCGGCGGACCTTTTCCTATTTATCAACGCGGCGTTCCAATCGTTGGTGACTAAAGAGCCATATCCACCGACCTTGTATCGCGCGCCCACAATTCATTTTTTCATACAGACGCGAACGTCCATCGCTGAACGTCGTAATTAATTAAACGAAAAAAAAAAAAACATTTTTCACGCGTACGACAAGCGGTAAGAAGTTACTCCAAAGTATCATGTGAGGACGATACAAGGGAGGCTGTACAATCCCGAGGGATGACCGTACTCAGTGCCGAAATGCAATTATTAAAAGTGACGTAAAAGCTAGAGTCACAAATCCCGTAAATCTGTCCTCATTTTTTGTACGTTTTTATTTGGAAATCATGATGTTGGAACCATGATTGTTTTTTTTTTTTTTTGGCACGCAATGATAAATAAAAGTAAGATGAAATTACTCACCACCGCCGCTCTTGTAGCACAAGTACGGGAACCTCCATACATTTCCGAGTCCCACGGAATAACCGATGCAGGCAAGAACGAATTGTACCTTGTTGGCCCAGTGCGGCCTCTTTGGCTGACGATAATCGCCACCATCCTGAGCGTCACCGTCGTCAAAACTCGTGCACGTCGACAAATCATCGTCGAGAGGTCTGTAACGTAAATTCAATGAAAAATTAGAGGATCGATTGAGAGGCGATCTTTGTTCGTTATTGTTGTTTTACGTTTTCGAGAAATTAATCGAGTTTTCCAGCAACGATAAAACAGAATGTGAAGTGATGAAATCTGAAGAAAAATTGGTCATTTGTAAGATACTCAGCATCGTAATTTTTTGTAATAACAAAATTGAAAAGTTTTTAAGAAATTCTTGATAAAACTCTGAAAATATTCGAAATACTTTTTCCCTCCATGTTAAATTAACTTGTTCCTTCTTTTGAACACCCCCGCGTTTAGCCATAGTTTTTTTATACACCTGTGAGTAAAAAAAAAAAATAAGAACGAGCTAATGCAATACGAAATGAGATATGGTTGTCTGAATATTTTTGGTATTGCTTTTTGACAATTTGTTGATCACTTTTTCATATGATTGATGTTTTTTTCACATTTTTACAACACTTTGATAAATATTTGAAATTCTCATTTTGTTATTGTTGCTGGAATGAAGCCTGCCAGACGTGCTTAAGGATTTTATCCTGATTGAATTAATGTTTAATTTCATGAAGAATTTATGATTATTGTCCTTTCGTGGACTATCCTTATTTCGCAATTTGAATTACAAAAGGAAATTTCTCATTCATATGTAACGAGAGGCCTTGGTCCAAGGCCCCTTATTGATGTTTCAGCTCATCTCATTCAACTCAATATATGTTTGTATATTTATTCATAATTATGTAGTCATTTTCGTACGCACACACTTTACCAATATTTCGAGATATCTCTGAATTCTTCACGAGACTTCCTTAGCAAAATAATTGCTACTCTCGGAATCGAACAATCGTTCATCCGATAATACATAATTATGCCGACACTGTGATGTAATATTCATGTATCAAGGATATTTTTTCATTATAAATTCACTGAAACTCGAGAAACAAAATTAAATCAATCGAAAAAAAAATCATCAACAGTGTGAACAAATTTCGTTTGGATTAAAAGAAATTTATCCAGACCAGTCTGTTCTCCCAAGTGTGAAAAAAATTAACGTCATTTTAACAGTTTTAATTTTAGAAAATTCGAACAAACAAGCTGTCGATTATTGAGTTTATACGTTGGACCACTTTTTTTTTTGTAAATTGCATCAATTTTGCGGCTATGTTTCTTTAAATAAACTGGAGAAAGTATATTTTCTCTTACGCGGAAATTTATCTCCATTCGTATTTACATTTTCATGATAAAGAGGATCTCATCGATCGTTTTTCAATAAAATTTACGACTCGCGGTAGATACGACGAGCGAAGATCAGACACGGTAAAAATATTTTCCGAAGGAGAAGAAAAACGAAGGATTCACCGAAATCGATTATTATTGAAACGTCGACAATACGGACGGATCTATAAGACGAGTTATGATATTTAAGTGAGCCAAGCTTCCAATCCCTCTTGTATGATCGATTTATAGCCTCGACTGATAAAAAAGTAGAGGTAAAAATTAATCGCAACGTTTTATACCGTTCAACGCTGCAAACATGAATATACAGGGTGCTCCAAAATGCCACATTAATAATTTAGCTAGAAGCTAGATTAAGAATCAAATTCCGCATGGAAATGAATTTTAGTATTTTTTTATACGACAAAAATCAAACGAGTTATCAACTGTCAAAGTTTGAGCCAATCTCCTGCGGAGACGCGCGCGTATTATTGGTCCAACTGTATTTATTAACAACTCAATGGGAAGTCCTCGGCTCAAAAAGTTCTTAAAAACTTTTAGACGTGGATTTTTATCCCCGATGCAGCATTAAATTTCCAGCATCCAGTTTTTGGACACATCGTGTAATCCACTTTGGCTCAACGACATATTTTCAGTATTTTCAAAATTCCCTTTCGCGCAATTAATTTTATTCTGCTTTATTGTGTACTAAATTTTTCATTTTCTCATTTTTCATCAAAATACCTTATGTACTTGATTCCAATACCAATATTTCATGTAAAATAACGTTACTTAAGTCCTCAGATGCTTTTTACGTCTCTTTCAGATTGAATAATTATTAACGTTTTTTGTCGACGAATTTACTTGAAAAAAATGTAGGTAATATCATAGAAAGCACGTAATTTTTTCAAAGCTGAGCACCTTCGAAAATTCCTCTGCAATTTATCGTGGATTTGTAGTAAATATAAAAGTCACGACTACGAGAACGTCTCTTTGGACTTCAAAATGACGGTGAATTATCGGTGATGGCGACAATATTTTTTTTATCATCGAAATGAAAAAAAAAACACCGTTTCGCTCCATGTGAAATATCTCGTGTATTTCACGTCTTATCCAACTGGCTGTTGGATCATTATTCACTTACGGCTTTGTTACAATACGTTGAAATTGCAGTCCCTGGATGTCGAGAGCGCCACTCTCGACACGTTGTCTGAACGTACGTTGCATTTTCTTACAAATTGTATTATATACGTGTGTGGATAGCTCCTGTCGTAGACTAAAACATCGAGGCACGTTCGTACCTTTTGCTCTTATATGTATTCAAAGTTTCTGTTTTTTTTTATCCCCTTAAAAAGTATCTTTACCGAACATATGACAGTTTCGATTTTTTTAAAGATGACCACTTTTCCACGCCTAGAATAATTTTGAGTCTCACGTTTTCGGAGATAAGATTTTTTTTTCTTCTATAATGCGATTTTTCATTTTGTCTATGATTTGCTCTCGTTGTCCTGGTTTATTAAACGATACGAGCAACGATTCTCGCTGCTTGTTGGAAGTGAACTGAAGTTATTAAGGATTGGAGGAGCTCCTCGGTGTTGTGTGTACCTAAAAAATTATCATCAAGCACTCAGGGTCGTACTCTCAAGATGAGTTTCTTTCTCGTCCACTTCGAATGATTTATTTTCGTACACTGCCAGAGTTATACGCTAATGAAAAAAAAAATCAGTAAGAATATTTCGACGACAGGTGGACTTTTTCTAAAATTGTTTTTTCTAAAAATTCCCACGTCGAATCCGAGCTAATTCCATGACAGTGCAATAATTATGCTTATTGATGATGAAAATTCAATATTAAAGTAATCAAACAGCTGTTCGAATTAATTGTGACTTTTCTGAAATACCCCCTTTTTTACTTCCTCGAACTCGACTCGAAATTGCATTTGAGCGATGTTTTTTTTTTCAATTCCACGGAAACGAAAAAAAAGGATGGTTTACTCGAAGCTCGAGTCGACTTCCCCCTTGCCTCGGACGATGTATTTTTGCACATTGCGTCCCAGAGTTATTGGCTGACTGAAATATCGCGAAACAAAGGCGAGAAAGAATGGAAATTTTTTTTTTCGAATTTTGTGGAAAAAAAATCGATTTGAATATTTCTACAGCTGTTCGTACGTCGAAAACGAAAGATGGTGCTCGATCGAGCCGTGTTTTTTTTTGTACGAGAAGAATTTCGCTAGATTCGTCTTTGTGACGAATTAAAATTTGGAAAAACGATCGTACGTAGAAAAAACAACGATAAATATTGTTTTTTTTTGTCGGACGTAATAATGTTTTCGCAAATTTGTAGCGATTCGTGCGTTGCTGATTCCCGGCGGTTTCGCGTGTATCCCCAATCACGTTTCTGCTCGCGATTATGATTTATTATTTCGAATAATTGAACGGAATGTCAGCATACCTCACGGTTGCCAATAGATTGTTACGAGACCGTACAATTATCCGCTACTGTATATTTAGCCGCAAATGCCAATATGAGCAAAACACACAAGCGCGTATTTCAATGTTGCGACGTGCAAACTCCGTTTGAGTTCAGCCACGCGGTGAAAGTAATCGACGTTTCGTTCTGCGTTATCCGCACAATAATAAATAAATCCTGAACTATTATGCGTACTGTGAGTAATTCTGTCGCACACGTGTCATTTATATTCTATTTATATATTCTCTGGGCAAACAATTTGTAACGACGAGGGGAAAATGAAAAATTCAAAAAATTATTATTATTCCGATTGAAATTATATTTCGTTCTATATTTATCATGTGGATATTTTTTCCATCTCCGTTAAGGGGTGTCCTCTATTTACCATTTATAACAAAGAGCAGTAAAACTTATTCGTTTGTGAAAACAGTTGCTTAAAAATTGTTTATTGCGATAATTCAATAAAAAAAACTTGGAAAAAATGCATTTATTCGGTTAAATGAGATTGGACATTTTTTATTGAAATTTTTGAAAAACGATGATGAATTATTCGCTCAGCCATTGAGGAGGCATTCAGGGGCAACAAGAGGGTCCTTCTGAAATTCTCGGCACTTTGATGAAAATCTTCGTGGAAGAAAAATCGTGGAAAGAAAGGATCAAACGCTCCGAGCTCGTGATAATTTTCAATCTCTCTTGTCTCATGTTTCGCGCGAGCCAACTTGGATTGCAACGATTTGATAAATAATGATAAGATCTTTCGTTATCAAGTGATCGACTTAAGGATGTATGGCAGGCATTATTCCAGCAACAATAGATTAAAAGATACCGCGGAAACTAAGTTTCAATAATAAAAATATCAAAAAGTTACCAACAAGTGTAAAAAAAAATGCTCAAAATATTCAGAAAAATTGTGTCACTTTCCATGTTTTATCAAGTCGTCCATCTTTCCGAACATTTATTTATTGACTCGATTAATCCGTTTTTTAAACAATTTACATTGAAAAGAAGGTCGTAAATTCCGACGGTCCGCCATTTCGTTTCTTTTTTATCGCCAGTGAATAATTGCAGTCCGGATGACAGCGGCAGGTCTACTTTTTCACTAATCTACCCAATTATCCAATTCAAATACTCTAAAGTTGAAGCAATATCGCGTCAGCCACATTGAAGCAGGGCCAACTTCAGGCGGGGTCATACCCGCTGGATCTATCCGCATTGCTTTGTTTTTTATGAACGAAAACTTCAAAGAGGTATAGAACAAATTTGACCCAAAAAACAATATCATCGAAACCTGCTCCCACTCTCTCCACTGAACAAAAACGAGAAAAATATGATTTTTACAAGGAGAGGCTACTCACGTTGGTGGATGGACCATGTTGAGTAATTCCGACGGCGACGTCGGAACCCTCCTGATGGTAAGTTTGCGTCCATCCGAGGATCCCAAACCGATCGAGGCCAGCGATCGTATGGACACCGAATCGGTAAACGGACGCATCGATTGATTATGCGGATCACTGAACACTATCGACGCCCAGCTACGTTGATGATTCTGCTGATGATCATCGGTGGCGTTTGATTTTAACGAGCGCATACTCGGATAACGATTGTGTCGCGGCACACCGTGGCAACTGTTGCTCGGATTAATACCACCGTGTAGCTCGACGCCGCGGCTTATTCTTCCAGCGGCTTGCCCGGTATAACCGTGAACTAAATTGTCGCGATACGTGCGGACTTCCGGCTCGAGTGCCGCCAATCGTTGATGACGATTCGACGACGACTTGCCGTCGTGAACACTGTCGGTACTGCTGTTGCCACTGCTCGATCTTTTAACGCCATTCGTTACGGACGTACTTCCACCACCGATCGAATTATTAAACGACGACGGTGCAACGATGATTTTACGGCTGCCGGAACTCAACAGACGTACCCTTTCCCGCTCGGTTTCGCTCGGTGTGTCCGAATCCACGGGATCCTGATGAGACGTCGCGTAACCTTGCTGCATTTGACCTTGATGAGTCGGCTGTCCATTGTGATTGCTGGGGGAATCGCGACTCGCGGTTGTCCTTATGACGTCCGGCTCCATGTCGTCGGATCCATCCTCCTCCGGCATTGTGCTCATTTTCCTGACGTTTGATGGCTTTCCCATTGATGACAATCGACCACCGGCTGGACAGACCACGTGTTGGCTCTTCAACAACGACGATTTGTTTCCACCCTCCCCGATCATGGACTTTAATCCACCTTGTCCACCGTTGGACGTCTCCATGTCGTCGACGTGTCAACCACTGTGGATCGCAATGACGTTCGATCTTTATATCAATTTGTTCTCGTCATTGTCCTATCGAACGTTTTTCCTTCCATTTTCGTAGGAGTTCAATGAATCGATATCGCTGGAGGTACGAAAAGAACCGTGTCTCTATAGGCGGACGATCCTTTTTGGCAACCACTAAACTGTTCTTCGCTTCATCTCCAATTGGTAACGATGGGATTATCAATGAGCAAGATTATTCGAATTAGCTTTGAAATTGAATAGTGCGTTTCATCATGACGACTTAACTTTTTAAACGTCTAATCTTTTGGTTCCGTCCATTTTGTTCTTCACGGATCTTTGTTCAACATTTCAAGGTCAAGCGATTGCAGATCGATAGAACGAGAGAGAAAGAGAGAAATGAAAGCGGTATCGTGGACTAACTTTCTTCATTCAGACGGAACATCACTGTAAATCCTAATGATCTTCGTTTTACTCCTTCTTTTCGTTGTTTTTTTTCAATGTTTTTTTTTTTTCATTTCCCTAGAACCTCAACGAATCGATATCGTTCTGGAAACTTTGGGATGATTTGACTTTCGAAATTTGTGTCTTTTTTTCTCCCGACTATTTTTTTTTTCATCCGAAGGATATTTTTTGTTTGAAATGTCGAGCGGAGACGATGACAAACAAATGGAAAGAGAGAAACAGAAATGAGAGCGTTATCGCGGAGGAGCTTATTGTTAGTCGCGTCCGCGAGATGGAAAACGTGTTTTGATGACGACTCGTTTATCTGGGTCGAACGATTCAAGTGATAGACGTCAAGATTCAAACGTGACCAGCGCAAGTGCGTCTAACTTCGCTAACGAAGCAACAACGTCGTCTCCTCTACAAGACTCTCATCGAGGCACACAGACTCGACACACGATGTTCCACTTCAGATTGACGTGAACCCATCAACCGTCGATTTTTTGATCATTTTTGTTTTCGCGAAATTACCAATAATCGCTCATGCAGATTTCTTTCCACGCACTTGTTTTCATTGCTTTCTACTGACGAATCTATTTTTTGAATTGAAACTCGCGATCGCAAAAATAAAAAAAAATAAAAATTCGGAGATACTTTTCGATTTTTGTACAAATTGGTTCGAAAACAATTAATGAAACGTTGATGAACGACTGAACATCTGAAGGTGAATAATTTGTTTTCTCGGAATTCTGGAACAATTTTATTAGTGAACTTGAAAGCTCGAACTTGAAAATTCCGCAATTTTGATAATTGTTTCTCCGAAAAAAAAACTGCTATGAGCTCGTTTAAAATTGTTTACTGAACGTTATCATCGTTGAGCTTTAAAACGTTTTTAATGACGCTCGCTCTTGCAAAATTAAAAGCAGAAAAATCGACGATATTTCATCGACTTGCATTCGCAATTTTTTCAAACTGCTTTCACGTTTAAACGCGAAGATTTATGATTTTCGTATTTAAAAATGATACATTTTGAGACAGCCGATTATTGGGAACTAGGACAAAAAAAAACTCGCAAATTGGTTTAAAAAAATGTTCATCAGTTGGCTTTGAAGCAATCAAGTTATTTTCAGAATCAATGCGCCGCACGATCCTCGTATTTTCAAAATATATTTTTGTACAATTTGTCCCGAACCAATGATGAAATTTTCACGCGCAGTCTGTCTCGCGAATTTCAAAGAAACGATGATAAATCGACCGTATACATGAGCGAAATAAGCCGTATCATGATCTTCCACCGAAGGCGAAAATACATAATCTCTACTTCGATGATACGAAGACGCGTGACGCATCGATCGAAACTGTATTTACGAGTGTGTACACATGAATATATGTATTTGGAACATTCGGAACAGAACCGACAAATCTATGCATCTGTTACACATTTTCTCATTTATTGGTTTCTTTTCAAAAAGAAATTCGATTTAAGGGACGGTACAATTGAGTTTTGAGCAAACTCATCAAATTCAAAACAATATTCAAAAGACACTGGTTCATTATAGTGGAATTCACATTCACGAATTGTGAGATTACGAGAAAACAGCGATACCTTAATTTTTTAGCTAAAATAATTCGACATAATTCAAAGTAAATTTTGAAAAATCTGTATAAAATTTATTTCAAAAATAAAATCTCATAACTCAGAGGAAATTTTTGTCCTATTAAAGGCCATCGTTTACACAGCCTTGGAAGAGTCGAATTAACTAAAGTTTCGAAATCATGAAAAAATTCCGATAAAATTCATGTGCGTTCGAGAAAAATTTTTGAATTTATATTTAATACGAAAAAGAAACTCTGTAAATTTTTTCCAAATTTTTTCGACAGTTTGTTGTTATGTTTTCGATATTGTTATGTATTATTTCAAATCAATGTACCTTCTGTGTATGAAAAATAATTTTTTTTTTCAAATTTGTGTATCATCGCGAAGTACTTGAAATTTGTATACCATTTTAATTCTGCTGGGGTCGTCCCTCATCCTTTATCAAAGAATCATTCTTGAGCCAAAAAAAGTGTATCAAAGGAGATAAAAAATGTGGTTTGATAGTGAATTTTTGATTCATCGCGATTAACCCTCACTGCGCACTCTTTTACAGGGAATAATTTTGGGGCCCAGGGGATCAATTTGCCTCAAACTAATCTTTGATCTCGAATATCTACGCACTTTTCGGAAAAAAGGACTAGTCCCCTTTTTTTTAGGAAATTAATGAAACTTCAAGGTCACCGCAGTTTTCATTAGAAAAAAACCCTTTCATCGTTGAAAATCGTGCTTGTTTATGCGAAATTATATGCTTAAAATTTATACGTAAATTTTGAAATTTTGAAAAAACTGTTGCGGTCAAAACGACTTCACCAGTTTCATATGAAGGGTTTAGACGCAAACCTGGAGTAGTCTTCGTTAAAATGTGGATAAAGTTCAACGTCAACAAGATTAAAGAAAAACTTTACTGGAAAGATGCATGACGACGCCGAGTCACAACAAGCTGATGACGTCGAAAAAAAAGAGGAATGACGGCTCAATCGCGTGCCAAATTTTTGTCCGCTCAAGCTGGTTCTCGAAATATAAATCTGTATTTCGTTTTGGATTCCCCCTACCAGTACTTACGCCCACGTCCGTGTCTATATGAAATATCCGAAGCATTTTTAAATACACTTGGAAAACGACATTCGATGAAAAATATATTTTTCGTTATCATTAAATTTCACCAATATTACTTCTCCGTCTGTCTTTTCAATTAAAAAGAAAACGTACGATATGCAAAAAAAAAAGTCCATAAAATTACCCGATAAATTATCCGAGATCGTATCTTCGTTTCTTTGCTCTTTCCTTTGCGCAAAAAGAGTTCTTTCCCCGTGCGACAATGATAAGATTCTAATCTGAAACGCCTCAGGGGGATAAGCCAAGTTGAGAAAAAAAAAACAGAGAGATTCGATGAAGAAAAAGGAACAGACAAAAAAAACGTGTGTACCGAGATTGGAATTCCGCTGACAAGTTGCATGATGAGAAAAAAAAGGCATTCTCTCGGACGAGCTGAAAGATAAAACAAAAATGAGAGAGTAGCAAAAACCGGATCGCGAACCGGTCGTAGCGGAGAATTTATTTCATTTGCGAAACAAAGTGCGCGCATGTACGCATCTCCTTATTGGATAATAAAGACTCTGACGATTGAATAAATTTCGCGAAGTCAGTGTGATTCGATGACTCGATGATTCGTTGCATGTTTATCGAGATTAAATTGAAGCTCAGATCAATTAAACAATATTTGTCGACGAAAGAGTACATCGGGCCTAAGGTGTCTACTTCATGAATTATTAACGTGAAATCGTTCATTGAGTCGATTCTTCTCAATGGTTTTTCGACGAGAAGAAACGACGAGCGTTGTAAAAAAAAATAAAATAAAACAAAATTGAAAAGACTCCTTCTCTGAGCCAGGAATCTCTTCATTGATGTACCTGTCAGATATCTTCGTTTCTCGATTCCGTTGCTGTGCTTAGCATTGGAATGACGAACGTACTGAAATGCATCGGGTCTTTCTCCGGAAGGCACGAAGCTCTCGGTTTAATCAACGTTCGTCGTGTTCGCGATTCTAGCTGCTGCTTCGACACTCTCCTTCTACTCGATTTACCAAGAGAGAGAGATGGAGCGAGAGAAAAAGAGATGAAAATAGTAGTCTCAGTCCATCTTGTTCAGACCTTCTCTACTTGAAAGACCTATACAACGAAATACAGAGAGTTTCGTATACAAGCGTTGTTTGACCGTACAGCGAACACGTCCGGTCCCGACTCTGATATACGCCGTGTGAAATGTCACTCTACGACATGTTCAATCGTATTTATGCTAATAGACGTATTCAAGAATATATTTCGATATCGCGATGAATTTTGTTATCCTCATTTTTCGCGGCTCTGAATAAATTGAAAAATTGCCACTCCGAATAATTATCGCTTCGAACGTGGGACAATTGGAACACCCGCGAGGTATACAGGATGTCTCAGGAGCGATTTTCAAAGGATTTTGCAGCGTGATTCGGAATAAATCGTCAAGTACAGAAAAATTTGTATTGTCCAAAGAGCTATTGATGAAAATTTAATGAATCAATCGAAAAGTTCAATTTCAAAAGATTATTATTGTCATTTTTTGAAACTTTCAGTTAGAGAAATATTCAATCATTTTTGACTCTTTACAATTCTTTGAAAAATGTTGAAAACAGTTTTTTACAAACAGTTACAGAACAAAGTTTTTTATCTTCAACATTTAATTTGGAGACGTCATGTTTCTACGTGTAGATGAATTATTTGGACGATATTACCAATATCTTGAGAAATTCTGGTGAGAAAATACAAATTCTCAGGTATTTTGAAAAATTATCAGCACGATGGAGAACCTCGATTTCATAACAATGTGTCGGTAATTTCGCGCAATCTAGTGAATTTATTTGCTATTCAGTTTCATCCAACAAGGATGTCATACAATTGTTGTTACGTAGAGGGCGTCTTTCACTGGCGTAGACATTTTCCGACTCATCCAGAGAATTTTAATACGAAAATTCCCCTAATTTAACATTAAAATACTTCCCAGGCATGTTCATATCCAGGATGCTTTTAAATTTCCTAGCGACTTCCATTTAAAAATCTCCTGATTATTCCTCTCCTGTTTTTTCGAAGCATACATCGCGATATTAATTTGAGAGAGCAAACAACCTACGGTCCAATACAAAAGGTGAAATATCTTCCTCGGGCAATAAATTGTCACATTTTTTCATAGAGAATTTCGTTTCCGCGCGATTCTACCTGTCGGGCAATTTTTTATTTATTCTTTATTTATACACGATGATTCATTTTGAAGCATTCGATGACATCTCCGTGCGAAAAGTCTCGAATTGCCTCGCGCGTAATCGAAACGAAAATCCTTCGGTGAATGAATGAAATTCCCAAGGAAAAATCACTTGGAAGTCTCATGGGGAATGAAAATAAATAAATAAAATAAAACAACGTGGAATAAATGATAAATAATCATAACTCTCGCGACAGAATCGCAGTGGCACTCGGTGAGTTCGCGCACTGTCAAACGCTGGCGGTGTACAATATACACGTGGACTTTGTTTTACCTGAAGCTTTACGACAGTCAAGAAAACGTTTCAACGAGCGTCATCTTTGACGCGAGAATCGCGACGGAAGTCGAATTTTCGTAACGACCGGAAGAGAAGATGGAAATTCCGAAGGTAAAAACAGCTCGCGGATTCAACGAACAATTCGACTGATGAAAATGCCTTTGAAGAGATGTGGGAGTCGCGCGACCAACCGAGCGATCTGACTACGACCGACTAACCGGATACAAGTTGTGCCACGCGGCTGTGAGACATTTCAGAGCTCGCAGGCAGCCTCACCGAGGCCGAAACAAGTACGCCCATAAGTCTGTTATACACGAGCACAGCTCGCTGTTTCCACTGCGAGGGAGATAATGGGACACGAGAGTCGGGAGCCTTGGTGGGGTCTCCGTTCGACAAAAGTTGGAGCGAAATAATAAACTTTTTCATCCACGGTCTATTTGACAGCTGTCATTGACATTTATGATTTTTAATCATTTCGTTTTGTCTCCGCTAATCGTTAAGGAATGATTAGCGAATGATCTGCTATTGGAAAATGAATTTGTGCGAAAGCTTCGATTATTTGTTTCGAGCAGAGAACTCTGCTCGATGATCGTCGGGTGACACATTGAAGAGAAATTTTCATTGCTCCCTCTTGGACACACCTGTGGATGGTGAATCGAGTTCTCGGTCGATGAAAACGAGTAAAAACGTTCGAGAGTCCTCGCCCGCTCGTGAGAATACCAGCTGGCGTCGGGCTGCTCAATACCGCCGTTGCTACTTTCTCGACCGTGGATCTTTCCACTTACCGGCTGAATCCACTCGTACGTGCGCGTCCGTCGTGCACGGTACTTTTCCACTCACTTACCGACGGAATCGATGAGGGTTTCTTCTCGCGCTTTTTCCTTGTTTCATACCGATAAATTTTCATTGATTCTTTCATTTCGTTGCAGATCGCGTTGCTTGTATCATTCGCGAAAATAAATTGAGAATCAATTGTTTTTGTTATTAATATTCTGTGTATCATATTTTTCACTTCAAATAAAAATTGCGACGTGCAAACGCTGTCATTTTGAACTTCGTTATGCACGCTATTTGGGGAAAACACGAATAAATGAGTCTCCAAAATTTACAACGTTGCTCCTAGGGGCGACGATCGTGATTTCGATCAAATAGTTCTTCCGATAAAATTAAAATTTTTTTTCAAATAGTCATTTTTATATTTATACTTATTTTTACTGATAAATTCATTACGTCGCGCATTTACGTGTTTGTCCTCATTACATCAAACTTTACGACGAAAATTTTCATCCGAGACTTGTATTATGTCGCGTTAATAAATGAATCTAATACAGTCGAGGGCCCGGGAAGAAATATTCTGAATTGAGGTATAGACTTCGTTTCTCAGCGCCGCGAAGCACGGGAAATATGCAGCATCATCAGGGCGTATTGATTCAAAGAAATTGTGTAGATCTGTAATGCTGTTGTCGAATTTTTCCGTGGAATTTATCCGTGCGGGAAAATGTCTCTGCATGCATCTTGCGAATCGCACGGGCTTTGAGGAAGTATAACATCTATTGATGTCCGCATTGATTTTATTGATGATCCGTTGACCAATCCTATTACTTGATTTGATGTCAGCCTCTAAGCCTTTATTAATAGCCGGCAGATCAGATTCATCGCACTTGGACGTGTTTAGCGAATTAATCACCCTCGTAAACTCCATTTCCGCTGACTTGAAACACGCGTCAGCGGCGTGTCCTTGTTTATGCTTATCCACGATTTCATTCTAAAAATCAAAACTTTTTTTTAACTCTTGGGAAGAAAAAAAGTTGTAACAGAAAAATCACGCCAATGACGCCGGAAGTGTAAATCGCGCGCATCGGACGCAATTTCGGAAAAATTCGAGAAACTTTCTTGAATATAAAAAAATAACCATCTCTAATGGTTATTCGTCATTATTAATCAATTTTCTCCATTATGGATGTTGATTACTTTTTTTTGACGATTTGTTTCTTTTCTCTTTGATGAAGCAACACAACGAAATATCATTTTACAGAGAAGTCGGATTTTTCAATCGTCTTCCATTTCCGGTTGCATTCTAGTGCCTCGTGACTGAGAATAGCTGAATTCGAGTGTATTACAGGGCGCCGTTCTTTAAGTGATGAAACGATTTTTTGGAAAATATCGCGCATAAGTCGAGTTTGGTGAAAATGCTTGACGAGGAAACTGCAAGATGGCATTCGTCACGTCGTACATTACGTATGTGAAAAAATAGGTTTTAAAGAAAATTTGTTATCCTTACTGAAATTGCGGCCAATTTCTCGGCCGCCTGTGCTCCGAAGAACGGAATGACGTCAGCCCTGTATCTTTCAAAACGTTTTTTCAGCTCGACTCGTACAAGTTCGCCGTAACGTATTGAATTTTCCATTTTCGACTTGATGCTACATTTGAGGGTATCCAATTGATCCATGAATTTGGCGCTCGATGTATTTATACACTACAATTTGTTATAATGTTTTAATAAAATACTCGTATACAGCCATGGTTATAATAATGAAAATGTGCAGAATGCCGTAAGATGAAAAATCGTTCGAATACAAAACGATCAATACACCTGTTGCCACTGAAAAACTACGTATTTGTCCTTCGAACAGTCTTCGCCAGCGAAATTGTAGAACTTTTAAATTTACAAAAAAAATGATTCAATCACAAATTAAGTATTTTCGCAAAACGAAGCGAGCCAGTTATTTTTTCTAATTGATCGAAAACGACTATTAACAAAACTGCTGCTATCGTCCAGGAGTATGTAAATAAGGTTAAACTTGAACTTATATTCTCGACAAATTTCCATGTTTTGTTCGAAATTTCGCGGATTGTCAATACTCACAATACACGAATGTATCGATAAATACCGGAGATAAAAGCTACATGGATCTTAATTCGAGGATGAAATATGTGCAGAGGACAACGAAATTGGAAACGAATTTGCACGAATGTGTATTAATTTTCGTGTATTGTGTATTAATTTAATTTCAATAATTCTTCGAATCTATAGATACTTACGAGGCAAAAAATCATAAATGCCAATAGATATCGTATCATCATTAATTTCACGATCGGTGATCGATCCATTTGGCTGTACCGGGTGACGGTTGACATTTTTCCACTGCGTAGAATACCGTGAAATATCGATTACATGAGACAAGATTGCAATCTGAAACATTGCACCAAAAAATCTTTCAATTTTGGTACTCCAAATTAAATTCATCACTTTCAATTTCATATACGAATTCTTCACGAGAATTCTTCACGAGTTTATATTTTATTATCAGCAGCGTAAAATAATTCGTAATATAAACAATAATTTGGAATAGATTTATGTACCTCAATCGAGGATGCTGGATGATCCGGCGCTCACGAGAACAACGTAGTTGAGACAGAGCAAACCCGTTCCCGTCGTAAGGAAGATCAAGAATACTTCTTCGGACCTGCCCGGAGCTGTGTTGATGACAAATTTATTTCGACTCTCGAACACACATGGAGTTCTTGTTTTCTTGGAGTAATAGAATTTTTTCAAATGAATAGCACGTCGGTCGGTAAATTTGTAAGTATATAACACGTTTCTTCTGTCTTCACTTCACAAAAGTCACCAATCGCTTTAAATTTATTTTACAGTTTTCATTTTCAAATCTTCCATTTTATTTTCAATCGGTTGAACGTGCTGTATCGCTGTTCCAGAAACGAGAGTCTTTAACGTCACGACAATAAATAAAGCAGAAATAACAGCTACGAGAAAATGTTGAAAAATCCGTGCGCGGAGATGTAGGTTATCAGTATTTTGTATTGTGTAATCATTTGTGCTATCTCGGTTACAATCGCTCAAGATTTAAGCCGGAACAAAAATATTTGAAAAAAAAAATTACGACGTACTTTTTTGTTTGTTGTTTTTTGTTTTTTGCCAATTTTTGTTTTTTTTTTGCTAATTTTTTTCATACGAATGAACAAATTCTGCATAACGCCCCTTTTTTCGAAGAAATTCGTTATTCGCGAAAGTTTTGAGAGAACCCTCACGACGTTTGGTATGCGTTGGTTTTTGGGGTCACTGATTGTCAGTCTATTCGCGGATCAGCCAAATCCAAAACAGCGACACAAAAAAATTCGAATTCGACGCAAAAAAAATGTGAAAAATCGCGGATTTTCTCCATAATACAGGGATTTTCGAATTTCAGAAGTCTCGCAGCAAACTTTAAATATGGACCCTTGAAAGCTCCTGTTTACCAGTTTTCAAGGAAAATCGAGAATTTCGAATTTTCGTACGCCATATTGGACCTGCCACATTGAATTTTGCAAGTCTGACGGCAAGTTCGTAATCAGCGTATGGAAAAGTCTCTTTGTACGAATATTTCGTGGATATTATTGTTGACTACGAAAATGAGTTTCGCGAAGGGTCAACGGTTTATATTTTAACATAATAATTTCTGGTCGACGTACCTTAATCGACGATGTCGAAAAATCCGACGGAATTCACGAGAACAACGTGGTTGAAACTTGTGGTTGATACTCGTAATCAGCGTCTCATATATATAGCTAACGAGAAGAACATCATTGACGTATTTTTTCAAAGGTTTTTATTTCATTACGTTGGAAGTCTTTTTGAGGAAAAATAAGACGGTTGACAATACACGCGTGATAAAAATTTCGAAACGATTCGTATTAGGAGCACATCTGTCGGTAATGTGAGCCAAGAAAACACGTATCGTATGACGCATTTCTCTAGCAGACAATAAAACAAAGCACCAAAAATAGTGCACGAACTTTTCAAACGCGTGTACGGAGAAAAAATTGTGAAATAAATGCAAACGTCGTGAAAAACGATCGCAACACACCGGCGACGAAACGCGCGTAGATAATGAACGAATGTACGAAAAGACAAAATGTATTAAGGGAAAAAAATCTTTCCAACGTGAATCTCACACGAGAAATTGTTTTAATTCGAAAAACGTGGTAACTTCGAAGAGGTATGAAAGCTCGTACTTTCGAGTGAATACAAAAAATAAAAGTACCGAAAAAGCACTTATTTCGCGACCTTGGTAAATGGGCTTTTATCTATACGGGAAGCCGAGTAATACGTGTTTGCTTGTTGCGCAACATGTTTTACAATTTGTTATAAATTCATATTAACGATCCACACATAAAATATGTCATATTATCAAATCGCAGTAGCAAAAAAAGTACACTATGGCTGCCCGCGTTTAACGTTTTTTTTTCTTCATTCGCAGCATAATTTAATACTCAAAGATGTTGACGAATCGAGAATAAAGATGATAACCCACCGTCGTTGAAATAAATACGAGTGAAAATGCTGTTTGAAATAATCCAACGGTTAGTTTGTAATTTACAATCTAAGCCTGTCAACTACTACCCACGTGAGTGTCTACCGTATTCCGCGCAAAAATAAAAAATCAAGTTCCACAAGTGTGCGAGTCAATGAGCAAACGAGATGAGACATGCAGAACGAAAAATAAAGAGGAAAAAAAAAATTCAACGCGCAACGAGACAGCCCCGAGTTTTTCTCGGTTATTATTATTCGTAATTTAGTTATGACGAAAGGGACGTGTTGAGGTAAACGGGTCAACGTCCTACGTAATATTTGGCACGTACACATTCGTTGCTACACCACATATGTACGTAATAAGCGTAATCCGAGCTCGTGTGTAGAGATCTTTCGGGTTAAGAACGTCGCGATCGTACAGCCACATCTAAAAGACATTTGCGAAAATGATTGTTCCTCAAGTTCGATTTTCGAATGTTGCAAGACAGAAAAAAAAGTGGAGATGTAATTATTTTTATTTACAACAGGAGTTGATAAAATTGATCAACGAATGAACTGTCGTAAATGTAATTCAGCTTTGATCTCTCGAACTTGGAATTAAAACTGGAAATAAATAGCGAGAATTTTGGGGAATTTTGCAACCGAAGATGATTGTCGGATGAGAAAAAAGGGCTTTTTTTGCAATCTACAGCCGAAATAATGTCACCCTGTTGGTAAAATCGTCAGCATTGAAAAATGGGCAAGCTTAAGTTTTAATTTGAAAATTTGAAAATTTATTTAAAAAAAAACTGCTCCTTATTTTTATCACTGATACAAATCGATGATTATCCTGATATTTTTCATTCTTTTTTTCACTTGCTGCATCCACAGGGTTTAAGATTATTATCTTACGTTTGAAAATTTTGTTCTATGGACGTTGTGTTCATTTATTTCAATATTATTTTTAGATCTCGAATAATTTTTTGTCATTTATGGAAACGTTTTAGTCATCCATGAATTTATCGGAAAATTTCGGTGTACGATTCACCATAGAATTTCGTTGTAAAATCATTCAATGATCAGGAAGATCCTTGCGTGTCGGACGATAAGTCCAGGGTGAAAGTTTGAGATCGAAAGAGAGAAGGGTGGCCGATGAAAGAGGTAACGCAGCAGGATGTAAATCCCTCGTGGATTCCTGAGGGATCAAACTCGTTCGTTCACCAGCGGAAAAAACCTGCTACCTTTTGTTGCAAAGTCGTTAATAAACGCTCCCTTTCCTCTCACCAGACCCACATTCATCGCAGATATAGCTCAAGACTCCTCTTATTGGTGCATCAATATAAGACATTTCGTGTCAATTTGACGAAAAATTCGTCGACACTCTCGCAAACAAGGAGAAATATTATAACAAAAAATGCAAAAACTTCGCGAATCTAATTCGCATGCGCGATGAAAATTCAATGAAAAATAAGAATGTGAAAAACATTGTCTTCGTTAATATTTTTTCGGAAATACGATTTCCTGAACTTTCGAATTTCACTACGAGCTGATTCCAGATTTTCCTCGGAGAAAAATGTTTTTTTTTTCGCTCTCGTCGTTCGGCGATGAATCGAGCCTGGAAATGTTCGTCGAAGATTCATTTTTGAAATTCTCATAGCTTTTTCCTCTCCTGGACCACCGATGAAAGTTTGAGAATCGAAACATCGATCGACCGCGCATAGAATGGACCATACATTTGTATATCTCGCGAAGAAGTGAAAGTATAAGAGCGCGCAGACTCTCGATGTCGTAATCAAAGGTCGACTCATCTCTCACGAGTAAAAAATACGGGAAAAAGAGAGAGATGATAAAAAAAGAGTATAGAGGAAAGGAGGTGGGATGGAGACGAAAGCCGTGAGATATATCGAGCGCAGCTTCCAGCAGTTTGTACCCAGAGCACAATTGGGCTTCGCGACAAATGTATTAAAGCTCCTGTGGTCGTCGATACGTTTCAAGAAACACTCTCTCTCTCTATTATTTTATTACTTTTTTTTATTTTCGAGGAGAAAAATTTATGGACGATAAATTCTCGACGAATTCGAGTCACCATTGAAATATTTTTTAATCCGTATCGAAGCTCGTTCAAAGACGGAAGCATTCGACATACCTTGCTGTGAACTTCGGCAAAACACGAAACGTTCACATATTCAACGTATCCTTATCGATAATTAATACACCTTTGGAGTGTATGTAAATAACATTTAATATTTTCAGGAAACTGTTCAAACTGAAACAACCGTATTTTGCATTTGACCTTTTTTTCGGAGAACTACCATTTTTCAAATTGTACAAATATCGGTCTCGTCTGACCGAAAAAGGAAAAGCAAAGTGTCGAGAAACAAATTCGACTGGGTAGGAGTGTTTTTTTTTCTCAACAGTACGATAAAATTCGTCACCGATTTTCTGTTTTTCTTTTTTTATAACAATTTATCCCTTATTCACTTTTGTTTCTGTTTCTTTCTGGACAGTTTTAAACAAAAAAGAAAACTCGATAAGATTTGTTGACACGTCGAAACGGTCCATATGGACTCTTTAAATAAATCGGATTTACATATTTCATCGATCGCGTAATATTTCCAATTCCTAGATTATCATGACTCTAATCGTTCGATTCACGAGCCAAGCGAAGCTCTCGTTAAATTTCCATTTATCCAAAAAAAAAAAAAATCGTAAAAAATATCCTCTTAATCCCTGACAATCCATAACCCATAAAAAAATGCAAACAGAACCATAACTTTTTCAATCAATAATTAAATTTCCTGTCTAATAAAACTCGACGGTTCAAATTTGTAATTTCGCGATGGATTATGTGTATCTCTGTTTCGCAAAAATGGAAGAAAAAATACCGACAGGCGTGAGGGACACGTATTTTGGTGGAAAAAAATGTGCCATTGGCGATTTTGGGTATTTACAAAAAGTAGTACGAGGCTGAAATAACACATGTGATATTTGCAACAACAGCTGTTGGTATTCGTATTATTGTTCTCCTTTCACTCGGTTCGGTATCTCTTTTTTTTTTGCCTATTTCTTCCATTTTCTGCCGATAATTCCTAGTCTAATATTTACACACTCGATGACTATATCGATCTAACACGTGAAAAAAAAAAAATCCTTAGAGCATGCCTACAGCCTGTTTCCTTTCCTGACTCTCCAGAAAATATCTTATCCATGCAAGTTAAAGACACTGGGCCAAGGACTTCGGCGACTTTACATTTTACGTTACCCACGCGAGAGTTCAATTCCCACGACGCCAGTCGTACAGTAAGGCTTTTCAAGCGTACATTGCATATCAACAATCTAAAAAAATTGCGGATACACAGGACATCAAATCCGTTCGTATCCACGCGAAAGAGAAAGATTGGCATATCGATCAGAGTGGCAATTACAAAATTAAATTTTCTCAGACGCCCGATGACCAGCTTCTGCTCGATGGAAGAAACACAGAGAACGTTTTATTCGCAATAAAAATAATAAATAAAAACCCAATGAACGAAGCAAGACGATTGGAATTCGTTTTCCGACGAAATCGCAGTTTGTTTTTTTTTTTTTCGTAAATACCTCACTAAATATCCAGATTTTACGAAACAACTTTGTGGGAAATTAAATTTCCTATAAAAAAATGTTGTACACGTATCTTTGAAAAGGAGCGAATTAATGAAGAAACGTAGTCGGAAAATACACGTTTTTCGAAAACAAAATATTGATTTTTATGGAATAATTAATTCCATACGAAACAAAGTGTACATCGTTTTTCATAAAATGTGCTTATTTCGTGTTGTAATTAAAAAAAAACATGCGATTTCGTTGAAAAATGAATTTTGATCGTCTTCTCTCGAGACTCATGTTTTCCCATTAACGTTTACCAAAAAAAAACCTTTCTGCTGCTGGTTGCTTTCTTCCTGGTTGTGGGCATTCGTTAAATTAAAATTGACCGTCTCGTCGAGAACGATTTGCTTTTTGCAAAAGAATTATGACACAGGAAGCATTCGCGAATACTTTAAATTCATGAAATACAGGGCAGAGTTTTAGCGTGGATGTATACTTCCAACAGTTTAAAATCTTCCTTCGATTTAATTTCGAATGAAAATAAAGCCTGACATTTAGAGACAAACGATAATTCAAACGCGAGAAATTTAAATTTCGCCTGATGACGTTGGCAACGACGAATCTGGATGGAAGTGTCGAGACGAATCAAAGTGAAGATCGGATGATATTTGAATGAAGGATGCGGTTTGAATTTTGGATCGAGTGAAAATGACGTTTGAGATGGTGCAAAATTCGTTTTGAAAAAACTCGAAGACGAACAAAATCCGCAATGTTTGTCCATGATATTACATTCGTGCGAGATGTTTCGTCACGAGTCAAGGATTCGTTCAAAAAATTAACATATAAATTATCGAAAAATTCAATATTATTCAAAAGTTAACTTCGCATTAGCGAATTAACATAATGAATTTCATAAATAGAAATAACATTCGGTTCTACAAGCAATAATTGACTTTAATAAAGCAGAAAAATGTCAAAATTATCGATATCAGTTTTATTTTTGTTCAAACCTTTGTGGAAATAATGTGAAATTTTTATTTTTCCTCGTGCAAACTTCAGGGTATTATTCTCTCGAATGATCGTGTCTCGTTTCTTTGGAGAACGTCATTTGTCGATGGATAACTCGTGTACAACATGAATCATTCTCCACGACGAGGATACAGTTGTTTGTTACCGTTAGTTTACCAGCAGATCTATCGACACGATGAAGACATTATGCTGACAATTACAAAGTGTATGAAACAAGATCCAAACGAATGAACTTTGATAATAAATTGTCGCTATTTGTTTTTAACTGAAAAATGCGTTATTTTTTTACGAAAATTCCTGCGATTTTCTCACATCGGTAAAATAGTGTATTTTAGCATACATCGATAACATTTTTTACGAAGCGCATTCTCATGAAATTCAACGAGAATCCGCGACATCGATGAAATTTCATTTTTGTCCATAATCGTTTTTGACCGTTTCTCGAGTCGTCGTGATTTTTCTTTTCAAACGTACGCACTTTTTCGCGAGCATAAAGCGTCCTGTTGAAATTATAACGGAAAAACGAAAAAGATCCAAATTCGATATTTATTAAATTGCGATGCTGGAAAAATCATCATCATCCCGACTCTTTTGCGCGTATCTCATTAATTCGCGTCTCGGTGAATTCGCATTAAAATAAAGGTATCGCGAGAGCACACGTATTTGCTCTATAGCGCGTGTAAGGAGAGCAGGGTGGCGCTAAATGATTTCAGAGGGAGAAGATACGCGAAGCATCGATACGCGCCGAAATACACATACTTTCCCGGGTTATGTAAAGGCCTAGACTCGCCGTAGACTCCCAGCAGAGGTATAAAGGTCGGCTGTTCCCCCAACGGGCTTAGAGTTGCTCGCGAACTTCACAACGGCAATCATCGAAAAGTGATCCCTATGTTTATACATATTTGTACATATATACATACCTATATACATATATACACGAATACAAGTAATTAAACTGCGTACGTAGACACCTTAAGCTAATTCAGCATATTCGTGTACATTAAAACAGACAAGACTCGGTAAAAACACTTGGTATCGATAAATATACGTATATAGATAAATAATACATGTTAATAATGTTTATATAATATACATATGCATGTATATATGTATAGATAGGTACAAATTTATATACAAACATCCACATATGTCGCCTTTGACAACCGCGACGATCACCATGTGTACCCTTGTGAGTATCGTCATCTCCACGGATTCGAAAATCGACTGCTCGAAATTGGTTTTTGAATCGAGAAAGGATTTTTTTTGTTTTAATGATAATGAATTTATCGGCTTCCGAACAGACTGAATCGATTTCGCTCGAATTTGTCGACGAATTCTTCGTGTTATGTCATCGTAACGCATGAAAAAAGAGACAAACAAATTTCCTCCCGAGTTGCAATGAAATTTTGATACAACCGTCGGGATACCGGATAAAAAATCGGTTTCCGCAAGAATTTTCATCGCAAGAAATGAAACTTAGAAGCTCGAAACGAGAAAAAACATAAAATAATCCTTTGGTGATGCGAAATGATAATCAAAGCTTTAAATTGAAAAAAAACACCGATACAACCATCCTATGTATAAACAAACAGAAAAGAAAACGAGCGAACGATTCACGACGAGCTCTGCTCCGCGAGAGAAACACACGTCTGTGGTCCAGCACTGAGTTTCACTTGCGTCACATTTCATCTTTTTCACTTTCATCGTATTCGCTTTTTTTCCTTTTTCGTTCTCTCGATATTTCGAAATTCGAGTTCGTTGATGAAAAAAAAAAAAAATCATCGTAATTGTACAACTTTGATGTTTGTTTTTTTTTTTCTTAAGATCACACCGATTGCAAAATTGCATGCGCTTTTACACGCAGTGTCTCGTATATACGAAATGGGAACGTACGATGTTTATTTCTATATGTGTACACATACACGTGCGAGTGGAAAGAAATCCTTTCACTGATGTCTCTGCTGCTGCGACATAATTCCCAATCGCATTAATCGATTGAATTTTCATAAAACACGAGCCTTGTCCTGAGAAGAGTTACGACCATCAGAAGGAAAACACACACATACACACACGGAAAAATTCTCCAAAATTGAATTAAATGTATAAATTAAATCAACAAGGCATTGCCTGAGAATCAGACGAAGTCTGACGTCTACTGAGCACACTGGATAGAACACAGTGCAATCATTAAATAATTGGAATAATTTTAATCTCGAGAAAAACGATCATTTTCAATTAATCTTGAATTTTCTAAATTATACGTAAATTTTCGGGCGGCCTCTACTGCATCTTCATAATTCGTTTGATTGTCGGAATCCATTGCAATAAACATTTTTATCGCGATTGATCCAAATAAAAATGTATGTCGATTATGTTGCTCTTAGATTCGAATTAATTTATCATGCCTGACTCGAATATCATAGCAATTTATGTTTTCAATATATTTGCAATAATTTGCTTACCCCTTCAGTCGCAATTATTTCCCGAAAAGTTTAACGTTCTGTTGGCGTAATTATTGCAATTTCAATAATAGCTGACCTCTTTTAGTACGTCAATTATTCTAATTGATTTTTGGATAAAAAAATATATACGTTTACGAAAAACATTAATTACGGAATCATTTCTAAAAAATGTCACTTTTATGCATTGTTTATATCCTGTAACTATATGAAATTGGAAATCCTGTTACATCTCCCATGTAACAGGATTTCCAATTTATTACGAATATTAAAATTGAATGATTCCTACCTTACCGTCTGCGCTGAAAAACTCCTTGCACTGAAAATCAAGAAACAATGCTTGTGCACCGTACTCGCTATTTTTATCGAATAGACGGTTATGAAATCAGTTAAAATAAATAATCAACCGCATAGAGCAATAAAATACTTTGGAAATTTCCGCGATAAATAATTCTACACCTTACGAACCATTTAATCTTCGTCCTCATTTCATAATTAATGGACTCATTTTTTATTCAATGACAGATTGAAAAAAGGAAAAAACGAAATTCTCGCGGAGTTTCTCTCTCGCACTTTCATTTTTTCCGTCAAGATAACCTTACATTTTTCCATAATTATAAAGATCCAACGTATTTATCAAGCTTCGACAACTCGTCCTATTGGTCCAACAATATTAATTAATGACTCACCGGGAATTCGTCGGATCGAAAAGTGCTCAAAGACTTTTCGACCTGGAATTTTATCCCCGATGTAGCCTTAAATGTCCAGCATCCGCTTTTCGGCAACTCTGTCAATTTTTTTCACGCTGTAACATTCGCTCGCGAGATATTCCGACAGACCGTCATTGGACTCGGTGCGTAATGTTTTTATATGTAACATTTAATCGTGACACGATTTTTTCCTCAGTTTTTCCTCTCGGCTCTCCTCGGAGTTGGACGGGCACAGGAGTATTTTCGAGAGCCCGAAAAGATCGTGAGCGAGTCGCACGCGGTTGGAGATAATCCCGGAAGTTACGTCTTCATGTACGAGACCGAGGGTGGAATTTTACAGCGGGAGCAAGGATCGAGAAAATACGCTGGTACACCGGACGAGGCGCAATTGATTCAAGGCTCCGTGCAGTACAACGCGCCTGACGGTACTCCGATTTCCCTCAGTTGGACAGCCGACGAATTTGGCACTCAAGTATCGGGCACTCACATACCAACGCCACCGCCGATACCACCGGCGATTCAACGAGCTCTCGATTGGATAGCCAAGCAACCATCGACCACGGAAGGACCGGAAGTCGGGCAGAATTCATACGCAGACTTGGCGAAAATCAACCGAAAAGTCGAAACGCCGAACGATCATCATCAGTTTGGAAATTCCAAAAAATCGAAGAGACGCGATTGATGATCGATGTAAATGACAGATTGTAATAAACAGTGCTCCGGAAATTACGATCTCATAATACGCAACAAAGCCCATTGTGTACATACATGTTGTATATTTCGTATTTACGAAGAATTCTTTTTATCTTTTTTTTTCTCCAATTATCAGAGGATTTTCCGAAGGTACAATTTGAAACAAAATCGAATAAATAGAAGGTAAATTTCGAAGGGCCGACGATGGTATTGAAATCTACTGAAAAATCCGTTATGCAAAAGGTACCGATAACATTGATTTCGGATGATAAGAATGTCAAAAAGTTCTCAAAAAATAACAAAAAAAGAGCAGAGAAATGTAGGGAACTTGCCACCTTCTAATATCGATGAATTTTTTTCATCTTTTTGTAGAGTTTTGTTTGTTTGTTAATTTTAGGAAATTTATGAAAAACAACGAATTGTCAATCGTTCTCCTTTACGAAGATTCCTCGCTGCTCGGAAGGAGTGTCTTCGCTTGGACAATCCTGAAAAAGTTTGAATAAATGGAATTTCGAAAACATGAGACAAATTGAGAAAAAATGTAATTATGTAAAATAAATGAATTCGATCGAAACGAGAGCCCAGAAAATTTACACAGTTTTTGTATTTAGTCGCAAAGTGATTGAAATTCGCCCATTTTATTTCGATTTCGTTGGGATCGTATCTCCAGGTTGTCCTTAAAAAAAAGTAGGAAGTGATTAATCTTGCGTCATATGTTTGATCAGGATACCGCAGTAAACAAATTCCATGGTCATCGAAAGAGTCGGATTGTTTTGATTTCAAAAAATATTCTAATGGAAATTGTAAAAGAATTTTGTCTTACGAAACCTATTTATCTTCGCACAGATGCTGTGACGATATTTATATCGATATATCCAATGTTGACGATGTGTAAGTTATTCTTTTTTGAGAACGTCGTGATCGTGTTTTCATCGGACTTTAAATAAAGTAGGAACCTCAGCCGATTAGCAGAGTTACAAAAATCGGAAATATAGTAATACCAGATAACTAATTTAGAATATAAAAAAAATTAAACGTATTCAAAGTAATCGAACGAAAGAAATATAATTCGTTAAATAGGTTTTTACGAGTCTGTTCGTTATTTTCCAATGAATTTCTTTCGAAGATTCATGTGTCAAAGTTTTTTTCTTCTCGTGGTTGTTGTAGGACATCTCTGTACGAGAAATTACGAAAAAAAGTACGAAACAATGAAAAAATTATTAGAAGAATAAGTCTTTGGGAAAAATGAACGAGCTACATTAAACAAAAATAAAAATCGTATATTTGAGGCGATTTTTTTCTGTTTTTGATGTTGCTGTATACCTGCTAAGAACGAACAAGCAAGTTTCTGACCAAGCGAATATATCATAATTCATAACATTGTTAATTGTTATTTGGTAAATTAATAGTTAAGGTAAAGCAGATTAGAATTTTTTTTTCAGTGTTATATTCTGTTTCCTGTAAGTTTTCGCAGAATGAGTCTTTGTTTTTGCATTGAAAAATTATTTTAACCAGCTCAGATATAGGTGTTACGTGAATTATCTTTTTAATGCGTACGAGTAACATTTCTTGTCCAAGAAACGAGCGTTAAAATTCGACATCATGATGCAAATGTAACATCGATACGATATTTCTGTCGTTTGTTTGTTTGTTCTTGTTTTTTTTTTTAATAATCTCTCAAAATATGTAAACGAGGTCAACAAGATTTTTCTTCTAATGGAATCGACGTTGATAAGTCGAAAGGCTTTAGAATTTTCAAGGCACGAAATTCAACTGGCATTTTCGGCTGTCTTCTTGGCCCCAGAGGCGCTATTACGTTTCTTCACGATTTCGTCGCACCAAACGTGAAATTCAGTTGAAATAGCAATAAAGCACAGTCGTAAAAATAAATGATTTTCGATACTTGGAATGACAAAAATAGCGTCACGGAGGAATTAATATTTCACGACGAATGTGGATGTCGTTATTATTTATCGAATCATGGATTTAATTACGTCTGTAACGCGTTTCGATCGCCCAAATTTCTCGCTATTTATTGTTACGATAAACCCGACAAAATTATGGAGGTTATTAGGTCGACAACTTTGATGTCAATCGGTTTGGCCGATCGAAAATCCGAATACTTTTGAGGAATACATTTTTTCGCAATTTTTCAAACGATCCAAATTATTCATGGAGCATGGCTTTGATTTTGTTTCTCAACATTTCGTACTCCAAATTACAGACGAAAAAATTCATTTTTATAGTTATCGAAGGAGAAAATTACTCCGAAATAGTCTATTTATTGAAAAAATAGCTAAAATAAAAGGAAGTAACATTCAACAAGGTATCAATTTTCTTATTCGTTTCACGAGTCAATGGCGTTGCCGGTAAAATCATTTGTACGTTACCTCATTATTTTGCGTGGTTCCAGAATTTCCCAACATTTTTTATTTTCAAATCAGTCGACTCGACACGGACCGTCAAATTTTTTCGATTTGCGGTTCCACCCGGAGGTTTCTGTAAGAGCGTAAAAACCTTGTTCAGACAAAAAACCTTAAAAACCGCAAAAATGTAAAAAATATAAACCAACACAGCTATTTACTACATTTTATTTCTATTTTTTTAATTTTATTCATTCACTACATTTCCCGTATTCCGTTAGACAGATTAAATCGATACACGACGATTTACAGATTGATAATTAAAAACCATAGAATCACATTGCACATTTTCGAAAATGAAAAAAAAAATTGTCATATTACAATATATAATCGTTCTTCGCACCATAAAGATAATATCCAATATTTGGTATTTATTCTAATTCGACTACCTTATCCTAATTCAACAATAAATTGATTCAAACTTAATTACTCATCCATTCACCCAATTCACCAAATATTAAACCCATTTAATTCGTGACAAATCTGCGAGTTGCTGAAAAATGCCGAGGTTGATAGATTTTTTTCTAACATAAGATTCGAAAAAAGACAAACGTTTGTGTTTCCGGAAAACATAGCAAAGTATCGCATTCGTGCATCGAAATCCATATCGATGTTATTTTATTAAATCTGACTGTGTTATTAAATTACGTTTAAATCGGATAAGTGGTTTTCTTTTGTATTTTTTTTTCTTTGTGTTGAGACGCATGGATGTCGAGTTCTTAGGGATGCTCCATGATGCATTCATAACGGTGGATTTCCTTCAGGGCGGAATCCATTTTCATCAGCGGTGTAAGTCACTGTTCTAGTGACACCGTCAGGATCGACATAGCTGTAGCTACCCTTAATTTCTATCCCTCCATAATCCGTATTGGCATTAATCAAGCGACCCTCTGCTTGGGCTTTAATACCATTGCTGGTTTCGTAATACCACGCGTACGAGCCATTGGGATTTTGAACGTTGTCCATATTTATGATATAATTCATGGTACTCGTTGGTTCACCTTGTGGTGCTGTGAGAACTACCGACACAAGTGCACAGACAATAAATGCCTAGAAATGGAACGTAAATTTTTCAATTAAATTACCAATTGCGTCCGGCATGAAATAATAATGAACATATGCATCTTTTTCACATTCTTCAACATTGTAATTTTTTTACCGATAAGAAAACGAGAAAAAGAAAGATTGAAAAAAAAATGCTCTACAGCGTTCGTACAGCTCGTGATCAACTCCAAAGTAATTTGCCGAATCTCCCAGCTGATGAATGAACAATCGGGAGCCGATCAAACCGGTCTTATTCGAATATTAATTTGCAATAACGGTTCCATTAATTAAAGCTGTATAAAAAGCGTGTATTTTCATCGTTTATACCGAAACATCACGTATGTCATAGACAGTTAATCAAAAAGACAAAAGTGAGCAAGTATCCAGCTTCAGTTGATCAGTGGTCCAGTTTGAGACTGTGATACGTATATCCATTAAATCACCTGGGTCAATTTTGACCGCGACGACCTCTCAAATATTTTAAATTTCCTCAAACGCCGAATTAATATCACAATAATAGAATGAACTTTTGATTTCGATTTTTTGTTGGTTAACTTTCGTTAATTTGTTTTTTAACTCTTGTTTCCTAACAATCACACCAAAGATACAGCCGAAAACGGCGATTGAAATCAATTAAACGGCATTTACCCGTCAAATCGTGGACCCCATCGCGTGGATCGAAAAATGGAATTTCGGTTAGTCGTGTACGGAAATATTGCATTCAATGCATCTTCGCTACTCACCAATTTCAACATTGTTGATCGGTTGTTTTTATTTTATCACAAAAAAGAATTGAAAAAAACCAAGAATAAACGAATTTTTTCGAGAGGCTCGTTCAGGTTTGAGATCGTTTCGCTTGTGGCAACACAGACTTTGTGGAGATTTTCGCAAAATTTTACGCTTTTTATAATCTCGACTGCAAAAAGATTCACGAATCTTTGGACACCACGTATAAATAATACGCCACGTATCTTGAACGACGCTTTTTTATCTTCATTTTTTTTCCTTCATTCCCACCCTTTTTACCATCGTTTACATTCCCCTGGAATCTTTAACCGAAAACTGTGATTATCAGCAAAGCCGATTACCAACGAAAATACTGACCCAAAAAGCTGTAAGAATCAATACAGTGGATAACTTACTGCAGTGCCAGGTACGCTGTGTATATGGAAAAAAAACGTATTCATTAATATCACAGTAAAAACAATACTGTACAGGGTGTTGCACGAATGAAGGTCAATTGATATTTTCAACTCCTGATTTGTTATTCATTTTTCGAGATAGCTAATCAGAGGATGTCACGGACGTATGGCACGTCGGACTCCTCTGCTTGGCCATCTTCGAAAAGTAATAACAATTAGCTTCATCCTCGGCTCTCAGCAAAATATTCAAAAAAATCATTTTAGATAGCCTCAAGAGATACGAAAAAGAGAAAAAACAAATTTTCATTATAATTACACCAGACGGTGCAACAACCATGGCTAGAATCACAAACCACGTGAGTGCTTCGCGACTACTATGAAATGGCGTTCGTTTCGGTATGGCATTAAGGGGTGGTAGCTGAGAACTATCCAAACTCGAGATACGTTTATGCTCGATGAAATTAATACAACGTTATTTGTAATAAACCCACGTTTGTATAATCGTAGCGAATGGAGAATATTCTTAATCATAAACATTGATATAATATTTTCCATACTTGCCTCAGCGTGACGAGAGAAATGTCAAGATTGACACATTTTTTTCTAACACAAGATGCAAAAAAGACAAACGTTTGTGTCTCAGGAAAACGTCGCGAATTAGCATCGCATTCGTGCAATACTTGTGCAGTGAATTTGCTAATGTTTGTTTTATAAATATCATTAATGATATTTCAACTCATATGGCAACATTTATGGCATATAGCAACTCTATAAATGATAAATTAATATTGACTGAACGTATCGAGAAAAGAAAAAGGTTAATTATATTACCTTTTGTGGAGAAACGACGCATCAATTATACTAAAACAAATTGAAAAACAAATTCATGATATTGAAATCATCGCTGAGTTACGAAAACAAATTCAGACGATCTGGAAAATCCCTGACCGTCCAAGTAGCATCGGATTTCCAAATATTAACATTTTTCAAAAATCCTCATCTTTTTTCTTAACCACGTTTTCTGCGACAGATAAAAATTGCGTCGTGATTTATCTTCCATCGTTATAAATTCAACATCTGCGAGGTAATCGCTACGAGGAAGAATATTTTTATTTTCCTTTATCAATTCACTCCACGTGGCTGATAACGCGGTTGCAATAACTTGCTCCCACTCTCCGGATGCAAGAATCCGTCATCGAAAAAGGAACGAGGCCAATGCGACGAGCGAGTAAACGTTCGCGAGTTATCGTTTTCTCTTCTTTTTTTTTTAATACATTTTTTTTTGCGATCGTGAAAAACTTTGGACGACATGGTCCCATCGTCGGAAAAGGTACGATGAATTTACGATGCTGGAATCCGTCGTGCAAAAAGTGCAAAGTTCGATGGCTCCGTGGCATCGATTTCCAGTTATGTTTTGTTGAAACGATTACGATCGATCGATTCTGGTATCCGAAAACTCCAATTTTGTGGCTGGGCATTTTGCAATCTTTTTAAAAAAAATATCGCCCATCTACCCTCGGAATCATTTGCGGATTCACCGTCCAGCTATAGATAAATAAATTCATACAAATTTTATTTCCGAAACTCTTATGTTACACGCGATATTTCCGCAAAAACGCACCCCCATGGCAAAGTTTCGCATCTTCTTCACACGGTTTCTTCTGATTTTGATTAACCAAAAATGTAATTATAAGAAAATGGAATATGCGTAGAGTACAATGATGTACTTCATTTATTTTTTACGATTTTTTACATCGGTTTTCTTGCCAGTAATGGTGACGTACACGATGGAAGATTTTTCATTTTACGCTTGTACTACACAAGAATAATTTTTTTTTTTCAGGAAAAATGCTTATCGCAAATCTGTTTCGTTAATTATTTAATCGTCATTCAAATGCCGCGTTATCCCAAAGCATGGCAACTCGAAATCGAGTTGAATAAAAGCGAGAGTTGCTAAAAGATAACAAGTAAGAAAATATACGAGAATGTGACTACTCCATTATTTTCAGCCAGCTGATCTCATATTGAGCAGTCGTCATACAGGCTCATATTTCTACGAGAGGCTGCCGCGACTCTATAGATATATGTCATTTTAATCGGAATATCATTTTTGTGAAATATTTACGTATACATCCGTGAAATATTTGTCTGTGTGTAAAATCGACGATTCTATGGGAAAAGAACGTCACGGAGCCTTGAGGACGACCGATATCCTGGGAATTCCCGAATATAAAATGAATTCATCGACACATACGGAAGATGAACGAAATTTGCATCGAAAAATTAGCGAATATTGAACACGAGTCGTAAGAACTTTTGTCATTTTAACCATTAAACGTACACGTGGCAATTATAATTTTTCAATCAACGGATCGAAAATTATAGACTCGATTAATAAAAACTTTCGATTCGTAAAGTTTATTTTGGGATGAATTCTGTTGTTTGTTTTTTTATTGTGAAAAACGTATCAGTATTTTACCTCAAATGTTGCGCTTCACAGGGAGATTTTTAATGATATTTTCACCGATCGAAACTTGAAAAAAGAAGTTTTGTAGGCTGAGGTTACACGTTGGATTTTCGAGTGATTGAAGAAAATAATCTTTTTACACAATGCCACGAAGACTTCTCGGCCCAGAACTCGCACGTATCTCGCTTTTTTTCACATCTACGAGCCTTTTTTTCAAAAGTACCGTCACGTTTCTCGGTAAACAAATTACACGTGTATAATACACTCGGATCCGGTCTGTACCGCGATCTTTCAATTTTTGCCCGGTATACTCATTCGCTTCTAATTGTTTTGCAAAGAATTTCGTTGATTTCATAAATAATCAAAAGTGCTGCAGGAAAGAACAGCAGTAGAACAAATTTTTGGATTTTAAGTACTCAGCTGTTAAAGGAAAACCTGAAGAAAATTAACCAAAGTAATTATGAACAGTAACGATATATTGAACGGTTTTTAAAAAATGTTGGTTGACAAACAAAAAATTCGAAAAAGATTCAAAAAATCCTCGTTTCCATCTGTGTTAAATGAATTCATTCATTCTCTTCACTGCACTCGAATTTTTCCAACACCTGTGCGGTTTTTGAATATTATTTTCAATTTCAAAAATATTTCGGAATATATGTATTCATAATTTCCCATGTTGAAAGGTTTGTCATTACTCGTGGGGAAATTCCCGTCTCATTTAACGAGCGTTTACGTTTGTATACAGTCTTAAAAAAAAAAAAGAATGTCAACATACTGAAAAGATGATGAGAAAACTCAGGTATTTTGAGAAAAATGAACCGGATGACGTGACACGAAAAACATATTAACATAACTTGATATTCTCGTCCCTCTCCGAGAGATGCTCGTTTTTTTGAAATTTTCTCATCATTACCAGGTACAGGGAATTCCATTCCATCGTCGCCCAGATGCTGGTGCTCGGATAATACATCCTTGAATAAAATTCTCAGGCTAGCTGAGAAATGACGAAAATCGATTCGTCAATTTATTTCTGACGATACAAACGTTCGCACGAATACAATCATGCTGAAATTTGAAATCATTCTCGATACTTCGTGCAACCCATCTCCACCTCAGTTCGATCGCTTCAAGGACGAAATTCGTGTATCGGCAAGAGGTAAAAAATGAAACTTCGATGGACGTCACTCGCGAGTAAAAAAAAATCATAATCGCTGTGTTTTTTTCCCCTCTAATTACGAACGATTGCAGCATCCGTCTTGGGCAACGAAGACCCGCGATTAAATGAGATAAAAAGTTCGTTTTTTTTTTGTAAATCAAATAAAATTAAGTATAAAGTGGGAAGGCGAGCGAAGCGAGCTGAGGAGTTTGGATATCACGAGCGCATCTTCGGTGGAAATAACTGTGCCCACGGTGTGTGTTGCGATGCAGCCCGGGGATCCCCCGGGGATGATGTACGTCCGCTGCACGTCCGTTAATTACAAACCTCTCGCAGGTTGTTTTTTCGTTTTTTTTTCTCTTCGTCCTTTTTCTCCTTTTAAATCGAACATTGTAGAGAGGAGTCGTCGTTTCGGCCCAAATTTTCGAAGTAGGTCTCGAGAGCGATCCTCGCGGTCTGCATGATGCGCGTCCCTCTTTGAGACTTTGGTGCGCCGCGGTCGAGAAATCAGGGATGGGAAAAATAAAAAGAATCCATAACGCTCGTCTCGTTTTATTCGTAATGTTCTTCTCTCCTCCTCCCCCCCCCCCCCCTCCCCCTGCTCCATCATTTTTCCGTTTTCGTCTTCGTTCAAATTTCTCCGACTCGTTCTTTCATTCTGAAAACTCACTGAGGTCATACAGCCGCTAACCCAAATCCACTTTGGTACAGCGAGAAAAAAGAACTTTTCACTTTCACGACTGAATGAAGAGCCGATTTTTTTTGTTTTTTTTTTACGAAAAAAAAACTAGCCCTGTACCGAATTATTCCCTCTCTTTCCGATGCTTTGGCGAAGTAACGAAACTTCTATGCTTGCTTGTTTATTGCCGAAAAATCGGCGAGATATTTTCGTGAAAAATTTGGTAATTCTCGGATTGTTTTTAGCGATAAGAAGGACGAAAATTCTGTTGCAGTCGTAACAAAAGTTCGAGAAAACGCATATTTTTCTCGAACTTTCTTCAATCGTTTGTGATTTGGGTTTTTTTTTCCTCTCGGCAGTAATACCCATGGGCGATTACTCAATAATTTTTATCGCACCGGCTTCGACTCGCGCGTAAACTCGCGTAAGGCCGATCAGAAGCGTCTCGCGTGAAAATCTCATATTTAAATGGAACACCGGCTGTCAAACCTGGATTTCTTTCGGCTCGTCATTTCACTGCTCACGCCGCCTTTCTATGACTTTTATAATTCATCTCAGATACAAATGCGTACACCAGTCTGACAGTTTGAGTAACTCCGACGAGGTTCCGCGTGTGGTCCTCATTCGACCAGTGATTTATCTCAAAAACGCAACGTTCGTGAAGGAAGACATCGAAATTTCTCATCACGGACGTTTCCTCGTCTTTCGTCACCCGCTCACAAAGTTTCGTGAGGAAATCCGGAATTTTCACCGAATTTCTCCAAACGAGTTACACTCGCGTTGATTTGAAATTTTTTACGAAATTTTAATCGACGTTTACACAAGAAAACAAAACGAAAAATTTCCATCGCCAACGTGCAACTTGAAAATTTTTATTTCTACTCGTTAATCGTGGATTACTCATTTTCCGTGGAATAATGTTCCCCGACTGCTTGTGTCATATCTCGCAAGCGTCGGGGAACAACCGTTTCGATCATGAAAATTAATCGGGCGGAGGGTTTTCATTTTTATTTTTCAAATTTTCCATATAATTGACTTTGAAAAGTGAGCCCAAAAAATGTAAATAACGATAATAAATATTTCACGTTGTAATAATAACAACATAATAAAAATAATAATAACGACAACAAAATTACAATTAAAATATTGTTGTCTATATTTTAATGCTGTTGAATTTCACCCGTTTTTTGATTTTCGTTTCACATATTTTGGAGCAGGTTGCATGTGATTTACGGCAAATGCCGATAATTTTACTCAAAGATTCAAGTGCGCGAACAGCACATATTTCACGGTGGTGTGACGAATGCCCGAGCTGGGAGCTGGGCGTTCGTGAATTTGTCGTGGCTCTTCTCGGGCAGACGGTAATGGGAGGTGACCAAAAAAAAAAGAAGAAAAGAAAGGTCCCAACGGATATACAAATGTGTTCCGTGAGATTTCAAGAGGGAGAAGCGACTAAACACGTGTCCACCACCATGGGCGTTTGCTATCGACATTTTCGCCGGTTTTCGATATAAAAGCCTCGGTCTCGTCTCATCGAGGCGCGAAGAAGCGTAGTGACAACAAGAAACCTCATCAGCATGAGCATTCCGGTGAGTGTGCTGTACATTTTGTGAATCGTTCAAAATTTGCGAATAAACTAACCGGGTTTATTCGCAAGTAAAAATCCAGAGTGCGGACTCGTTCCTCCGTCGACGAAAATATGCCGAACGACGCGGAGACGAGAAAATCGATAAAAGTGCAAAATGGAAAATGTATAGTATAGTTTCTCAATCGGTCGGAAAAAAAACGTCACACTCCGCCCGGGGTGTTGGTCATTTCGGCCATGCACTTTTTTCATCTTCGATCGAGCAATTTATTTTCGAGTATATAATCGAATGGAAAGCCACGATCGGATAAAGACCCGCGGTGCTATGTTGACCAAATCGGGAATTAAAAGCGGCGGAGTCATTAAAAATTTCGGGACCTCGAGGCAAGTTGCACTTCGACGCTGATTTTCTCCTTATTCTTTTCTCTCTCTCTCGTTCGGTCAGTTGCATCTTATGTGCAATTTGCGCTCAAATATACATGTATGTACGTGTGCAAATGTTGCGCAACGTCGTAAATTCGAGTGCTTCTTCTCGTTGTCGCGGAATTTATGACCCGAGGAGTTTGCCATCGCTGCGCAGCAGGTGAGAGACTCCAACAGGCCGAGAAAGGTGTCGTACGTAGGAGGGTAAGGTTTTAGTTAAAAAAAAAAGGCTCCGGTGGGCCTCTTTATTTTTTCGGTTTCATCGGACTCTCACGGTCGTTTATTATCCGTCCTTGATAAAGTGCCGAGGTTTCTCAAGGATCACTCTGATCGTGATTACGCGCGTGGCGGAATCTTTCCTGTCCCGCACGTGTCTGCGTGAGCACAGCGCGATTCGGGGATCCTTCGCGGGAGGAATCCCCAGTCGGCTGTAGAAAAATCCTAAAAGCCACACAAATGTGTCCCTCCAGGTCGGATAGTGGCGAAATACGATGGCTCTCGAGGCAGTTGTCTCGCAAAAAAGTCTTACGAATTTTTGATAGAATTCACCGTTTAGATTTAGGAATGTCTTTGTGGGAAGGTAGTACTGCCATTTTGTATGGATTTTTGGAGCGGAACGACGGAAAATTGAACCCATTTTCCGATACCTTTGCAACTTAATTTTTTTGAGGTTTTTTCCTGCCGGAGTTCGATTCATAAATTGCTGTAACGCGGAGTTTTTGGAAAAATTAGTACGATTTGGTCGGCTAGTTTCGGAGATTCAATACAATGTACAGGCTGTCCCGATACTCGAGGTCAAGAATTTCCTCTCCGATCCGCGACGACATTCCCGGACGATGAGTGTTTCATCATTTTTCCATAAGATCGAAGCCCGACGTGACGTTGACGGCGTCAAAGTTGGAGCTTGTTTCGGAGCTCAAGTTCGCGTCGATCGTCGAGCAGGAATTTCGGGAATTTCAGTAGGTTCAATTTGTTAGATTCGCAACCTATTCATTGACGAAACGTAGCAGGGCTACAGGAATACAGGCTCGCATCTCAAGGAAAGACTCCGAGATGCAGCTTCCCAAAGGATCTTCCCGATGAGAATTCTTTTCATCGCCGATGTGTTCTAGGCCGAATTTCCCAAAATTAGTCCGCACTTTTCTAACAAAACTGTTATTTGAAATCAATCTCTTTTATCATTTTTGACAAAGTTTGATGATCTTCGCTCTTGGGAAAATTCCGACTTTCTTCGTTAGCTCCTCGTTGAGTGATCGTGTCTATTTTTGTTTCATTGTTTTTAAAAAATTTGTTTATCATTGTTCAATCTCTAGACAGTGGTGTTTGTCGTGGCGATGGCGGTGATTGCCGCGACAGGAGCGCCAATCGACAACGAGCCGATTGCAATTTTACAACAGAGCCAAGACGGCCCGAATCCAGATGGCTCTTATCAATGGAGTTACGAAACTGCAAATGGTATTCAGGCGCAAGAACAAGGAAGTCTCGTACCGTCGAAGGAATCCGAGGAAGGGTCCATCTCGGTCAGTGGCAGTTACAGCTATACGTCCGACGATGGTACACCCATCCAAGTGTCTTACATCGCCAACGAGGATGGTTTCCAACCTCAAGGAGCACACCTGCCAACCCCACCGCCGATACCGGAGGCTATTCTCAAAGCCCTCGAATGGATCGCCGCTCATCCGGAAGAGGATAATCTCTGAATGTTTTCCAAAATCTACGCTAGATTCAACTTCGATGTGAAATGCAGAGTCATCGAGTTATGCCATTAAGACAATTTAACGCGAGAAGAAAATTTGTGCGACGGATTGGACGGCCATTTCTGTTTTCCGCTGAGAGAAGAAGCACGATTTTCTTTTCTTTTGGAAAAACAAAAATGTTTGAATTTGCGGGATGGACTTTTCTCGGACTCTCAAATTTTTTTAGCGCTTTTGGAAATAGACTTTATTGTTGATTACGATTGACACATTCATTGGGGAAGCAAACGGATAATTCGTATAAATTGTAACTTGCATATTTATTCTTGGCGGAGAGAGAGATCGCACCGGCCAAAGTGTCTCGTGCAGATTTTTTTTTACGCGGCCAGATAACGTCGTGACGAGGAAGACTCATAGAGACAAATAGAACATAAGAAAATTGGAATAAACAAAAAAAGAAACATGACAGGAAAGAGTCAACTTTCACCTTCTCCTTCCCTGTCCTCTGGTTTGCCTGTCCACGACCCTACGAATGATGGACAGGACGAGATAAGAGGAAACGTGAAAGCCGAGGATGAGTCAGAGGCTAAAGGAAAAATTGTGTGGTACGGTGATTGGCCATTTTGGCAGACCGGAATGAAATAAAATTAGTTAAAAATTAAATAAATTATCAATCGGAGGCTTTCATCCGAGAATATTCATTACGAAGCGTATTAATCATAGTCTGAATATAAATTCATTTGCGAATAACGTTGTCATACAGAAAAAAAAAATAAGCGTTTTCGCACGTAAAAAAAAAAGTATCGAATTGCGTAAAGTTTTGCTAATAAGTTGACATTAATCCCACCTTTATTCATTAAAGAATGCTTCGTTTTATTTTATTATGTATTTTTTTTTTGACAACAAGTTTTTCACGCGGCTTTCTCTTCAATCGTCGCTGCTTTTCTAGTCAGTGCTAGGATTGCCAATAACTGTGCCCGCCCATCCTCCACCGCTGATCTCGAGAGTGCACGATCATTAATAATTGGATATGCCCTCTCTGACGCTCCAGATCTTTTGGCTGTTGAGTAACGATTCTCAGCAGACTGGAACAACGCTGGGATTTCGATTTCTGTACACGAGCAACACCGATAAATTGAGATGTCCGTGCAATATCTCTTCCTCTTTCTCTCGTACTGAATACTCGATCATTTTTTGTTACCTCCTGCTAGCAATTTTGGCCGGAAAACATTCCATCGAATTCCATGCAAAATTGCTAGTCTTGAGAAATATTACATGTGTGATATATCGAATAAACAAATAAACGATTATTATGAGCCCTGTTGTATCAGAAAAGTGACGTCAGGCGAGTGTTGCTTCGATCGTTGATGAGATTTTCATTTTTTTTTGTTACCTCCTGCTAGCAATTTTGGCCGGAAAACATTGCATCGAATTCCATGCAAAATTGCTAGTCTTGAGGAATATTACATGTGCGATATATCGAATAAACAAATAAACGATTATTATGAGCCCTGTTGTATCAGAAAAATGACGTCAGGCGAGTGTTGCTTCGATCGTTGATGAGATTTTCATTTTTTTTTGTTACCTCCTGCTAGCAATTTTGGCCGGAAAACATTGCATCGAATTCCATGCAAAATTGCTAGTCTTGAGGAATATTACATGTGCGATATATCGAATAAACAAATAAACGATTATTATGAGCCCTGTTGTATCAGAAAAGTGACGTCAGGCGAGTGTTGCTTCGATCGTCGATGAGATTTTCATTACCGACGATTATCTTAATCGATACCGTAGAAACGTACTTGTTAATTAAATATGCGGTTTTCTCGCATATTTATTCACAAGAGAGTACAAAAACAGAGAAGGAAATTGTAAATCGCAAATTTTCGATCGTTTTCACGAATCCTTACGCCTTGGAGGAAGATGAACGTAATTTTCTTTCTCAATTTTTGTCAGGCTCACAGAAAAAGCGTCAAGCCAAAAATATTCGATTTTTTTTCGCTAGTTTTTTCAAAGCATGCACTAAATTTAAAAAAATTCTAATAATTCCAGGCGTTTTGCGGACGGGATAACATATTTTTCCACTTTTTCGAAAAATCACCGGGGACCTTGATGTAATTGTGAAAATCCGAGTAATTGCAATGAGAAAAATGAAACCGAGCTGGAAAATCGAAAGACGGTTAAGATTTAAAAAAATCATCAATGATCAGTAATTGAAATTGTTTTAATTACCAAAATGCCAGACGTTGATGTACGTATGCTGCAGCAATGCTATAAATATTCATCAATAAATCTAAACACTTATAAGCTCATCTTTAAAGTTCGTTGAACTCGGACCGGGCGCCTGAAACACGACGTCAGCGATACACTCGTGTACAGCTGGTTGCATAACGCAAGGCGTCTGAAACATTGGTACGAAATTATTATGCGACAATTATACGCACATTTTGTGATTCAATCGACTCAAAATAGTATAAGACGCAAAAATAATTTGTATTTCAGGAAAAAAGTGGTGCATCCAAAGTTTTCAAACTTTCAAACTGACCATTTTTTGAGAAAAGTTAAAAATATTTAAGCATCAATTCATATTTGTCAATACTTTTGTACTATAAGAAATTAAAACATGATCGATAAATGAAAATTCGAAATCATTTAAAACCTATTAGAGGGAGCATTACCCAATAATTTGTCGTTTTCATGACTATTTTTAGAATTTGCTTTAAATAACGCTTTATTATTATTATTATTTAAAATCACTACGCCCCCGATTTTGCATGCGACGAATGCTGGAAAAACAATGCCTGGCATGCGCGTGTGAGTCAAAAAGTTTATTTGAAAAAAAATACCCGAAAATCGTTATTCACCAGGCCGCAACATCCCATGGACGTCGAACTAAAATTCGAAACGAAAATTCCAAAATTCGTCGCGCAAAACGTCTCAAAGTTGAAGAAACAAACTCACCGGAAATCACCTCAAATCCGAGAAAATTTCCGTCTTACCAGCGCAAAAGAATTCTTTTTATTTTTAGATTCACGAAAAACAATCTCTCAATCTCGATGTTTCTCACCGTGCATCAATGGACCCCAGTTGTAGAATTTCGAAGGGTCATTCATCGTCTCGAGATTTTTCAGGCTCCACTCGCGCGTGGTTCTCGACGCGATGCGCGAACCTCGGAATTATCTCAGCAGAGACGGGGCTCGTCGTGGGTCGGCTTCGGCGGTAAAAAAAAACGATCGATTATCGAATGAATAATATACGAAGAAAAGAAGGTTTATCGTTGGATGGGGAACGCCGACGTTCGTGTTACGTTCAATACGGGAGATATAAATAAGTGAAGCCATCTTCCCAAGTATATACGTGTAGAAGATGCTGCGGCGGATGACGACCTTGACATATAAGAGAAGCAATAGTGTTACGAGTGAAGATGATCTCCGTTCGTTTGTACGCCGCGCACGAACGCGGCTTACCTCTCTTGAACTCGCCGCTTCTTTGATTCTCCTATCTTCGGCCGCCCGGAGGCGAACGAGACTTTCTCGCGCCGAATTCAATTTTGCTCTCGTTCTTACTCTTAAAATTCTCGGTTAAACAAAAAGTCTCGATACGTCTTATTCTTCTCTGGCCTGCTCTCCGACACCTCCGTTTCTCCCGTCATTCTTTTACAATAAACTTTCGAGCACTTGGCCTCGATTCCTTTCTTCATTCGTCGCAATAAAAGTTTCTCTAAAATTCGTTTTTTGTTTTTTTCACGATTGCACGAAAAGTTGAAAAATCGGTTCGCAATTACGAGCGACTGTACGTATTCGCGGGTGCATTCTTCGCGAAACTGAACAAAGCTTGCGGAATAGCTCGGTTTTTTGTGTTATCGTTACGTCATTTTATCATTTTATTGCTACACCAAGGATTGTTGTGTACGTTTGTACGTTAATATCGGAGTGACGGTGGCGGTAATGGCATTTTTTAAACATTTTTGCAGCGTGCGTGTATTTTTCTCATTACGATTTTATGCAATGTTGCTATTTGCAATAACCGCCGTGATTATCGCTTTTTTTTTTCAATTGTATATTTAGACGAAGCTATTTGTTCGATGGGCCGGAAATTGTTGCAACATTTCATACAGCAATGTTAATTCTTCAAAATCGAGCGAAAAATTCATAAATTCTTGAAAAATTCGTTCGAAGCGAGAAAAACACTAATTTTCTAACGATTTTTCGTACAAATTTTAATAAAATAATGTCAAGTACAGTTTTATCTCTGTTCTTACCGTTATCTGATTTTATCTGATTATTATTTGTCGTTTTATGATATATTTTTAATGGGTGTAAAAAAAATTTTGTTATTTAATTGAATAGAAAAATTATCATCAACTATTGGTATATACAAGTACCGATCGATGTAGATTAAATTGTGGAAGATTTCGTTGTGTTTCAAGATCAACGGATTAAATATTTACAATTCAAATTTTTCTCTCAATGACGGCAAAATTTATCGTTCAATGATTCTTCGAGATATCGAATCGTTCGCAATTATTCTGTATGCAAAAACAATTTGCTCGACCGGAAACACATTTTCTGGTAAACAATAATGTTAGCGTGATACTAAAAAACGTCGTATTCCAAAATTAACATTTATATAACTATTCGTTTGAGATTTGCCTCGTCAGCGAAACTTTTTTCTCAAATTTTAACGAAAATTGCGTTCGTCATCCTTGCCGCTTTGAATTATTCCTCGATAAAATTATCGACAGCACAATTTTAGGACGAATTTTTGTAAATTATTACTTACAAATACGTACAATTTCGGGAATCAAATAACACGGATTTTTTATTGGCTAGGAATCAGGAATATTTAAAAAGGGCAGTTTATGTTTGTACCTCCGACAATTTGCAAAAACTAAGATATCGATGACGGCTCTTGTTTTCCCTCTCTCTCTCTCTCTTTCTCTCCTTTTTTCCTGATCGATTAATGCGCACTTTAGTCGGACGAGTCGCATGACTCCTGTGCGGCCTCGCTAAAAGGCTATTGTAAATATATTCCATGGCGACGGTATTTGCTATTAATGATTCTATTATTTAAATTTATTAATCATCTCCGACGATTTTCCTACACAGATAAAACTTTACTCACCTTTATACAAAGTACATAAAATTTTTCGTAACGAAGTAACCAAGGAATGTTATTTTTTTTGTCATACGAGAACGCGAAACGTATCAGCGATCGCTTTAATTATGCTATGTGGCATTTATTATTATGAAATGAGAGATTTTTATTACAGCGCGATATTTGTTGACAATTTTCACACTTGTAGAATTGAAGATGCTAAAAATAAATAGAAATTTAATTTCAAAAACGTCCTGAAAATTCCACCCTTTTTCTTTAGTTTCCTCTTCGAAAATCCTTCCAAATAATCAATCAATTATTATCAATTTCTCAATGACGATCATCAACTCAAATTTTCGTCCTTTTCAGAAAAAAAAAAACGTGCGTCAAAAGGAGAACAACATTATTCGCCATTGCGAGGGCCCCTTTCGTCAGAACAAAATGGCGAAAAGTCAGCCGGAGCAGGATAGAAAAAATGCTTTCAGAGCGCCAAAGAATAACGATATAAATTATGAAAAATTGAGTAATCAATGCTTTTAACGATAAGCAGAAGGTGGAGAGGAGTTGGGGGAGATGGTTTTAAAGACACGATGACATTTAACGTCACTGCGGTGTGCACCTTGGTAAATCGCCGTGCGACATGGCGAATCTCCCTCCGGGAAGGTAGTCGACGCGTCCCGACCATTTTTTCTCCCTTTTTTTTTCCAAACACACGTATATAAATGCTCACGAGTGTGCACATATGAAAAATCACATTTATATATCACGGATCCATGCCGAAGCTGTTTCCACGACTACAGAATGTGAAAATGTATATTCATACATGCAGCATGTTTTACGATATATTCCACCACCAGGTTGTCGCGGACGACGACGCCACAACGCGTGCACACCATCGAAGAAGTCCCTCCACGTCGTCTACGAGGATCGCGGTAAAAATTCTCTCAAGAGTCTCTTGGAGGAAACAAATGTGTGAGGATTTACGGAGATCTATGTACCCTTGGCTGCTAAACCGTCGTCGTTGTGCCAACATTGCCTATATGCACGTGTCTTCTTTTTTTCTTCTTTTTATCTCTCTTTTCTCTCTCTCTCTCTCTCTCTCTGTTTTCACATACACCGAGACCGATCGTCATAGGCGATATCACCAATTGCACGTACATCTGTGCAAGTACACGTAGACCAGTAAAAAAAGAAAAAGAACATGGCTTTCTGCGACGTACGAACGTTCCGAAGCTCACCGATGTGGGATACAGCATCTCTGTTTCTTCCCTTCTTTTCTATCCTCTCCTCTTGAACACACTCGTGGCTACCGATCACGGTAGCTTCGCCTGACAAACGACATCGAGAGCTTTTTTTTTTTACACATCATGTGTTCGTGTAGGTTCTTTATTTGTATTCTTTTTTTTTTCGCTCGCATCTGTGCGAGTGCATTTGCCAGTTGTCCGGAGGCGCCCCAACGGGTATATATATTGCAGCTTCTTTGGCTCCTGATAAACACTCGACCATCCGGGATTAACACCGCAGCATGTATACACCATTGGTAAGCTTGAAACATCCTCGAGGATTACGGATTACGAGAAAGAACCGCGAAAATAGACCGATAACTCGGCTGAATTTTCATTATTTTCACGTTTGGATTTTGAATGGAAAAAAAAATATTTTCGAGTGTCGCGGTCGGGAAATTCACGGTGGGTGTCGGGGCTTTGTCGTTTGGGGGCTCATTGCGAGAAACCGAAGCAGTGCGCGATCGTAATTCTGTCGAGATAGTGCAGCGATCTTTTTTTTTTTTTTTATTTTCCTCTCTCGCATCCTTTGCACCTTTGGGGGTTGATTAATGGGGCGGGGGAGTGCAACAAGATTCCGTAACACATGGAAAGTGTCCTCGGTTGAAAGTACTCGGATATTTTCCATGCATTACTGCAAATGGCTTTTTGAGATCGTTTTTTTTTTTATCGATATCGAGAAACAAATATCGTCCAGCTTGATGAAATTTTGGGAGACACTTTATTTTTCATCAGAGTTCCATTGAATTTTTCTTTTTTCCGAAAATACAATCTTTTCTTTGAGACAATTACCCGTCTTTTGCTATGACAAATTTGAGTTTAAATTGCGAATTTTTTTTCATGATGGACGTCGCGAATGACGCTGATGAATGTACTTTTGAGTCTGGAACGATTTTAACGTTTTATTCTTTGAATAAATAAGGCGATATTCGTGAAAACGACGTGGAAGCCAAACGACGATAAATCTTTTACACCCGCTTGGTTTTTTGTGGCGAATAGCCCGTACGTATGTTTGTTCATTCGGTGGGAAGGGAGGGCGAGATCTCTCGGGGTCGAAGTTCGAGCTGAGAGAGACAGAAATCGTGCCAAACGTATCGATAACTTTCCCAGCGTGGCAAGTTGCATAATAAAACGCGGCATAATAGTTCTGCGCGGGTTCTATTCAAATAACATGTACCCAAGTGCTACAGCACACATTGCGAAAGTTTGAGGCCATTGTCGGAGAGACGAGAAAGTAACGAGAGGAGCAAATGGTTAATTGAACGATGCATCTCTCTCTCTCATCTTCAACCTCTTTTTTCAATATCATTTTTTATTACTCGGTTAATTATCGTCACAGCGAAAAGGTTGAAATAATCAATGAACAGTCTTTTGTCATGTCGCAACGATGTATGACTTGCAAACAACATTGATGCAGACGAGACGAGCCATTAAAAGAACTATTCACGCGCGGTTCGCTAAACACGAGGAAGATTCTTTTTGCGATACAAAAGCAGCGAATAATGCCGCAAAAGGTCGATCGATTACTCCGTAATGCTTTTTTTTCGATAGGAATAATCATCGTGAGAAAAAAATCGTCATTCGCCGACGAGACCGCGATTGAAATATCTGCTCGTTGGTCGTCTTTAACGAATAAATGATAATAAAATCGTCGCGACAACGTCATTATCGTCTCGTTGAAAAAATCCTTGACCGAATGAATTTTGAGTGCTCATCGACGGTACGAAAATCGAAAAGGGTCAAGCACGTTGATTTTGGAAAATAACGGTATCAAAGAATTACTGACAAATTGAGAGAGAGAAAATTGGGAAAAGTTTCGAAAACTTATTTTGCCGAATTTCCTCCATCAATTCGACCTGTTTATTCAAACTTTTCCAAGACTGCAAACGCCAGGCGTTCTTCCGGTCGGGCAGAAATTTCAATCGAATAATGAAGAATCTTCGGAAGAAAGTCGCCCGAACATTCCTATTGCGAATTGATTTACGCGAGAGCAGAACGAGTTTTATTCCTTTTTTTTATGAATACATCTCTTCAATGTCATTAACGACTTTTGGATTTTCGTAATTATCTAAAATCAACGTGCTTCGTATGTTTTCTATGACCGATTTTTCGTACCGACGTCAAGAACCTCGTTTTCTTTCGATTTTTTTGGAATTTTCCAAACTTTTTTAAAAATCAATACAAGTCCGTTACAGCGGTAAAAAAATTAATGTTTTTACGATAAACAGATAGCAGTAATCGCGCTGGCAGCGTACGCCGCAGCAGCGCCGGCTGAGGAACCGATACCGATCGTCAGCCAGAGTCAGGACGGTCCAAACCCCGATGGTTCGTACAAATGGCAGTACGAATCGGGCAACGGCATAAAAGCCGAGGAGGAAGGATCATTGGCGAACGCTGGATCGGAAAATGAGGCTGTGCAAGCCAAGGGTAGTTTTTCGTACAAGGGGGATGATGGAAAGGAAATATCGTTGACGTACACGGCGAATGAGGAGGGCTTCCAACCGGTCGGTGCTCATCTACCGACAACACCGGAAATACCACCGTTGATCCAGAAAGCTCTCGAATGGAACGCGGCTCATCCTTCGAAGGAAGATCAGAACGGAGTTTAAACGATTCACTGAGAAACAATGACGACAATTCGTTGTTTTTTTCCCATTTTTTTTTTCCATCAATTCAAATCACCCCAGTGCAATCGACAGATCTCAGCCCCGACCCGCGCCATAATCCAAATGACAATGAAAAAGAGAGACGAAAAAGAGGAAAAGAAAAGGAATGAAGACAAGTTTGGAGAAACGAGAAGACGACGATGAGAGAGGGATGGGGAATGACACCGTGCTGTACTGTTGAATAATTAAATCGATATCGATCTATCGTATCGACGTTGTACTAATTTTGATGCAATTCGTGACTCTCTTCTATAGCACCACCAATGATAATTCTCCGCACTCTGGTTCGAATTTGTTGTACATATTTATTGATTTTATTATCCATGTATAATCTTATATTACCCAGCCGTACTTGATATATATCGCGAGCCTTTTTCCAGATCGATGTGTAACCCTGCGCTCCGAAAAAAAACTTTTCTCGTTAAATAAACGTTGCATACCAAGATATCACGTGAACTTTTTATCTTTCTATCAATATGGGCTCCACGAGGCAAACTTGTTTTTTCGTTCGATCCTTAATCACGATACTCTGAAACAAATGGCTCGTTTACGATGACGAGGAATTCCGTCAGCCATGACAGTGACGGCCCACCCGACCTAGCTGGATTCGCTCAATGACGACCTCGGTGACCTTGTAACACTAGAGAAATTCGACAAGGTGCCGTCGCATGACGGATGTTACTTTTCGCACCGTTTAACGATGTTTCGAACATGTAACTTTTGACCCTGAATGATCTTGTCGATTAACCTTGGCGAGATCGAAAGATCGAAAGAGTCCTCAGAATACTTGTCTCTGGCTGAAAATGGCATTTGACGAGACAATCGTGACGTGGAGTTTAACCCTTGTTCGTGGAATGAAGACAGTAACCAGTGCGTGATCTCGATCTACATTATTTTATTTCAATCATTTATACATATTTTTTGCTACACACAATAAACAGAGCAGAGATGCGTCGGACTGAGGAGAGATTAGCAAAAGCCAGAAGGAGGTGTCACACCGAAGAATCTTGCAATAAATTTTTGAAGATTGTCATTAATACGAAGGTCAACAAATTGACCTTGCTATTGCTATTGACCTTGCCATGGATAAGCGCACAACTGAGCCGATTGCTTGCAACATCCCAACAGCATGAATGGAAATATAAAATAAATCAACTGAAAACAAAGAAGCTGAAAACGTCTTGAATTATTATGATTTTCTTTCCCCAATTTCTGTATCGTGCCCTGATGCGAATCAAGCTGGACGTTCCAGAAAACGGATGAGCCCTTCATCGTATAAAAAAAAAAAAATGCCGTGGCACAATGAGAGAACGATAGAAAAAGTTTGCTCTCCAATGTTCGACCTTGCTTTGGATAAAAAATGGATCGTCTAATTGCCAACAAAAAAAGCAGAGTAGTTTATAAGCTGGACAGCATTGATGGAAGGGTCGTGAACGAAACCCGCAAGACACCGATGGTTTCATGAGAGCAGCACTAATATCCATACTTTTATTAAATTGGACATCGATAATTCACACGTACAATCGCGCGGTTCTTAAACGCTTAAGCTATTCGTCCCTCGGGCTTCTGGGGATGCGCAGCTATCCAATCGAGTGCACGCTGAATAGCGGCTGGAATTTCCTGAGGTGGCGGTGGGGTCGGTAAATGTGCACCCTCGAAATTAGCGCCGTTCTCATCGGCCGTCCAGCCAAGAGAAAGTTTCGTTCCATCTGGAGCTGTCCAAGATGCTGACCCACGAACTGACTCAGCTTCGTCCTTTTGTCCGGCATTCTTCAATACCCCTTCTTCCTGGTATGATATTCCATTTGCACTCTCCCACCTGTTGGAGAAACTTCCGTCGGGGCTGATATCCGAAGATTGGGCGACAATGGCAATTTGATCACCGAGGCTAGCAGCAAAGCCTCCTGCAGCCATGCACGCGATGACAAATGTGTGAATGAACATTTTTCACAGTTACGGTATTGATGACACCTGAAACGAAGAATCAACGAATTCGCCGATGACAGATTTATCGAAATTGACGATCTGTCCGTTGCGTCCTGGTCCATCCAACAATAACCCGTACCCCGTACGTTTCTTTCGTCAATTCTCGAAAGCGTATAACCGATCGAAACTCATACCTTGAAGACTCAATCCTTAGGCACCGCAGAACCCGACTAACGATACTTTGAGAAATCTAACGACTTTATATACACCGCTAAACTGCCCCTGGAATAATCATACGTTAGGTGGAAATGTCATCACTGAACCATGGGAACGATATTGGTTAATGTAGTACATTTAAGTGCATCACGTTTGACCACCGATGCTGCAGCTATAGAAACGAGCCACTTCGAGCAACTCCCTCTTTCTATAACATACCACTTTCCAACGCTTTCAGAGGCCATTAATTTATGCCTGCGGATTATCCTCGCGTACAGAACAAACTCGATCCTACACCCACAAGGCCGTACGTACCTGAGGCTTTCACTAGTTTGCGGAGAAAAAAAAACCAACATGCAGTCGAAACGTTAAGGGGAAGTACCGGTCATCGATCGATAACCCCGAAATACTCGTAGGTTATCCACTCGTGTTACCCTCGAAATGTCGAAAAAAAAGATGATGATTGCTCATTTTTTAATATGGCAAGACTTTGCGTTCGTAAGACCGTATGGAAACTTCTTCATCCTGTTATGATTGTACGCGAGGGGTGAAGGAAAAATGGAATAAAATAGAAGAATGAGAAAGTAGTATAGTCTCTTTAATTGCTTCGCCAAGACATTGTTACTTTGGTTGTAGGACGGACGTGATAATTGAACGTTGACGTTGCTTTGTCAGATAAAAGATGACTGGACAATTGATGACCTCAATTGGACTTCTTAGGTTCGACGTAAGGATGGGCAGCGATGTAATCGAGTGCTCGGAGAATCGCCGGTGGAATTTCCGGCGTCGGAGGCGGCGTGGGCAAGTGATCACCCTGTGGCTGGAATCCGTTCTCATCGGCGACCCACGTCAGCTGTATGGGAGTCCCATCTGGGCTGCTGTAACTGACGGAGCCCTGAACGGACATGGCCGCATCCTTCTGACCTTGATTCTTCAGAGCGCCATTCTCTTGATAGCTTATTCCATTAGCTGTCTCGTACTTGTTGACGAAACTTCCGTCGGGGCTCGAATCCTGTTCCTGACTGATAATCTGGACCGGCTCGTCGGGAAGGAGTCCCGCCGCTGCGACCGCCACCAAGGCGACAAGAATAATTATTTTGCTCATGTTGCTCACCGTAGTTCGAACGCTTGACTACTGATGTTTATTTCGAAGCAGAAACAGCACTTTTATACTCTAGCTCGGACGAGTCCTTGTCCCCCAAAAATCGGATTTCGGCAAAACTCGATTTTAAATGTCAGTAAAGACGCGTGATTCCCGCAAGGGGTCCGCCCGGAGTCCGTCTTATTGTCGCGAAAGAAATCGAATTTATAATCACGATGGTGATATAATAGACGCGGATTCGCTTTTTAACGAGAAATCATCAATTACGAGACTGTTTGCAACATCGAGTCTCTGGTACCGCATCTTTCTAATTTATTTCGATACCAGGCCTGTTTTATCTATTTTTATACATGGGATATCCGTTATTCACTGTTGAAACTTTTTTTTTCATTATTATGTTGTTATCCCTACAATATTCGTTGCTAAATTATTCCAAAAAAAAGGGAAGCTGATTGGAAAAAAGGTGCTTGAAATTGTCTCTGAATTCTACTGTCGTTGGACTAACGCTGGACATCCCTGAGTTTCACGAAGATTACTTTAACCTTCGTAGAATAAACAATCAAAATTAATATTCATCTCTGCATTTTGCCTCGATATTTCCAGTCGCAGATACACCTCACTGCCAGTACCAAAACGCCATTGCAAAAAAGATCCTTCTCCTGTAACTTTTCCTACCAATTCTTGCATCTCTTTTTCTGCAAATTTTCTTTTCATCTTTTTAAGTTTATGAACGAAAAATAATGATAGCCAGCGTGCATCCGAAACGGTAGAACAAACCTACCTGATAAATTTCAGGGTTTTAGGGTCAAGGCTGTAAGCGAAAAAGGATACTTCTTCGAGATAAGAGAATATTTCTCCTATTAATTTATTCAATCGACAGACCTGACCTTCTCCAAAGAGTGGAGAACACCCGGCGAAGTTCATTAACTCGAGCCATTCTAATCATAATACCATTCCATCCTTGCCAATGAGAAACCATTTTTTCAGGGACGAAAAAATTACGGCACATCCCCCCTCTTCCTCTCACCTGCTCACGGGCAGATGCCCGTATCTGTCAAAGTTTCACTTTGCCTTTAACATCGAAGGGTAAATTCGTTAGGTTATTATCGTATCTCGTTTGATTAATAAACGCCATGAACGTTGATCACCGTGTCTTTCACAGTTGCCCATTAGCATATTTTTGCGTTTCGCCATACGATCGTGAGCGCAGGCGAATTTCGGGCACGGTGAGACGGAACTGTTAAACGTTTTATCCCTGAAGATGTTGCGCAAAAAAAAAAGAGAATCAACATCGTCAAATTTGCCTCTTCTCGCTCCAGGGCATTCCCTAATGAGACGGTACCGATCATGATTTCTTAACGTAATCGCCCGATCGTTTTTTATTGCGTATACGTGACTTTTTTTCAAGGACATGTCGCGGTAAAATAAATAATAAATTCACGGATCCGAGATACATCATTTTTCACGCTCAATCCGCCTGGTCGACGATTTTTATTCGGCACTGCAAACCGTCTCTTTTGACCTCGGTGCTCGTTTATATTTCCTCCATCGAGAAGATGCGAATGTTCCTCCGAAGAGGCGACACGAGCGCCATTTATATCGACAAATCGCTCAGTATCTTTCGGATCCTACGCGTTCTAGTATCGTTCTTCGTTGAATTTATGATGACGAGGATGCCCCTTTGATGCTTCCTCTTCGTTAGGAATCGTCGGGCCACAGACGCAATGTAAGTGCAGACTCGCGCGAGATGTACCAGAGAAGTACGCGAAGAAGGAAAAATTGCTCCATGAAAAATCCATAAATCCAGGAATCCATAAAAATTTTTATAAATCTATGAATCAATCGAAGATTTCATTGGAAATTGATTATTAGTTCATTCCTAATGGATTAGGGTATAAAAGCGAAGTTTTCAACGTCAGGCGACCCAGCAAATATTTCATTCATCGAGTATAGCACAATTTATCGGTCGAGCCACTTGTCTCGTGTACGTCAAAGTGCTTTTGTGTTATATGTTGTTTTACAATGGCTAGGCTAACCAGAACGTCGATCGGTAATCTCACGTAGCTGGGTGAGGCTTGTGAGATAAGTATCACGATCATTTCGGAAATTTATATCGCTTTATGATCGAATATTTGCAGTTTGGCAATCATTATTTACATCGTCAAATTCGTAATGATGAGTTCACGAAATTTACGAAAAGAACCACAAAGTGCATCCCCGATTTTTTACACCTCCTTCATCTTTTCGAGTTATTTTTGAAAGTTTTTTCTTGTGGAAATCGGGGTTGCTCTGTAACTGTCACTTTATTATAATTCGGTTCAGAGTTGGAGAATTAATTCATTTTTCCAAAATTCAATGATATGTTATTTCGAATTTAACATTTTATCTTTAGACGTTGAAAATTTGATATTTTCTTGCGACTAATACGGACATGACCCCAACATTTACATCATACGATTTGACTAACAGGCCTGCATGTTGAATGGTCCAAATATTGTTTCCATTAATTCCACAGTCTAGAGAAATCCTCGCAAGAGAAGAATCGAGAAAGTAGCGAAAGATCTTGTTATCCGTTGAATTACAACTCTTGCAGATTTTTCCTCAAAGATGTGGGATCATCCCGACCCCAACCCCCCCTCCGCTACGGGGGCTCATTGCGATCTAAATACTCACATTCTGTCCGTGTGTATTCATTTTGAGAATCTCGAGCTGCACTCGAGCTGGAATATTAATTCATTTTTCCAAAATTCAATTATATATTCTATCAAATTTAATATTTTATCTTTAGACGTTGAAAATTTGATATTTTTTTATGACCAATACTGAAATGACCCCAATATTTACATCGTAGGATCTGACTAAAAGGCCTGCATGTTGAATGGTCCAAATATTGTTTCCATTAATTCCACAGTCTAGAGAAATCCTCGTAAGAGAAGAATCGAGAAAGTAGCGAAAGATCTTGTTATCCGTTGAATTACAACTCTCGCAGATTTTTTCTCAAAGATGTGGGATAATCCCGACCCCAACCCCCCCTCCACTACGGGGGCTCATTGCGATCTAAATACTCACATTCTGTCCGTGTGTATTCATTTTGAGAATCTCGAGCTGCACTCGAGCTGGAATATTAATTCATTTTTCCAAAATTTGATATTTTTTTATGACCAATACGGAAATGACCCCAATATTTACATCGTAGGATCTGACTAAAAGGCCTGCATGTTGAATGGTCCAAATATGGTTTCCATCAAATCCACAGTCTAATAAAATCCTCGCAAGAGAAGAATCGAGAAAGTAGCAAAAGATCTTGTTATCCGTTGAATTACAACTCTCGCAGATTTTTTCTCAAAGATGTGGGATAATCCCATTAATCCCGACCCCAGCCCCCCTCCGCTACGAGGGCTCATTGCGATCCAATAACGTGTCCCTTACCCACGTTATTATCCGTGTGTATTCATCTCGAGAATCTCGAGCTGCACCTTTGTGGTTTTGCGGATTGCACTTTTGGCTCATCTTCAACGGCATCGATACTTTCCCTCTCGTCTGTATACATCGTAAGAATCGCGATGAAACACCGGGAGCAGAACAAAACGTGCCGGATCGTAAATGTCGCTGCACTTTTGCGACTCTAGATGTTACGCCAGGGCATATAATGGCCATCCGCAGACATACAACTGCGATGCATTACCATTATTCAATATTATTTCGTCCGAGGTAATACATGCTGGCTTTATACGGGATAAGTACGCGTGCACATAATATTACGCAGAAATAATTTGCTTGAGAAAACTAGCTTGATATCCTGATAAAAATAAATAAATATTTAACGAAAAACGCAAAAAAAAATCGCACAAACCGATCTAAAAAAATGTGTCACCGAATAGCGTAGTGTAATTGACTGTTAACAGGGAGATATAAATAACCAGGAGGATATTGGAATAAATTTTTGTATTTTTTTCGAACCCTCGTGGATTACGTGACGCTGCGCAGCATCCAAATGGATATTTCGGCATATCACGATTTCCCGTACGAATAAATCGAGGTGATATCGAGTGTCAATGAACGAACGTTGAAAAAAAAAACAAAAAATTCGGTGTAATTCTTTATTTACATACAAAAATCACAAGGGACGAGCTATAATTTACGTCTCGCGCACAGTCAAGGACCACCGAGATCTGCTCTTCTAAATCGTCTCTGCTTTTTTTTTTTCATTTTTTTTTTCATTGCTGCTCTGATTTTTATAACGGGACTGTAAAGATTCTCGCGTACATACATATGTATATACGTATATATACATATGTATATATACAGTTACTGAATTATATCGAGTGTCTAGAGAGTCATTTATGTCGGAAGAAAGTTTTGTCTTCGCCGTCTTTCGAAAATTTTTTATATTTTCTATATTAAAATATATTATATATGTGTGTGTGTATATATATATATATTGTATATATATACCAGACTATCGTATTCATAGTTTCATCAATGAAAAGTAGAGATGAGGATCGGGTGATCGACTTCTCGGATCGCGGGATTTGTCCATAGCAGGCCGGCTTCTTTTTCCTCAGAACACGATTAGTTTTTCTTTCTTCATCGCTTTTTCTTAATCATCTTGGTCATTCCTCGGCGTTGATTAACCTGCAATGTTTTTCTTCAATTTCACACCAAAGCCCGTACACCGTAATGCCAAACGAAGAGTCGAATGACGAAAAATATTTCCGAAAAACATGTCGCCGAGGGAACGTTTTTTTTTTTTCAAATAGTTTGAAAAGAAGTTTGAAAAATCAGCGTTTTGAGGACTTTTTTTGGAAAACATTAACGACCTCTCGCAGGTGGTCGGCCACCCTGACCACCGTCGTCCTCCTCCGGATGAGCCGCGTTCCACTCGAGCGCCCTCTGGATCTCTGGTGGTATCGGGGGTGCAGTGGGGATGTGGGATCCTTGAGCCTGGAAACCATTTTCATCGGCTGTCCACGTTAGCTGGATCGGTGTGCCATCCGGTGCCGTGTGAGAGCTCGAACCTTGCGATACCACGGGTGTCTCACCGTCGATTTGCTTCGGTTGTCCAGATTCCTGATGGCTTATACCGTTGCTCGTTTCGAAGCTAGAATTGATGGGAATTATCAATGACGCTCTGGGTTTATCGCCGAGAGTCTCGTGACAACGTTGTCACGACGATTTTCGTCCTACAATCGAAATGGCGAGACACTGGGCGATTTATCTTGATGAGAATCGTCATGAGATTCATTTCATAAAATTCAATTTTCGTCTTCATTTTCACTAATTTTGCCCATTTTTTGCCTCGATTCAAAGTGACTTTTGTAACTAAATGAAATTCTCTTCTGTATTCCTTCCTTTTTTTGCAATAATTTCCAGAATCGTTGAAACACACCGTTGCTCGATTCGAAGCTAGAATCGATGGGAATTTTATCAATGAAGCTCTGAATTTATCGCCAAGAGTCTCGTGACAACGTTGTCACGACGATTTTCGTCGTACAATCGAAATGGCGAGACACTGGGCGATTTATCTTGATTAGAATCGTCATGAGATTCATTTCATAAAATTTAATTTTCGTCTTCGTTTTTACTAATTTTGCCCATTTTTTTCCTCGATTCAAAGTGACTTTTGTAAGTAAATGAAATGCTCTCCTGTATTCCTTCCTTTTTTTGCAATAATTTTCAGAATCGTTGAAACAGGATGTTAAAAAAAACAATGAGATTCGATTGCTTCTTTCGAAGACTGAGGCGCAATTTATCAATCGATATGATCTTTATTGGAAATACGATTATCTCACTTGTTTACGTAGTTTCCATCGAAATTAACTTCGAGCTGTTGGGACGTAATGACGGCATCTTTATCAGCCCCACCACCTACACCTCGTTGTGGTGCACTGAGGGTCCCGGTTGCGCAAAGCGCGATCGCCACTAGCACCTTTGAAAAATACAATTACAACGAAAATCTTTGAGTAAACTACGACAGACGTATTCGTAAGACAGATTTTATCCAGCGGACTAAAAGAGATTTATTTTTCAAATCGACGGATTTTTCAACGTCCTTAAAGATGACTGCATAGCATTCGGAAAGCAAAGATACATTTTTCTCGAAGGAGAGCATTTTTTTTTCACGATTTTACAGCATCCAGTTACGATCTGATGCTCTGAGAGTGACAAACTGGACAACTATTGGTTCCTCCGGATTTTTTCGTGTTGAGGTCGAATATTAAATCATCTCTCTCTCTCTCTGTATGAGGAATAAATGTTATCGATTATTCGATCGTGTCTTCGTGAAAGTCCATCTCCGACAATGAAAAAAAAAACAAAATTTCTCCCGCGCCATAGATGCGACGATCGCGAGGTGCCTCAAAGGGCACTTGAACCGGATGATGGAGTTCTCGAGTGTAGACTCGACACGAGGACACACGAGATGAAGAGAAAGATGTATGCGCGTATTACATCAGTAGAAATGAGGTTGTGAAATGCAAAACGTAATGACTGTGAAACAGCGTCAACTGCGAGTAATACACCGGGATAAAAATATGTATATCTACACGTCAACGTAATAAGTATATATACTTATATTTCTCTCGTACGAAAGAGGCGTTAAAGTGCAAACTGTTCAAGTACTTTTGAGGGAAAAGTATTTTTCAATATTCATAGAGGTGTTCGAGGGAGATTCTTTGCTCTTCAAAGATCAATTAACATCTCACAGTAAATAAAAGACCAAGACATTTGAAGTGCTTTCAGAAAGATGCTGCAAAAGTCTTGACACGAGTTCCTCAATTAGTGCCAGTACATCGTTAATTCCAAAGATTCCCAAAAAAAAAAGTTAAATACATTTTGTTATTATTTTTACAAATTTTTCGCTGTAAACTTTGATAAAATTCGCCAAAAATGTCATCTCTTCTCACGCGACCCCGTAAATTTTTCATCCGATGATACGAGTGGTGTTTAAAATAAATTCTTTCATTCGATCGTAAGCATTAAAAGCTGAATTATGATGCTGTCGATTTTTATTTAAAAAATGTCAGACATCTTTTTTCTTCGAGAAATTCGTTGACAAATTTGTCAGAAATTGATTGCACTTTCAGTACTTTGTGATAAGCAGAATGTAAATTATCGAAACAATACTGTTTCTCATTGATAAAGATTTTCTTTTTTAATAGCTAATAATCAAATCGTTATAATCGATCGTTTGTCGCGTGGTGCTACTGATTTCCTCCTCGTGTCGTTCAAAAAGCTTTCGCGGCACTCGCGAGCGCGTTGCAAAGGAGAAACGATTATTGGGCGATTACCACAAATGCACGCGGTAAACATTATTAACAAACGGTTCAGCGATGAGTGATGAATTACGAATTGCATCGTCTTCGGCTTATCGTCGGCAAAATATACGGTAATAACAATGCACTCTCTGTCGTGACGTCTCTAACGCGCGTTTAATTGAGGGCTCTCGAGGGATTGTGAAAGATGAAAAATTACATTGCACATACAGAGACAATTATCAATTCGTCATTAACTCGAAATTTCATAGGTGTAATGTCGCTAAAACTACGCCGAACTCGTTAAACTTCCTTTTACTCAAGGTTCGCACGAATTGACGGTATATTTTCAAAATCTTTGAAAATGCAACGCAACTTGGCGGTCAACATTTTTCGGTGCTTGGAAAAATATATTCGAAAGAAGAGTTTTGAAAAAATTTGATTTTTTTAAATCGCATCCAGCTATAAAAAAACGGCTACAATTTTGAAAATTCGATAGAATGTTCGGAATCGATTGATTTTGGATTTGGATAATGTGGCGTTTTCCCTTTTTTCTATGTTTCCCCCTTTTTATTTTTCCCTTTCTGCCTCGCTGATTATGTCGTTGCCGAACTTACCTTAATGGTAAACATAATCTCACACGTGACACCCAGGAGGATAACTTGAGATGCAGATGGGTTGGTACTTGTGCTTCTTCGTCAGAGGCGAGGCTCTTTATATACACCGGCCGTAGCAACGTGGTGCAGTAGTGAAAGGGGTCATCCCTGCCCTCTTCACAAAGCACTTCGTGTCTGACCAGTGCATCTTCAGCTGCGATGAAAAAAAAAAGAAAACAATTTTAATTCTTCGTCCTCGTCATCGTTCTCGTCCCATCGATGGATCAGGATATCAGATATTCACTAATGTACCATAATTATATGTAGATTTTTTATTTATGACAATTTCTGTGTGATGTACAAAATAATTTATGTATTGAAAATTACGTTTATGGTATACCTTTCGAGATAATTCATTTCATTCAGAGACAGAACATTATTTAATTCATAGATAAATATTCATGTCCTGTTACCTTTTTGTATCCTTAATAAAAAAGGTGAGTATATTATTTTCCAGTCATATATCCCAATAGTTGGTGATGAACAACATGTTTTTATGTCTCTCGTTCCGAGATGCGCTTTGAAGCTGAGCAATTAAAAAAAAGATTATTGAAAATTGACCCCCACTTATTTCGTATTGATGCTTTACTACATCGCAAAACGGTCTTTTTATGGTATAATAGGCGCGAGGTTTCTGCATTTCAATAGCGAATACCAAGCTGACTAAAGTTTTATTGCGTCAATTCCTTCGTTTAAGATTAAGTATCGTTAGTTTTCCAAGAAGTTTACAAAGATTCTGCGCTAAAGATTGATCAGAAATCGAAAAAACCTGGAGATTTGAGTTCGATGAGGATTATCGAGCGAAAAACGTGATTTTGTAAAAATATAAATTCAGAAATTATAATGACGATATATTTTCGATGGAATAAAGAATCAAAATCAACATAATAGGAAAATGAAAATGACAAGAGCCTTATACGCACGGACGAAGAAAATCGCTAGCGAGAAAGTTCTCGCTCCACGTCGCCTAGCGGATTTCTGACGAACTAACACTCCCGCAATGCCGTACAGTCTAAGAATGCTTGAATATTTCGAAAACTGCCTCAGAATAAGTGCGTTTTACAAACAAAAAATACACACACGAAGAAAATTTCGAAAATAACACCGTTGGTAATTACTTTATTTTGATAAATGTATCATCAAGCAAATAAAAAACATACAGCACACGATACTCATTCCTAATAACCATTAGCGACAAATTCTTTTTCCTTGATATTCATTTCCGTATATTCAAGCACATTGTTCATCTCTCCACTTTTTTGACAAACCGGAAATGCATTTTGTTGTTATTTCATTATAATCGATTTTTCTTTACTCAAACTGGTCGGTTCTTCGCCATTTTTTTCACAGCCTTGCGGATCTTTATAAAAATAAGTTGCGATGAAAAGATACGAACGAAACCCTCGGATATTCGACAACGTAATTTAACAAACGGAAGCCTTAGTCGAATGATTTAAGGTGTGGACGAATGCGGATATGAGTTTCGTCAGAATGCGATTATCCCGCAATGTCTAGGTCGGTTTTCTCTTCGACGCGAGGTCTCGGGTGTTACTTTATTGCGTAATAATGCGCGTCGAAGAATCATTGAAACCGAAGGGTTTTGCCCGATTTAACAGCCGCAATTTATTATAAACTATTAAGCGCGTGGATGAGCGTGGCTCTTTGGATATTTACGAGATTTAATCTCATCGCATTATGAATATCCGTAATCATTCGACGAAGAGATCATAAAAATTGTAAATGGGCCGTCATTCGTGTATAAAAAAAATCTATTGCGCAATTCTATAATCCGCATTGGTAGAGATGAAAATGGACGTTTCAATAATACAAGTTCCAATACAGAATTTATCGCCGATTGCCGAAGCGAACGACAAATTTATTAGACGACAAATCCGGAAAAAAAAAAATTCCCAACTTTTTGTACAAACCAAAATGTCGACTATTTTTTCGTTTCCTTTATTACACTTTGTTAAATTAAAAATACTCGTGTATATACCGAAATATTTATGGTTACTATGGAAGATTCATCTCCATTCAAGATGTTCCGTCAAATTATAATTTCCGAAAAATCTTCAGCCACCACTGTTCAAAATTGTCTCAACGCTGTATCTCAAAATTGAAAAAAAATCTTCTAAAAATCCCCTATTTTATGCCCTAATTTATGCATCCTCAAAACGACGTTGCGTCTTCCATTGTGCAACAACGAGTGAAAGACATTTCCACATTTTTCGATGTTTTTTTTTTTTTTCATTTGTACAAACACCCTCTGAATAATATTCCCAAGTGAAAGAAAAATTTAAGCCGAGCGACAAGATTTCCTTGTCCAACGATTATCGAAGAAAACATTTTCATAATTTAATAATTGTGTACGTAAGATCAATGTAAAAATCGGATGAGCATTGCCTCGCCGGGCCCCGCGGGTGGCTCTCGCGAGTTCTGCGACCAGTTCATCTTCATTTTTTTTTCTCCTCCTCATCCCGAGAGAAGAAGAATCTTCCAGCGAGTGCAGCGAGAGTCCACGATTCGTCGAGACGGGCGGATGAGCAAATGCAGTGAGCGCATCACGGTGCATATCATACCTTGCCTTGCCGGCAACACTTAACCGATGACAAGAAACGAGATGCAAAATCGAGACAAGAGAGAAGGAGACGGAGATTGGAAAAGATCGCCACATCGCCAACTTGCTGCTGTGACTATGTGTCATATATGTTTGTCCTTCTCACGTAGCGTCGTGTCACAACGTGAGCGTCTCCTTTAAAACTGCTTTTCGAATTGCATAATCATATTTAATAACTTTGCAGAGAGTAGAAGCTCGCTAAACAACATTCGCGTGTGTTCGTACACAAGCGTAACGTACACGTATATATATACATGCATGTGCGAGTGAAATAGAAGAGGAATTCTTATGGTTTAAATAATTCAGATAGAAATTTCGTTGACCGAAAATTTCCCCTTTTCGACAAGTAGCATGCATTTTACGAAGCAATTATATTAATATTTGATAGCGGATTTCAGTAATAATTTCCATTGACATCCTACTGGACATGGCGGTTTTGCATGTATAGGCACGTGTTTAGTTAAATGCGAAATCCGTCGCGTAACGACAACAATAATAATAATTACCAAAACTGTTATAGAAAAAATAACACTACGAATAAAATGTCTCCGAAACTGAGCGATTAAAATGATAGAGATTTTCTCAAAGAAACCGTGAAATATATATCATTTAGGCATGGCAGGAAAAAATGTCGAAGACATTTGCGAAATTATGGCGAAAAATGCAAGTGCAAAAAATGTTCGAAACGTCATTGATTTCGATGAAATATATTCCCGAACCTCCGTTCAGCTTTTGGCCAAACAGCAAGACTTTGAATTGAGAATGAATTTATATCAAGTTGTCAAGTTGAACGTGTTGAAACGTTAAAGATTTTTGGACAATTTATTCTTCGCTCGACGTTCACGCATCGTTAAAAAGCTTGAGGATCGGGTAATATATGCTGGGGAGTAATGCATAAGCTTATGACACACGCGTACGCACGAGGCCTTGCGAATCTCGGTTGCATTTCACCGGATCTCCCGCGCAATTTTCCGACACGAGGAACGGATGAGATGAAAAAATGTATGAAAAAAAAAAACGGAAAATAATATTGGAAGGCTGCAGATGTGAGTATTATCGTATGCATGACCATGAAAATGCCGGAAGATCAATCACGATATATGCGTGTAAATATGTACGAGAGTATTCCGCGATATATGGGGAAATACATGGGTGAGTGAGAAAAAAAAAAGTTATCAATCGTCGCGTATTTTTTTCATCGATCTTTCGCTAATTTTCTGCATAAATATAGGATACGCGCATATACAAGCTTTTTCACGCCGATGCGATCTTCCCTTGGCTTCAATGTTCAATCCTTTAATTTTTGATAAAAGTTTCAGTTGTATAGAAAAATTTTATCGCTTGGAAAAAAAGTTATATTATTTTTAAATTGCGATTAACGTTTCGCGAATGTGTCACGAAAAAGGGACGAAAAACTTTCCTGTTTTCTTTTATTTTTCGTCTTTTTTGGAGTAATGTACATCCTGTGCGTTAAAAAACTCAATTGAAAAATCTGTACGATTATCTACGATTTGAAAATCGTTATAACCAAAGTCAGGATTTTGAAAATTTCTTTAAAATCATCGTCTCGTGAATTTTTCGTTAATCGGAAATATTATCGAAGGAAAAACCTTCATTCAATAGCATCGTTTTTGTCAATGGCTCTTACCTGCCGGGATCGCATTACTCAATGGTCGATCGGCAATTTTTTTCGTCCTCCGATCGAATCTCACGATTTCTGTACCCACGTGTTTGAAAAAAAATCATGGACCAAATCCATGAGAGGTTGAGAGTCAAATATAGATCGAGTCAGCCTCCGGAATACCCCTTACTTATGAGTTAATACGAAGGATGAACAAACTGTACAGTCTTGCCAAAAAGAGCACCGAATTTATCGAAAAATCGTACTCCCGATATTATTGAATTGAAAAAAAAAAAAAAATTCCAAAAATCAACGCCACACGTCGAAAAATTTCGAAAAAATTCCCATGTACTCGAAAATACGAATGAAACCATTTGATACGAGAAGAGATTTGTTTTCGTACGTTTTATTTTCAATTTTTTCTTCGACAATTTGTCAGTGATAACTTTTCGATATCGACCGAAATCGATGTATTCGATACCTTCAATGTGACTGATTTTTTTTTCGATTTTTGTATGATTGTTCAGTGAAATTTTTGTTTTTATTCCATTTTTTCGAGATTGTACCGTCAGAAAAACCTTAAAACGTCCAATTGGCATGGAACAGCAGCAGCAATGGATAGAAACGGCAAACGGCCAATCGAGCATATATGATTTAATCCTCTGTGCAAGCATACTACCTTCGAGATGAGAGGGATTATTGGTAATTACAGTTGAGGCACAACAGCTGTGTCTATATATTCATATTAATGCATATATGCCGATGTATGTACAGGGCGATTCGCATCGAATATCGATCTCAAAAACTGCGAATTCTGCGTGATGTTTTATCCACGAGTACTCTTCCCTTTTATTTTTTTTCAAATAACTTTCGAGTGAGGGGTGATAGAATTTCGACATTCCGAGACGCCTCAATTACCATCACGCGATCGTTTCGACCGCGAAATTAAGTTTTTCTTTTTTGTCATTTTTTAGCGATTTATAATTGCTTGACATTTTTTGACGGTACTGGAGAATTTTCGATCAAGACATCATTTCGATTTATCGCCGCAAATGACAATAAACCAATGCGCCGATTGATGAACGATTTCAGAAAAAGAATCATTACCCTTTGATGCAGCCGAAGATCTGAGACACATTTTGTGTATTTTTTATTTTCGAGCCACAGTTCTGCGGTCCGAAAATCCTGAATTCCGATGTCACTAAACCTCCGAGTAGCCTCGAATGATGCAATTCCATGGCTTCTCATTTTAAAAAATCGTTTTAAACGAAAACCAAAATTCCACCCGGAATCTGCAATTCTTGGCTCTGATGCTTGATCTGAATCACCCTGTACATGCACAAACGGGTTACAGTCAGCAGCAGACGAGGTATCGCGCTCTGTACGTGGATGCATTTTTGTTCTTGAGCCATCCGGCTGGTTTCTGAGCCGTGTCCAATTTTCCATATTCGAGATTTAAATAGGAAAGTTTATTGCGTCATAAACAGCCATTCGTCTTAACCCCCGAAGCGCGATACCATATGAGAATCTGAATCGTAAAAAGTTCGAAAATCCCGCCGGTCGCATTTTGATCAATCGATTCCCGCCACCGCACAAATAATCAATCGTTCAGCCGATTTTATTTATTTAAGGAAACTTTGACGCGAGCAAAGCGATGTTTCTCTTTTCTTACACACGTTGGTGCGCTGCTGAAGATCTCATTATCCTGCAATTATCGAAATGATCGGATGCTGCTGTCGATCCGTTTACAGGTTTTTTATTTCTGCAACGTGAATCACCGTTACGTTTGCATAAATTTTTTTTTTTCTCAAGCCGGACAAGTTTATCGAGTACCAAAAGCGTTGGTTGAGCAAAGAAACATTTTCAGCTCGTGCAACGTTCGATTCGGGGAAGAAGACTCTGAAGATTATCGACACCCAGGTTGACGAACTTTCTTTTGCCCCGTGGGCTATTTTTCATTTCACTCTCTGTGCAAACATCCACGAGGAATTTGCCTCCAACGAATCTCTCACGACGGTCGATTCCGCCTGCATACTGTGTCAGACCTCAGGAATAATTGATTGTCACTTCGAAGAATATTCATCTCGAATTAATGATTGATTTTTGTATTTTTATATCGGAAGCGTTATTTTTTTCATTTTTCGTATAAAAAAGAGATGGCAAATGATATAAACAGCACAATATACGTCAAAGCACAATTTCACCAGACTCGTGCAATTCCGGAAAAAATGAAATGAACAGTGGCGAGACAATCGTCAGAAGAACGTCCTTGAAATTGAGAAAATCTTTTTTCCGCATTAACTTTGTATTTAAATTTTTACGAAATTTTGTTTTCACTAAAGGAGAAAACAGTTAAGAACCTGAATAAATTCAAGACTTTTTGCCACGATACAGTGCATGAGCTCATTAAAATAACGTCCCTGCTGGATTTTCCGTTTCGCTGAAAGTTTCAGGGAAAACGCGGTAGCACGATTGTCCATTTTGAATTTCCTTGAGGATCGTGCGCGAGCATAAAAATTGGCGCGTGCTGGATTCGTCCCGCGCTCGTCGCTCCAGGAAGTTTCACTTCCCTTTTTCCCTACGAACTGGATTCACGCAGCGTATAGCCTCCGTATACAGGTGCAACCTCCTGGCGTTTGAGACAACGCTTCGCACAAATACGAGATAAGATACTAATCGTTAATTTGTAACGGATGTTTGCCAATGGCAATGAATCCTCACACACCAGAAATCTCCTCAAGGCTTATCAATTTGCATATCTGCGCTCGATAAACTTGACGTTGCAAACGCCCTCAAATCAACTTCAAACTAAATCCGTATACGGGCACTTCCACGCCAACTCGACTTGTTCGGGAACTCTAATTTTTCGTCTTGCCTGACGATTTTTTTAAGGGGTTTGCAAAAAAAAAACGAAAATGCGCAATCATTGACGATAAAGTATCTTACAATTTTTTTTTTAATCATTACGAAACTGGGTATTGCACATAAATGCAAGCGAACAATGTTTTCGAAAAGTATTTTTTAATTTTCCGGTAAATGAAAAAAGAACAAAGTTCCTAAACTGGCCGTGTTGGCGTACAATCAGTCTTATGAAAGCAAGATTCTTTCGCGAGATTTACTCGCGAATATTTCGCAATGGTTCTTCTTTTTCTCCCGAACGATCCTTTGCCGTTCACCATTTTCGTTGGTTGGGTGATTTTTTTCCCAAAATTTCTACCACATTGGAAACCAATCTTTCTCTTGATTGTACGATAGATACACCGACGAGCGGGGTCACGAAGAGAGCAAGAGGTCTCTGAGGGTCTTTTGTATTTTTTTGAATGGAACTCTGGGAGAATTTTGTCCGCGTGGCCACCGGAGGATGATCCTGCTGAACCGAGGCAAAAAGGCATACCGCAAACTCTAGGTAGATCGGCGCTATGAGGAAGGCGGTGAAAGGTGAAACATCGGCTATACATCGTCGTCTTCGTTGACTTTAGGATCCGTACAGCATGGGACATGTACCAAATGTCACTGTCCTCCCATATATAGAAAATCGAATGCCATTGTTCGGATTCTCCCATATTACCACGACCATATACCACCACCTTAAGCCACCGCAACCACATGTGTATATGCTTATAGATAACCGTCGATTTCACTGGGAATAACACCCGTTCCAGCTCGTATTTCACCGATGAACCAATTTCGGTTGATTCGCTTGAGGAATTAAAACCTCTCGAGGTGATTGACGCTGATCAAAGAGCGACTTACGAAAAAATATGGTTTTCTTTATGCAAACGGGATAATCATACGAACGTTTCAACGAAAGGTTTAGCAACAGAATGAATTCGAATCAGTACGAAAAGAAGAGCTCGATTGATCGGGTCCAGTCAATGAGAGGATAATGAATTAATCGGGAACAATCATTTATTTTTCAGAGGATCATACATCCTCAACGATATTGAATAGAATCCAAATTTTAGATGCTCAGCAGTGACCTAAAAACCTATACAAAAATCGCCACATGGAGGTGGCGCCTTCATTGATTCCAAATCACAATAATATCGAACGGTTATCGACGAATTTGTTGGAATAAAAAAGATTCCATGCAAATTCAGACATTTTTTTTTTATTGCCTGAGATAAATTCCGGGAGGCTGGGGAAGAAGAAGGAATACTTCGAGTGCATCTTCGGAAACACCCAAACAATCGCGTAATGAAAAATGCTAAGAAAAAACATCTGCACCAGCCTTCGTTTCAAGATTTAGATAACGATGCTCGGCAACGAAATTTTCTTTTTTTTTTTCAATTTGGCCAAGCTGGAAATAAACAGAGAGAGTAATGCTGTCGCATCGCCGAGACAATTTTAAAGATCATCGCGCAACATTCTTTTGTTGTTCCAGCGACAGGAATTTTGCGGATCATCCGCTTCGTCGTTGCGACACTCGTTCTTTTTTTTACGATCAGCAACGTCATCGAGCAATGACGTAATGCGCCTGGAGTTAGTATTGGATCGCTTCTTAGATAATTAGAGCACGTTCACCCGATCGAGCAAGCGTAAAGGACGTTGAAGTGTTCTTTTTTCTTGAGGCAATCCGCAGGGTTCACTGCGCAAAATGGGGTCGTGCCATGACAGTGCTCTTGCATCGTTCGCCTATTAACTCGTCATCATTAACCGCAGAAGCGTCTAAACGCTTATCCGTTGAATTGCAACTCGCCTAGACCTTGAGACAGTTCGCTTTCACGCTCGCTTGCTCTCGCGGTCGCAACGGAGAACTTTCATGGTTTCTCGTGATGGAAAAAGCGTGTATGATTTATTTCCACGACCAAAGCTCCATGCATAATCCTCGAAGGCTCCTGTATAATTGCTCAATCCTCGATCTTGTCCTGGAACAACACGAGATCGATCGCAGCCGTTGGAATTCTCATTTCCGGTGCGTTTTACGTGAGGGCGAATTGCCATTTCCGCACAATGGTTCGTCGAATTCGTAGCTCATAGAGTCTTATGAAAAAAGATTGCGCAAAATGAAACAGAAGGCGTAGGACAGGAATTTGTGTTACGGTGTCGCGAGCTCTCGGCGTGCCTTTTAAAAGCTGCATCGATTCCTCACGTCGACAATGTCGCATTGTTGTCCAGATAATCATTAATGAATGTCGTTACGAGTTAACCTCCGTCTGACATACAACTGCGGATGGAGAGAAGAGGTGTTGCGACAAGTGTGTGTGGAGAAAGAAGACATCCCTTTTACACCCGATTGATAAAACGTCTGCTGTCGCCTTTGTTCTTCTCCGAGGATGAAAATAAAAGTTCTCGTCGTTCCTTCTGACCTATGCATCGAATATCATCGAGACCCACGGATTTGCTTCTGCCTTGCTGCACCTCTGCCTTGCTCCAACGGGCCAGGATTCAATCGCTGCTAATCGAGAATCCAGGTGTTCGAGGTATACGTTGCTGGGGTGCTGACACTCGCCACTCTGGTAGCATTAAGGTGGTTGCCACTCGACGATCATTTTTTTAAATTACGTCCGAGTTATTATCATGTTATGGCATATGATACTTAATTGTACCTAATAACAACTATATTTCCCTGTGTATTGTAAGACACACGTCCGAAAATTTCGATTTTGTTGAAAATTTCGGTATTTCGGAAACAAAAAGGTCGGCTTCTTTCTATCTCTTTTTTTTGCAACATAAATGTAAAATAATTCTTTACAATCGGACGGTTTTCTTCACAAAGTCGATCAAGCCGTTTGGATATTAAATTTAAAAGCGTTGCCTTGAAGGACACTAGGTGTAGTGAAAATGTATAAATATTTTCAACTTCCATGAACAATATTTCGTTTACAGGAAATGGAATTTAATTTTTTTTTCGAAATTCGGTCGAAAGGAGCATTTGCATGATGACTATATGCCTTAAACTTATATTCTCCTTTTTTCTTCTTCGATAATGAGACGTCGAACTTTTGTTCTTAACTTTTTCCCTCCGCGTGTTTAAACGACCGATCCTCGGACGTTCGAGGCTCCAAGATTCTTGCGTCAAGTTTACGTCGATTATGAGGATAATTGCAGGTTCGCCGACTATGATTATCTACTACGAATTATTAAGAGTAAACGACTTTGGACGGTGAATCTGGCATGTTCGGACGGACCAAATAAGCAACTTGGTAATAAGCACATAAATAAAATCATTTTACCTTTTTTTCTTCCCTGACTCTAGGACAAATTCTTCCAATTTCTCTACACTTTTTTCCCCTCGCGTTGTTCAAGGCTCTGCGATGCTCCCGTCAAGTTTACATCGGTTATGAAGATATAATAATGGGTCCGCCGATTATAATTGTCTATTACGAATTATCAAAAAAAAAAAATGAATTTTGACAAACGCTTGACCCGTGATACAAAATTACTGTAAAACTAATTAATCATTTTTAGAATTATTCAAAAAACATGTCCAAAATAATCGAAGCTCAAAAAAGAAAATTATCGAAGAAACTTCATTTTTTTACAAAATCGATTAAAAACGTGTTTCGCACTTTGTTGAAAGTATTTTAGAAATAAACGAAAACCGTTCAATCGTTCGCTGTAGTAGCCGGAAGTAAGCCCTCATCCATGTACGGTTTTCCAGGATCGCAATAATATCTCGTCGGATTTTCGTATCTGTGATGTAAATTGCACCAACCGATCGTTGACATTCGTCAAAAAACCGTACTTTTTTGTTTTCCATGTGTTTTATTTTCCGAAGGCGACTGAACGCTTCGTTTTTTTGTTGTCGACTTCGACAATCGATGATGCTCATCCTGCAACAAAATAATGTGACAAAACATGAAATCCCATTTTATTGTCATCTCGATATTAGTCCGACAAAGACGAGGCTTGCCTAATCTCGAAAAATAAAATTGGAAAATGCGCGATATATTTTTAAATTCGTGAAACAGTTCGTCATCGGATTCCAACTTGATGGAAAGGAAGCCACGAGAGACGAGAGCGTCACTCGACGAGTCACTTTTATTCGTTTTGTGTGTTCTCTCGCCTTGCTGCGCCGGGAGATCATCCGCATTGATCTATCGTTAAAGACCACGTTGAACAATCTCCGCGAGCCTCATCATCGTGCCTCCGATGAAAGGTCGAACTTCTTTAAAACTCATTGAGAATACGTAATACAATCGTACTACTGCAATATTATACACGACAAGTACGACAATGGAATTTTCATTAGACTCTTATTGTGGTCGGATTGGATCGGTAATAATCCATTGCTTTCAACATCATTGGATCTCGATGTGACGAAGAATTTTGCAGGCTCACTCAAACATTTATCGATTTTTCAAAAGCGAATCCTAGAGGCTTTTCGTCATCTTTGCTCCTTCGCTGCTCCAAAGCTTCGACGATCGTGATCCGTTGGTGCACGTTTCTTCATTCGCGGAGGAAGATGCTGGAGATTCTCCAGCATCTTCCTTCAAGGTCGAATTGAGAAATGGCACTCCGGAATGTTCCTATAACGCGTCATGGGTGCAGTACGCGGATTCCACTGAAATGGGACTTTCGTTGAATCTTCATATCGCGAGTCAAGTATTATTTCATGATTTCGAGTCATTGCATTGTACGCTATCGAGAACCTGTGTCACTGCGCTTGGAGCAATTTTTATTTTCAACGATCACGAGATCACGAGATGGGGTATTGAAAATCTGATATTCGAAGGTAATGTTCAAGAGAGACTTTTTTTTTCTAACAAAAATTCTATGCAAAAATACTGGAGTGATCGATAAGGAACCATCATGGCTGCTGATTTCGATTTTTTCATTAACGATGAAGATGGTATGTGCGAAAAGACATCAATAAGTGTAACATACATTTATAAAAGGTTTTCAGTCTTTGTCAAATGATGATAACTTTCGAGGACTTTTTTCGAAAAAATTATATTCAAAAATACACGAATAATAATGGTTTTCCGGAGTTTTTTTGAAAAAGTTAGGTGAGATCTACCAGGGGTGATTGTTGAATTAGATGGGGCCATTGTAGCTGTCGATGCCGAGTTTTTTGCAAAGGGGCAAGGTAGAATTCGACGTTTGAAAAGAATGAAATATAGTGAGAAGGAATGAAATTTATTGATTATAAAAAAAACAGCTAGAAACTTTCGAATTGGAAGGCTAGCGTGGGCCTCTTCCTTATTAATTGCCTCTTGATCAATTTTAATTATCGCAAACTCTGCATCTAACACTCTTCATAGTTCGCAATTTTGAAAAAAAAAGAATTATTCTTTGCCGGATCCTTGTACGACGTTAGTTTTATATTCTTTTATTAGAAATATTATAATTAGCTGTGTGGAGTGTGACGTCAAATGTTCCGCGAATAAGCGTATCATAATCGACCAACATTCGATTGCTCGTTCCAACGATATCTCACCTCGCGAAGTATCGATTCAAAAGAGACGGAAATAATTGCCCGCGAATTCAAAATTACCCTGATGGGAAACTTCCTATCCGAATGATTATTTTCGTCATTGAATATATTAAAAATTTCATATAAATTCATGAATTTTGAATCAACCAAAAAGCGACTTATTAATTGCGGTAGGTTGAAATGTAAAAAATGAAAATAACGGTGAAAATCGAGCAATAATAAAATTCTTGCAGACGTTGCTTTCGTTGATCGATTTTAAACAAACCATATGTATTTTTTTGGGGAAATACACTTTTTTTTTGGAAAACACCGGACGTAAATGATGCGTTAAAGGGTAATGAGAAAAATGTCATCTTTACGAATCAATCTCGACAGGAGCGACGACTGCAAACAGGTGAAAGTTTCTTGGTCCATTTTCCACCCTTATTGAAGCAATATTCAATTGCGTGCATGCAATCAGCGGAAAATGACGGATAATGATCGTCATTGCGGCGTTGACGTAAATAATTTGAAAAAAATATATTAAAATAACGCTAAAAATCGTGTTTGAGGTGAAAAGCGATGGTGTACGGATGGGACAACCTTTCGCCTTGTAGTTATGTAAGGCCTCGAGGCTGAGTGACCTTTAGTTTGTTCGTGGCACGCGGCATTTACTCTCCGCTGCGATTACGATGTATCAATCCTGTTCTGTTCGAAGATGATCCGTGTATTAACGTTACGCTCCCTCGAATGTCAAAGTCTCCATGAGATTGAAGAGATTTAAAAAGAAAAAATCATTTCATCAATTTTTACCGATCAAAAATCTTCCCATTTGGACCAAAGATATTGCTTACGGAAAGATTCCATTGAAATTGGTATAATATTTCGCGTATCTGATTTAAAACATACCATTTTCATTGTGGCTTTCGTGGTTGGATATAAATAATAAGTTTCCAATTTTTTTCATGTATGGTTGCATTTTTTTCGTGTTTACCGTTAGAGATACAAACGAAATTCCTTTTTTATTCCTTTTGAAGAATATAAAACACGACGAGCGCGCTGGTGTCGCTCGGTCGGTAAGATACCGAAACAGCCGCGTGCGCGTGGCGGGAGAGCGAGAGGAGATCATGTCGGTAACGCAGTTTTCCACAAAATTTAATCGCACCAAGATCGACCAGAGGGCGTTACTGGCTCTTTCTGCCTGGGACAATGGGGAAAAAAGTGTCCCCACCACCGATCGCCAGTGGCCTTTCGGCGTCACGCGCGGCAAGGATGGTTAGAGACGCAATGGGAAGGGAGAGCGAGTGAGAAAGCGATCGCGCGAGGGTGGAAAGGGAACTTCGATACATTTGACGTCACTGATTAGGGCCGCCAAGATGGTTGTCAATGTTGATAAGTGTTTTGGTAACTCGTAAAAATTTCGCGATAACGATAATTCATCTGTCCCGTACGATCGCGGGGCTCGCAGCTCCGTTCGCACGCGGACAAAATATCAACGAATCACGATGATAGTTGAAAATTATCCACCTGCGGCAATGAGCGCCGTGTGGCCCTCATTTGCGTGAAGAAAGAAAAAACACACGTAAACGAAAAAATCCAAACGAATACAGTCGAAGGAAGGAAAATACGAGCCGGAAGTCGCTAGCAGTAGCGGAGCCAGATAAACGCGAAATACCGATAATCGTTGATATTTCTGCTATCGGAAAGAAAAATTATTTTTTTATTGAAAGTTTCTTCGTGAAAGATTGAAAAAAAAGGAGTGCTCTTGCGTGTGCGTGCGTGTGCGTTATAGTTCGAGAGAGCATGGCGGACAGCGAGGATGCGGAAGAGGAGATACGACGTGCCCTTTACGTCGTACAATCGATGATTGACATATCGGCCGATCGTCTCGAAGGCCTAAGAACGCAATGCTCCACTAGTGCCGTTCTCACCCAACAGGAAATTCGAACTCTCGAGGTGCGTATCGAGAAAGCAAACGAAAAACAACAACGTCGATAACTCGAAAAACGCAAGCCTCCCTTGTCACTTCGGAATCCTGATTCTTCGGGCAATTTTCAAAAACCAAAATTTTCCAATCGGTTTTCGCAATTTTTAAAAAATTTTCAGTTTTTCAAAATTCAAAAATTGTTTTCACATTCACAGTCCTGGAAGACAAAATGAAAACTTTGACGTGAAATTGAAAAATTTTTCGAAAATGTATTCTCAAATTTCGGTGTAGTTTTGATTTTTTGAAAATTTTTTTTTCAGTATTCTTACAACCGAAATTGATATGAACTTTGTTTTGTTTCCGCCATTTTTTATTAGGGCAAATTGATAAAATTATACTCGAAGCAATTAGTGACAAAAGCTAAGCTGCCGGCGGAATCTCTGCCGTCCGAGATGCGGCAATATCCGTCGATACAACAATGGCTGAGAGTGGTTGGTTTGATGCCGGAATCCATAGAGTTGATATGCTCGAGGATAAATTGCTTAGAAACTTTGAAGGAAAAATCAGAGCACGAGCTGAGCGCCATACTGGGCGAGAACAACGAGCGTCACGCCGTCGAACTCAGAAGGCTCTGCAGAGCCTTGCACAACCTTCGAAGATACATCGGTGAGACGAAAAAACGTTTTTACAAATTTTTCCATCCCTCGTCCGTACGACGTCCGCTCGTCGCAATATTTTTGTAAACTTTATGTCGCGCTCATCAATTATTCGAAATTTTCCTTTGAAAGACGTGCTGCTGCGGGGTGACATGGAAAAAAGCGACATGAATCTTTACTGGGATTCGTGGGATTGTCATCACTTGCGCAGCGGTCCATCCCCACGTCCGATAAGATCGCGAGTGACGAGAGTCTCCTTGCCTTCGGAAGATTGCATTCCTTATCAAAATAACAATAACAATAATTTAAACAGCGAGACACTCGGTCAGGCCTCGTCCATAATTTGTCTCGCTTCTAGTCCACCAACCACACCGACTCTCGCAAGGCAGGAACGTGGTGAGTTATAAGCAGGACGAGATCGAACAAACATGGCGTAGAATTAAGAAAATTAATTAATAAAATTAACTCACGCTTACTAATTAAATAATCAATTTCATCAATATGTGACATTTGACAATATTTATAATATTCGTAACGTCGAAATGAAGATTTGAAAAAAGGCGCGATGTAGAGAAGAATTTTACGGAGGAGGAAAATCGTAAGCCTCAGAGTCGAAAGAAAATAAAAGGAATGGATAAATATCGCATTAATTGCCGTTTATAAATGAACAAAGTTAACGATGTAATTTCGCATTTTCCATCCGGCGATTGAACGACGAGGAAAAATCGTTTTTTTTTCTTTTTCGCCATTAAAGACGGAAATGCGAAATCGTCAATATTTTTCTCACAAATTCCAGCCGCCGGAGTCAAATTTCCAACGACTCCACCTCCGAGTAAAAGACACCAGACTGGTCTGCACACGAACGTAGCGCAGCCGGAAGTATTTCCTCTCACCAAATCAAAATCTCACGAGTCACAGTTGGCGAACCGTTTGGAAAATGGTGATCAAGGCTCGAGGTGAGTTTGAAAAAAAAGAAAACCCAAAGACGATAACTTTCATGTGACACGAAAAATCATACGACGAGAATTAATCGTAATTGACATTTTGAAAAAATCTTTTCATTTTTCTCGTCAAAAAAATTATTCCTGTTTTTCGCCGCGAGTGTCTCTCGTTCGAGAACGTCCATTCGTGAGACGATCGAAAAAATGTCAACTAAGCTGGAGAGAATAGAAGTAATGGGATTTAAAAAAATCGTTGAGGATGAAAATAATTATACGAGAAATTGATTAATTTCGTGATGAAAATTTTTCAAAATTTCCTTCAACTTATAAAACGCCAATGTCAATCGTTTTGTTCGTCATAATTTCGCTTCCCAGTTGTCCCAACGAGCATTTGCAAACCCGTAGACGCAGCCGTTTGCCAACCGAGCCAGGTTCGTGCAGCAGCAACGCCGATATAACATCCGAAAATTTATTGCCAAACACAAATAGTCCTGTAAAATCACCACCTTACTCGAGCGCCGAAAGTGACGACAACAGCTACAAGGGTTCAGGTGCGTTATTCGCCAATTAGTTAATATTTTTCCTCCGTCCGGAACGGAAAAGCTTTCGAGCAAATGCAAAGCATTCAAGCGCTGATCGGTATTGTTTTTAAGTAAACGAAAAAAGTAAACAAAAAAACAAAAATTGTAACATTGATACGCAAAACTGAAACTATCAAATCGTCGTAGAAAATGGTACGAATATTTCGAAAAAAGGGCAAAATTTCGACTTTTTAACTTTCGGAATTAGTCGACGTTCGAATTCGTACTTTGCGGGAACTTTTCTCACTCGCTGTACTCGAATTCTTCGGGGGAGCGAAATCTTGCCGTCTCTGCGTTTTTTTTCTTTTTTTCGCCAGCGAGTTTATCGAGGATTTGCCGGAAATGGTAATTTTGCAAAATTTCACAGTGAGCGGCAATCTCCAAGTACCGAAATCGCCGCGAACGCCGACTGTGACCCGCGGCATGGGCCACATAATAGCGCATCGTTTTGCCAAAACTTTCAAAATGGTGACGACTTGCGATTATTGCGACAAGCAAATGTTCATCGGCACGGGATTAAAGTGCACCGAGTGCAAGTACAAGTGTCACAGAGACTGCGAGTCGAAGGTGCCACCGTCGTGCGGCTTGCCGCAGGAATTATTCGACGAGTTCAAGAGAACCGTACAGGCGGACGGTGCGTTGAAAAAAAAAACATGGCAAAACGGATCTTTTTTTTTTTCATCAACAACTAGCGACACCTTTTAACTACTGCCACGGCAGTCCCGATCGAAAGTCGGTCCCTAAAATAATCGGTCTTCGAAGCCTGAAAATCTGTAACGAATAGCGATAAAGCAATCAAAATTCGTTTTCAAAATTACGCACGTTTCGAATATTTGATGATTCTATGGCGAAAATATAAGGAAAAAAGTAGGTGGCCGAGCTACGTTTTTCGGACATTCAACGTCCTCGTCTCGGCAAGTTTGTGCTGTTTAGGGTTCGGAAATTAGTCCCGCGCGTTTTCGGACTTTTGTGTCTGAATATTCGTGACAAATTGGGATAAAATGTCGAGATTCGATTTTCGCCGAAACGTAACGATACAAAAACCAAAAAAAAGTACGCAAGTACGCAATGAAACTTCAATTATTTCATGTTCCATCGAATTCAGGAATGATGAACGCTTCGCCGATACTCAGCAAGCCGAACGTCACCTCGCCGAATCATCACAATCCGAGTCTTCTAAGTTCCTTCAATCAAAGAGATCGCAAATATCGATCGTATCCTTATTCAGTAACTAACATGCCGTTTCAGGTGATTGCACTTTTTTTCTTTCGAGATTACAAATTTTTCCATCATTTTTCATCATCTTCTCAAATCCAAGTGACATTTATCGGGTTTTAATTCGAGTTTTTCCTTTTCCTTTTCAACGAATTTTCAAGGGTGCTGACTCTAGTTCAAATACCTCGAGCTGCAACAGTTCGACGCCATCTAGTCCAGCTTTGCTACCGGGAAATACGACCCAAAGCCATCAGGCAGCGAATAAACAACAATTTCACTTCCCAGGTAATTCCATCATCGAAAATCAGTCGAACGATAAAACTGAAAACTCCAGAAACAATTTCGTTCTGCATGCTGCAGAATTTTGAATGAAAAATAACCGAGATACTTTTTTACGTTCTTTCCTTTCAACAATTTTAACGATTTGTTTTTTTTTTATGATGACTTTTTAAACAAATCACTCCAAAAATGATAAATATCTGAGAAAATTTTGAAATTTGCAAAAACGATGCTAGATTCATAATTGCCCGAATGCGCAAAGAATCACGAAGAAACGAAACGAAAAATGATGCGTTTCTGTCTCAATTAATTAATGAATTTAATGAGTGATAATTTCTTTTTTTTTTTTTTTTGCCGAATTCGATTTCGCTCGACGTTTTTGTTTCACAGACGTCACTCTGAACGACAAAGGAATAATGTTGGAAAATCATCGACTCGAGGGAACGACAATGTCGAGCGACAGCGATCGTACAGTGAGTGTTTCTGGTTCTGGAAGCGTGAGCACGGATTCCGAACGCACACCGGTGAGAGTCGATTCTCAAGACTCGCAGGTCTCCGATGGAGAGCCAGGAGATAGTCGATGGCCTCGACAGAATAGCGTGAGTATCGAGAACAAGTATTTGTCGAATTTTCCTTCGAAGTGAATATCGTTTGACGATGAACGTTTGTCGAATAATTTTCGTCTTTGTAGTAATAATATTTTTGCGAATTTCTCGTGAAACGAAGAAAAATCATTTGAAAATCGAGAAAAAGGAATCTCGTTTCGGTCGGCCGATTCATATTATTTTTATTATATTCCCGGGCAAATCTATCGATTTTCAAAAAATCACAAATCTCGCCCGACGTTCGACGCGAAGAGCCGAGATTTGAGTTTTTTTAAAAAATGACAAAAAATCGCCGGAACGTCGGGAAAAAATGAAATCGCGCTTTTATTGGCTAATTTACATGATTTTCATCGATTGAAACAATATTTTTCGGGAAAGCTTTCGATTCGACGAAAATCCGAAAAATTTGAATGAAACATCGCGAAAATTTGGGCAAAAGTCGTGCAAATGTTGAAAAAGCGGAAGTGTCATTTTTTTTTCATTAAAATTCCACAGGAATATGAAAAAGTAGCTTGAACGTTGAATTTTGAAAAAAAAATCAAGCTTTCGCTCACGATTGATTTTATTCTCGTCCGCTGTTCGTTTTTCTTTCATCGTGCGACGTTTGAAGGAAAGGCGTTTTTCTTTCAATCACTCAAGAACAAGAATCACTCAAATAATTTCAGCATTTTCTAGTGGGCTTGAAATTTGTTTTTTTTTCTTCAGTTGTCTATGAGAGAGTGGGACATTCCATATGACGAATTAAAGATCGGCGAGCCAATCGGTACTGGACGATTTGGTACGGTTTATCGTGGCAATTGGCACGGTGACGTAGCAATAAAAGTACTGAACATGGATTATTATCTCGACGATGACAAAACTCTCGAGGCATTTAAACTCGAGGTAAGAAACGTTTTCGTTCATCCCACTCCACTGTGAATTTCATATTTCCGACGAATAATTCGAAAAAAACTCGATGAAAGTTCCGTTGCTCCTCAAATCATCGTGTCCGATTTTTTAATCTTTCCGCGATTTTCTTTCGTCTTCTACGTACGGCTCGTCGTCAATAAAGCGTTTCCATTCGGATATTCAGTATGGAGAAAAAAAAATCACGACGGAAAAAGTTTTTCTTTTTTGACTTTCCTCGAAATCTTGCCATTCGTTATTTCGTATTTTTTACACTTTTCACCACTTGCTCGAGAAAAAATGCATACGCAATTGAGAAACTTTGATTTGTAAACATAGACGGAGGGATGAAAAATATTTTGGTCGCGGAAATTTCGTTGATTGTTTTTTTTGTCAATAAAGATTTGTTCTCCGTTTTTTTTTGTCAATTCTCACAGGTGGCTACATTCCGAAAGACGAGACACGAAAATTTAGTTTTATTTATGGGAGCTTGTATGAAACCCCCCAGATTGGCAATTGTGACGAGTATGAGCAAAGGCATGACGCTTTACACTCATATTCATTTGCTTAAAGACAAATTTTATATGAATAAAACGACTATCATAGCGCAACAAATTTCTCAGGTAATTCACGAAAATTCATGATAACTCGTGCTTTTATCGATACTCGTGCTTTTAAACGTGACTTTTCTCTTTTTTTTTCTTCCTCGACATCGCAAAACAGGGAATGGGTTATCTCCACGCTCGCGGCATTATTCACAAAGACCTGAAGAGCAAAAATATCTTCCTCGAAAATGGCAAAGTCGTTATAACGGATTTTGGACTTTTCAGCGTTACGAAACTTTGTTACGGCAACAGGTACATTGATATTTCAAATAAATGCACGAAACATCCGTCAAGGAGAACGAATCACGACGTTGAAACGTTACATTAATAAAAAAAAAAACTCACGAGTGATCGAAATTTCAAAGTTATCCGCAAAAATCGGTAAAAAGTCCCGGAAAAAAAAGATTTAGAGTCTGACAATTTTTCAACGCATGAAATTAATCGAGTATCTTAACGAAACTTTTTTATTAGAAAAACCATAATTTTTTACGCAAATAACGTAAATACAATAGCGTTCATGTGGAATCTTTGAAAAAAACTCGAATTTATGATTGAAAAAAAAAAACTTTGATCAAATGCCGTTCGAAAATGTTTGATGCTACGTCCACGTCATTGAGACGAGATATAAATGGAAAAAATAACGCTGATGAAGGAAGAATCTTTGAAAAATTGTCTCGTTTAGAAAAGGAAATGGTCTGAGCATACCGCCAGGTTGGCTCTGTTATCTCGCACCGGAGATCGTTCGGCGGCTTCGACCGCAGCAAAATCGTGATCAGGAGGAATTGCCGTTTTCCGAATCCTCCGACGTTTATGCCTTCGGGTCAGTATTTTTGAATAATAAAAAAAAAACCATCGCGATTTTCATGCGAGACGCGTTTTTTTTTTGATTATTATTATTTTTCTTTCTCCGATCGAACAGTACCGTGTGGTACGAGTTGCTCTGTGGCGAGTGGCCCTTCAAAGGACAACCGCCGGAAGCCATTATCTGGCAAGTTGGAAAAGGAATGAAACAGGCACTCGCCAATCTCGAGGCATCGCGCGACGTCAAGGTAAACGAAAAATGCTTTTTTTCTCTTTTGCAATTTTCTAGTTTTCCTCTAAATTCCGATTTCCATTTTCCGGATGTTGAGAAAAAAAATGTTTTTCATTTTATGCGCCCATCGAAACTCTCGTTTTTCATACAATTTTCGAAACTGAATTTTCGATTGAAATTCACTCGGTCTGATCGTAGTACATTTTTATTTATAATGTTTCATTTATTATTCATTTAATTGATTAATGATCGCGTTTAAATTTGAGTATTCACCGCATTTGTCTTCTCCCTTGAGTTTTCTTTCTTTTTCCACCACAAATATATCACTTTTAAATTGTATCTCGCAAACCAGGGTGATAGATTATTATTATTATTATTATCAAGCCCGTTGCATACAGACTGAGAACAAAAAAAAAACGTCTTTGATGCGGAAAACTCGATAAAGCGACAAGAACGAGAATCGCGATAATTAATTCGATCTTTTCCTACCGTCTCGTTGATTTTTTCGAAAAAAAAATGTCATTCTCAACGAACATTGAACATTCACAGGACATCCTGATGCTGTGCTGGTCATATTGTCCGGAAAATCGTCCGGATTTCGCGAAATTATTGACCACGCTGGAGAAACTGCCCCGCAAGAGATTAGCGCGCAGCCCGTCGCATCCCATACATCTTTCGCGTTCCGCCGAATCGGTATTTTAGACAGGTTGAAAAACGATTGAAAACCAAGACGCAGAATGGTCCGTCGAAAAAGTGGGGGGCGAAAAAAATGTTGAAAAACACGAGAAAACTAAGAAAAAATATCTATTAATATTCCATCGCGATAATCGCGCGTTTTTAACGTAAAATTCAAAGAAAATATCGATTTACGGGTCTTTGAGTGAGAGTTTAAACGACATTCGATCCATCAGCCGAATTCTCAGCTATCCTAATTATCAATGAATCTTTCCGAAATTCGTCGTGTCTGTATACTACTTGTAAATAACGATTTTGAAAAAAAAAAAATCATGAAATATCAAATAATATCGCGCGAAACAAAAATGAGAATTATCGGCAATCGTCGACGTAAGGAAAAAAACAAAAAAAAAAGTTCGAGCGTCCTCATCGATTAAAAATGAAGCGCGAGCGTGGTAGACGCGAAAAAAATTGAGAATCGATCGAAGGCGCGATCTCGGCGCTTCTCAGCGGTCAAAAAATTGCCAAGTCCGATAAATCGAATATATCGTGAGAATAAAAAGTACCCACTGACGAGAATCGATCACGAGAATATGATGGAAATTTCTCAAAAATGTCCATCACCGCGAAAAGTATTGATTACGAGTATTAAAATCGTCAAGAAAAAAAAAAATGAAAATGACGCAATATCCACGGGATGAAAAAGTTTTTCAAGACGAATCCCGCTGAAATAATTACGCCTGTCCTTATGTAACGTTAATTAATAATTGTAATTGATAATCGCGGTCCTGTTACTTTTTAATCGTATATTAACTAATTAAACATCCTCGGGATTTTTTTTTTTTTTTTTTTTTTTCATAACGACACGACGAGTACTAGTCATTCTTCAGAAAGAAACGAAAGCGGAGAGAAGAAGGAAGAACGAACTGATGCGTATTCGAGAGAATAATGGTCAAAAAAATTCGAGAAAAATTTGTCGGCACCCGTCGAACGACGAACGGCCGATGGGATGAAAAACACTGGATTTCTCGTTAATCAAAAAAATAATAATAATAATAATAATTTATCCCGAGTGTTTGGTTCCTCCGGAATCTTTTGCGATAAATGACGAGTGAGCCGCGAACGATCTCATAGCAAATGTTGTACATAATTTAACGATCGATCGGCGATGAAGAGAGGATCGAAAAAAGAAATAGCAAAAAATGGCCTCTCTCGGTTTGACGCCTTTTTATCAAACGACTATTCGAAGCCTGAGGAGGAATTCAAGAAACGCAAACTGCAGGCTCAATGCGCAAAACAAAAAAGCAAGATTGGGAGAGCGAACGAATGACCAGCGCGGAAAAAACAATGAAAATCATCATTGGCTCTTATTCCTTGTAATACTCGTCATTGACGATTCACGTCTTACGCGAGGAAGTAATGTTTTAATCGGCATAAATTGTTGTTGAAGGAAATCGGAAGAATAAAATTATCGATAAATGTATGTGCGTATTAGGGTGGGTAAAAAGAGGATATGAATTTTTTCTTCATACACTCGAAAATCGATCGCTTGGTACGTAAAGAAACACTGATTCAAGTACTCGAAATATTGACATTAAGCACGTGTACGTTCAAGAACTTTCACGAAAAGGCAAATACGTAATTTGTTCAATTTGAGGCTAGATTCAGGAACGTACGAGACTGCAAGAGGATCGGGCCACGTTGAGGCGAAGTATGACACCTCCAACTAGTCGGAAGCTGAGCCGGTTTTTGCCACAAATGTGCGCAAGGTGAATAAATATGAACGTCATTGCTTGTGCTTTTTTTTGAAAAAATAGATTTGGAAATTTCGAAGCGGTCGTAGCGTGTGACAAATCGCCTTAAACACAATTTTCTCGCGTTATTTAACACTAGATTTACCAGCTATTCAAACATCTCCATTTTCATCAAAGGTTTATTTAAATACCTGGTGAATCTAGCGTTAAGATCCATTTCGCATAATTGGAGAGATCTTGTTTCATCGATGGGAGGTTGAAGCGGAAAAGAGAAACACGAGAAAAAAGAAAGACAGCCTCGTCTAAAATTGCACGACCAGTCAAAATGACTGATCCGGTAAATCTAGTGTTAATGGCCATATCAAGTCCTCCTGGCGTTTGAATTGGTGTTTTTTGACGCGCTAAGCAATGAAATTTTTCAGTGCATAAAGGAAAAACTAAAATAGTCCTTTTTTCACCTACACCAATGTATATGCATCAGGCTGCTGCAAAAATAATCGAGTTTTTTTCTCGGCGGTTGTGAAAAAAGTTTTTCTGTACATCCGGCCAAAAGGACAAATTTTCATTTCAGGTTTAAAAGATGCCGCTCGCTCTTTTAAATTTTCATGCTGATAACAAGAGATTTTTGGTTTTTTAACAAAAACGTTTATAACGTTCGACGCAGAGACAGAATTGTCGTAAACTGGCGTTTTTGTAGAAAAAGTTGTGCTCGAAAAAATGGTTTAGGGAGCTCCGAGTTCCGAAAACCAACTGCTGGAGAATTATACGCGTTCGAGGTTCGACAAAGAGCCAGCGCAATTTTTTTTTAATCGTGATAATAATTTTTCTCTTTCGGCAGAAGTTTTATTCAAAATATAGAAACTTTTTTTACAAAAGTCGAGAAGATGAAGAAAACTCGATTTTTTTCTTCGAGCTCTCCGACATTCGCACGCATATAAATATCGTCGCAACGTACCGAAAGGATGAAACAAAAAACGGGAAGATCCGACGAGCGACTTATTCGAAGAGGAAGAGAAATGAAAATTGAAAAAAAAAAAGAAAAATGAACGAAATAAAACAAAATATTCAATCGGTTTTTCATGTAAATCTGTCCTCGTTGATGTACCAATTTTTTCTGAAAATTTAGATTGGCGTTACCCTGTATCGGTGTTAATAAAGTACATAATGTAATACGACTTGAAACGAATTTTCGAAAAAACTGAATTCGATATATCGCACGACACAGCTCGTCTTATCCCTCCTTTCGTCTTTTTCCAAATCTTTTTTTAGTTTTTTTCGTAATTTTATTTTACAAACACTGATCTTTATAAACTTGTCGCATTTCCTGGAGACGGTTGCGAAGATGAATTGCTCTTACTTTGTTCAATTCAATGCGCGACTCCAGTATCTGTATCAGCGGTTTCGTTATCGCGTCTGTAATGTGTATCAAGGCACGAGTCCTCACTGAAACGAAAGAAAAAAAATCCATAAAGCACATTAACCAGTTCTTTTAATTCTGCTCTGAAAATGATAAGAAAAAGAAAAGGAAAAACGTCATAAAACTTATTTTTCTTCGACATGGATGGTATATCTGTGTACTTTTGACATATTTCGTCATCTTCGTGTATTATGAATCACAAATTCGACGAAAAGTTGGGACGTAAAGCGATGCTGATTTTAATTTTTTAAAGATCGAGATAGACCGTTGAATTAATCGACACAAGAAAGTCTGTCGACGTGAATTATTGATTATGCGATGTGAGAATATTTTTATTATTATTTTCATTTTATTCCATTTTTCCCGTTTTGAGTCATCGTTCACGCGTATTTTTCATGACTTATTGCGATGTTATCGTCATTTTCACGTCGAGACAGAGCTGTACAGCATGACGTAAAGAGAATTATTTCTCGTCGTAATGTTCTTTGCGATCCGTCTCGATAACACCACAGGATAATTTACGGATGTGCGGAGTGTCAGTGTCAGCGCGGATGGCAGTGTTTAATGAATGAATTAACGTAACAAAATTGGTGCACAAATTTGCGCACGGGGGGCTCGAAATTTTTTGATAAAAGCTCACGGGAGAGTCTAAAGAGCCAGCAGTTACATCGAATTTTCCTTTTACGACGATTCCAATATGAAGAAAATGTTATTCGTCGTTGCCTGCTTGATCGCCATCTCGTACGTCTGTGAGTACAATTAATCTGACGCGTTTCAGCACGGAATGCTCATTTGTCACTGAAAATCATAATTTAATCCTTTCAAAAAAAAAAAAATGGAATTTCAATGTTTTTCATCGAATGAAAAGCCACAATAAATTCAAACCCATCTGATTCGCAAGCGGAATTTGTTTCGTTCAAAAAAAATTTTGTTTTTTTAATTTTTCAATATTTCGAAATTTTCTACGTTTTGGATGAATCCGGTTTTTTACTTTCAGCGGCAAAAAGTACTTCCGTTTGTGGTAACGACGAAAGGCTGGGCAATTGCGGAAGAATATGCGAGGGCACTTGCGACGATCCGGACTTATCGAAATGCGCTGCGACGGTTCGTAAAAAATTCATCATAAAAAAATGTTTCGAACGCATCACCGAAGAAACGGTAAAAAAAATAATCGCGTTATTCTCAAGACTTGTTCCGGAAACGGCTGTCAATGCAAGGAGGGCTATTTGAGAAACGAAGCCACGGATTTGTGCATCCCGGCTTCGATGTGCCCGCCAAAAACCTGCGAGTACAACGAAATCTTAACCGGATGTGGAAGAACTTGCGAGGCCACGTGCGAAAGTCCGTTTATACCGGAAATATGTTCGAGAATCGTAAGTACTCGTCCGAAAATCTCGGTCGACTGAGTTTTCGTTCCCGAAATACCGGAAGTGACTTGAAATCTCCACAAAAAACACTGAAAACTCATCGAAGACCCCAATCGCAAGATTTTCCAAAAAAATTCCCACCTCGTGGCGAGCATCCGAAGCTTCGCTTTTCACTCTTTTAAAATTTTCGTTTGCATTCCAAAATCAATGATCTTTTTGTTTGCTACGCTGTTAAAGAAAAAACATCAACGAAGTAATCGTGTCACGACCGTCATATTTAAAAATCAGTTCAAAGTCGAGTTAAAAGTTGGATAAAAGATTTTTCTGAATCTAGAGGCTGGATGCTTTTCAAAGTTTCCGAGAGATCATACGTTAACGACGTTAACCAGCTCTCCAAATTTCATGCAATTCCGAAGAAACTTTTGGCGAAATTACCGTCATTGCTCTCAAGAGCCTTGTCGGGGTTTTCTGATTTTCGCAATCGAATGATATCTCTGGAAAATAATGTAAAAAGCTCGTTTTCAAATTCAACACAGCGTTAAACGCCAATCTGACTATGCATCTGTTTTATTTTTGCAGAGATGTGCTAACCAAGACTGCACGTGTAATCTCGATGAGGGCTATGTGAGAGACAAAATTACAGGCACATGTGTCGCATTGATGGATTGTCCTACTTAAGCAGGGCTGTCGAAATTATCAAAAAATTAGTCGACGATGGAAAGCATTAATTATAAATATGGAAGCTGGTCAGTTTCAACACCTTTGAAAAACACTTATCTCGCCGTTTGCACCAATTAAAATACGTGAATAAATCTGCATCCAGAAAAAAATCCATCAAGCAACACTTTTTTCGGCATCCGGCGGAAAACTTGGGACATTTTTTTCGTACAAAGTAACTATCGATCACGTCATAGTTTTTTCGTAATTATCTTTATCTTATCTTTCGATCGAGGTCGAAATGGTATCTTCGGTGAAAATCGACGAAAGCTTTCGATTGTGATCGAAAAAATACGGAACGAGGAATGAAAAATGAGGAGATATTGTTTTCGTCGTGAATACGAAATTTTAGAGTTAATTTTTGAAATTATGTAAATATCGTGCAATGCGCAAAATCGCGAAAAAGAATACAGCGGAATTTCTGGGCAATTTTTTTTGTATGCAGAATAAATTATAAATTTCTTACCAGCATCGTTGTGTATCGCTGCAAGAATATCAGGGTGATCCTTGCAAGATTCAGCAGCGTCCTCCTCCTCCTGAACGAGAATCTGTGCAACGTCGGTCATCGTCTGAGGAGAAAAATCAATAGTTTCACTATTTTCGAATTCTTTTTTCTTGCTTTTTCGTCGATTTCACTTACCATCAAGCATCTATTCGATATTTGCGACGTGCCAATTATTTCCAACGGTATTTCCACAAACTCTCCATCCCTCGATTGAAAACATATCAATCGAACCTCTTGTTCCTGTCGGATAAAAAGTAAATGAAGAATAATTAAAAGTTTGCAGATTTGCAAATTTTCCTACGAGACAAGAATTCTCGAAAAGTCATTGAGGTCCGGTGGCATCCTCTCGTATTTATTTCGAACTGGATATTCATCGGAGGACTCATTTTGCTCACTTTAGTGTCTTTGACTTCGTTGAAAACGGAAAATATCAGGCCGACGAATCCTCTGTCCATCATCTGATAATTTGCCTGAGTTCTTACGTCTGTAACAAATTGTCATTAAATTCTGTATCCAGAAATTGTTGTTTCAATTACTAAAATACGTAAACTTTGAATTTTCAAAAGTCGCATACACGACTCGAATGAAAATTTCATTTAATTTTAGACTCCATTCTTTTGTTACAATTGTCACAAAGATTTTTTTGTTCGATTCTCACCAACGTGCGAAGGAAAGACGGTAATGTGCGGATGCGAGTGATACCAGCCTAAAACTCTCATAGGACGATCGAGCTCCGTGGTCAAACGTTCGGCTTCGATCGCGGCTTTCAGTAGCTGCTCCGGCGATATTTCCACTCTGTCTTTTTTTTTATCCAACCTTCGAAGGTTTATCAACGCGGATATATTTGTGGTTCCATGCTCGAGCTGCGATCGATAGTAATAATTATTCTCTTGTAACTCAAAACTTATCCTCCATCTTGGATGAGAAAATTTTTGGTGGTTTTAGCAAATCGTGGAAAATTCGTAGAAAAATATGAATAACCTTTGACGCAAAGCTTTTGTTCTCAACGAAATTATTATAGTTACGGAAAATCGAACTTTTCGTTGGAAGTTTAGCGATTTACATCAAATTCGACAGAAAGTTATCGCAGCGGAAGAAGGTTCTGGAGTGCGAGGAATTTTGTGTATTTCTTGTTTGCGTTGTATTCCCAATGTTATTTTTCTTTTGTTTATTAGATTACTACAGGAGTGATTTTCGACCTCGTGTATTATTATTTATGTTTGCCGATAAAAAAAATATGCAACGGAATGTTGCAATGAGATTTCAAACCGTATTTACGTTTCCTATGAGAAGACCCATAACCTCGAAATTCTCCGTCGTAAAAGCATGCTGCAGACAAGCCATATAAACGTCGGCTTCGAGCTCGACTTTTTTCAGAGGCGATTCCATTGTTTTTATCCTCCAAACAATACGAGTGCCGAACAAGAAGAAGTACAAGAGTAAAAGATGAAAAAGAATCCTCGCTATGCGGTTCTTTGTTTTCTTATACGAGAAGCGTGATGAGAACTTTTGGACGTTTTCAAGCAACACTCATGTTTATCGTAATGATGTAATGATGGTGGTTTTACAATAAAATACATAAACATTCGCGAGTTGATTAGTCATTCATAACCAAGCACGATATTTTAATAATTTTTAGTGGTATTCAATGCTTTTATCATCAAGTATATATAATTCACGCGCAATTTTTTCAAGACTGACACACGGTAGAATAATATTTTTGCGAATTGTGGATTCGGATGTTTCAAAACGTTTATAACGAAAACACGAGAGATGGCGCTAAAATCCATTTCGACATCGGACGTCGGACGCTGAATAATAAACACAAATTTTGTATTACGGACTGCGGAAATGAAGCAGCGGAATATTAACATTCGCCAACGACCATACCACGTTGAAAGCACCAGTTCTCGTCCGATCACTGAAGTTAAGCAACATTGGGCGCGGTCAGTACTTGGATGGGTGACCGCTTGGGAACACCGCGTGCCGTTGGCATTTTTTTTCTTTTACCTCGTTGAATTTTATGGTTAGAATTTAGAAATACTCAATTTGCAGAATGTCTTTTTTTTTTGTAACTCGATATGCCGTACCGAATTTTTCATTTTCACCCCTTAAAATACAACAATATTTGAAACCTCCAGGCAAGGTCACTTATTGCCACTAGAAATGCTTCGGAGGTATCGAATTTCTATGTTAATTCATCGGAAAATAAAGGATTCAAAGTATTTGAAGTGGTAATTCGATCGCTCCCTCAATGTTACACGATGGTCGATGATTCTCGCTACCATTGTTGTTATTACCAGTTATACAAACACGAATAATGTTCAACGCATTACGCAGTGCTGCCGCCTGCTGCCGTTGCGATCATTATATGAACTACACAGTTTTGCCGCAACGCAAATGGTTGGCGCTCGGTCCGCTGTGTCGGTGGTGTCGCCACCAACACACATCAACATAACCTAACATCAAAGCGAATCACAATAAAACATCAGGAGTATTTTTTAATAAATAATACAGTACCATACTTTTGAAATCTATACATACTCAAAGTTTAAACCAGAAGCATATTCCTAATCACGATATTGCCTTCAAAATGTTTTCGACGAAGGTACAAAATCGACCATTCTCGTGCTCGTCACGTTATATTCATTCAAGTATTTCTCGGCAAATTTCTTTACAGGCCTATTTGTCGACGAATTCTATGGTAAAAGTGTTTCGCGAGAACTTTCTACCTCATAGATTGTCATCCTCTCTTGTTGCTTCAGTTCAATCTACTCCACAGGTATTTACATGCTTTGTCGCGACATTGATCAATTTTCCCGTCGAACACATTTATTTTCCAAACAACTTTAGACTCATTCAAACAATTACCGATACATTTAATGAGCGTAAACCGGCTAAACGAAATATGAACCGAGAAAAGCATTGGCAGTTGAATTATGTTTTTTTTTTTGCAACCACATGTATATACGAAAAGTTGTCTTTTTTCGTTAGTTGATCTCCTTCGATATTGTTTGGAGCTTCTCGTAAACATGTTTGCGACAAGGAAGCTTGAATTTATTTCATGCTTTTCAATTAACTCTTTGGAATCATAAAACACGAATGACGATTTGAAACGACGATCGCCAATTCTATCATCAAACTTTAAGCAACTTCAACAAATTTTATTGTTATTTGATGCACCATTTTTTTTGTTTCACAAAAAAATATGCAAAAAAGAGAGTACTGATATTTCGGTCCGTTCGCTGAACGAGCCCAAAGTCGTTTGCCTGATTTATTCTTTCCGCCCCTGCCGAGTAATCCGTTTGCTTCATATTGAAGAAAATTTGAGTTTTTATTTACATTCCGATTCTTGTCTCGTCGATATTACTCAGCAGCCCCTGCTCGACAAATTGTACAGCAGAATCGATCTGGAACTGAGGGGCAACGAGCAGGCGGTATTGACGAGCTATGGACAATTCTTGACGATGGCCGCCGATCATTTGGGAATTACCATTGGACGAAAGTCAGTTTGTCTTTCAGCGATAAAGCACTCCGATCATTCGCTTTCCGACCCTGTAGTAGCCGAGATAAAAATATGTCTCTGAAAATTGTCCAAACATCCCAAATTTCATATTCCTGTTCAATTTATAAGAATAAATTATTTCTCGATAAACTATTTTACTCGACACTAAAGCCATCAGCAATAATCATCGTTGTTCTACCGAACAAAGCATTAAAAGTAGAAACATAACCTTCGTTATCGTTAAAGGTCATTGAAATCACAAGGTCGGATAATTCGCTAACTTTTCAGCGTCGCACCGAAGAAGGCTGTTCACGAACGTCTGACGGTTTTGAGATCCGTGCATATCTACAAGAAGCAAAGAGTGCAATACGAAACGAGAACGTATTTCCGATACATAGATCTAATGCGCTTGACTGGTTCTACGGCGGACACTTTCCTGGAGTACATAGAGAGAAATTTGCCGGAAGGAGTGGCCATGAAAGTCACCAAGGTGATATTTCGCTCGAATCTCGAGTGACGAATTGTCGATAAGGAATTTGAAAAAATTCGAAAAATTTGTGTGATTGCAGGTGGAGATAACAAAACTACCGGACACCGTAACGCCACCTTGTACATGAGACACGAGTTTGCGATATCATTTAGCTTCTTACGAGACTTTCTGGATTAACGAGACGGCGTGAGCTTCTTGAATAAATTGTATATAAAACACTAAAACGATTATGAGAATTTTTATTCAACTTTATTCGTTTTTCAACAAATCATTTCGCGCGTGTGAAGGAAAAACAAAAACACTGAACATGCCATTGTAATTTACGTTCCAAATGGAATGTTATCAATGGAAAACTTTATCACGATGGAGACAGTCGCGTTTGACGAATTTTTTTTGTTAAATGAGGAAATTTAGAAGATTTTTTTTGTTACATTCAAGTTTTAACGTTTTATTCTATGTTTGTATTTTTCATTTAATACGATACCGCGATCTTTCCGTGAAAATTTACCGACTTTGGTGACAAATCGCTTCGACAAAGCCTCGAAATCCTTTGTACTTTGTTTAATATTAAACTTTGTCTAGCACGAAATTATCAACGGTTTGAAAAACAAAATTGAAAAATCACCAATTTTCCTTGTTGTTTGTACCTTAAGTTACCTCGTGATGGGAAAATACTTCATTATTATATAAAAATCCCTCAAATTCAACGTCAAAAGGGAACTAAAAAATTCGGAAACAGAAGAAATCAGTTGATTTATTTTCTAGCATAGACGTGGATTTTCACAGTAACGTTCTCATTGTCAAACGCATCAATTATCGAGTCGTTTCTTTGGGTGTACAGTTTTAAATTGAAGAAAATGAAAAAAAATCGAATTCCAAAGCAATAAGGACAAAATTCAAGGCTCTAAGAGGAATATGCAATTCGCACGAATATACAAAACATTTGGAGTACTTTTTGAACTTGATAACTTTTCGATATTGCTCGTCGCTTGAAACTGATGCCCGTGGTATTTCCGATTGTGATTATTATTCATTTTTCAAGCTTACCGGACAAATTACTCGAAAATTTCATTTTTTTTTTCATTTTTATCACGGACCTTAATATCCTTAATATCCCCCGAGTATCAAAACGTATCATTTATCGTTTCGAAATTCATCGTTTTAACCCTCGCTATCTTCCAGCGTCAAAATCTCTCTACTCGATTATCCTAGATATGAAAATTCCGTGTCATATCGCGGACTTTATCAAAATAATCGATGCTTCGTTTTTCTTGTTTTCTCCATCACCGCCGGATGTGAAACTCCGAACTTCCGGCAGATGTTTCTTCCTGACGAACAATTGAGGTTCGTCGTTGCGTCCTCTGGGTCCTCTGCGTTTTAGATTCAACGTCGCGAGTGGAGTGTCATCGGCCATTCCTCTCCCCGGACGATCTTTGCTCGTGAATCCTCGACGCAATTTTGTTTTCGCCCTCGTGGATTTGACGCCTCCGCGCCATGACGAGTTTTCTTCAACGGGGGCCAAAACTGCGATTCGAGCAACAGGACGTCTCGCCACCGGATGAGGAAACGTCGATACTCGCGTCTCAACCTTTCGTCTGCTCAATTCAACGCTCGGCGTGCAACTTTTGAGTACGTAAAAATTGTCTGGCAAAAAATTGTTTATAAAAACATGACGTATCGTTCGATCATCGACGATTCGTCGGAAATAACCGGTAAAATCGGTAGGGTTCTTAACCCGGCGTGTGTATACTGGGACTTTAAAGGAACAGTCGAAATTTCGAACTCAAAATTCTTCCGTTTTTCCCACTTTTTAAACGATTGTTTTTAGACGATTATTAACAACGGTTTGAGTTAGGTAGCTGCAGAGCGATGTAGTAGATACTTCAATAAGTAACCCAAAATTTTTTCAGATTTTTTGGAAGCCTACAAAACCTTGTAAACTCGACTGTTCTCTAAAGTACCCAGTATACACACCGTGCACCGAAAAATATAGCGTACACACGCCGGGTTAATTCTCAATCTTCATACGATCCTCGACGCGACTGACGTTAACGGTCCTCGGGTCAAATGTGACCCCGTGCGTTAAACGAACGTTTTATTGGGGTTAAAAACCAATGGAACGTAAAAATAATTTGCAGTAATTATTCGACGTTTATAAATACAAACTTTATACAATTATACAGGATGAGGCAGCAACTTTCATCAGTAGAAATATTTCCTCAAATATCGGACTTGAAAAAAAACTTTTGAAACAAAAAATTGCATAGTTCGCAGGGGGTCATCGAATGTTGGCTACGAGCTTCATCCCTGTGGAGGCGCTTCGAAGATTTCAAGGTCACCTCTATTTTTTAAAACGGGACCATCATGTTTTTTCTTCAGAATGGATTTTTCTGAAAATTGGTGCGTGAACTTCTTTTGGGTTCTTTAATGGAATTCTGAAGAAAAAACACGATGGTCCCATTTGAAAAAATAAAGGTGACCTTGAAATCTTCAAAGCGCCTCCACACGGATAAAGCTCGTGGTCACCATTCTACGACCCTCTGCGAGCTATGCAACTTTTGTTTCAAAAGTTTTTTTCCAAGTCCGATATTTGAGGTAATATTTCTACTGATGAAAGTTGTTGCCTCGCCCTGTATAGTGCATTGGCAGCTTCAGGTGGCGATTTTATTATCCCGAAATTAAATTTTCCGAAACTTTTTCTTTCTTGATTGAAAATCGGGTCAAAATTGACCCGAAGACCGCACGAAGGCGTCGACAAACTCACCGGATAACGCAGGCTCGACATCGTCCGAGGCACTAATTACGACCGCAATACCGATAATAATGATAACAATCATGAATAACTTATCAACGAAAATTCCAACACGATGCATCGTCTTTTTCTGATTTATTTGCCAATGGATTTACAGGACGGGAGTCTTTAACCCTCGATGACTGACACGCGTCAACTGTGGATGCGATTTACGGCCCTCCGGACGAAACGCCGCGGCGCGAAAGGATTCATTCGTACTTGTACAAGGTCAGGATCTCGACCGGACCGAAGCAGGCATGAGAGAAGGATTTTTTTCCGCTCGTTAGAACCTCGAGTGTCTTCGCTACAGTCCTGAGAAAGGCACGGCGCCGCTGGCAACAAAAGATGCACGATCCGCGGGAACCTTCGTTGCGGAGCGAGGAAAGGAAATCAACAAAAAAAAACAGACCGATGTATCATCGTAACGCAGCTCGACTCCTCCCAACGGAAAACCGGTTTGAGGATCGGCAGGTAAAAAAAAAGAAAAGTAACAATAACGCGCGAATCTTTTTCACGGGTCGATCGAGGGGGGGCGAGATAAAAGTTTTTCCCTCGTCGTTGTTTTTTTCGTACGAAGAATTTCTCGCGCGTCAGACCGTCCATACTTTAACGTAGTCGAGTTTCAAGTGCGAATTTTCGGAGCGATCGTTGCTCAGCCAAGTGGGTAACCACTTTTCTTTGGCCAGCCAAAACTTGAACATCGCCTGAAATCATTGAAAATCTGTATAATTTGAAATCGTGCGAGGAAAACGATAAGTTGAAAAAAAAAGAACTTGAAACAGTCGGCCACTTTCGCTTCGACGTTCCTCCAAGGTTTCCGGTAACGTCCGCCCGTCGTACCGTCTGGAAAAACTCGAATTCCACCGATTCCCAAGCCAACGGTGATGTAAAACTGCGGGAGGCACGGATTATTATCGAATGTCTGTTTTTTTTTTTTTGAAAACGATTTTTGTTCGTCGAATCGCGTTTTTTTACCTCCTCGTCGTAGGGTGCCATGTTGTCGTTCGTCCGCGTGGCGTTGTTTTTCGAATGTTCAGGGTTTGACCATACACCGGGTCGTATTCGTCCGACCTCTTCGCCATCCACGTGAAACCGAAATCCCTCCTCGTTCCAAATTGTCGTGTAAACGTGAAAATCGTCGTTCCACGGGCTCAAAGATCGCACCTTGGTGATTTTGTTCTCGCGGACGGTTTTCTTCGGCCCCGTGCGTAATCCAAACTCGAGGGACGTTGAGTCGTATTTAACGGCGGAATTCGAAATGGCCGTTAAATGCTCGTTTCCTCGTACCAATCCCAAAATTACACGGCCGCTCGAATAATCGTATCCGTGATTGTGCCGCTTTGGTTCCAGCCAGAGCTCTACGTTGGGATCGCGAAATGAATTTTCGAAAAATTTTGTGGTTTTTGAAATATTGAGTTTTTGCCGTTTTTGAAATATCGACTTTCTGAAAAATTCGCCAAACAAGATCTCTCGCGAACTCGTTCTGATGAAAATGTTGTTAATTTAATGATTAGCTAATTGCTTTTTTATGGCATTTGGAATCGAAAGCGTTCCCTTGAAGGGAAAAATCCTTTGCATCGTTCAAAAAATTGATTTTTTTTTTCATATTTCATATTTTTTTTCAAAAGTCCAATATCCGGCGAGTGACACCATTAAAGTTCATGAAAAATTACTCATTTTCGCGCCCCTGAATCGATTTCGATATACTCGCAAGTCCTTGAAGAATTTGAATGACTTTGAGAATAATTGAGCGAATAAACCAGCGTTTAATTTTCTCTCAAACGCTGGTCCGTGAGGCGGTGAAATTAGAGGTCATTTTTCAAATTATAATTCGAGTTTCTCTTATCTCAGATTCATACCTGGATACAGCCAATCACCCTTGGGGAATTTAGCTCGGATTTCGATCTTCCCATAGCGAAAATAAAATGAATCTTTGGTCGTCAGACGAGCTGATATGACTGGGGGAAGAATGCTGTGACCGATCGCGCGACGTTTGCACTCTAACGGCACTGACCCCGTGCACGATCTGTCATGCGATGAAAGCAACGGTAAAATTGACAAAAGTGACGAAATCTCGATAATTCCGTAAAATTTGACGTGATTTCCACGTTAACTCACTCTGAGAGGTCCAATTGACCGAGCACAGTAGCGTTTTCGCCATAAACTTCATCCAACGAGAGTGGAATAACGCTCATAATTCCATTGTCGAATAGCAAACTATTCGGCAATTCTCGATAAACGCAGAATTCATAATCCTTCGATATAAAGATGGTTATTTAATGATATCACCGAAAAAAATTGTAATATAGGGGAGAAAAAACCAGCTCATACTTCCGTAATTCATTGATAGAGAAATAGAATGAATTTTGAGATTTCAAATATTTCTTTCAAATATTCTAATCGTTTCCTGTTCAAGAATGATTGAATAAAGTTCGAAAATTTTCGCGTCAGATCGTAAATCCATTTTTTTGTATTAAAGTCTTCACTATTATCGCTACCGCTTATTATTATTATTTTAGTGTCTTTTAGTGTCAATTAAAACCTTTAACCTTCAAAAATACCTTTACCTTTAAAAATAAAAATAAAATTAACGATATTTGATTCAGAAAAATTATTCAAACTAGTATGAACCGCCTTGTATACATAATTTTTTTTCTCTCATGCATCGATTGCCCGTACCGGATTCAGAGGCAGCATCACAACCCGCTTCCATGACGAATTACTCGTGGCAGCGGAGCCTGCTGCATCAATTTCCTCATCGAACGTTTCCGCGAATACCAAACGATCGCGACACGCGGCGATGTTACCTCGAACGGAGGTGACGCTTTTTTCACAATTTTGTATTTCGCCGTTCGACGATGTACCTTCATTGTTACAATAAAAAACCGGGGGAATCGCATGATTGTGTAAAAGGAAAAAAGTTCAAAGAATTTAACAGCGAAAAAATTCGTTGGAATATTTTATAGAAAGCTACGATGAATTATCGAAAAAATGATAATTACCATCTGTGACGGTTCCTTCATTACCGATGCGCGTGTGCGGTAAACCATTCGCCTGCACGTAAATCCAATAACGCAAGACATCGTTATCGCGAAGTTCAACATTTCCGTCCTCGAATGTCCATCGCTTGTCTCGCGAACGCGTCACTTCGCCCCGGATCGCACCAACGTCGTTCTCTTTGATCGGGTCGTTGATGTTCGCGTGAAACGCGAATAACTGTACTCCGGGCTCGTCTGCGATAATAATATACCAATGACTCGTGTAATTATGACGAATCAAAAAACGCAAGACAATTAACGGCAGAAACAGATGGAACACTTGAAACAAAATAGAATGATTTTTGTATCGTAATAGAAAACGTGTTTAATCACCCGGTATGGATACTCTAATTCCCCGATGACTTAAACGTTCGATTCTGGGATCTGGTATTTCGTAGGAATTAACAGAAGTCGCGAAATGGATCCAAATGACTGAGGCAATAATGCTTTTCAACATTTTTTAAAAATCCAATTACTCCGGTAAACGCGTGCAAAGTAGGAATTACGATCACGTTATCGGTGACGATTTCAATGTTTCGGAAAACTTGGACGTTGCAGCGAAACGTTCGAGATGAGGATAAAGAAAAACCGTTGCTATATAATTATCTTCTCTTCGCGATACGAGTTTGACTGGTCAACTGTTGAACTGGCAGTGTTTTAAATATCGTTTTATCTCTTATTATGCTCGCTATGAACGCGGGAATTCCCTCTTTTGTCAATCGCTGCATCTTTCATTATAAGTTTTCATAAGCAGCATCAACGAACATAGAGTTACATAGAAGCGCACTCCTTATGGCCGGTTTGAAGCCAAAAAGTTGGGGTGATCGGGAAAGTTGGGGTGATCGGGTAATCTCGGCAACGCTCGGCTCAAAGCATCGCCTTTCATTGTGTGCGCTCACGTACATAGCTCTTCGATGTACATGAGCGCTCACGCCTGTGGAGAGCGTTAGTCCGCCCATCGAGTTGGCCGTCACTCTCGCTCCGGCTTGAAGTGATGGTGCGGTCTCTCTTGCGCTGAAACGACAATGGCCGCGGAGTGGGGTCACGGCGGTGACGTAGCGGAGAGCACGTCCGTATATACCGGGTGTTCTCCGGTCAATATAATGATCATTTATGCCTTTGTTTCCTTATTCCTTCACCTTATTTCAGGAGAACTTCTATAAGCGTGAATATTAATTGAAAGTACCAACGCGTTTCAGTAAATCCTATGAAATTGAATAAAATAGAACAGGCTCGCGACTTAAATATTATAAGAATGACTTACCCATAAATGGGCCGTTTGGTGTAATCGGCAAGGCGGTGGACTCGCAATCCGGAGATACTGGGTTCGATTCCCACCAATCTTTTTTTTTTTCACGCGTCAATTTATTTATTTGCAACCGTAAGACTAATTGAAAGTGATGACAGTTCCATTGTGTTATAATTTTACTAATAATAAAAGGATGATAAATAAAAAAAAAATAAAAAATTACCGAGCCTAATGAAGCCACAAAAATACTATAACTACATTTTCCAATGCGTTTGTGACATTCTCTTTATTTCTAATATGTTTATCAGGGTGATATGAAACAATGACTGTTTTTTCTTCTGGTTATAACGAAGAATTTTCTGTTACTTGGTATGTCTTATTCTTTCTTGGTATTCAAGAGAAAACCGATGAAATCGTTTAAGATGTATTGATTTCAATACTTTCAAATAATGTAACGTACTGAAAAATGTAGTTTTATATTAAAAGCATATGTGATTTTGTAGTATAGTGAATGTATGTATAATAACTTTTAATTTAACAAAAATTATGTTCTAAAACTATGTTCTAAAAAATAAGATAGCGTGATGAAAATAATGTAAGAATGTATAAATACAATTAAGCATTTCTGTATCATTATACTTAAAAGCATTCCCCATAACCTAATCTTTATCCTCGATCATCGCTTGAACGGTTACTTTTATCGATAGAACACAAGAGACCCCTTTTGTAGAGCATCAAATGTTGTATGATATTATCCTCTCAGGTATTTCCTAAATTTATCCGTTACCCGCTTATAAATTTCCAAAGATGGGGCTTTTTCACCCATTTTTTACTCACCGTAATGTACATATAAGAAATGAAGACATTATAACAAACGCATACCAGGTACTGACGATACACGAAATTCGCTCTGCCCACTCTTAGCTAATCTCAGTTTACGTAATTAAAATAAAAAATTTGCAATGATCGATTTATAGCAAGCAAAAATGGCTGCAAATTTAAAATCATTTTAATATTATACAGCTTTACTTTTTTGGTTGACATGTAACCACGTTTGTGCAACGTGTCAGATTGTTATAACAATACATTGGAATTTTTTTATTTTTCATTTAATATTATTTTGGCTATAATTTGTCAGTCTGGAAAATATTTTTACTCGCTAAGGAAAGACTAGAGAAAATACCACGATATTTTACAGTATATAATTAAATTTTGATAGCTCTGTGTTCGACAATTATTTTATCACTATAATTAGTAGCAACATTTAAGCTTAATTGTTATAAATTTTTTCATTTTTGTGGCTTCATTAGGCTCGGTAATTTTTTATTTTTTTTTTATTTATCATCCTTTTATTATTAGTAAAATTATAACACAATGGAACTGTCATCACTTTCAATTAGTCTTACGGTTGCAAATAAATAAATTGACGCGTGAAAAAAAAAAAGATTGGTGGGAATCGAACCCAGTATCTCCGGATTGCGAGTCCACCGCCTTGCCGATTACACCAAACGGCCCATTTATGGGTAAGTCATTCTTATAATATTTAAGTCGCGAGCCTGTTCTATTTTATTCAATTTCATAGGATTTACTGAAACGCGTTGGTACTTTCAATTAATATTCACGCTTATAGAAGTTCTCCTGAAATAAGGTGAAGGAATAAGGAAACAAAGGCATAAATGATCATTATATTGACCGGAGAACACCCGGTATATACGGACGTGCTCTCCGCTACGTCACCGCCGTGACCCCACTCCGCGGCCATTGTCGTTTCAGCGCAAGAGAGACCGCACCATCACTTCAAGCCGGAGCGAGAGTGACGGCCAACTCGATGGGCGGACTAACGCTCTCCACAGGCGTGAGCGCTCATGTACATCGAAGAGCTATGTACGTGAGCGCACACAATGAAAGGCGATGCTTTGAGCCGAGCGTTGCCGAGATTACCCGATCACCCCAACTTTCCCGATCACCCCAACTTTTTGGCTTCAAACCGGCCATAAGGAGTGCGCTTCTATGTAACTCTATGTTCGTTGGCAGCATCCGGGAATGTGAGTGTCTAACTAGTTCGCGACTCGACCGCATATAAACATGCGCGCCACCGACGCCGAGTCTGATCACCTACCTGGTCCAGTCTTTTTTTCGTCTTTGAGTAAAATTCAGTCCACGTGGTTTATTCGTAAAAACAACGACGAAAGCGTGAAATAAACTCGTAAGAAGAAAATTAACATCCAACACGCAATTCCCGAAACCTCGTACGCATTTATCTATGCGTATTTTCTTAGAGAAGCGCCTATCAAACAACATTGTATTATGCTTATTTATAGGTTATGTCTCGTAATAATGAATGTCGGCGTGTTTTTTGGCTTATGAAGAGTCGTTACTTTGTATTTTTCATACGATTAGTATGAAAGTAAGCCTTCTCGTAGTAAAATTAAATTCTCCCGTTAACCTCCGATATTTTTCGAAAAAACTTACAATGAAGTCCTTGGTGGTTCCTCCCGTCTCTGTACGAGGAATAACGCGCCTCGATCGCGATTTGTTCACGTCAACGATTTCCGTACCGTGTTTCAAATTGGGCCCGGTGAGATTATCCGAAATAACGCCGACTCTCAAGAAATATATACTGAAGTTAAAAAATCTGAAACCGATACAAGGAACCGAGGATCACACGCTGGTGTATCTCGATCCGAGAAAAGTTAAGAGCATGAGCGACATAGATTCCGAGGATGAAAAAATTTTGAGCCGATACGTTAAAAAGATGGAGGAGATAGAATTGACATTGAAATACGAGAATTGGCAGTCCGACGAGATATTTAGAGCAATTTTGCCCGAGAATATCGAAGTTCCGACGTCTTACAGCATAATAGGACACATCGTGCACCTTAATTTGAGAGACCCGCAATTGCCCTATAAAAATCTCATTGGCCAGGTCCTTCTTGACAACATAGCTCACGCTCGTACCGTCGTCAATAAGTTGAACGTCATCGACACGACTTTCAGACATTTTTCCATGGAAATCTTGGCCGGCGAGGAAGATACAATAGCGACGGTCAAAGAAAATGGTTTTACTTACAAGTTTGATTTCGCCAAAGTTTACTGGAATCCCAGGTTGTCCTCCGAGCATGCCAAACTTTTGACGCTTATGAAAAAGGGTGACGTACTGTACGACGTGTTCGCCGGCGTCGGACCTTTCGCTATACCCGCGGCGCGTAAGGGTCTGAAAGTGCTGGCGAACGATTTGAACCCCGAATCTTACAAATGGCTCGAGAAAAACGCGAAGACCAACAAAGTTCAAAATTTGCAAGCGTTCAACAAAGACGGCAGAGATTTTTTGTTAAACGACGTTAAAACCGATATCTCGGAGAGGCGAAGCGAAAGTTCATCCGGCGGCGAGCATATAGCGATGAATTTGCCGGCTCTCGCTTGCGAATTTCTCGATGTTCTTAGAAATTGGTTCGACGAAAGCGGCGCGAAAAGATTGTGCGAAAATGCTCCCGTCGTGCATCTCTATTGCTTCGTCAAAACCGACAAGGGTGACGATCCTTTGGAACTTGCGAAATCCCTCGTCGAGGAGAAAGTTGGCTGCGCGTTGACGGAAAGATCCTTGAAGGTCATTCATCACGTTAGAAATGTTTCGCCGAACAAGGAAATGATGAGAGTATCTTTTTGCGTAACCGAGGAGATGATCAGAGGGGAGGAACCAACGAGGAAAAGGCAGAAGATCGAAGAGCAACCGGAAATACTGATCGAAGATGATATTTCAGAGCGCGATGGGAAAGAACAAGAAAACTGTCAAGACGAAGAATGTATTCAAGGTGACGGCGAGGCGTACGTTACCAACCAATCTTAAAGGACCTACATCGTCGAAGGTCAATTCTTCGAAAAAGGCAAGCGCGTGCGATTTAAGGAAAAAAGTCATTTTTGACGACGGTCAATTGCTCAATTGCGAACAATTACTTGCCGATCGATGAATCAATGAAAGTAGAAATAATTCAAAGGAGCTTTTCGATCGTCGGTATATTTCATGTTTTTAGCGTGATTGAGAAAGTTTTATTACGAAATTGTCAGCGACCGAAACGTTTTTATTTTTTTTTCGAATGAAATTGGCATTTATAGACGCAATTTTTTTATCTCCCTACCCAAAGACTTCATGCTACGTAACGCTTTCTTTTCCCGTTAGGCGAGCCAACATACCGTGTCTAAAAAAAACAAGGAGAAGATCAAGCGAATCGATCAAGAATTACAGACTCTGCGGCCGCTGGTTAGTACACGAAATTCCGTGGCGAAATCACAAGTGTCAAAACGAACGGATAACTCTGTGAAGAAACCGAAACGATCCAATTTGAGGGCCGAGGTGGTAATACCGTTGGTGAAAAATCTTCAAATTTGAGATATTCGATTTACGTTATCCATGTTACTTTCTGCTGCATATGTACATATGAAATTAGGTCTCTACGAGTTTTACTTGTATGTAGAAACAAAGTTTCCTCCGTGAGGAAACAAAATATACAATAACTTTTATATATCTTGCTTTTTTCAACAAATCTACCCACAACTTTGAACAAATAAAAATTACGAATGGCGTTCGAATACGTGCGACTTTTTTTTCAAGCTTTCGATTATCGGCGAATCTTTCGAATTTTTCAAAATTTATTTCATCTCCCTTCGTTTGGTAAATCCGGAAATTCGGCTCGCAAAATTACAGCAAAATTGTCGCATTGTAATTTCTTCTCGTGTTCCCGACACGAGTTTGTCAAAAACATCGAGAACTTTAGTTTTTTTTTTATTTTCACCGTTTTCGGAAATTTATAATTTTGCATACGGCTCTCTCTTTCCAAGATTTTCTATTCAATTTCGTAATACTCACGACGATGGAGATCCCGACGAAATAAAAACGTCGAGATTGCCAGGGACGTTTTGTTTATTGCACTTGTTTCATATCATCACAATACAATAAGTTTATAATTACAGAGGATTCCGGTAGCCTACGTTTAATTCGATTAGACGTCATTTCCAAACTTCATTTGCCGTGTCGAGCCTAACTCGATGCTGGCGCGTTAACAGCTTCGGTCGTCGTGCTGGCTGCGTCGTTTTTCGGTGCGGATTCTTGCAATTCCAACCATGGAAGCCTCTTCTGAAGCTCCAGCCTGAATTTCACGACGTAAAAACCATTTTGTGTTAATAACGTTGCGCGAAAGCGTTAACGCGAAGTGTTTCATGCTCATCCATTGAGAGCATGAAACCACAAAGTGGCATTTGCCGAAAAATCGTCAAGGGTAAAATGTTTCAAGGACGGTCGAATTTATGAGAATGAGAAAAAGTCAAAAGTGGTCAAGAATTTTGCGAGAAGGTTGGAGAAAAATGTTAACTTTCTGTTTTTAGCTAATGCGACGATTATCTCGCTCAATTGCTTCGGAATTTTATTGACCTGTATCTCGGATGACTTATGGCGTATACGTATGGATCCAGACAGGCAACGAACTTGCAGGTACAAGCTGGTATCATCGTAACACCGGGTGTGAGTAAAGACTTGTTGCCAAATGCTCCAATCAGGGAGCAGATACCGTAGGGTGTCCAGGAGCAAACAAAGAGGAAACAGATCGTGATGGCGGCCTGTAAAATAGCACAATTCTCAAATCTGACGCTCCGAAAAGTTCAGCGAAACAAATATCTCGCGATTCTTGAGGTAAGTAGCTCGAACTAAACCACTTTTTTGCCCCTCTGCGAGAAAGATCCAACAGTGAAGAGCAAAACACGAGTACGAATCGCAAAAACGTCCTTGCACCGACGGAAAAACACGGTCCGATGCTTTTTCATCGTATTATATAGGATTGAATAGGAACAATAGGAACGTACGAAAGAGCGGGAATGTACTCTGCGACTATTGACTTTTCTTATATTCGTCGTTGGTCACCCAAAGCAGGAAAAATTGATGTTGAAAATGGTCCTGCCGGAAGACCGCGTGCTTGTAAATGAAACTTTAGTGAATTTCTTTTCTTTTTCTCAGGGATCCACGAATAATTCCGAGGATTTTCATCACACGCAAAAATATCAACAATACGAAAGGAACTCGCGAATCGAATTGAAAATCTCACAGGGCGTCACGTGACTCGAGTTTCGTATCTTTTCCAGGCATTATTCGGAAATATGTGCTACTGTTATTTGAATTACTATTTGAGTTACAGAATTTATTTTACTCCAAATGTTATCGATACGATCAATTTTCCTTTTTGGGCATACCTAGTAGGTGATGGAATCATAAAAAAAAATTAATCGGCATTTTTCGGAAAAGTCGCTAAAGTAAAGATTAACCAATTTCTGTAATTTCTTTTTCTCAGGGATCCACGAATAATTTCGAGGATAGTTGGACGATACATTTTTCCATGACAGTGTCAAGTTCCTGGCCACCAAGGCCGTGTTTTTGGTTACCGTTGGGTGCCCCCGGAGCTCTTTGATCGGAAAAACAAAAGAAGGGAAGAAAATCTCACCTTTGCTATGCGAATTTCGGCGGATTCGGCGTTACTATTGCCAGTGTTGCTTCTCAAACTTTCGACGTTCATCTTTTTAGCCTGCTCGCGCAATGCTTTTTCGTGCGCGATGACGTGACTGACGATTTGACTGTAATAGTAGATTATCAGGCTCATCGGTATCGCGTAAGAGAACGTGAATATCGTCGCGACGAAATATCGAATCTCCGCGCTGTCCGTGAAGTAATCGAAGGAGCACGATGTCAAAAATCCTTCGGGCACGAATCTTCCCCAAACACCCATCAGCGGCATCAACGCCCATGGCAGTACGTAAAGCCATATCAGCGCGATGAACATCATCACTTGACCTCTGGAGAGTTTTCCATCCAGAGGATGGGCGATTGTACTGGAAACACCGAAAAAAGCCAGAGCGAAATCGTGAGTAAAACACTCGAGTGACTACAAAAAACGGCCGACATTTTTGAAAAATTCTCAATATTCCACGTTCACGTCGAAAAATAAATAAACGCATTCCGGAAATGCACGAAATCGAGTAAGCCCTCTGAGCGGCACCGACGCTAATAACATCGATTTTTCCGCGATCGGCTGGGAATCCCCGCAAAATTCGGCATTCGGGGATTTTCGTGGTCACGAATGTGGCCTCAAAATTTGCAAACTCAAAACGAGGGATGCGGCAGGCTCGAGCTTATGGCAGAAATTTATTCGGATCGCGTGAAATTTGGCAGTGGAGGGGGAAATTTGGCGCTTAAGGCCATGGGGGATACCCCCTCCCCTATCGAAATTTAGAAACATTCTCAGGCAAAATCTATAAATCGTATCGATTTGAAATTTTTCGTGAGTATCTAGTGACACAACACGGAGGGAATGACGATTTGGCAATTTCGAAATTTTTCAAAAAATTTTTTTTGTAGAGTAAAAAAATTTTCAAAATTTCGAAATTCTAAAATCGTCAGTCCCTCCGGGCTATATCACTAAATACCCACAACAAATTTCAAACCGATCCGATTTATAGATTTTGCGGGAGAATTTTTCTAAGCTTCGATTTACGGATGTAACACATCGCCTTAAGGGGTTAATTGCGGATAATGAAAATGTGAAAATTGCGTCAATTGCTCGTTACACGTCGTGCGAATGAAACACTATGAATTTGACACTCTTTTGGTGGAAAAAATGGCAAACACTTGAATGTAATTATAAAAGCGCGCCGTTTTTGGGGAAAACACAATTTGCACACATTTTGCACTCGAGCTGAGTCTCTTTCGTCTTCGACACCGCGTCTCTCCAAATAGAAAAAAAAAAAAATGAAATTTCGAAGGGAAAATACGAAAATACCGGATCCTCTTTTTACCTGTATCTGTCGTACGCTATTGCGGCATTCGTCATGCTCGCTCCAATCCCCGATAACGAGCCGATAAACGCGAAAATCTGACAGCCGAGATGCCCAAGGGCGAAGCCGGTGTTGAAAGAGTTGTAGATAAATATGGGCGCTTTGATCATCATGAAAAAGTCACACAACGCCAGATTTACCACAAACATGTTCGATGGTGTTCGCAGCGACTGGGCCCTGCGTCGTAATCGAAAATAACATCGTTTGTCACACAAAAATATCGTAAACTCTCCTCCGAATTTCCGTGTGCAACAAAAACTTTGCTTTGCGGCAAAAACAACATTGCCACTCGAAATTCGCAAGTAAACGACCCTCACTGCGTCATCAACGTCCCAAAATCTTTTCTACCAAATTCCCATCAATATCAACTTTAATTATGTCCATAAATCCGCGTCTGATCGTGAGAATACTCAAAAAAGCCATTTTGTCAAATTCAAAACGGAAAATATCGTTCGAACCAGTCGCAACTTCCGTCAACCCCGAATTGTCTCGTAATTCTTATTTTTCCAGTCAAATATTCTCGTTAAAAAAAAATACAGAAAGATGCGGACTTGATGACACTTTTACGAATGTTTCGGTTGTTTACTTTGTGAATCTGCCGGTTTTTCGTTTATCATCGCGTTGGAAAAATAGTTGACATTGCCCGTGAAAAGTTACTTACGCGCAGAATATCCAGAGAACGAGGCCATTGCCGAGGAGTGCTACGAACGTAAAGAGAATGTACAGCAGAGCGAGTAAATAGTGAAGGGAGGGGTTTGGCTCGGGATAGACAAGCCAATGCTCCGGTATATGAACAAGTTCCTCGGCAGGGACGTTCCAGCCAAGCAGACGTGGTGGTCCTGCTGATAAAACTCTCGCCTCCCAATGAACGCTTGTATTAGACATGTTGGTCGTGCACTATCCGGCGACACCCCTCACCTTACCTTCAATCGAGCAAGCACCAACCTTTTATACCTTTTAGCTCGGATTCCTCATTTTTCCAGCGTCCCCACCGCCGGCAGGGCTTACACTCGCTAATTCATTTATCTCGAGGCTTCGTGCAGCTTATCTCACGGATCATCCCGTTATTTCCCTCGGTCAGCAAAAGAGAAGAAAAAAAAAGAGAGAAATCTCAAAGTCAAAAACAATCGAACGTCAGCGTGGGCAAGAAACGCGGTTAGCTTTCTCTCCTTGTTTCAACTTTTCTTATACAGTACATTGGGGGTGCATTGGAAATGTCTTTAAATCACTCGGCGTCTGTGCACAAACCTCGCAAACTCGGATACGAATCATGATTTTGCATCTGGGATCCGACGAACGTGGGACAAATTTTCAATTCCGGCATATTCTTTTTTAGCGATTTTCCAAATTACGAGATTTACAAAAAAAAGTGAGGTAAAAAAGGGAAAATTGAGTGTGAAAAATCGTTGAAATTCGGATTTTTTTTCAACTCCAACTTTGACGTTATAAAAAATATCGATGCACCGTGCTGAGGGCCGGATTTCGATAACTTTTTTTCACCAATTTTCCGTCTGAAAACAATTCATCGTGGGATACTTTTTCTTCGATCGAAAAAAACGTGGATGCGGAGCTTTTTGACCGGAAAAGGTGGCAAACTTTGATATGGATTGAGGTGAGATTAATAATCGCGTGGTACTTAATCGCTCGATTTTTTTATAAAGGTCCTATAGTTTATTTTACTTTACACTCTACGTATACTATCTGGTAGAACAAAGTGTCGGCAGTTTGAAATAATTGCACGTTACGGGCGCAGCGAATATTCGTATTTTTTTTTTCTTCATTTTTTCGGCACGTGTCACTCGACGATTCATCATCAGTGCGCCGGTGGATTTCGCGCGAGGCAAAAAAAGATTTTACTTCGAAACAAACGAAATATCGTCGGAGCCATATCGTTCATACCAGTTTTTTCGAGTCGCGCCAATTTGCGCAATCACCTGCAAAATGGAATATACCGATTTATCGTCCGGAAAAATATGTCGATTAAAAATTGGAGAATTAAACTACCGACGACCAAACGCAAAGAAAAAAAATTGTGAAAAATTGCCACGATTTCTGTTTTTATTGTCAGCAACGTTTTTCCCCCCCTTAGAGGTCGTTCTGGTCCTCAAGAAATTTTTATGCGAACAAATCGTTGATTACCTGCCCAGAGATGATAAATTATTACGGCAATAACGAGCAAACGAGAGCGCATAAACATGCAAGGACCGGCGTGGGACACACCGCAAGAGAAGCCCTCGTCGACTTTGCCCGATTCAGGAATGCTTCGTGTTTTCTTCATCATCCAAAAAAACGTTTTTATACGCAACGTTCTTTTCAATTCGGTACCGACTTTGTCGCGAATTCGTCGATTGTAATTATTCAGCCAACGTCTCTGTCGGAAAAAAATCATCATTTCTCATGATTCCATAATCGAACTTTTTTTCTGTTTTTTTTTGACGAATATTTAATTTCTTCGTGCTTTATCGCGGGATTGAAGGTATCCTCCATGGTGAATGTTTGTATAGAAAAAAAATTGGAAAATCTTTGCAAAATGTGAAAAAGAAGATAAAGTCGAAATTTGACATTTATAAAACACGCCAAAAGTATCTAGCCAGTCTTACGTGTGCCGGACTCAACATTTCCACGTCTATGAGGTTCGGCTCGTAGGGCACGAGCGTCACGTCGTTGAACTTCAAAAAGTGTTGCTCGCCCACGCGCTGTTTACGATCGCCAAGGAGGGGGGAGGAAAAAAAACGTCTAAATAACGATGAAAATTCGTGCACGCGTCATCGACCCTTTGACATTGCAAAATAATTTAATCCTAAAAGTACAAACCGGGGTAGAAACCTACCCCAGGTAAACTTTTGTTAAATTACGGTTTGACCATTTTTCAGCACTTTTATTTATTCAAATCGATTTTTCACCGACTAAACCTTGATAAAATTGAATTTGCTCTTCACCATTCTCTTCGGCATGAGGAAACAAAAAAATGCAAGTACTTATGAGTCAGATTACTGCTTTCAGAACGACTTTAGGAGCAAAAAAACCCGTGGGGTAAATATTTACCCCGGTTTGTAGTTTAAAGATAAAAAAAAATGGGTTAGTAGTTCTAGGGCTAATACCGGTGTGTTGGCCTCAACGACTTCGACGATGTTTTCCAAGCGCACGCCAAAGTCACCCTCTTTGTAGTATCCAGGCTCGTTGGAGAAGAAAAATCCTGGTCTCAGGCGTACCGCGTCGCAGTGTACGTCCGGAGGTACACCGCTGACGTAAGAAACGCTGATTGGCGCTGAAATTTTACATTTTCATAATACAATCGATATAATCGTATAAATAATATCGATTTATCAATCTATTTCTCCATTGTTTCACAGTGCGTCTTGGTTGACCTTGACTTTGAAAATTTCAAAAGTATCATTTTAAACGTGTTAATCCACGTACCGCTTTGAAAATTGGGTATTGCTTTATTACTCTATTGAGGCTCACCTCGGGGATTAGGGGAATCAAAAATGCGTGCGCCAAAGACTTTGATCTTTGGTTGATGGAGAAAAAATTTTTGTTTGAATAATCATAGAGGCATTAAGGATTCGAGGAGGATCAGAAAATGTGAAAAAATGATGTATTACAGTCGCTTGTAACGTGCAACACGTACGTTCGTGTACCGATCCAAAATGGCCGATACCATGACCGGTCCCGTGCATGTAATCGTGACCGACTTTCCACAGAGGCTCCCTCGCGAAAGCGTCCAACTGATCGGTTCTCAAGTCACTGGGGAAAATCAATGAAGCGAGCTGTATCGAACCAATGAGCACCCTCGTGTAAGCCTCCTTTTGCTCTTGGGTTGGTTCGCCATAATGCAACGTTCGCGTTACGTCAGTCGTTCCATCTACAAAATGGACGAAATCGTGCGATATTCCTTTGTTACTCGACCTTGACCTTTCGGATGACCTTGAAATTGGTCCCTTTGGGACAATCTGTATGTCTGTATGTAGATTTTCACGAACGTCGATAAACTTTGAAAACAAAAGCTGAGCGCCGATTTTGGAGCAATTTTTTGAAAGTGTTTATCGAAATTCTGGCCAAAAGTGTCGGGAACGATCAAAGAATCGGAAGAATACGGAAATAAAAGTAAATTTTTCGATCGTGGATGATGAAATTTACCGAGATATTGTCCTCCGGAATCAACGATCAATGTTGAGGTTTTACCGATTGGCACGCTCGATTTTTCAGACGGCATGTAATGGGGAAGAGCAGCGTGAGCACCGTAACCCGCTATCGTTGGAAAAGCAATGCCCTTGCTGAGGTCCTGTTCAAGGCGAAATTCATTGGCCACCCGGACCACCTGCATTTCATCCCAACCGGCTGAATCGAGCCTTATCTGTTCCTCCATATAAGCTAAAAAATCACACATCGCCATTGCGTCACGTATGTGAGATTTTCTCATGCCTTCGGCCTCAACATCGTTTTTCTCAGCCCGGAGATCGATAATCGGTGAGGGTTTTGCCAAACGTTTTTCCACCGGAATCTGATTAATGTTTAGTTGAAGAAAACAAAAAACAAATCTTTCATTTTTGCAAATAGACGGCGTTTGTGCGACGAAAGTATGCCATAATAATGACACATGTCGTAACAGTAAATAAATAAATAAGAAATTACTAAACCTATCACGACCTTCGTTTATTAATTAATTTTCCACTATTCCCCACGTATTTGACGTAATTGTCGGGGGAGGAATTTGAAAAAAATGTCTTACTCCGTCTACAAATTTATCTTTTTTGTAATTGTTCGGAAAACGACGAAACAAGAAGACATTTCTCGTCGTCGTGCTTCTGTTGAAAAGACGAAAGGAAAAAGGAACAATTCACAAAAATATCGCTCAATCCGCCCGACGTGCGATTTTCAAAAATCGCGTTCGGCCAATTTACAAATTCATGTTTTTTTTTGGTATTTTCCAAAAATGAAAACGCATAAAAAGAAAAAACTATAACGGTTGATGATTAAATTTGAAAAATCAATATCCATTTTCGATAAACCGTAAATGTTGTAAATGCTCCGGTAGTTTTTGATACCGCGGGCGCGAAGGCGTCATGGTTCTCCGGATATAATCATGACGAAGAGGTCGAAACACTGTGCCGGCGTTGCGCAACGACGCTGTGCGCAGTTTCAGCTCTAGCGGACGGTCTAGCGAACTAACTACGGCTAATGAAGTTCGTACGGTATTTCTCACTCCGTTTCTCTCGCTCTCCCTCTCTTTCTAACCACACTCGACTTTTTTCAAAATCGCTGTACGATCTCGATCACGTTTTTCATTTTTCCCCCCTCTAACTCGAGATTATCCGGCTCTCGTCAATATGAAAGAATGCCGTTACCGTAATCACGTTATAAAACCCGTCACGGAGCGATCAAGCTAAGCTGAACAAGCTACGGAGTCTCAGGAGAACATAAATTCGAGGACAATGTGTTGCGAACTAGGATTATCTCGACCATGTCTCTATACTGTACGTTCTGAACTAGCGTTGAGAGGGAACTTGAGCTTTGCGAAAATGCGCAGCGAAAGATCCCACGGAATTGAAAAATTTATCCAAATGATCGCACATTTTCGTATTTTTAATAGATATTTATTCCACTTGCTAGGTGATATGATAGATACTTTTATTATTAAATTAGAGTATAAAGTATAAAGTAAAGTAAGAAAATAAGATTTTTATTTCAGACCATCAGGATTGGAAAGTAGCAGGAATTGTTTTCCACCATAAGATTAATGAATGGTATCGTTTGTTTGTTTTTTTTTTTCAAATTTTGTTCAACCGGTTTCACTTACGGACGTGTATATTTCTCTGGAAGCACCCTTAGAGTAGCCGCAAGATGCCGGTAGCCAGACGACGTTCCAGGCTTGAGACATTGTTCTCAAATCGTCCCAAACAGACGTGTAATTGTGCCATCTGTGCGAAAAATGCGAGATTGTGGAGGCAGAAAATCAGATTTCGACTTAATTTCGAGAGAAAACGACTCGTCTTTGATTTTTGACAATTTTTTCGCGAAATTAATCAAACAAACGCGACTTGCTCACTTGACGCAATCAGCGTGGAAGCACGAGTCCATTTTTAGATGAATATCGACAGCTCGCAGGACTTTTTGTCGCGGTGCGTAAAGATGCACAGCTCCGTGGGTAACGATGACGTAAGATCGTAATACCGGTGTGTTGGGCAGATCGTAACCGCGTATATTGAGCAACCATGCGATTTCATCGAGAGACGCGACGACGAGAGCATCCGCGCCGATCAGTTCCATCTCCAATCTGACTCGTTTAACTTTTTCCTGCCACGGTTGACCGGCGTACTCGATGGGAAACGGATAAGCCCCGTACGGGTTGTAGCTCGGTCGATCGACCTGCCATATGATGTCGACGAGATTCTTTTGAACGGGGATTAATTTTACGGGCGAGGTTTCTGTAAAAATAAAATCATTTACGGCTAATGAAACAACAGCCTCTTTCCAAATGTGTTTCAATCCGAGTCGAATTACCCAAATTATTTTCCCACTGCTGCCAAGTAAGCGCCGGAATTAACACGGGATCGGCGCCTATTCTCACTTCCGACTGATTTGCAAATTCATGCTTCAACCATTCCCCTATCGTTGGCACCTGACGAAATGATAAATCTCGATTTGTACTGAAAATCATTTTGGAACTTGAAAATCATTACATTTGTACGTACATCAAAGGCGGACGTCTCTACTTCTTTTTTTTTTTATTAGTTCATAGATTCTCGGTCTCTGAGTCACGCAACGTAATTAAATCTGGTAAAACCTTGCCCAAAGAGTGATGGTGTAATATTCTGACATAATCAATCGCATCGATTTCAAATAATAATAATTATACGTTTACATCACAGAGTCATTGACAAATTGAATTTTTTGTCACGTCAAAAAAAATATATTCGTTTTTCCGAATATGCGTGAATGATTTTCTGTTTCTTTTGTACATTTTGAAAAATATATTTTTTCAAGGAATGTTTATCATTCTGTTGGAGAAAATTATTTCACACAATCTATGAGCGTTTGAGATAAATGGAATTTAGAAAAATGATTACAAAACCTTCTATATGATGACTGATTTTTTAGACCTCTTTAGACCTGACGATATACCTCCAGGGTATTCTTAAACTCTGATATAAGCGCCGATACTTTTTTTACCGCAATAAATAGAAGCATCATCGTAGAAGTGTATAATTAAATTTAAAGGACAGAAGATATCATATTGATTAGATAATTTAATCAGTTTAGATTAAAAATTATGTTTTGAATATAGTTTTTAAAAACCACTCAGAAAACCCACTTCCCAGGCCTTCCGCGCAGAGCGCAAAAGGTGAACGATCATCGATGACTGAGATTCCAATTAAAAATCGGAATCCCAAGTCGTCCTCACGCTCAAGGAAGAGGGTTACGTCTCCTCATCGTGGCTGCATCGACTCCACTGTTGAGTGAAGGGATCGTGAAGATATACTACAGAAATGATCCTGTGAAGTATGATCTTAATTTCATCGAGCATCGGCCGCGTTCTTATAGCCGCTCAACACTCAATCGCGGACGAGAAATCAGCAGTAGCGACGACATCTAGCGGTGTACCGCGGAATTAATGCCTCTGCCGCGGTGGAGGGTGACGTACGTTCGGAGCAGCTAAAGGTTCTCACTTGCCAGCGGCTCCCAAATTATTGACCATCGGCAGTCTTAAAACTTTTATTTTCAAAAACCGTACGCTATCACAAATAATCTAATTCTAAAACCCGCTTATTAAGTTATTGCATTATCGCTATTTTTTATACCGCTTTTTTTTATTTTTATTTTTATTATTTTCTATGAAAAATCTATGTTAAAAAAATTCGCATCGTCGCCCCGAGAGTATTTCCGACAGTATTGTTGTCACTCAAAATAAAATATATTATTATTTAGTATATTATCACGTCGGGAGCAATGATTTTCCTCAGACTTGTTATTTGCATAACATTCGACTATTATTTTCACATGAATTATTGAATTATCGTCAATGATATTATTATTATTATTATTAAAGTATTATCAAACTTTTTTACTTCAATTTTTGTGTTATTCTTTTGAAGGCAACAAGGCTTCAGAAATTCATCGTTGTACTCCATGCACATTCTACCTTTTTTCTTATATCCATTTCCGTTTAATCAAAGTAACATGGATCATTATTAATTGTATTATTATCGTTGTCGTGCTAAAATTATCGTTGCAATTGTTATCAATAAAATAATCAAAATAAACATACATCTTCGCTGCCTTGTTTCATAAGAATCCAGTTGCAATCGAGTTGCTGATCAGCTTGAAGATGATACCGTCCGTCAGTCCAGAGCAGCGCTTTGTGCAACGTCACGACAGCATCACCCGCACTCCCATAAAACCCTGTGACAAATTCTCTCCTCATGTCGTGTGCCGCCACTGATTCACTCTGCGAGTACAACAAATAGGGCAATTCCGTAAAAAAAAAAAACAATTTCCTCCCAAAGACATCGTAAGTATAACAGAAAAAATCAGCTCGCAAGCAAAGAAAAAAAGTCATCAATCCGTTAGTGCACACTTCACTCTCAATATGCACATTAATTGGGTATCCGTATTAGAAGTTAAAAAAAAGTTCCTTGGATCGAGCTAAAACCAACGGGAGGTCAGGAAAAACAAAAAATAATAATAATCATAACGCTCGCAATACAAAAATCAGCGGGAGTACGATTGGGAAGAAAATACCTCCGATGGACCTTCGCGGCCATGTCTTACGAATCCCGTGCTCTGAAAACGTCAAGTAGGTATACACTCGTGTATTATCGAAAGTGGCGTTCTAAAAATAACACAACGGGCAGGACAATGGCTCTATTTATTATTTCTTTATTCTTAACCACTTTATCCGAAGTGCTCAATGTTTTTGCCAGCAAACATTTTTCTTAAAAAAATGACTCGCCACTTTTATTTTTAGCTCAGAAAATCATCAAGTTACGCCTTTTGTTTTTCGACAAAATTTTCCGGGAATTTTTTTTTTTTCTCATGTTGAATACAGCTTTGTCGCGTCACCGACGATGATATTCCGTCGGGGAGACTGAAATTTTCGATTGTATACGATCTGAATATCTTGTTTTTTTTTTAACTCGATTTTAGTGCAACAATGAGAAAAATTTGAGAAAAATCGTACAAAAGGGACGGAAAATTTACGAACCTGGTGATCGTCGTCCGAGGTGACGATGTAACCATCGAGAGGTGGACCTTGCACGGAGGTAATGCGAACCATTTCGGATCGCAGTTGACGCAATCTCATCGAAGAATCGACTCTGTCACCCGGCTGATTGCCATTTCGTTTGCCATCCAAACAACCCGTTCTTTTCGCTCCGTTGTAATTAAGCAATAGCTCGGAAATATCGTAATTACTGCGATGGGCGCTTGAACCTTACACCGTACATGAAAAAAAAAAACAAATTGCAATGAAAAAAAATTGGTCTTCTGGAGGCGCCGGGTATCGATCCCGGTACCTCTCGCATGCTAAGCGAGCGCTCTACCATCTGAGCTACGCCCCCCATAGGGGATTTGGTGTGAAAAATGCTTTCACAAGTCAAATCGCATTTATGGGCCAACATTGATCTTTCCTATATTCATTATTGCAACAGTGCTGATGTATAATTGGACAGATTTTATCGTCAGAGAACGAAATTGACCTTGATTTAACGACAAAAACAAAAAGTTGAATAATTATTCAGTATCGAATCTCGAACGTCGATGAAATTTTCATCTATAAGGTAAATCGTTCTGTTTATGTAGAATTTCATTAATTTTTTTCGAGGGCGTGTGTTCCCACAACTTATGACGATTATTCAAGATCACATTTATCAAAATCGTCGTCACGTGAGTGGTTCGGTCATATGTTTCAGAAATGATTAAGAAAAATCAAGTTTTTATGAATTTTTTTTTCGACGACAACTTTGATGATTTTTAAGAAGTCTCTCTTTCTCTCGTGTGCAAGAAAAATATTATTTTATCCGTCAGCGTTTGCAGTTACATTCGTACAGGAACGTGGAAGAGTCTGAGGTGCGAGTACTTCATTTTGTCCGGTACTGAATGTACTTGTCATCATGTCACAATTAGCGCGGTAAGTTTCCGCACTGGCGAATTTTTCGAACGACCATTTTGAAAAAAGAGAAATTTTTCGAAACGTGTACAGCCGCCTTAAGAATGTCCCATGAGAATCCAGAGGGTGCGTCGAGTGGTGCTTGCGTATCAGGCGATCAGACAGTGAGTGGAGGTACAAGAATTCTCAACTGCCCCCGTCTCTCTCTCTCTCGCCTTTTCCGCGCCGCTCGATCTTTCTCTCTCCCTTTCATTCGATCTCGCGTACTCTCACAAAAAAGGAAACCCGTACTATGTCCTCATCGATTTTCCTTCTGCAAAGGGATTTTTTTCCGAACGGGGCAAATTTTTTTTTTTTCGCACTGAAATTTCGGAAAATTAATGATAATTTAGCGAAGGGTATTATGCAATAATATTAACTATTTTTATACGATACGTGATTTTGTAAGGTCTGCAAAGTTTAATGTACAATATTATCCGACACACGCGGAAGAACGTTTCGTGGATTCATTTTCACGTACGATGACTCTGCGAATATATTCTTGTGATTTAGTGTAATGATATTTCAATTACTCCATGTTACGAAACCCGACCTTTAACGCTGTTCACCCGAGCGGAAGACTACTATGATGATTCGAACACGACATCGGGCAATTCGGTGTAATGATACGTGTCGATGGGCTTTTCAAGATCGTTTCGTGCATATTCACGTGTCACTGCAGAGTAATGCAGCAAAGTACGTGCACGTCACTTGTGCGAATGAGAAAGCACAATTGATGGATTTTCTGTATAGCTGCAACGTCATCTTTTCGCGAAAAAAATGTAGACAATTCTTTTCACATGTTCGTTTGATCGTTTTTCAGAGCGTTTTACCGTTGCGACGCACCCTTAAGGGGTGCTGGTGAAAAAAATGTTTTCAACTTAAAAGTTGTAATAAGATAACGTCAAAATTGAAAAAACCATTTCCGGATGTCTGAAGAGCCTCTCCTCTGACAGGATCTACCGTTTAGATTCAGAAATATCTTTCGTCAAACATACTGCAATTTTTTTTGATGTTTTCAATATTTATCCGAATTTATTACGTGATGTTTTATTTTGACGAAAAAAGTGAGTTTTTCTTCATTTTTATTATGCAAATATTTACTCGTTGTATTGGCTGCTTGAACGCTGAATAAAGTATAAAGCCGTGGTGTAAAAACGCAGTCGATCATACCATTTTTCGAATTACGTGTTGTTTGGATATTCGATGAGACATTTTGAAATTTTCCATTTCATAAATTCTTCTTCATAAATTCTTCTCTCGCCCGAGAAAAAACATCTCCGCGGGGATGATACGTATCATTATCCCTAAGCTTGGCCGTTTGACCATGCCGCTGTGGCTCTCGTGGTAGTTCTCATCGCTTACGTTGCGCAATGTCCTGTTGGCGCATTCGATTTGAAAAAAAAAAACATAGGTGCTCCGCCATCGTGGAATATAAAAACGTCGGACGGACTACGAGAGCGCGACATTAGAGCAAGATGTCGGTGACAAAGTTAACGTTGTGTTGTTTCCTGGTGACCTTGTGCCGCGTCGCAGCGGACGAGGAATTCGTCGTGGATGTTCCTCAAGGTCAGCTGAAGGGTCTCAAAACAACGACCATTTACCGGGGCAAAACGATGTTCAGCTTCAAGGGAATACCATACGCCAAACCCAACGTAGGACCCAACAAGTTTAGGGTGAGCTGATCAAAGAAAAATCCGTTCGCTTCTGTGATAAAACTGGCATCATTTGGCAACGTCATGGTTATGGGACTGATGGGATCTTATGATCCTTCTTGCGCAACGCAGGATCCGGAACCAGCGGAAGCTTGGAACGGAGTCCTGGACGCCACCCAGCATCGCCCACATTGCGTCTTTCATTGCATGGTCCGACAGGACTTTTTCGGTGAAGAAGATTGCCTATTTTTGAACGTTTACACGCCCGAAGTCAACGAGAAGGCCGGAAGACCCGTAATGGTGTGGATCCATCCTGGTGGTTTCAACGGCGGTTCCGGGGACACCGACTTCTTTGGACCCGATTTTCTCATTGAGAAGGACGTGATTGTCGTCACCTTAAACTTCCGACTTGGTGCAATTGGTAATTTTGAAGAAATGCGTCTATCGAGCGGTTTGCCATTGGCCTGGGATTGGATGGACAATGTGCGTGCGGCGTTTACGTTAATGTGTGCCCTTTAGGTTTTTTGAACACCGGCGATGCCAGCGCACCCGGAAACGCTGGATTCAAGGACCAGGTCATGGCTCTGAGATGGGTTAAAGATAATATTATAAAGTTTGGTGGTTGTCCTAAAAAAGTCACTATTTTCGGGCAGAGCTCGGGAGGAGCATCCGTTCAATACCACATGTTGTCTCCAATGTCCGAGGGTATGATATTTCGTTGCTCGCAGTGAAAGAATCCGTCTCAGATGATGATGAAATGAATGATAATTATTCGTAACAGGCTTGTTCAAGAATGTCATAGCGCAGAGTGGTTCGATGGCATCACCCTGGGCGTATTCTTATGCGCCGAGAGAAACAGCCTTCATGCTGGGTGAAATGCTGGGTGTTAAGACTACCGATACGACCGAACTCGTGAATAAACTCAAGGAATTTTCCGCGAGACAGTTGGTGGACGCTAGCATAGAAATAGCCAAACATGGCGTGAGTGTTGACTACCTTTCAGGCTTCCGACGTTTTATCACATTTTTGTGCAATTTATTTAAACTCCCGATGGCCTTGAAAATAACCTTTAATTCCGCGAATATATTTCGATATTTCACGTCGAATAAGCTGTGAAATGGTTTATGATCGTGCAATCGAACTTGCGATACATTTGCACCGAGCTAATTGAATATTTCAGCTGTTGAATAAAATTTGATCGAGGCGTTGCATAATCAATTGAACTTTCCGCCTGAACGTTGCAGAATCATATGAACGGTTATATGAACGCTTTCGGGCCATCCGCGGAGGCCAATGTGGGACAAGAAATATTTTTACCAGCTGATCCATGGGAATTGCTAAAATCAGGAAAAATCGCCGATGTCCCGATGATGACGGGACAGGTTGCCGAGGAGGGTTACTTTTTCGTGGGCGGGGGTTGGTACATTTTTGCACGACTCATCGCACGAAACTCAAGAATTTCGTTAAAGTGCTTTATATATTTTGGACTCGTCGAGTTTATCATTTTTCATCAGTGTGAAAATCCATGAGTGCTAAACTTATCGATGATTACATTCGAAAAATGTAAAGCTTGACTGATACCACGCGTTTTTTCAATTTTTCGCTGCACTTTGGTATTTATCACGACAAATTTTGTTTCTTCAGTGATGTCCGATCCGGAAATGGTGGATGCAAACTTTGACATGTTCCTTCCAACCGATTTGAATATTACCGATGAATCGAGACGAAAAGAAATTGGCGAATCCATTAAAAAGTTTTACTTCGATGGAAAGTCCGTGGCGTCGGATCCGAAAAAATCCGTCGACGTAATAACAATTAATTTTGCATTTCCAATGACTTTTTATCGGTCCGTTTGTCATACCGTTTATACGCGATGATTGAAAATCCGCAGTTACTCAGCGACTTGTTCTTCAACTATGGTTCAGTGATGGCTGCCGAAATAATCAATTCCCGCAACAGCGCACCAGTCTATGAATATTATTTCTCGCATTTGGGCACTTTTGGCTTCATGAAAGCTCTTTTCGGAATGCCCGATGGTAAGAACTCCGCTTTTTAACGCGTAAACGTCGTTTTTCCTCATTTTCAGGACAATCGGGAATTCTCGAGACATTCGTAATGAACTACTAAATCTTTCGTTTATTCTACGTCAAAAATTTGTATGAAAAAAAAATCCTTGATAAATCTCTTATTTCTGATCAGTGTAGAATTAATTTATCGTAGACATTTGAGAGGCTCGATCATTGTGGCAAGTAGTTAATTATCTTTACCTTTTTTCGTGTCGACGAATTCGCGTCATCAGGGGTAGCTCACGGTGACGATGTGGCTTATCTATTCTATGCGTCCGCTTTCAAAAATAAACCAACGCCTGGTGAGTCCACGGAAAAAATGATGGATATTATGACGGAACTGTGGACAAATTTCGCCAAGGAATCGTAAGTCCAAACGTCGGAATTCTTCGTTAATTGGTCAAGATCGTTTGTCCTCATTCGTGCAAACTTTTTTATCGCAAAGGAATCCAACTCCCAATATGGACGGCGTTGTCAAGGTCATGTGGGAGCCCAAGGGCGAAAATGACAATTACATGGACATCAACGAAGAGCCCGTGTGCAAAACGGGCATGTTGAAGGACAGGGTCGACTTTTGGGCAGACATTTATAAAAATGTTCTCGGCGATTATTCAAAACTCTTCGCATAAATGCCACGTTCTCTGTCTGCATAATTGCTGAAAATAAGATTTTTTTTTTGGGGTTTTACGTAATTATACGTTCAACTAAACGTATGTATGCGCAAAGTCGATGCACCGGAAAAATGTAGCACGTTTTGCATCGACGATTGTGGCTCCGAAAATTGTAATGAATTATTCGAAAAAATACATAAAGGTATGTCAAGATTCTTCGTACTATTTTTCCCAGGCATAAAATCGACACCTATATTCCCAGCCTTAATTAACAGAAGTATCGTTAAATTCTACTGCAAAATCGCTACATTTTTTACGGAGGAAGATAACGTAGGAAAATTTGAAAATAGATTTCTCACGATGTTTCCCGGAGGGTCACGCGTATTTCATGACTCGACGAAACTCAGCCACGCAAAGTACCAAAAGTCATAAAACTTTTATTTTTCAAAATTGGCTCCGAAAGTTGTAATGAATTATTCGAAAAAATGCATAAATCTATGTCAAGATTCTTCGTACTATTTTTCCCAGGCATAAAATCGACACCTATATTCCCAGCCTTAATTAACAGAAGTATCGTTAAATTCTACTGCAAAATCGCTACATTTTTTACGGAGGAAGATAACGTAGGAAAATTTGAAAATAGATTTCTCACGATGTTTCCCGGAGGGTCACGCGTATTTCATGACTCGCCGAAGCTCAGCCACGCAAAGTACCAAAAGTCATAAAACTTTTATTTTTCAAAATTGGCTCCGAAAGTTGTAATGAATTATTCGAAAAAATGCATAAATCTATGTCAAGATTCTTCGTACTATTTTTCCCAGGCATAAAATCGACACCTATATTCCCAGCCTTAATTAACAGAAGTATCGTTAAATTCTACTGCAAAATCGCTACATTTTTTACGGAGGAAGATAACGTAGGAAAATTTGAAAATAGATTTCTCACGATGTTTCCCGGAGGGTCACGCGTATTTCATGACTCGCCGAAGCTCAGCCACGCAAAGTACCAAAAGTCATAAAACTTTTATTTTTCAAAATTGGCTCCGAAAGTTGTAATGAATTATTCGAAAAAATGCATAAATCTATGTCAAGATTCTTCGTACTATTTTTCCCAGGCATAAAATCGACACCTATATTCCCAGCCTTAATTAACAGAAGTATCGTTAAATTCTACTGCAAAATCGCCACATTCTTCACGGAGAAAGACAACGTAGGAAAATTTGAAAATAGACTTCTCACGATGTTTCCCGGAGGGTCACGCGTATTTCATGACTCGACGAAGCTCAGCCACGCAAAGTACCAAAAGTCATAAAACTTTTATTTTTTGAAAATTGAAAAAAAATTTGCAAGTTCGCCTTGGCTTCGAAGAAATGCCCGCCTCCCGTTCTGATCTCCTAGACATCCTACGAAATTTACCGTATCGCGTTATAATCCGAGAGAAACTCAAACAAATGGCATTGGAGAGCATTTAAAAAATGTAACATTCCAGGCTGCGAGGATCGTTCCAAGGCTCTATACCGCAAACTGGTTTCCGCAGAGAGCATTATCTTTGTCCGAGGTTTGTCTTGAAATTGCTGCAGTCATTGCTTCGTCACTCGCTACGTTGTCTAGAAGCAATCAGGAGAGCAGGAGGTAGCTGTTGGTTTCATTCATTGCGAGAAGCAAATACAGTCATTGCTTTTGCGTGTACACGAACGAGTACTCCGTACACCTATGAGGGGGCACTTTGTATGTCGTGAAAACGTGCACCATACGAAGCTCGGTTCGTACGTACGTGAGGCAGAGTCAACGGCCGATCCTAGACAAAATGCTTCTCTAGCGCACGGGGTCTTACGATTTTCTCTCGTTTCTGCTCTGCATCTCGAGATTTTTTTATTTTTTGGAAGCGTTAGACCAAAGATCCATCGGTCATTTCTAGTCTCTCGATTCCGACGGCTGTGGAATACGTACTTTTTTCCCTCTGACGCTCCACTCTATCGGGATGCATTTGAATTTCGCGGTCACGCGTGCACTATGACGTATAGATATGTTTTTTTCCGCACGCAGAGGCGTACGGCCCCGTATTTTCGTGTACACATTGTTCGCCTTCGTTGATTTGCCACTCACGTTCGCGAACCACGTGGAACAAGGTACCAGACGAGCAAGTTGGTAACGTGTCTTCTCGCTTCGCGCTCGGTCCATGATAGTCATCTTGGCAAAAGCTTGACTTACCAGCAAGATTCGTCTTCTCGTTGGATTTTGCATAATTGTACGAGACTTTTTCTTGGGTTTTTACGAACTAGTTGACGACAAATCGAAAGATACTTGGGAGATGGAGGGCAAATAAAAGAGACGTTGCAAAGCTTTTTTGTTGATTCGTATCGGATAGAGACTTGGGAAGACCTGGGAGTCAATGTCACTTTTTGTGGAAACCAATCAAGATCAAGATGCTGCTGGACCATTCGTGAATCAAGTCTTAAGATGACGCTCGACATCCGTCGATCAGGGTTCCATGAAGGGCGAGCAGGTACTTTTTTTTCACCGAGAGGGGATTCTGCCTGGACCAGTTTGGTACCTTTCGTGTCTCTTTCTGTTCGGTTTTTTTCTCTTTTCGTTCTTTCTCTTGCGTCGTTTTTCAGTCCCGCACCGCACCTTTCCTTCGCTCCCTCGATGTGATAATCTTCTTTTTTTTGCAAGATTTGTGCATAAAAACGATATAGGATGGGGAATTTGCTCAGTTTGTTTAAAAAATCCAAGGGCAGATAAATGTGTCTCTTAATTTGAATGTCATTCACTGGAATATTTTGATTTTCGTTACACACGGATACTATTCTTGAACATATGGATTTTGTGCTCTTTCCGTCTTTCTCGCGGCTCGTTTTTGCCTCTTCCTCTTCGTTGTTCCAACTTGAAGGTTTTCCTCTCGTTCTCGAGTTTCACTTTCGCTGATATCGTCGGTTCACCACTCGCTTTCACGTTCGCGGAAGATCAGGGGTCCAGAAGAGACAAGGGTTTTGAATGTTGACTTCCTGTTGCTACTTGCAGCCTGAAAAAACGCGATCTACGCTCGGGAATGCACTATTCTTGCAGACGGATGGGTTTCTACAGTTTTGAAAAAAAAAAAAAATTTTACTCTATGTCACCAATTAATTTCTTGATACATCACATTGAAAATTTACCAGAGAAATACTATTGATGTTTGAAGAAATTTCGAAATTCAAAAAGTTCCCAAAACGACATCTATACTTTTGGAAAAAAATCTCATTGGAAATCTGTATAATCAGTAAAATGAGAAAAACTTGTTTCTCACAGGGAAACATTCATTTGCATATGGCTCATCAAATAATATTGAAACGACGAAGAAAATCGGAAACGAGTGATTTTAAGGACAATTAGCTATCGTAAATGTTTGTTATTTTCATGATTCGCTCGTATGAATTTGCAAAAGTCAATCGAACTTGAGCGAGTTTTAAATTGAAAAAAAATAAAGTCAAATCGTTGGCAAAAAAAAAGCTGGAGGTGAATTTCTTCCGAATAAATCAGGGCACTTTGGTATTTCGAGAAAGCTTTCACCGGAAGCTGTCGTGAATATGTACGTTGATTATCGGACTTGGGGATCGGTGGTGTTAATTATTAAAACGAATAGACGTAATTGTCGCTCGTTAACGCACCGCCATGCATGATTTCCTGATTTCGATGCTTCGAGATAATTGCAAAATTGTATCTAGAATCGTATCTAGAATTTTGAGGTGGAAAAAGAAGTCGAAGGGAACAGGAGGCAAGGTGATACTTGTATTTCTCGAGAGAAAGACACTTGAGATGAAAAGAGGGGAGGAACAAAGATCGTCGTGATGTTACGTTTATGAGCGCACAGATATTTCAGTGGTTCGCTTCTCGCGACGTTTCTCCGCGTCTGTTTAACAGGAAATCATACTATGACAGCAGGGAAGTGTTCGGAAGATTGTTCACTCACGCAACTACCACTCTCGAACTCGCGCCAAACCCGAAAGCGTTTAATACCGTGTCCTGAGGTAGTTGCCCCGCCAGAAGCGTTTCCTTAGGAATTTTGATACGGAAAATTTATTTTTTCAAAATATTAATTGATTAGATGAAAGCTAAAGGTGGTCTGTTGTGTTAGGGATAACAATTTTTCGTTAATAATAAAATATAATATCATAGGAGTATATAAAATGGAACAGAAATTCCATTGAATTAAACGATACGTAGCCAAAAAGGTGGCATTTTTGTGCGTCCTCGAATCATCAAGGGGTGAAACGAGGAATGCACGAACAGGGGTGCATACCCTCAGGAAAGTATACGTTATCCTCGAGGTTGCGAATATACCAACCCCTGTATGTTAGGCGCGGTATTGCAATTATGAACGAAATTTTTCCCCAGCTGGTATAAAGGGATGATTCGGGTTCTGCAACGATTTATTCAAACCGTCGAAACTCACCCTCGCTCTACCCCTTGATGAATCACGGCCATCCCAAACGAAATGCCTCCTACCTTGCAATTTTTGCGTATCCTCCGAAGAATACGAGGATTAACGTTTTTGTTAACGAAAAATTCAACAATGCTGGCGATTTAACATTTCATAATTCCTCAATGAAAATTATGTAAAATAATTGCTTAAATAGAGACAATGCGGTGGGTAAAAACTCTCCACTAAATTATCCCCCATTATCCATGCTCCAAAGTAGATTAAACGCCATCAAATTTCCTACGATTTCGTCGAATTATCTCCAATGTGCAGTGAAATTTTTCACACCCCTATTATTTCGCGCCAACTCCTTCACTTACGTAAATGCGCGAGTCTTTCGCTCACCTGTGGTGTATCGCGAAAGTTTCACAGCATCCGCAAAGTCCGGGATGGAATCGATATGGGAAATAATAAAATTCTCCCTCACACGAGACGCACGGGCGATCAGAACGGAGCTTGTACACAACGCCCGAAGCTGCGCGACGCTCGTGTGCATATGTATGTGTATATCGATGAAAAAAAATCGTGGTTGAAACAGAAAAAAAGGGAAAACGAAGAGTCCGATGAACGAAGAAGAATGAGGGTAAAACCGACAGGATGCGAAAGGGGTGGTTATACATATTGAACATTATGGAGGGTGAGAGAACAGCAGGGAGGGTGAGGCTTCGATGACCGAAGCTCGAGGGGGTGCGATTTGGTCGAGAGGATCCTCGCTGCTTATGGGAGCCTGGCAAATTGAGACGCGACCTTGCTTAAGTACAATTGTGGATACCTTGAAACGTCGGATAACCTACGATAACTCCGATACGGAGGGTAGTCGTGTATGATCGACGATGATCTCGAAGTCTCGCGAGATAAGCGAGACGCAATCGAAGAGGCTACTCTCGTTGGGAAAAAGATGCGGCTGGATTTTTTGCTACGCTTCTTTCGAGGATCGAAGCGTCGCGGATGCCCGCCATCGTGACAGGGTCCCATCGAACCCAAGAAGGTCGAAGGCAAATGGCGCGGTTTGTACGAGGGGTTGCGGCGAAGATGCGGAGGGTGTGGAGAAGAGTGGGCGTTTCTCTCGACTCTGCGAGAATAAACAAATTGGGGTGGTTGAAAATGGAAATATATACATACGTGTACGTGTAACGTGTGTTATATTGTGTCACTATAGTATCCTCAGCCCTATAAGATGTATACACATATTGGGGTGGGTAAAAGACTTTTTTTACTCACCCTTTGTTTCCAAACTTTGGAATTTTATAAGTAGCTGACCGTTGAATTTAGGAAAAATTGCGAAAAATTCTATAAACTGTTTTTTTGAGACATCCGATGCTCGATAAAGGGTTCAAAATTGGATTGGTGTTTTTTGAGAAGAAGACGATAATTATCGATTTTTTTGACCCACCCTAATGTACATATGTGTTTATCCATTCGTTTATATTTTGGTTAGCTACACGTGGTACTGTATACACGACGAAGGTTCGGCGTAAGGGAGAGCTGAAACAGCGAGAAGGGTAGTTTTCGTGTTGCATATATTATGTGAGTTAAATGTTGTATATAGTATACGTAACAAACGTATGAATATTGCATGTATAGGGAAATATTTCGTAAGACTAGGAACCGGTGAACATAACACAAGCTGGGGTAGTTTTCCTGCGACCCTACCCTCATATAGGTGGTTGCATAACAAAGGGACAGCTACGGGGGTGATATAAATTCGGACATATAAGGGGATGAAAAATTCAGGGGTTTGCTCTCGAATGCTCCGAGCCAATGTATCTTTTACATAAGGGGGTCTTTTGTACATAAGTGCGTTTCATGTATTTCGAGACGTCGAGCGATTGGCTGCCTGTCAAACGCCAAGGAGGGAAATCAGCCAATGCGTAAAGTGTGCGGCTGTGGTGGGGAAGATTTCGTTTGGTACGGATGGTACGTTTCAATTCGTGTCGTAAGAACGTTACGAGTGGTATTTACTTTTCATACATTATGTACACGATACTGTACATAAGTATATAAAAATACGCGTATGTGTATATATTTAGGAAGTTCAGGGGTGGTTTTATGAAGCGCCATTGAAAAGCGACGCGACAAGGAGGTCTATCGAACCTTACCTCTTTAACAGGAGCTCAGAATCATAACTGAGGTTTCGCGCAATCTTTCTCGAATTAATTTTACTTATCGCTTTTTTTCTTAAAATGTATCGCTGCTTTGTTAAACTTTCCGTTTAAATAATTTAGAGCTATTTCTCGAAAGGAATTCACGGTCGAAATAAAATGTTAGATAGTTGACAGGTGCCTTCATACCGCATTCAACGAAAATTTGTCAATCGGAACGATCTCTTTGTTGTTTTTCGTTGATTTAAATTTTTAACTTGAAAATAGACGTTACGAGAGAATAATTTTGACGTGAGTATAAAAATTCTAGCTCAATTAGAGATTTAGCTCGTTGGGAAATCGTATTTTACCCGACAAGGGCAGGGAATTAATGGGTAAATCACGTCACTCGTAATGTAGCCAAATTTGTCTCGACTTTTGGTGGGACTTTCCACTTCTGCTCGAGGAAAGTATCATTAAAATCTGTCGACTCGTACAGAATCTCCACGCGTGTCAAAGTTCGTTTTTTTCCGTACTTATTGCGTGTACGTAATGCAGCAGAATTTTGTTTATCCGTGGTAATATACGGGGAGAGAGATTCAAAACTATTTGACATTTTATCCGACGCTAATTCTTGAATAACGCGATGTCGTCAGTTTATGGGTTAAAAAAGATATTCGAAAAACAACGTAATTGACGTGGGATTTTTGGACATTTTGTTTTTTAATTCTTGTCTCGCTTATGACATTTATTACATTTTCAAAAATGTAATAATGGCTGTAAATAATAAAAAATAAAAAATGTAGGATATATAAAAATTTTCGTTTCGTCAATAAATCCTTCCAGTGATCCAGTCGTGAAAGTGTCACAAACGGACAGAGTTGTACTTTCGGATTTTTAATTTTGGTATATTCAGTAGAGAAGAAAATTAAAGCCCACGATAGAATGCTCTATCGAAGCGACAGGTAGAATCGATAAATCGAAAGTCGCGAGCGTTCTCGAAGTCGCCAGTCCGTGGAAATGTCGGCCGGAAATGGAACAGGGTGCCATCAAGAAGGCAGGGTTGATCGGAGACGATATTCATGAGATCGAAATCCTTCAGTCGTGTTTTATCGTTGGACATGGAATCGTTCTAGTTTGGTCAATCCGTAAATAGCTTACCAATTATTCAAATATATGTTTATTCATTTGAGAGTTTATCCCGTCATCTTTTTTCACTACAAGGCCTGCACACACATGCTGTCGAGGAGGTTCGAAAAAAAAACAAGTGTCGCATCAACTACGAGCAAGCACGAATTTCATTTGAACTTGTTTGTGGGTCTACCGAGGTTAACCGGGTCTTTGTGTTTATTGGAAAACAAGGGCGGTTTGGTAACAGGAAAGTACGAGGTTGGAGCTAGTAAAACCAACCCCCTGCGAGACTGGGAGGGTCGTCCGAACACCCGGCTACTTACGCCCTCGTTTTCGACGGCTTTTTGTTGCTCAGTCCATTGTGTAGCCCACGTGAGCTCTACATGTCGTTGGCGACGAGTCATCGAGGGAAACTCGGGGACCCCATCGTCCATGAAGGGACGAAGCACCATAAGGTCTCGCAGGGCAGCGATTGACTACTTTTGTATTTCTGTGTCTGTCTGTCTGTGTGTTTGTGTGGGTTTTAGAGCTTACATAAAATCAGTGGTTTTTTTCAACAAGGTTTGCAATAAATTTGAATGAGAAAAAAAATTATTTTTTTAATAGACCGAAAAACATAGTGTTAGAATTTTTATTCTATAAAGACAGTTTCACGCAAATGTATTTTTGGATGAAATTTTTTATAATTTGTATCACCTACGAATAACAGTGATATCTAGCAGCTCGTGAAATTTCAAGACGATCGACCGTCTCGAACTCGAGAAATTCGTCATGGAAGTTGAACAAATTTCAACGTGTCCCCTATACCGAGTGTTACCCTATACCCTATACCAATCGACCTGTTTTGCTCAAAAACCATACGATTGTAGAGAATGATCGATGTGTTTGGAAAAAAAAGAAACAATCGACAGCTTTGTTCTTGAAATACGAAGCAACGAACTTTCCCACAAAGTCGAAGGATGCTGGACGATTCCGTATCCGGGAAAGCATGGGAACTCGACCATACCCGGTGCAACTTTGCCGGACTCGGACCCATTTTCGGATTGCGTAACACTTTTCGCAGCAAAAACGAGCTTTAACAATTTAAATAAATTTTAACGCGAATAATTTCGACGTATCTTTTGAAGGTCACGATCACGTCTACAAAGATAGATTTTTCGAGATGGACGAGACGAGGAATAAGTGAAAAATCAAAAATTATGTTCTTCCAGCTCAATTATGAAATATATTTCTCATAAAAAAAAGCATCCCTTTTTTTTTTATAGACAAACAATTTTTTCCATGACCAGATATATTTATTGCGACGAGTTCGTTTGATCGATTTGAAAAATCACCCGTCGAGCACTGGACCATCGAAGAAACATTCATTTTTGTCATTATCAAGGGAGCATCAGCTGTTTTTCATTTCCCTCTCGACTTCGAACGAGCGTATCGTCAATGAAGATTAAAGAACTTTGAAGAGGTGGCGTGTACTTGGTTGCGCGATATTAGAGGAGCATCAGAACAGCGAGAGAATTCCGCTACCGCTAATTTGTCCGTCGACTCTGTTCAACATAACGAGAAATTATTGACTGATGGGTGAAAAAAAAATACTGAAAGAGCGCACGAGGGTCTCGTAGAATCGAAGAGTTCGTGCGTGTGATTCACGGGAGAGAAGAACAGACGACAGTCGTCGGTTCAACTGCGCGCACTCGGAAATATATTTGTCACATCGAGGCTCCCCGGTTGCGATTCTCTTTGCTCAAAATCGATGAAAAGTTGTGGGTTAGAACGTGGGTAGAGGAGCTGGATCAGGAAAGCAAGAGAGCGATCGAGTGTACGGAAACTTGTTTCAACACACACGTACTTTTAGCACGAACAATTTACGGTCCATGGATTTTTGCTCCGATTTTCATCGCGTTGCAAAGCAAAAATTCGTATTTTCCTTTGAGAAAATGAACAGATGTGATTTTGATATTTCTCGACCCGGGTAAATTTGCAAATTGTTCGACTGTACGTTCTCGATAATCCGTGTTGAATTAATGGCGACGGGAATGATTTTTTTTTTTCAATAATTCGAAATTTCCATTTATATATTATGTACGAGTGCGAGGGTGAATTTAAAGCGCGGAAAAATCGTTTCTGACAAAATGACAGAGCTGCAAACGGGAATCCGTTCGATTTGCCGTTATCCAGGAAAATAGAAGTCGAAGGAGACGTCGTGGAGTGCTAGATGGGTAATAAAAAGCGTGGATTTACGTTGTATTTTTTGCTGCGTGCATGTATATACGCGGGTGAGTTTGTATTTTCGTAATCGACATTTTCGCAACATACGAACCTGGTACAGGAGACGACTGTTTGTATTGAAAAAAAGAGATATACATCGCGATGATTTTATACGAAAATAAAAAAATATCGTCTCGTCGGAAGTCGTTCCTTCTTTTCGAGGTGAAAAACTGATTAATTCGTGTTTTTTTTTCAATTCCTCGAAAAACTCCATCAAATTACTGTTGGAAATTCTCACCCCCGATTTTAGTTTTAATTTGTCGTCGGTTAAAGCTGAGGGAGAAATGGATCGATTTGAATTATAATTCGAAATATACAAATTTCGACTAGAGAATAAACCGTTTTTTAAGTACGAATAAAAAACGTACCAAACCCATGAAAGTATAAGCTTCCAGTGATTCTCAAATTTAACATTAAATTTAATCGAGATGCGGGGGTTGTTTTTTTTTTTCAGACAGAAAAATATTTTTCGTATCTGCGAAAAATCATATCGTCGATGAATTTGGGGCATTTTCACACGGTTTTCTCACGCGTGAGAGCGATGAAAATGATTATATTTTTTTTAACCGTGCTTTCTATGACGATAATCTTTCATGAAAAAAAAAAAAATACAGCATCGACACTATTTTTTCGCTCGATGCAAGCACCTCCTTGAGATTAATTGAGAAGAGAGATGTTGAAGAATAAGGAAATAAAGGCCTGCCTCTGGTCCCGATAATCAACAATGGTCATTTTTTGTTTACAGATATTGGATAAGTGACAGCGAAGGATATCAGGAAAATACGATTCGCAGGAGTTTGAACGCGCCAGGAATTGCGTGTCACACGTGGCTGGATTCGTTTGTACGTGCGTGTCAAGCTTGAGAGCGTGAGTGTAGGTGTGTACACGTATGTCTGTGTGCATATGTGTATCTGAATGTGGGTGAATTTTTTTGTGAGCGAACGGGCATTAATTAGGGTGGAACAATAGAGAACAAGAATTTTTATCAGGGTCACATGACGAACAGGAGGTCGTGGCGTGGGTGTAACTTCGTCCGATACCGGCGAAATCGGCCACGTACACTTCGGACTCGCGCGTATTACTTTTACACGCGAAAATTGCATCCTCAAGATCTGTTGGTATCGATTCGTAATTTATTTTTTAATCGCCAGCCAATTATCGCGATTAAATTATTTTTCATTACTCTTCATTGTTGTTTCACCTTGCTGGAAAATAATTATACGAAAGGGGATAGGAGAGGGCAGTTTGTTTTGCTGAAATGGAGAAGAAAAAATTCTCGAATTTCTGTCGCACTTTGAGTGAGCTGGTAAATATTTTACGACTCTTTCTTTTTCGACCCTTCGATGCTCATTATTTACTCTCTGTTATTAATTTTTTGCCACAAAGTTTGATCCGTTAAATGCTTATAAACAAATTATTCTTGCACTCAAAATTGTGATGAAAAAAGTTATGTTCGTGCATATTTTTATACTCATGGTGTAACTCGTATAGGCATAGATATATGTGTGTGTATTTGCATCTATGTATAGACAGCATCCCTCTGAGTCTCGCTGAACTTGTAATGGGGATGATGCCCTGATAAAACATCGCATCTTCCGTTAGACCCTTTGTTCACCATTTGCTTGAGAATGAAGTCGACAAAGGGCTCCCATCTCTTCTAACGATCAAGGTTACATCTTCGAACGAGGAATGGCAACTTTGCGACTTGGAATGTTGCGCATCGTTGTAGAAAAATGCATGCTACAACTACCCCCGGCATTATTCACGAATTCACCGTCTGATTATCGCGAAAGAAATTCAAAAAAATCTCGCCCCCAAAAGTACTTTTTCGACACACTTTTTTTCAACTTTGAATATCTAAAAAAGAATATAAAGAAATGTGGACAGAGTACAACGCGATGTATTTATGAAAAACCGCACCGTAAAAAATGACTCAAAGACAAAAGTAAAAACATTTTTTTAAGAGTATCACCGGTCGCAATGGGGGATTTTTTATTTTACCATTGCACCCCGCGAGTCTTTTGAATATTCTTTAAAATTCTCAATGATCATCGAGTGATTTAAACAAATATGATAAATACGTATTTACCAATTTGTTTTTGACCATCGAAGAAGCACGAATTTTTTGTTAAGTCATAATTCAACAATGCGTGTCTGAAATTCGATAAAAAAAATGATTATTCATCGATTTTCATTACGTTTAATGCAGTAATCGAGACGTTCTTTATTTTTACAAGTCTTTTTTTTGTTTGTCCTTCATTCCGATCGTGAGTTCCCTACTGGAAGTCCAAGAGGCGGTAAGTTTTCGCTCTGAATCGTACGCATTTAGGAGGTTGAAAATTTAGCTCGTCGATCCCATACACTAACGGCGTGAAACCATACTAGTTTCATACGCACTGTCAGGATGATGTTCGTTATCGGGATAGCATGATCCAACCAGCCCTTACAGCCACACGCAGACACACACGTCAGTTCCATCCTTCTCATTGTCTCGCAACCTTGACATTATCTCCCGTTCCTCCGACGGTCCTCGTCTTTCATACTTTATTCCTTTTCGGGCAGAAGCGATGCTTGGATACGGTCCAAGTGTGCACGGAACGCATAAAACACACAGTTGAAAATTCTCCCACCACGTTGTAGCTTCACGAAATCGGCATTAATCGTATACTCTTCGATTTTCATCCTCAAGGTTCTTTGATCTCTCTCCTTAATCAATCTCTTTGCGGAATCTCGTTACCCCTTGGTGGATAAAAATGTTTATGCAAAATATCATTGCAAAACTTCGATGTATTACAGTTTGAATATTATTAATACGATATATTTATCGACGAATCCAAAATTCGAGATAAATTCCTAACAAAACTCTCACGTGGTCCAGGCCCATTTGGATTTTAAATGAGCTTGGTCCTTTTATTTTTCCAACGCACGGTACCACGATTTTTTCAATTACTCATAAACGACGAAGGTGGAGGGGATGTTGGTCCGGAGGATAAAATTCTTCAAGAAATCGGTGTTCTCTTTTGGGCTTTATCGCGTGTGTCACGCACGATGCGTCGTCTTGTTCACGCACGCACTATTAGGGGTCCATGATGACGTTCTCTCGCAGAGATTCTCCAGTCGACGTGAATATACATCGCAATATGCATATGCACGTGTATTGTACACAGCAGATATATCAGCTGCTACGAATTTGTTGCACGTCAGTTTTTCTTTAAATTATTGTTATTATTATTTGTTTATCGTCGCGTCGATCAGGAGGGTCATTAGCGAGGTTTGAATCGTTATATGCAGGACGGATAATAATACGCAATAATCTTTTAAAAGAGTAGAAAAATTGCTGAAGATAAAAACATTCTTTTTGCGAGGTTTTTTTTTTCCACCGAAGATGAGTGAAGATAAGAATTCACGCACGTTGGATCGTCTATTTTCTTTGGCAGGTTGAATATTCATCGATATCCAACTGTAGTCTCTATTAATTGCGTTGGAATATAAATTTTTTTTTACAAATAAATTTTTCTAAAAAACAAACGAGAAAAAATATCTCGAAATTGTTCCACTACCGTCGAGTGAAATTGTGATAAACTTGTGTATATTCAGTATTTATGGCCGTTTGACCACACCTCTGATCGTTTCGGTAAAATTACAGTAAAAGTTTGACCCAATTAGCGGGAGTCTGATATGCGGCTCGCATTGTTCCTTGACGTGAAAACCACACACGTGACGAGCTTTCCAGTAGCATTTTACGCACCTTTAACTATTTTTTGCTTTCTTGTTACATCCGCCGTTCGTGACGACGGAGACGCTCCGAGACAAGATGCGAAAGACGAGGACGCACACCGACATTCTCGTACCTCGGTTAGAGAAGCTCAAACGAATCGACGAACAAAGAAAAAACATGCCGAGGAAACAGGAGAGCACGAACAGAACGGGGGTTCCCATATTTCCGTGGGGTGTACTTTAGAAACTCGAAGAAGGGGTGAAAAAATGTTTTTCGCTGGCCACCCTGTAGGCCTCGGTTTCTTCATCCCTTTGCGCAAAGCACAATTGTTGCGAGAAACGCGCTCATTTGATTTTTTGATAAATAAATAAAAGTAAATCGAATTATGAGTTGCGGAAAATTGATGTTTCGTCGAAAGAAAAATCGTGCCGCACTTTTACGATGTACTAAAGACGAGACGAGAGAAAATTCGAAAAAACCCGTTGAATTTTCCGGAAAACCGGTATGCGGAGGTTTTCGAGGTCGTAGATTCCAAATTTACAATCGGATTTTTGAAATTCAAAAGCTCCGTTTGTATACTAGTTCTAGTTCTAGTTTTGGAGAAACCAACGATTTTTCAAAGTTTCCTGGATCATGTAGAATATGCTGGTTTGAATTTTGAAAATCTGACCGGGGGACCACATCGAACGAAAACTGAAAAAGTTTTTCCTGAGCTATTGTAATGGCTTTTTGATACTTCAAAGGTTGACCGGTAAATGTGTGCATTAACGCAAAACCAAAAATGAGCGTCCGGACTCAATAAATATCAATTTCGTTCCTCGATCGTTCATTTTTCAAATATTCCCATCTTTGCATATTTTCTGAAAAGAATCTCCTATATTGCAATCTGTAAATCGAAGTCGCGTAAAAAAGAGCTCTGCAGGCTCGAGGTTGGAACGCTTGACCGGCTCTGGACAATGGCGCTGAGAACCTAGACGAGGGTGAGAACCAGGATTACAGGAGTGAAAAGTTAGCTAACGATACCGTGCTGATAGCCTGGTCATCGATGGATGTTTCTTTCGAGCGTTCGTCGATGATGCTTTTGGACGAAAAAAAAAAGAAGAGTGTTCAAAGTCCATCTTGGGACCGAAATTTTCCGAAAGATCGTCGGACGTACTAGCAAATTGAGCAATTAAATTCAGCCAGTTTCTTACGCCTACTGAATGATCCTTAAGGATTTTTCCGAAAAAATCGACAATTGGCGATGGCATAAAAAGCGGCAGAAAATCGTTCGAAAAGTTTTCTATATAACTACAATGAATAGCTAAAAAATTCAAAATAAATTCATAACTCTTTTCACGATTTTAAAATGCGTTTTTTTTTAACTAAACATTCAAAAATTGATCATAAATTGCAAATTATTAATAATTCTCGTATGACTCAAAAATTTCTCATACATCGAGCCTTCGTCCACGCAGCCTTTGAAGCGTTTAAATAAACCGAGTTTCAAAACACCGAAGGAATTCACGCGTATTCGAAAAAAATTAGCAAAAGTATGCAAAGAGAAAATAAATCGTCCAAATTCTTTGCGAAATTGCTCTCTCCAACGATTTGTCAATAAATTCCCGAAATTCTCATCGTCTGCCATGGATTTGCTCGATGCCTTGGGTACGACTGATTTTTTTTCAAGTTTTTAACACGATCGCTTCGAAATTCGCATTTTATTTCCACTCCACACGACGAAGAACGACGAAGAGCGTATCAAGAGGCTGAAGAAAGTCCGAAATTCCGACGCGATTTTTCCTTGAAAATTATTCATCAATCAAAGCGAATTATCGAATTATTCAACCCTCGTGAATTCTCCGGGTATCACGGATTAGATGATTCTCGTGTGGGATTAGGGCGAGAGAGGCTCAAGGAAGTTGCGAACGCGAGAGGATCGCTGCTACCTTCGCGGTTAGCCAGTGGCGCCTCGGAAATTGCTGGTAAACTCGTACGCCGAAGACGATTTCGGCACTTTGTCGCATGAGCGAACGAAAAAACATTCCAAAGCCGATTTTGACGCCGAAACAAAATGGTCGATGCTCGAGGACAAGGACGATACGTAGTATAATCCAAAGTTTCGTAACTTTGGTTTGAAAAATTGGATTTTGGAACAGAGGCACGTGGGAGCAGGCAAGTTTAGAGAAGCCTTCCGCTGTGCCGTTCAGTGGTGATCCGTGGCGTTGTTAGTAAACCACGGCTTAGGAATAAGCGGATAGCATGAGATACAAAGAGGTGAACAGTTGAGCTAAGCGAGCTTAGGAGAACACTTTGCCGGTCTATCTCTATCCGCGTCTCTTTCTCCTCTGCTTCCTTTTCTCTCGTCGCGTATTCCGTCCGTCTCTCATCTGCCGTCTCACGGTGTGTCTCTCGATGGGCCTTTCTAAAATCGCCGCATGGTATAGACGTGAACGTGTTCCTCTACTCGGCATTCGACCCACAGACTCTCAACTCACGATTTCAGACCGCACGGCAATTCCAAAAGAAGTCCATTTTGCAACGAAGCTGTAGAAACGAATAGCTTCAAACGTTTCTATTCGAAACGCGAAAAATTAAAACGCAAGTATACGGAGACACAATCGCACGAGAAAAGAAGGGAATAAACTCTGCGTTTCGAAGTGTATAAGCTCTCAAACCTTTTCTCGAAATACGAAGTTAAAAAATGTTCTTTGCGAATGAAATGTTTATAGAAATACCGCAAAAATCGTGTTTGTTTATTCGACCAAATATAAAAACGCGGCGAAGAACGTCATTTTTTAATGGAAATTTTCGAACAAAGTTATCCTTTGTATATCCCGAATATTATACAGTTCAAACCGACGATTTGATAAACGAATTTTTTCTGCATGTTTCTCAATTTTTTTTTTCATTGAATTCAACTCCGTTCTAGATTTCATGTATGCTGTTGTGGATTGAAAAATCTGTGGCGGATTTGAAACGGAAATCAAAAGATCAAAGTACTTTGATTGGCGAAATGTGTAACATGAAAGAGGAAAAAATAGCTTTAGAAAAAAAGTAAAAGTGTAGATGGAGGCGCCGGGTATCGATCCCGGTACCTCTCGCATGCTAAGCGAGCGCTCTACCATCTGAGCTACGCCCCCCATATGAGACGTCTATTATTCCGCAGCATCCAAGAAATTACACTAACGAAGAAAATCTACATGAAATGAACATTTCTCTGAGAATTCTTTCGTCGCAAAAAAGGGTGTTCCGAAACTCGATGTTGAACGTTTTTAGTTATAATTTTGACGAAATTTCGAGTCGATAAGTATTTTGGTATTTTTTAATACGACCAAACCCTGAGGAGCTATCAATTGTCAAAGTTTGAGCCAATCGGGCGTTCGAGCTCGCTCCCCACTCTGCAGCACGCCGCGCTATCCCAAGCGTTCTATTGGCCGAACTACGATGCTTGATAACTCTACAGGGTTTCGTCTGATTGAAAAGTTCTTGGAAACTTTTCGTCTCAGAATCTCATGGCCGATTTAGATGTGAATGATCTACAGCGAGTTTTAAAAAAGTTTAATGTTTGCAATTCTAAGAGAACTCTGTTTTGGAAAAAACCAGATTTTTATGCGAAAGAAACGAATCATTTCAAACATTCCAATCTGACACTTGAAAAATCGGATCACGCACGTTCATTGTGGAGAAACGTTTATCGAAAAAGTGATCCCTCGTATTCCAAATCAAGCAATCTAAAACAATCAAATGCGCTAATGACTTTAACAGTCGTTAATGCAAAGTGTTTATAAAAATTGCAATTGTGGTTCACCACGTTATTCCTTTTAAGAAAACGAGTGTATTTCTGCAAAATTCAAGTTGGCTCTTTGTTCTCGGTAAGAAGCAGAGTTTCCTGCGGTTTCAACCCTCTCGACGTTAAATCCACCCCCTTTGTGTGCAACAAAAGAGTATACATTGTATGCAACTGTGCATACGCATGTAGAAAGGTATCTTATTTTTTTTTTTGCATAAATCAACAATGGAAATAACATAGTCGGAGCTTTACTTTGCTTGCTATTCCTTGATGCAGCGTAACACGTTTAATCCATTAGTATTTTCGTCGTATATTATATATTATGGAATTTATGCAGCTTCGTGAGTCGTTTATTCCTCCAAAAGATGAATAAATTTTGTGGAATCGAGGAAGGGTTTGTAAGCAGAAAGATATAAAAGTGGTGTATAGATATAGCGGACAGCGAAGGATCGTCAAATGGGGTGCAGTGACTATTCGTTACTAATATGTTTCCGATACCGCGCGGAGCACCATCGCCACCCTTATGCATCATCCTTATCGCGATACATGCATATTTATCCATGCATAAAATGAATCTTATACACCTACACGTTTGGTGCAAAGGGAGAGGAGACGACCGGGAGATTTAATGGAACATTGCACGCATACGAGACTTTCCATTTAAAACGTCAAACTTTTCTTCTTCATCTTTACTTTTTTGTGCGGACATGCGACGATAAATCCAACGTACGATTGTAGAAAATAATTCGACGCGATTTCAACAAAATTCTTTTCATAACCCTGAACGTTATCTTACATTCTGGAAAATTTCAATATCCAACAAACATCGGTCCATGCATTTTGATTATCGTCTCTCTAATTGGATGATCCAATCAAAAAATATGTACGTGCCGGAAACGTAGACAACTCTGAGAGTGATAATATTGCCAGAAATAACGTAGCGTTTTTGGCAATAAGAATAAATGTTTCAAATAAAAACCTCGTTTTTGAATTTGTCCCGAGGTGGTCTGGAGAAAAAAACATGGATTTCAAGACCCTTTCATACGCGAATTGCTTTTTTGCAATGGGGAGGGATGAAAATGTCCTGGGAATTGATGAATTTCAGAAGTTTTCGTGAAAAATTGAAAATTGATCGATTTTTCGAAACTTCAGTGTGCGTTTTGAAATTTTTCATGATTTTCACCTCAACGCTACAAAATATGTCATTTTAATACGGAATGTCTTGCGTATATGAATGCAGGGAAGCATAACATTTTCGCCTTAGGTATCAAACAGTACCCGCAGTGACGCAAAGCCCCAATGGAAGTCTAGGAGTAGTTCGCGATCAGGGACGCAGCAAATTCTACCAAAGAATCGATTTTTCGTTTCCGTTTCGAATATTCGATAGCTTTATCGATATAATTTTATTAATATATACCTCAGAGCTCGCGTCATCGACGTAAAAGCGGGGAAACACGAGGGTAATTCGGACGCCGCAGTGGCTCGTAAAACAGGAAGCTCCATAAAGCTCCCTATCGACTTTCGGGTAGTGGCCTCGTCGAAAGCGTTTTCTCACAGGAACTGTATCAAATTTGGCGAGCAGGTTCACGACGAAACGCGTGTTCACTCGCGAAATTTCAATAGGATTCACCGTTTTCATTCAAACTTACTCAGAATTTTACACAGGTTTGCCTTGAGGCTGCCCTCAAGATTTTTTCTGTCACCTCTGAATCATGATCATGAAGGTATTACATTACGAACTTTTTGGAAACACCTCCGTAATTTTGACCACCTAATTTTGAACATATGTGACATAATATATGTAATAATAATAGTTCATAGTATGTAATACGTAACAAATAAAAAATACCAATGTACAATATTTTATGCCCAATATATTTCGAATATTCTGATAATTATACCAGCTTTCGCACGTTGGCTGACAAGCTATACAACTTTTTACTGCTACCATCGCCTGATAATTACCTTAAATTAATAGCTTATACGTCTCGTTTAATCTTCATATGCGAAAACTATGAAATCCTACGTACGTCAATATACTATAGTTAATAATAATAATAATTGTTACTACCGATTATTATTTATTATTATTATTGTGCAAAAAGTGTCCAGACGTGCGTACGATTTGACTGCGCAGGATTAGCGAGGAGTTGGAACACGTACAGACAAGGATAGAGGTAACAGAAAGCGACTTCCTGTCAACCTCCATCGCGGCGTGTCAACCTGCTACTTGATCTGCTCTCTTTTCCGATAATTCGCCTCTCATTAACATAAAAATTCGTCATTCGCCATAAAGATAGTGAAAAGATGGGAGGTACAAAAAAATTTGGACATTTGCGCGGATAATCGAGAAATTGACCTTGAGAGATGGACCAAATGCCGAGTGTTCTTGAAATCAGATGTAGTTCGTCCGGTATTTAAATCCACTTCCGAAATATCCGCGAGTTTGTTGCAACAAACACGGTAGACAATGATGTGAAAACCGAGATCGAGACATCCTCCTGCTCGCACTGTGGTCCTGCTAGGAATTTGCTCTCATTTTTCAATATGACGATTTTATCCAAAATTCTCTGCGAATACCTGCTCTTCATGGTCTTTAATTAAATACGAATGGCTCTACTTCGATTTTATAAGAATAAAATAGGAAAAAAGATGTTTAGGTTTGTTTTTTTTTCAATTTTTACTCAAGAATCGCGGGAAATTCTGAAAATATGTGGAATTTTTTCGAAATTTTCGTTTTTTCTCGTACGATGTCCCGGTGAATTGATTTAATTCTCGGATAAATCAGAATGGATAAACTCGCGTGGAATTTACTTCAAGCGAGTTTCACGGATTGCATGAAAGACATTCCTGTACGAAATTTGGGAGATTCTGACTTTGCTCGTACAATGCATTTACATTATAGACGTATATTTATAAATAGTCGGTACCGTTATGTAATAATTGTACGATATCAATCTGTTATACCACAACCCACTCAAACGCGCGTTTATAATAGTTCGCGGTATGCTCGGAATTCGGATGGTTTCGCAGTCCAGTTGGCGCCAAACTATCAAACAATTTTACTCTCGGTATTTCGTTAATAATCCCCGAGGTCGGAGAGAGAATACAAATAATTCCAAGTCTTTTCACTTTATTTTTTTCAAGCCACCAGGAATATCGGTATTTTTGGGAAAAAAAAAGTAAAACTATATTCCGACGAAGAAAAACATCATTTCGTAAAGAGAGTGTCCATCTCTTTTTTCAATCGTTCGATATGTATTTATTTGTTGTATTTATTTGTATTCGTAATACCTATCCGAGACTTTTTTTATTTTAACAATGTCGATTTTTAAACGTCCTTTTTTTAAAGATGAAAATACATGTTTGCTTCATTTTTTTACATAATTTATTCGAGACGAAAAGTGATACTCTTTTTTTACTGAATTGGCAATTTTATTGTGATTTATATCCAAATATTAAAGGAAAATGCGTTTTATTTCAATTATTCGATTTGATCAATACTGTTTTAGTCTTTCATCAAGACGATATCGATCTGTGCTAAACATTTACGATTCTGAGTGGGTCTTCCAAGGTTTTTTGCCTTCATCGATTTAAACTGATTGCCTAACAGCATGTTAACTGTTTATAAAGTCTTTGCAAAAACGGCAGACCATCCGACGATAATAAAAATGTAAATGTAAATAAAAAAAATGTCCAAATTATTGAAGCCAAGCAAAAGTCTGTAAAAATTAAATACTTTCATTAGCATTACCCAAAACGTCAAGTTTCGATGATTGCCGGGTTGTTTAAAGCGATTGAAATGATCGAAAATTACAACGTGCATTTGATTTTTGAACAGCAGAATTACTCGCTCGAAAATAATTGGGGTTTGTCGACGATTTCGAAAACCGATTGATTTTGCTTATCCCAAAACGGCCTGCGTAATAAAGTAACGAGTCTTTCCGCTGAAAGCTGTTTATCATGAAATTTTCCACTCGCGTTCATATCTTCATTCTTTACGCACATTATCGTCCCTTCGTCGTGCAAATCTGTCGAAAGTCGTTTGTAAAAAAACGTTTTTTTAAATTCTCTTCCGCCTGTGCTTAATTAACGTTTTGTTTCACTCGTGTATTCTTGGCTGCACGATGCGGGCTTTGCCACGTACTGTCTCCCGTCTTTGGCGGCGAATGTACAAATGACTGCCGAAAGGAATTAAGATCAAGAGAAGAGACGTCGAAAAAATAGAGGAGAAAAAAAAAGAGAAATAACAGGCAATAAAAATCAGTCCTAATGTCAGTTGTTCTCGAGGCTCTCGACCGCTTCGTCATTACCCCAGTGTGTTTGAACCAAAAAAAAAAAAAAACAGGAAATCATTCATGAGGACCCCGAGCGTCTCGGTAAAAATCACGATCCCATCGTTCTCATCAACATCTTTTTTCATCTCTGTAACTTTCTCTGCGGTTTACACCGAAAACGCATTTGCAATGTCCATTGTGTATATATTTATATATCTACGAAGATGTCGAATGACGTGGCAACTGTAAATTTAAATGCAAATATCGGTAGAAGGGCGAAACAAAAAGGCTATCGAGACTTCCTGTCGTCGTAAATCGTCATTATTTATCATGTAAATGTCTCAATGACATATGATTCTCGAAATATTTGCAAAAAAAATACATTTTTTTATTACTCCGTACATTATCGAAGATTACCGAAGTTTACGTCGAAGATGTGAGGAAAAAATCGTTTTCGATTAATGACATTTTTTCAACATTCACCAAAATGATTTTTCGTCAACGATCGTGCGTTTTTTTTGTTGAAATTTGGTGTTTTTTTTATTTAATCACGCAATTTATGGAGGAATTCTAGACTTTGCGTTCGTGATGAATCGTCGCATTCTTCGTCGCCAATAACGATGAGATGTTTTTTGAGGGGCGTTTGATAGATTCTTTACGATGAATCTCAACATCTTCTTCGGGCGCTCAACTTGGATTTTCACACAAAGTTAATCCGGTTTATATTAGGTAGTTGCCCTCTCCGCTGGGAATAACTCGAGTAGGCAGCTCGCTCAAAATCTCGATATATTAATAGTTCAACCTAGTACAGTTTGGCGACCTGTTGGTCGAAAAATATACGTTTACAAATTTCTCACAGAGATCTCCGTCAAAATATATAATTCCGCTCGATCGTCCCGCTGCAGATTCCACCGACGATTTCCCAACCGCCACTCACCGCGATCGCGAAATTTTTTGCAACAATTCCATTTTCAATCTTTCTTCCGGTACATTATTCAATTTCAACGTGAATTTTCTTAATGGCACGGTAGATTTTCCGAGCGTAGAAAGAATCGAGAGGCGAACATAAACTTCTGAATTTCTTGCTCTTTTGATCGTCACGAATAAAGTAAGAATCGACTGCTTTAAATGGCAAAATTATTTATCACATTGATAATACATGTAAAATGAAAAATGTTTCGTCCTGGACCTTGCTGAGACCCTACGAAAATTAACTCTCAATTTTGAGTTTTTTTTTCACACCAACGAGTCTTTATAAACACATCGTTGTATTCTATGCATATTTTATTCGCTTTCATCCAATTTTCGTAACTCAGTGTCGGAAAAAACGATGTTAAAACTTTTTAAATGGGTGAAGACACTCATTGTTAAATGGTACTTTCGAAGTTTCCAACGTATAAATATGATTTTTAGAAAATTTTATATTACTTTCTAATTTCTTTTTTCTTGTCCTATAATCTATACGATTTATAGTGTCATTAATCTAAAAAAGACGCCGCCATTGCGCTCGGAGGGATTAAAGTAGTTGAGATCATAATTCAAACGACGTAAATACATTTTTAGGTCATGCTAACATGAAAATGATCAGATGTAGGCACTAAATTTGTTTTTTTTTTAATTTTCCTCAAGATGTTGCAATAAATAATGAACGAGGATAAGCGTTTGAGAATACTTTTCTTTCGATATTATTCTTCATAAACTACAAAAAAGAATAAATAAAAAATTGATGTCCATCTCGTTGGAAATCGAATTAATCGTTCAGTGAATGATTTCTTAATTGTTTTTTTTCTTCTAACGTTGCGTTGAAAAATTGTTGTTCGTAAAGAATCTCGATTTATTCGCGACGAGACTTATCTCAGTCAGCATTTCCCTGGAATAAATACGCGAGACGACGAGACCGTGGCAATTAAATTATACGTTCAGGAGGCAAGAATTCGACGATTATCTTTTTTAATCGCGGGAATAGTACAGTGTGCATAACTGTATTTTTCATGCCGCAATAAAAGTTGAGTACAAAGAGTGATTGTGTATAAAGGCGGTGTGAACCAATCTGGAAATCGAACTGCTGGAAGCTGCGCATTTTCTCTCAAAGATTTCCCTAGAATTTTTTTTCAACCACGAGCTTTGTATCAGTCGTTTTAAAAACTGTACAGAAAATAAGATTTGCATTTTTTCATCGTGACAATTGCGAAATGTCTTGAACAAGTTTTCTGAATTATTGCACCCTGGAGGCTTACAGATTTTCAATGTTTTTTTTTCGTCATGCTCCAAAAATCATGAAATTCCAAACTATTCGTGTGAAATTCTATTTTTTCTATGTCGATTATTTCGCCTCGAAAAATCCATTTGCAAATTACGAATTACAATATCGATATGACGTACGCAGATCTTTCATCATGATGATAAATCACAATTTGGTCGATCATTTGTCTCGTTCAAATGTACAATACGTTTCCATTCGCAACGCCCGAATGGTAATACAAAATATATTTATTATGAAAAAAAATAGAAAATAACATTCTTCGATCGTCTCGCGCGATCGAAAAATCTGAATGAAATAAAAAAACAAACGTTTTTTCTGTCGTGTGAAATTAGCACATTGAAAGAACAAAACGGCGCGAAATAAAAAACGTGATAAATGTGTAGTGCATAGGAATAAACAATGGAATTTTTTGCGTGAGCTTTGCTTATTGAGATTGAAGAGAAAAAATTGGCGCGTCGTGGGTTATGGTTCGGGGCAAAAAAATTGATGAGTTTTTCGAGTCACAAAAAGTGTGAATAACGAAATGTGTCGAGTCACTGGTTTTGTGTTGGTTTTTGTTCGATGATAAAACGAGGCATGAGCTGGCCATCTACGAAATGATAAATTTACATGACTCAGGTTGGCTCGATTACAATGACGTTCAATTACATATACAGGAATTATTTTATCAATGTTCATCGGCAATCGCACAGCCTGATGGTTAATTTTTTTTCTATCTATTTGTTTTCTCGTCTCCCTCTCTTTTTCTGTCCATTTTTTCTTCTGTCGATTTAGCATGTGCGCCGAGCATGAAGAAAATATTTTTAGCCATGATCATCGTTTGAGCGTGGAGCGGTAAATTCGATCAATAAACATCTGTATTTCGCGGAGAGAAATCTTGGAGCGAAAAATAATAACCGTAAAACCTTTTGACACTAAAATAGGAAAGTTCGTCACTTTTCTATCGAACGTTTTGTCAACCCCCTTTAGTCTTGCTCGCGACCATCGCTAATTAAAATTTTTCGCGTCCGCGTTTTCTCACCAAGCTCAAGCGTGAAAGAAACATCGATTTAAAAGAAAAGTTCAGCTCTCTTTGGATCTACACGTAACTCAAATAATAAAAACAATTATGCGAATTGATGATAATGAAAACGATAATAACGTTATTGCTAAAGATGATAAAATTAACCTTTAGGAATAAAAATAGAGTTTAGGCTTTTTTTGTTCAAGGGGAAAAAATTGAAGATGACCAGTCTTAATTTCCTCTTGTCTTGTTACTCATATTTGGAGGAGAAATTCGATTGAACCTTTTGACAGTAAAATAGGAAAGTTCGTCACTTTTCTATCGAACGTTTTGTCAACCCCCTTTAGTCTTGCTCACGACCATCGCTAATTAAAATTTTTCGCGTCCGCGTTTTCTCACCAAGCTCAAGCGTGAAAGAAACATTGATTTAAAGAAAAAGTTCAGCTCTCTTTGGATCTACACGTAACTCAAATAATAAAAACAATTATGCGAATTGATGATAATGAAAACGATAATAACGTTATTGCTAAAGATGATAAAATTAACCTTTAGGAATAAAAATAGAGTTTAGGCTTTTTTTGTTCAAGGGGAAAAAATTGAAGATGACCAGTCTTAATTTCCTCTTGTCCTGTTACTCATATTTGGAGGAGGAATTGGATTGAAGGTCGCTATTGTTAGACGCTGAGCTCGTAAAAAATTTCGATGTCCGAGTTAACGCGAGATCAGAGGATACAAATTTAGATGGGCTTCTTTTGCGGCGTTATTGCATTACAGACGCAAAAAGTTGGCAAGCTCTGGACTCGTGTGAATTCCTGGATTACAGAGAAAACTCTCTCGCGAAAACAGGGTGACCGCGGTTAGTTTTGGTCTCCGTGGAACACGACTTAAGGCAGTTTACCCGATATCACTCGACGCGGTCATTGAAAAGAATCACGCGTATATTAACACGGAAACACCGCATTGGCGGAATTGTTCGCGTCAATTTAATATCCCTGTGGATCGTTAGACACGCGTTCGAAAGTCGTTCAAGTCACCCTTCGATTTTGTTGCGAATTTTTCATTTTTATTTTTTTTTAAACACGTCCGTACAATAATTTTGGATTTTGGACGTTTGCATATCAAAAATACAAGCGTTATCCTGAATGACACTGGGTTTAGGGAAGCATGTATAAATTTTTTCAATTTTCACGAACAATATCTTAGACGTTTGGACGTTCAATCCTCTTGAAATGTCGCACCTCTGTGGGTGCAATAAATTTTGAAAAATTCTCTCAAAAATGGCATTTACGTGAGAACCACCTTAATGCTTCGTACGCGTGTCCCCGTGGAAGAAGACGTTCCCGAGAAGGTTGCGCCGGAGGGAAATGCGCGAAAATTAGGTCGTCCTCGTACGTAACTTGCAAGCACGCGTGTTTGAAGGAAAAAAAGGAACAATCTTGGGTCAAGCTCAAAAATAATATCGCAATGCTCGCACACTTGCCGCACTTTGGAGTCATGTACGAGAAAAACGTGTTTGCTTTCTACTCACTCGTTAGTTTAAATTGACGATAATATCAATTTTTTATCGCAAATATAATTCTTCACAGAATTTTTCGTAATGATTTTGCTGAAATTCAGCAGAGTCCAAAATCTATTAAAAAAATATTCCAGGTAAAAAATCATTGTTGGAGCAGGGAGAAAAGCTTGAAAATCGAACGACGATGGGAACGTTTTGCTCTCGTGTTACAGCATCGAGAGTACGAAAAATAAAAATCTCAATGCCGAAATGATTACCATATCACATCAAAGTTGATGAAACCCTCGATGATACCTTTAATTTTTTTTCACCCAATTATTATCGATGGGAAATATACGCAAAATTAGTATGTCGAACGAAACTTTTTGCCACGTGATTATCACTTAAATATTGCCATTTTTTTTACACGAAATTATTGCCAATAAAAAAATGTATGTGCATGCTTAGCATATTACACGCACGTACGTGAATAATGCACTTGTGTTTATACGAGCGCATAAAAAAATATATGAACGGTGCATCGTACGCCACGAGCATGATTGTTGCATCTAACGAGATGATTGATCACCGTCGGATTATATGACACGAGTGCAAACGTTCTCGCAGCATCCGAACTCTCTCTTGTTTATTATATTATCGTTGAGCTTTTATTTACTGCGCAGTAGTTGAAGCTTTATTAACAGCCTGTTGAAATTTGCTATACCAGCAGCAGCCGCTTACGGCGATCGAAAATAATGCGGTGCAGACCGGTGAGCGTGTAGAGACATCCGGAAAATTGTCATTATTGCTCCTCACGTGTTTACCATGGGAAAACGCGGGGATTTAAAAGCTTCGCTCCGGCCGACGATTTCGAGGTTTCGTTCAATAACATCCAGAGAAAAGGAGGACGAGAAATCTCGTCATATTTATTTATTATTGTCGTCATATTTGCTTGTCATATTTATTTATATAACACACAACATGGATACTCTCTCGATACGTTAAATAAGTGAAAAAATGTCGTTATGACGACAAAAGTTTGCTCCAATGTTCATCAAAAGTAGCACGGAAAATCTTTTTAATTTAAACAAAATCACGATTGTCGTGAATTTTCATTTTACTTCAGCGATTCCCTTGGAATGACTGGCGACGATGCCTATTGCTTCAAGAACAGTTTATTCGCTTTTTGTTTCGATTTATTTGGCTCTTATATCGGGGTAGTCAAAATTCGTTTGCAAGAAAAAAAAACCTGTTCGTTAGTCGGCAATTCTAACGCCGCAGTTAAGCCTAAACGTACAGCGAGAGGATGTGACATTGAACTTAACTCGGTAATGAGCCAACATCGACCATGGCCGATCTCCGGGCGTCGAGACGCACATCCACCATATACAGGATGGCCCAAAACTCGATGTTTATGATGTAGAGCTAGATTCAGGATGAAATTCCGAGTCGAAATGTATTTTAGTATTTTTTCGAACGACCGAAACCTAATTAAAACTTAATTTATAACTCAATGGGAGTTTGTCGGATGGAAAAGTCCTCTGAGGCTTTTCGCCTTGAAATTCCATTCTGAAATCATTATTAAATTATCGGCATCCAGTTTTGGGACACCCTGTATACGTGTCCGCGTTACGACGCTTCATTCTATACATAAAGTATTTCCATTAAATACGAATACACGTGAACAACATCTACGCGTATGCGCCGTGCGTAATATTGACGTTTGGGCCCTCAGTGCCAACATCCTATCATTTTTTAAATGATTATGTCGTTCAAGAGCCACGAATATTTCTCCAGATTTTTCATGCTGGTTCCCACATAATAATTTACACTTCCGGCTTTTATCATCGTTGGTTCACAGCATTGAAAAAAAAATACCTAAGCAATTATCGGCACTAACCGGAAGTACTTTGTTTTCATATCGTGATTGACAATTGCAATTGGGGACACCAAATTTTTACGCCGATCATTGAGCTTTATAATTACACTTTACAAAACTGCTTACACTGACTTTTGTATACTTTCTCTGATGATAAAACGCTGTATCGTCTATCGCAGAATTCAAATTAATTGCCATTTTTGTCGTTATATTTCTCGATAAATCCGTCATCCGTAGTTTCCTGATTTTCCAAAATTCTCGAGCGACCTCGTGTCACATGGGTCGCGATGAGTCGAATGGACCGAAAAAGCGAAAAGCTCAGATGGGATAGCACTGCTTACTCGGAAAATCGTGAATCACGTGTGCTTTTTTTACGTAGATAATTTGAAAAATCGATTCTGAATGAAAATAAAGCTAAAAACTTTCGATTTTCATGGATGCTCAACAAAAATTTGACGTTTGAAGAAAAACCGAAGGGAGAGCCCCTCGAAAGTCCACGTTTCTCTCGACGATCACAAAAATCGAGAAATTAACATTTGATTCCTTAAATCCGACCCTCGAATCTTCCGTCACAGCGTCAACACTCCTCGACGATTTCCATCACTTTTCCGATCTTCGTAAACGAACGAAACAAAGTTTCTCGTACTCACCTAGAAGAAAAGCGGCGATCGTCATCCAAGATACCGATTTCAGCATCATCCTTCGAGTTATAAACAAATAAAAACGCTGCGATTTCCGTTAAAATGCACAATTGAAACGACGGGACATTCGAGGCGGTATTATCGCGATTCGACACTCTGCGGTGATTATCGCACACGTGTTAATTGCACTTTATCTCGTAATCGTCTCATAAAAATTTGCATAAAATTTTCGTGATCGTCGCGGCTCGTTTCGGCCCGCGCTCGACGGGACTTGCGTGTAAATCAGTAGCCGCAGTGATCTAGTGTAATACTTGGCGGTAAAACTCGACGAGACGTCGTGCTTACCCGTCGCAAGTTTTCGATTTTGCCCCTCCTCTTCTCTCCCCAACTAATTTTCCATCTTTCTCTTTCTGGAGACATGCACAGTGTGGGAAACGTTATATACAGTTATACGGATGAAAATAAATAAATACATACATATATATATATATGTGTAATACAGTGAAAGAGCGAGAGTGAGTTCTCTGTAGTATTTTTAGAATCTCGTTCGAACTGACTGCACTACTACCGATTCCGCGTTTCGTCCGCTCGCGCTCCCGCCTTCACCTATGCCGTTCTCTTTCTCGATCCCGCCGTTCAACCGCGGGATGATCAGGACAGAGGGGACTAAAAGGTGTGCGGAAAGGAGCCACAGGCGAAACCGCCGACGCATGTCTCGTGTTCGGCGAGGAAAAAAAAAGAGCCACGAAAGACTGTGCTACACATCTCTGATGTTTTTTTCAAAATTTATTTTGTATATACTCGTGGTAAAAAAGCCAAAAAAAGCATCACTTGTTCTCTCAGACTCGTGTCGCATGACTGTGAAACATTTCGCGTGGGTGGGAGATCGAGGGGATGAAAATGAAGAGAAAAGTGACGAGGAGATGAGGAAGATGCTGCCGGTGTATGCTGTTGCAATGATGACACGTACCCTTAACGTTTCATCGCCCACATAAATCGTTTTTTTTTTGTGGAATTCTCGAAATCAGTCTCTCGAAAAACACGATTCTTTTGTTGAGTCACAAGCTGCGCGTGGACCGCCTCCTTCACGGATATCAAGACGATCTTCGACGCGAATCCTTCAATTGACTGAATCGTCGAGAATATCGTTTCTTTTCACACGAAATGGCATCTGGTATCTGCTTCTTCAGCATTACTTTCCTTCTTCATCCTCTCAGACTCTCGTTTTCGGTCCATTCACTCGCATTCAGTTTCTCTCACGATCATCAGTGACAATTACAAAAATGTTTCGTCGGTAAGACTTTCCAAGTCAGAATTTACTGTTTTAACGCTTTCAGGACTGATGAAAAGAGAGGCCTCTCACTGTCGTCCAAAATTCGTCAATGTGGATGATCAATGGATAATATTTTCGTTGCTGATTTTGTAAACTTTCGAATGTCGAAAGACCTTCAATTTGGATACAGATTTTTATTGCTCATTTGAGGGTAAATGGTAGTTGAAAAAAAAGTTTTTAAAAAAATTGAACCGATCACTTTACTGTACGGTTTTTTGAGTGGTCAATTTTAGCGTTATAACTTAGTGGTTTGGATAATACGTGCCAGACTTTTCAATAAAGTGGTTCGTATTTTTAGAACGTCGGAGCATTATCGTCAAAGCGTAATGGGTTACCAAACCACCGCACCCTCTGAGAAATCGACTCGAATAAAATTGCGATATATTCAGGTATATATATGTAGAAAAAAAAACGATGCCTCGCCCTTTAAGCTACGCAGTCGCCACGCCGAAAACTGTTTCCTCCGGAATTGTATAAAATTCTTTGAAGATATGCTTCAGAGTCAGATTTAGGATGGAATTCCGGGTCGAAAGTGTATTTTGGTTTTTTTTTGTATCACCAAAACGTAACGAGTTATTAAATGCCGAAGTTTCAGCCAATCGGACGCGAGCTCGCGTCCTACCGGTTCGACTATATTAATTTATAATTTACCGGAGAATTCTCCGTTGAAAAAGTGATCCAGTACCCAATGTAGCATGAAATTTTTAGCATCAACTTTTGGGACACCCTGTATAATCATATAAAAGAAAACATAGTTAATAAATGAATGATAATGTAATACCATATGACGTTATGTTATGTTGATTAACTTTTTAAATTTTTCGAATATCCAGCGAATTATACGAATTTTTCCACAAACAATGATGCCTTAAGGGTGTTTCGGAGGTAAAGTTCAGAGAAAACCGAGATGGAATGTGAATTTCGCGTACTTACCGATGATATAAAAATCGAAGAAGAATCGAAATCTGTCTAAAAATCTGTAGAAAATATCAAGTCGTTGCGAAAAACTTTAAACAATTTTTGAACAACGATAATCGAGCTCAGAATGACATATATATTGAACGTGCGGAATCCTCGCGTTTGTTAAGGTCGGAAGACTCTTGAACGTCGATATCCACGACCGCTTTTTGGCTTGTACATCGACTGATTGCAATACAGCAGCAGGAGTGCATAATTATCCAAATTAGAGATCGTTTGTGACGGAAACTCCGACAAAACGTTTCTTTGTTGGTCAGTGAAGCTACCGAGCCATTTGAAATTATCTCGTGTTTGCCGTGACGTTTCGTCCGTCAGTTCCGAATCAACATCGAGCACGTTATGATCAATTATCCGCATTGTCTCTTCGTTAATATTTCATTCGAGCTCGAAATCGACGATCTCCGTACTTGGCGGAGCGACAATCGCAGTTCCATTATATCGAAAAAAAAAGAAAACACGCTCCAATGGAAAAAAAGAAATTTCGATTTCGTATCGACGTTTTTTTCTTCTACCAGGCAACGGAATATATTGACTTTCAATAAATTCAATTTCCAGACTTTCAATCTCCTTACAGTCAAATGTGCAAACTTTTGCGTCAACATGGACGTCACAGAGGGTGTCCCGAAATTCGATGTCGATAATTCAGGGCTACATTCGCGACGAAATTCCAAGACGAAAAGTACTTTGGTACTTTCTCGTACGACCGAATCCCGATGAGTTATCAATCGTCAAAGTTCGAGCCAATCGGACGCGCGCGTGCTCTCCCCTCTCCGGCGCACCGCGCGAGACTCGGCGCGTCTCACTGGCCGAACTACAACAATCAATAACTCGGCGGATATTCGTCGGGTCGAAAAGTGTCTTGAGAATTTTCTTCTCAGAATTTCATCCCCTATCTAGGTTCGAATGCTCGACGATTACCTCTCGGACACCCTGGGTGTGAACATTTTTTATTTCGTCTTTCAAAATTTTCGAAAAAAATGCGCAAGAGAAGGAAAATACTTGGAACATCCGGTGTTTATCGGAATAATCAATATTTTAATTCCGTGCAATAATGTATCGATAAATTGTTGATATTGTATACGAAGGGAATTTTCCATTGGGATTAGAGATGAATGATGGACCAGAGAATGAGGATGAATAATATGATGCATCTGTAAACACATGTATATAACTGATGTTTATTTAATTCACTCGTGTAGTTAATAATCACATAAAGGTACCGGAATCAAACCCCACGATTTATATTTACACATTTTACGATTTCACCCTAAAATCCATAAGATTATTTATCATATATTTCTCAGCATATATTTGTTGACGTATCCTGGCGTGTATTTTCAACATCGAATATAATATTTTATATCTACATCGTATCCGTTAGTCTTTTCGCGAGTTTTTCCTTTTTTTTTTCTCGTCATTATTTGCAAATATCACGCAATAATAATCTCGAGAAAGAGTCGCATCGAGTCCACGAAGATTCAACGTCGCGCACCGCCGACGGTAAGTTATTTCGGCCGTGCGTTCACAGACGAGATGGAAATAATAGCGAAAAATTACGAGAAGAAACAATAAGTCAAAACGAACAGTAAAAAAACGGAAACGGCCATCGTACGGGCGTGAGAAACGACAAAAAAAAACGAGGAAACACAAAAATTGCATATTGTACCCATAATCCCATTTAATTGATAACACTCGTCGGAAAGAAAATTCGTCTAATTAACAATAAATTATTAAATATCTATTCACAAAAGTATCTTTAGGCTAGATCTTATCAGCGATCGACAATCGCGTTAACCAATAAACTTTTTCACATGTCTCTCTCTCTCTCTCTCTCTCTCTTTTTTCGCTCGCTCGTTCCCTCACCTTTTATTCGCTCACCTCGCGATATCGTAATAGTATTCCGTTTCCTCTTACTTAAAGGCTCTTATCGTTTAAGGGCTTACTTGTATCGTGCAAGTATTCCAATACTATTTTATGTTCAACTTTTATTACCTTACCTCCTTAAGAGACGATTGTTTACAAGATTGTATTACAAAAACGAAATTCCGGTCGTCGAGTTTCGCGTTCGTATGGACAATAATAATTGTTTATTTGCGCTATTCGTGCGAGCTATCGGTAATTTTTAGTGGCTACGGTACGTACAAATATTCGAATGTCATCGGCAGTGGAACGAGAATGTATCGACAAGGCGAAAAAAAAACAGAAAAAACGACGGAAAGGTACAAGAACGACGCGAATTCAGAACGTTTGTCACCAGTCTGACGGACGTTTGTCACGAGGACGAAATTTTTTCCTCGTCGCACTGCCGTGACTCTCTTCACAGTTTATTCTTTGCTTCGTTTCTTCTTTCGCTCTTTTTTTTCATCGCTCGGTCAACAGGAAAATTAGAAAAAATATAATGATAATAATAAAGAAGAACGAAGTTGGTATCGTTCTTTTTTCGTTTTTTTCTTCTTTTTTCCTAGTGACATCCGATTGAAAATTCGCAAGGGGTCATCCGTGGCAGACACGCGCGCTCTCGAGAGCAAACGCACTTATTTTACCCATACGCACATTCACGTAACGACAAACTCATCGCGCAATTAAGTAACATTCTAGTCGTGATAACCCTCTGTGGTACGGTGATTCGTATGGAAGTTTATTTAAGTGTTAGATACTGGATAATATACACTCGTGCTACCGATCGTAAACGAACAAAAAAGTTGCATCGTCGTTCGATCTGTTTGTTTTGCTTTTTTTTTTCAAAATCTTTCAAGCCCACTGCCATAGTGCATGGAGCTCTGTTTTTCTCTCGTCAGTGGCGTCTCGTAGTGCTCGTTGCAACAAATATACAATTATATCGGAATTCTCCTCGTCGCGCCGAAATACTTGACGCACTTTGTTATACAGAATTTGACTTTCATTAATCTTTATGTACAATTCTACTCCCATTGTCGTCATTTCGCTAATTCGTTAATCATCTCTATCTCTTTTTTCCCATTTCGCTCCGTCTTTGTCAAGTTTCCTTCGCGCATCGATAGCTGGGATATTACGGGCTATACAGGGTGTCCCAAAAGTGGATGCTGAAAATTTGAGGCTGCATCGGGGATGGAATTCCAAGTCGAAAAGTCCTTTGGCACTTTTCGATCCGAGGAATCCTCGCTGAGTTATCGATTGACATAGTAGGACCAATAGGAAGCGGGAGAACGCGCGTCTGATTGGCTCGAACTTTGACGATCAATAACTCTTTGGGTTTCAGTCGTACGAAAAAACACCAAAATCCATTTCGACTCGGAATTTCATCCTCAATCTATGTAGACTTGAATCGTTAACGTCGATTTTTGGGACACCCTGTATAAAGGCCGACTTTACGAAGTTTCGCTTATCGCGTTTTTACGCTTGACGCTTTATCGCGTACTGCTTCATTCGTCCTATATAATTATCTCAATTCTCGCTTTCTTCTCTCTTCGATAATTGAGAATTTCTCGCTAACAGCGCGCTTCGCACATCACGTTTATACAGGCTGAGAGACGGACACTTGGCGTTAATACGGAAAAAATCTCTTTTTTCGTTTGTTGCTTTTTCGGTGCACTTTGCGTTTTTTTTTCTCGTCAACGCGACGTTTTTGCTTCATCATTAAGGTCTACATTTTCTCGAATATCGCCACAACGAAGGGTCGTGGAAAAATAATCGCGAAACGAAGAAACTGTCGGTATCTCACTTCCGTCCGTTTTTTAATCTTTTTTTTTTTCGTTCGCGCGTCGAAGAAAAATACAACGTTTTGCACCGAGGTACGAGGAATCATACATCGCGCTGTTGTAATCAACCGTGGATTTGTAATCAGTTTTGTGGCAAAAAGAATCAAAGAAAAAAGGACAGAATCGTCGCCAAGTGTCCGACTCTATTTTTTTTTCCACGATTTTGGTTAGTCTAATGGCATACAAATGTAATGAAATGTCGGCTGAAAATTTGTTCCTTTCAGTACAGAGGCCAGGAAAATTTCGTTCGCTCGAAAATTGGCGACATGTCGGCCATTTTCCTTTTTCGTTTCTTCTATCACTACGATTTCATGGTTATTTTCATGATTTGACGTATATATAGTCGCAGATGGACCTGAACAATAGCAGTGCGTAAGTGTATTCCGTTTCCCGCATTGCTCGATTAAAGCCCTTAATTCAAACTTCGTCGACAATCTTCACGACGATTTATATTATATTTTTACATTATTTTTCTTGTTTTTTTTTTCGGTTTTTTTTTTAGAGACAGCTCTTGAGTACAAAATTTGTTGAGAAACAACGAAAGGGGCGCGTCGGAATAAACATTGCGTTGACGATTTTCACAAAGGTTTTCGAGGTACAAAGCGAAGAAACGGTACGAAAATGGTTCACTCGCGAATCCCGAATTTATTGGCATAATTCATTCGATTTTCATTCCCGACACTTCGTAATCGTTTATATACATCCAGAAGCGACAAATCCGAACTCATAATTGACGATGTTTTTTTTTTTCGCGTATTCAATTTAACTCGAACGAAGAATCATCGTTTTTAGAATTATTCTAGAATTAATTATTCTTCACGCTTATCGACCTTTTTGCACATTTTGCTTGACGCCAATGAAATTTTACTTCGAGGAAAAATGAGAAGAAAAAAAAATGGTCCTTTTGGTGGTCGGAAAATCGTGTTTTTCGGTACGAATTTTTTCGATTTTTCGAAAATTCGATTCTTTCCATCCCTTCGAACGATCGGTGGAGCGCACTTTTTTCGGTCGACTACTTCGAGGAACGGACGATTACTTTTTTAATTGTAAAAATAAAATTTCGCATAATCCCTCGAACCAATTTTAGAGTGATTTAAATTGAGGTAAATGGATAAATGCACCGATCGCAGGAAACGCGAAAGCGGGCTTTTCAAATGCAAGTGGAATACGATTTTTCGCTACGATTATTCGTGCGATAAAATAGTACCTTTTACGTATGTATTATCGATACTTTAGGCCACGTTTATATGTATATGCATATTACCACTGTTTCGAATGGTTAATTTGTCGGCTGGTTTCTTACGGGACAGTAACGATCAACGAAATTGCACGTTCGATTAACCCTTTGCGGCATGGCGGCGTTCCGCGACGCCATATTTTCAAAACACGTTTTCACGATTTCAAACTGCTTTTCATTCAATTTATCCGAGTCTCTTAAAAGTAACTTTACAATCTTAATACGGTGGAGGATCGAATTTTGTTATCAATTCTTTTTTTTTCTTAATTCGTTTATTAAAATGAAAAAATGCTGCAAAAACGCGGTTTTTTTTTCGAAAAACTCATCATTGAGGAAAGTTTCGAAGAATTCTTCAGGACTCGTACGAGGGTTTTCGAGGTCGCTGATTTCGAATCGGCGATCAGGCATCTTCGAATTTCGAAAATCTGATGGCGAATCTGCGAAACCTGCGATCTGAAAAAAACTCGAAAATACGAGCTTTCGAGGAAATTCGACTCTTTTTTCGAAACTTTATCGACTTTTTCCCCATTTTGATTCGTAATCAGCGATTCCAAAAACCTTTAGATAGAAAATTTCACGATTTTTCGTTGGCGACGAAAAATGCACGCCGCAGAGGGTTACGCGATTTTGACGAAAATGAAATAAAAAGAAAAAATTGGCTCGGGAGATAGATTGTCAGCGGCAGGGACCGAGCTAAGTCCGCAGAGTCCCAGTCAGCAAATTCGTCGGGCATTCATTCGTGGTACTCGCGGTATCACACTCGTAAAGTTTTTGTTTTTTCAGTTTTTCATTTTTCATTTTTTCGACGAGAAGGTAGCACAGTAAAATAAATATATTACACACTCGGCGATATCCGTGAAAAGCCGTCGTTCTTAATTGCCGAACGTGGAAAATACGTATATATCCTTCACAATGATCGTTCGATCTTGGGAATTTTTTTCTCTCCCTAGTTCGTCGATCGAATCGAACGACGAGGATAAGAAGACGTTTCGTTATTGTTATTATCGTTATTTTTATTTTTTATACAACCGGCTGTCATTATAGCCGGTTAATCTCGTATTGGCTGAAAAAAAGAGTGTTCCCTCGTCGAGTTGAACGAAGCGGATAGTTGGCGAGAGAGCGAGTGATAAACATTGGTTACGTTCACGTTTGGCCTTTTTACAGTGGTTGCGCTGGACGATAGAGAGGATTTCCTCTGATGGGAAGCACGTGAGCCTCGGAATTAAAGACCCAGTCGTCGAGGCTTATGAGATCGTCGTCGCTGAACAGCAGGTACAGATACTGCAACGGCAATAACGAAATTAATGAAACACGCTGATGAACGATAAAACAACGTCGTTGTTCCTCTGATTTGCGATAATTGAGCAAAAAAGGAAAACGACATTGCGCGCAATTTTAATAAATCGAGAGTCCGACGTTTGGCGGTTTTTCTTCTCTCTAAACCCTGAAACCACCCTCGGCTTTGATTACCATGGTTGAACGAAAAAAAAAAAACGCGACTAAACGAAAAAAAATCGAAACACCGGAAGGAGAGAAATTCCAATCGCGTAGATCGCGATTGGAATGGAATATCGCCGTGCAAAGTTAAACAAGACGCGAAACGCTTTTTCTTTCATCGAGTTGGAGATTAAATGAGCAACAATTTAGAATAATATATTTTTAATGAACGAAAATTTCGACTTGACCGGGGGTGTACCAAAAAATGTTTTAATTTTTTGATTTTTTACCAAACTGGCTCTAAAATTTCAGTTGCGTGAAAAAGAGGTACCGATTGGAATTTTACATCTTACTATCAGCGTTCAGAGGCGTCTCGTGGTACTTTTTCTATTTTGCATGAGAAAGTGAGAAAAACAACGAGCCTGTTGGGAAGAAAAGCGAATTTTTTGTTTTCTTTTTCGGCGGAATATAATATGGTACGATATTAACCATAGAAATAATGGATACCTTGAGGGTCTCGGCGAAAAAGTAACTTTGCTGCACGTCGTCCGGCGGTGGGTTAGCCATGTACACGTTGCGGAGACCCGTGTATCCCGCTGGTACACGACAATGCTTTTCAAGAGCCTGGACAGCCTCCCAACCCCATTCTCGGTACTTGGGGTCCTTTGTGAGTCGCCACAACACAAAGTACGACTCGAATGTCTGCGAGAGCGTGTGAAATAAAAGTAACAATTATGAGCTACGATCTTCGAAATTACAACTCGCATGTTGGGCAAGGGAGAAGGAAACATTTGGCGAATGCCGAGGAAGGTGAATACAATGAAGATTGAACGGACAATACAGAGAGCGATGTTACAAAAATCGAAAGGGAAATTTAAGGAGGCTGGAAAAGAGCAAGAACGGACGAAAACTGAGAAGATGAGATGAGGCGACGAACAGAGGAAATTTGGCGGAAAATTGTGGTTATGTGGGAAACGGATTAAAAAATTTAGGTGACATGTGGGAGTGCGAAAAGGTCAAAGGTTTGATGAAAAAGACAGAGGAGGAACTGCGGGAGAAGCCGGTAGTTTTGCGCTTATATACCGGGTGTCCCAAAACTTGATGCTGATAATTTAATGATGATTCAAGGACGAAATTTCAAGTCGAAAAGTCTTTGAGCACTTTTCGATCCGACGAATTCCCGTTGAGTTATGAATCGATATAGTCGGACGAATAGGACGCGTGCGCTCGCGCGGGAGGAGGGAGAGCGCGCGACCGATTGGCTCCACCTTTGACGATTCATAACTCGTTAGGTTTTGGTCGTATGAAAAAATGCTTAAATGCATTTCGACTCGGAATTTCATCCCGAATCTAATTCTGAGCAATTGGCTCATGTTTTCAAACATCCTGTGGAATAATTCGCGAATATATAGTAAAACCAATGGAGGAAAAAGAATAGAGGTAATGCGAGACTTGAACACGGATTCGATGGACTCGGTATTTTGCAGATGACGTGTAGTTACCCAAACAATATAATTTTTTTACTCATACTACGTAATTTTGTTCCATTGCAGAATTTATATAATACGCGAAGAGCATTTATCATCCTGGAATAATTATCGCCTGTATTAAATGCCCGCACAAAGCATCAGTTACATATTTATACGCACTGAAAACGTTGTGATGAATGGAGATGAATACTCTGAAATGTGGAATAATCCGAGTTGTAACAATGAAGTTCCTCGGGGTTAAAATCCCTATTCTGCTGTTTTGTGTTATTGTGCTGCTGTATTGTGTTGTGTTATGTAGTATGGTGGGATGGTTTATGTTTATCCAGTTAACGTCCAATACAGAGAGCGATGTTACAAAAACCGAACGGGAAATTTAAGGAGGCTGGAAAAGAGCAAGAACGGACGAAAACTGAACATCCTGTAGAATAATTCGCGAATACATAGTAAAACCAATGGAGGAAAAGGAATAGAGGTAATGCGAGACTTGAACACGGATTCGATGGACTCGGTATTTTGCAGATGACGTGTAGTGCAATGTCGTGTAGTTACCCAAACAATATTATTTTTTTACTCATCCCACGGAATCTTGCTCCATTGCAGAATTTATATAATACGCAAAGAGGATTTATCATCCTGGAATAATTATCGCCTGTTAAATGCCCGCACAAAGCATCAGTTACAAATTTATACGCACTGAAAACGTTGTGATGAATGGAGATGAATACTCTGAAATGTGGAATAATCCGAGTTGTAACAATGAAGTTCCTCGGGGTTAAAATCCCTATTCTGCTGTTTTTCGTTATTGTGCTGCTGTATTGTGTTGTGTTATGTAGTATGGTGGAATGGTTTATGTTTATCCAGTTAACCTCGGAGATCATCAAATTAATTAATTTTCTCCATTGTATTTCGTTTTTTGAATGAATTTATCTAAAAACTTTTGTGAGATCTTTTTCCCTTTGTATTCCGCTATGAAATTCATGTTTTTGATGGAAACCAATGTTTAAAAACATTTACATATACGCAATGAGGGTGCACAAAATACCGAGTGTCAGAAACGTGAAAAACGCTCGCTATATGTAGATTTTTTGGTGGACAATGAATGGTACATCGAAAGATAAATTTACCTCAGGTCGTAGTATGTAATACTTTTCACTGTTCTTCAGGCTCTTGGCCTCGAGACCCTCGATGAAATGGAAAACCTCCGGGCCGAGTTTGGTGACCGTACGATCGTACGACTCGTGGCAGGTGTTCGTTAGTCCCGCTGCAATGTCCATGTATTTCTTTGCTTTTTCATTGCTGTTGGTTTTGGCGCCAAGTGCGAACATACCACCTGAGAAATGTGCAGTCGTAACGAGAGATTAGGGTCATTCTCGTTAACAATCTGGAAAAGCTTATGTCCTCTGTATCTTTTACACCCTGCGCAACAACTCGCGGTTTCTCGGTGGTGCCCATGGTTTTTCCCTCCCGCTTAGTAACCACCGGCGAAAACGAGGCTTCCGGTGGTTTAGAGAAATTCTCAAAGTGTATCGTACCGTGAAAATTATACGTGGCAATTTCGGCGTTAATTTTCAAACATCGCTCGAACGAGAAAAACGTTTATAAACGTTTCGTCGATAATAGGCTTTTACCAAATTTTCGCTCGATACGACGGATGTGCAATTAATTATCGCTAATTGTCACGCGAGAGATTCGAATACTTTCGACGGAATATTTCGTTTTTGTGCAACGACGGGAGTAAAAATGCTCACGTTCCTGCCAATTATATTTCTTGTCAATTTTTTCGCAAAATTTTCTCGACTGAAAAAATACTCACCGGCTATTCGTCTTTTATTCGGCAAATATAGTGTGGTTAGGGGGTAAGACAACGAGAGAAAATTGAGCGACTTAGCAGTGCCACTTTTGACTCGAAAAAAAGATTTAGCAGATTTATCTTATAATCTCGTCGGCATTCTGACGCCGGATTTTCGATTTTCGAAATAGTAGATCCAAAATGGCGAATGGAAATCGGAAAAAAAGCTCAATTTCGGCGACACGTTTTTTGAGGTCGCCGAATTCGAATTTCCTCGGAAATCGGTTTGACTCAAAAATGGTGGATGAAATTTGAAAATTCAAAAGGTACTTTGATATCGCGAGTTATTCACCCTTCGACGTTTGACCCGTTGCCAAATTGACGATACAACCCCCGATTTCTTTCGTCATTTATCGCCCAACTTCGACGTTCTACGAGCTACATTTTTTCCAAAAGTGTTCCGTCATTCATAATTCCAGGTCAAAGTTTCATGGATAAGTTTCATTCTCGTTGAGTGATCGCGCGATGAAAAACTTTTTCGCAGAGAAGCCGCTTTTTCTTTTCCTTCAAAAAAACTTGCAACCGCTGGGGAAAGTTCGAAAGTCACGCCAACTTTTCACACCAGGAGGACACGACGAGGACAAAAGTTTGGGGGAAACTTTTGGTTCTCTCACTCACCGGCGAAACAAGCGAGGTGGCCCATTTTGTTTTCCGGTCTGTCGTACTTGAGGTCGGAGACGTAGAGCAAACCACCGGGTGATCGCATGATCATGTGCTTGATGACGGCGGACATGGATTCGTCCCACATTTGTCTCGCGTCGGTGTCTTCCATGCCGGACTGTATCCAGGCCTTTAGCAGATATTCGTAAAAACTGTCGCCGAGGCCACCCAGAGAGACGTGATCTTTAAACGGTTCAATGAAAAAAAAGCGATGAAATAAAAAAACCTGTTGCTTGAATTTTTTGTTTTTCAGGTTTTTAATCACTGACGTTCGTGGGGAAACAGCACAGCTGTGGTCGGAATAAATGTACATAATTTTGCAATGCGGATAATTGTACGCCATGTTTTACACTCTAATCATGCGGGTTAAGGCATTTAAAAAAATATGTATATATTTCGGATACGAAAAGGTGTAACGATAGAAAATCTCATAAATGGGACATTCTCCGTTTGTGCCAATGTTTTGAAGGCAGCTTCAAGCAGAATTTTCGAGTCGAAATGTATATTTTCACGTGACCAAAACCCGGAGAGTGTTTCGAAAAAAGGATCGTGCGATGTAATCGCAAAATTGGATGAATATTGAATTCTGTTGGATGAATAGATTGTTATAAACGTCTTCTAATTAAATTCTTGCTCGAAAGAGCGAGGCGAAACTTTGAAATAAAAAATTCACGATTTTTCGAGACTCGGTTGCTTTTTTCTCCGCGTAAAAAAAGATGGTTGACGAATTACAACGAACATTAGGTTTGGCCGAATTTTTTATCAGTCTTGAAACATCGAAGGTCAGGAAGCTGAAAAGCTCGCGATAAATTTCATCAGGGATTTAAAAATTGTGCGAATTCTTTTTCCGACTGGACGGCGTAGTGTGCATACGATTATTTGCAGTGATGTGCTTGACGCGACCGGCAAATGCACAGTTTTTTTAGCGCAAGATATACGTCAGAAATGTTCCGTGTAACGACGTTTTGTTGTTCGTATACAAAATTAAGATCGACACGCTGAGAATCCGGAATTCGCGACCAAAAATAATCAAGGCAAACGCGTCACGTTCCTGACCCTCCTCAAGGATAAATTGGATCGAGTCTCTTGGGCCGTTCCTCCAAATTGTTACTGCTAATTTATTCAGCTGTATTTCTCATGACCGCGTGCGAGAGAAAAGAGAGGCTGTGAAAAAGCCGAGTACAGCAGCGGCGGCGTGTATCGAAAAAAAAATTGCTTCACCGTTGCGCGAACTTTATTTTTCCAAAAATGGCACCGAGAGATCACTCGAGAATTTTTTATTCACAAAAATTTACACGCGTTTGTCTTGTTTTTCGTTAAAATTTGCATCCAAATAGAAAAAGCGCCTGTAGATATATATTTTTCTTTAATTTATTCTTGGATAGATAATACACGAAAATATTGCAAATAAAGATGATTTCTTCAGTAAAAAATCCTTTCCATTCTCTGCTGGAATACTCGCGCGAGCTGCGAGAATTCTCGTTGGGATAAATTTGTTCAAGCCACTACTGTTCGATGTTACTGTTTGAATAATTGATAAAATCGTCGGTTTTCGCGTGGAGAAACATTTCTTTCGAGAGGAAACTCGAATGTAAATTTTATCGCCAAGAATAAAAAAAAATGGCGGTAAAAGATAAAGAAAGGAGGAAAGACCGAAGGAGAAAGGACATTTTTGATTCCAACAAAATCGAAATAGAATGCGAATTTTCGTAATTGCCGATGACTCAAAAATCTTCCGAGCGAGTAATTTTTTTTTTTCAAGTTTTTGTATCATCCGCGAGTGCTCGTAATTCGAATTTTACTTCGAGGTTCTGTCGGAATTGTGACTCCGGAATATTCTCAACTACAACGAGTGATTTCGCATGAAAATAAAATTTGTATTTGTATCCAAGTCCGTCCGTCGATTTCACCGGAGAAATTCGATATTTCTCATCGAAATCCAAACAATTTCATTCTTTGTTTTGTCAAATTCAACGGGCTCGTAATTAGGGCGAATATTAACGATCTTTCGGATTGAATTAAAATGTCATTTCACCACCGAATTCGGCGTAGATTTATCGAACGAGGTTACGGTAATAAGACAAGGCTATACATATATAATTAATGGGGGAGGAAGCGAGTCGGACGAATAATGATAAAACGAAAATGGAGAGCACGAAGATAATCAAGGAGAAAGAGGGGGGAAAAGTAGGCGAGAGCCGGAGAAGATAGAGGAGAAGATAAAGAGAAAAATAATCATAGGAAAAGATGGATCACCTCGCGGCAATGAAAATCGACCCGCGCGAACGTCCTGAGCTCCGTTACCGAGGCACATTTTCGTTCGCGTTCGACTGCAGGATTTTCTTCGCCAACATTTCAAACCAAGCGAGAAAAACACCGCGAATTTTCGTGTATCTTCGTGACATTTATTTTATAATTATACCGGTGGGGATAAATTGGAAAAATAATACACAACGACCCTACAGCGGGTGAAAATGTGATGAACTGTATTTTTCGTGAAGGGCGTATTTTGGCGGTAAAATCGCATCCGCGTACGTTATCGGAGGAATGAATATTTGTGGTTTTACTCACGTTGGCCCCATTGTCCCGTTTTTGGATGTATGTAGTTCGGATAGAGGCCCTTTGGTTTCTCAAGACCCTGAAGCACCTTTCTCACGTTCTGGACTTTACTCCTGAATATCGGATTACCGGTTATATCACTGAGATAAGTGAATTCGAGATGGAGCGTGCCGATTTCCGAGAGTATGCTGCAACCGCTGCTCGCCCAACCGTAATTTCGGCTCGCCTGTTGATGAACGAGAAACGAAAAAAAAGCATGTCATCGGATTCCGCTGTATTCGTACGGTGATCGGTAGTTAGGTCTTTTAAATCGTAAATACACGGGACAATGAACGGGTTGTTCCAAAACTCGATTTTGATAAATTCAAGCTGGATTCAGGACGAAATTTCGAGGCGAAATGTTCTCGAGCATTTTTTCGTACGATGAAAACCTGACGAGTTATCGAGTGTCAAAGTTTGAGCCAATCGTGCGCGGGTCCTCCCTCCTCCGCGGTGGCGCTCGGACGTACTATTGGTCCAACTTTGTCAAATGATAATTCGGCGCGAATTCGACGGAGCGTCCAGTTATCGGACGCTTCAATAATAATCGCGAATAATGGGATGACTGGTTCAATTGATTTGTTCTTCTTTTTTTCGATAATATTCGATGTCGAACCGAGGCAATTTTGTCATTAAATTTCTTCATTATCGATTGAAAAGAAAAGTTGTCACGATCGTGGCAAAATTGATCACGAAAATATCGATTCGATATTAAAATTGAGAATACTCCTTTCCTTCAATTATTAGACTTTTCATTCAACAAATTTACGTATTGCGAAACTCGAAACGCTTAAAGGTTGGTTATAAAAATAGGTGCGGTAACTCGGTAAGAACGAAACGAATCGAAATCAGAAAAAAAATATATTTTATAGCAAAGCTCCTGGAATATTATTTCATTTGTAAAGACTATCCGTGCATATTTCTTTTCAGGGCCATTAATGGAATCGATAATTAATTTTTTTTTTTTTTCCTATACTCTTGACTCTGTCGCACAGACTCGAAAACACAGTGGAGGTCGCAGACTCATCGTTTTCCCCCGGAATTTCCCTCATGTAAGAGAAAATGCATGAAACGCGAGTGCGAATAACCGAGAAGAGGGAACGGTGGGCATGATCGTTTTATAATTTAATCCAAGGCAATTAAGACGTCGACGCTAATTTCAGCGAGGGGATCTCCCCCTCCCCATAAATGAACGAACCCCTGCGCCGTTCTCTGTTTCAGAGTAGATTTAAACATAAAAGTTGATTGCTTCAACACACTGGCTGTTTATGTCTTATTATATTTTTCATCAACGTTATTATTGACTATTTAGTGTTAATATCACTTCAACATTATTATAGAAAAATGTTACATTTTCTATACACTTGACCAATTTTTTTTGCAATTCCGGAGATCCTTCGTTTATCGGGAAATTAATAGAATTCTTTTTTTAATAATCTGTTGATTGCAGCTCTCTTCCTGAACCTTAATCATCTCGGAATCAACAGATTTCGTGAAACTGTTCCAACATATTGGAAGACGAGTCGAAAATGAGGATCGATAACGTGATTCAATTTGCTTTTGAACGTTGGCTGTTGTCAGAGGCATACGGAATACGAGACATCACCCTCGCTCCCGGTAATAGAAAATTATGATATTATACGTTAACGTACATGCGTCTATCTGTATCGTAACATATAGAGCAATATAGGTACGTCAACGTCCGGCTATTAGGGAAGGCCTCTCGGCTCTTAAGCGTGGTACAGGAGGCTCGATAAGATCGCTAATATGAATTACAAAGTCATGAAGCTGGAGCACAAGAGAGAGAGAGAGAGAGAGAGAGAGAGAGAGAGAGAGAGATCTGTAATAGCTGGATGTGTGTGTGAAATACAGGATGTCCCGAAATTGCATGCTAATGATGTGGGATGAGATTCGTTACGAAATTCTACGTCGAAAAGTATTTTGGCATACTTCGATCCGACGATTCTCTGACGAGTTATCAGTCAATAAAGTTGGACCAATGAAAAGCGCCGGAGCGAATGAAAAAAAGCTCAAGTGCTTTTCAACTCGAAATTTCACCCTGATATTCTTCATATTGGTTTCTTCGACCTTTGAGAATCGTACGGTTCGGTTAACGGATATCACGAACCGCAATAATCAGCTTTGCGTTTATCGTTGAATTATTTTAGAATAGAAAATATCCAGAGTGAGCTGGAAAAAAGCTTGTATATTACTTAAAATGCACATCAATTACACGAAAATGTGATGTTATTTTGCAGAGATAAAGCAAAATTACAAGCGGCCATTTTTGGGAAGAGAAGCAGTCGTTATTGAACGTTTAATAATGAATATAAAGGAGACGAAATTCGATGTCTGGAAAGTGCGAGTATCCCTTATTATTTTAATCGGAAAGGTATCGCCGATATCGAGGCAGCTTAATGGGGTTTGGAATTTTTTTTTGTTTTTCCCAACATTGTTTTTAGTGTATAAACGAGTGATTTGAAGCATACCCGGGTGAAAAAAGTCAACTTGGGAAATGACGAGAATCTCGATGTATGTATATATAAGTCCTTCATTACCTGTGGTGTACGGCAACAGAAGCAAATATCTCTTTGAGCTCTGGCTCTTTGGAGCCGTCTGAGATTCAAAGTACATATTACAGTGATGCTCGAATACACTCGGTGCAGACCTTTACGTCTCATTATCCAAGCAATTAAGAATTTGCATCTTAATCACAAACGTATGTATATAAATATATATCTATTATGTATATATGTATATACATATGTATATTTACATACACATATCCATATGTTTGTGCATGTACGCGTTTGCGTTTCGGTACACGTGTATATGTTGCACGTATGCATGAAAAAATTCCCTTGAGTAAACCGCGCTTTTTCCCCGTTCATTAAAGGTTCCTTAATCGTTATTTTTCTCTCGTTTCGTGCGTTACTTTATAAAACGTCACTTTGCAAAAATCGTTTCAATTAAATCGCCGAGCTCGCACCCCAGCCCTCGCAGCTTTTGGGTATCTTCAAAGGCTTGAGGCGAAGAGCTTTAGTCGAGCGTTGCTCAAGAGCGTATGTATTTCATTTCGTATAAATGTACAGGGCGATACACATCAAGTATCGACTTCAGAAACTTCAATCAGGGCCTCTGATTCGCCTGGAATGTTGGAATTTTTTTGCTTCTCATTTGAAGAGTATTTGTAAAAAAAAGGAAAGGCCAAGTAGTTTTGCCTGGAGTATCACCAAGAGCCAGTAGATTATGCCACGGTTTCGAGACTCGACGTGAATCACCCTGACGATTTACGACGATATTTGGGATAAAATTCCAAGTCGAAAAGTCTTCAAGCACTTTTTCATCCGACGAATCCCTGTTGAGTTATTAATTCATACAGTTGGGCCAATAGGACGCGCGCGTTCGCGCGGCGCCTGCCGGGAAATGGAGAGCGCGAGCGTCCGATTGGCTCGAACTTTGACAATTAATATCTCCTTGGATTTTGGTCGTGTAGAAAAATACTAAAATACATTTCGGCTCGAAATTTCATCCTTAGTCCGGTTTTACTTTGTTTACATCGAGGTTTGTTTGGCTTAAAGCGCCGTTTTAGGCAATATTGGAGAGCACGGCGGGTAATTTGAATATTCTAAAATCTCTTTAAATTACCTTAGCGTCTTCGGCTCGGTTTTTATTTCCAAACATTTTTACAATTCAATCAACGATTATTGCAGAAATGATCGTACAAAGTTGCCCTTATCAATTTATCAACTCACCCCGCTCGCTAGATTGATCAAGGAATGCGGAATTCCCGTTTCGGTCTGAAAAGCTGGCAGCAATCGTTCGCCAAGCTGAGCAGCTTTGTCGCGAAACATGACGTCGCCAGTGAGAGCGTAACAGGCCAGCAAACTTCCTAAAAATCGTATTGTCGTTTCGAACACCGAGCTCTCGGATTTCTGAAAAAACAACGAACAAATGGCTTTCATTATTTTCGTATAAGAGATTGGATTATTATTTTTTAAAACCTCCCTTTCGCGTATGGATGCGTACATGTGATCCGTTATTGCACGAAAAAAAGTAACGGAAAAGAGAGAGAGAGAGAGAAACAGACAGACAAAAATAATTTATTCTGTACAATAAATATGCATGTATATATACGGATTTTTTTACGATCCGTGCGGGTCGTTGAAGCACACGAGTGTCTCGTATATCCGTTGGGATTTCCTGCGTTTGCCATATCTTGGCAACGATTTATGCAAATCGTTATTTCGGAGAATGAAACTTGGTCCAGCGAACGGAGAGCCTCCCCTCGAACTGTTCTCGCGCCTTATTCACCGGCCGTCAAAATTCCCGACTAATTATTTATTTGCCAATGATTATTTGTTATCATCATTATCATAATTATTTATTCGCCAAACGAAAAGGTGTTTTTTCTCGTATTGGTCCAGTCGAATATTCTCCACCGATCTTGTCTCGTGGAAGTTTCGTTGGTCAGTGAAAAAGGGTCATTCTCCTGGGGGATCTATGACCTTGGAGAGGTGGGCAAACTTGTTTGTTCGATCTTGTAGATATAACAATTTACCGTTAATTATCGTCCGGAAGCCGGCGTCCAGTGTACATTATAAGATCGATCGTGGGATGAAAGTAAAATATGTCACGTGACGATAAGAAAGAAAGAAACAAAAAATTATATACAAGGCGAATAAAATAATAATATTGCATCAACAATTTTTAGTATTCCTCAGAGGAAGAGCTTGCATCAGTTCGTTTCATTTTTAGGCAGTAGTATGTCAAAAGAAACTTTTTTTCTTATTTAAAAAAAATTGCAAGCTACAAAGTAGGAATATTCAGCCACCATTAGATTCGCGTGAAACTGGATAACTTAATAAAAACTAGGGATAATCTCTGAGATGACACGCAAAATAACCCGATCATATTTTTCGTTCTACATGGCACAAAAACATTGTATTGCATTTTTTTTCTTTAATTTTCATCAATATATTCATCCTACAAAGGACAGTTCGAATGGAAGAAAAAAATAGATCATAATGCAATTGTAGAAATATATGAAAGCGCTTCCGACCATTAGCAACCATTTGCGAAGGGTCAACGTCACTCACTTCCTGTCTGATCGTAATAAAATCGCCTTTTTTGCGTTACTCCACTTTTCTCTTTAGGTTTTTTTTTTTGAGATCCGGATTGCAAACACATCCTGGAAATTTGTCCAAAGGAGTGGCTCGTGGTCGGTGTGTGCGCCGGACCACGCGTCGCGTTACCGCAAGAATAATCGTCGTAAATGCGAGCGCAATTTAAGCGACACGTATTATCATTGTTAACATTTTTTTATTTTTTGCTTTCGTTTTCTTTTTTTTTAAACATATGTATTATGCCTCTAGATGTCGTTCCACGTTTGTCATTTCTGTATTACAGCGTTCCAAACACGAGTGTACGTGCAGTTCCGGACGATAAATGGCGTTAATTAGTCGTGGAACAATAAACGGCCGCGCCTGGCTTCGCGCTTATATTCCGGGTGTTTAACGATAAACAAACGAGGGTGATGCACATTAACTTCATTCTTCCATCCCCGAGGTATTTTTTATCATGCTCCGATAGGAGAAAATCATTTAAAACATACATAACGAATAAACATTTGCATTTATTTATGTTTTATAAACGATTAAATTGAATGAAAAGAAATTTAATTGACATGCCCTCGAGGTTTCGATTATCCGTGTAGAATCATTAAACACTTTTTACAACCATTTAGCTTGACGTCACGTTTGACATCAAAGTTCAATCGAATTTTAATTTCACTCAAACTTGAATAAATTTAATCCAGACTCGATATTTTCGTGATTCAATAGGAAATCGCTGATAAAAAACTATCATGTCCCATAAATGAATAAAAAAAATACAAAATACAAAATAAAGACTGTAATGGATGTAACGTTTTTCATTTTCCAAACGTTGCGATATGATTCTTCGCTTTAATGATTGTAAAAAATGTGTCTTCCCATATCTTTGAGTATTTTTCGTATTGATTATTTCGTTTCTTGTTTCATCCCCTGTGTATGCTCTCGGATGTATAAAATGATCACGAATAAAGGAAACATTACCCACGCCATATATTCTTTCTCGAACCTGGAGGATTTGCAGGCTCGTAGTCGAAGGTATATTTCGTGGATTTTGTTTTTTCGCAAGTCCCTTTTCATGATACTCATTTCGCGCGAGCTCCGTCTTGCTCTTCGCTCCGAGCGAGCAACGAAAATTTAACCGCGCAAATGCGCAATGTACGCTTATGCATACGGTATGCGAAAATAAGTTTGGACGAGAGGAAGAACGAGGAGAGAATGCAGAAAGAAAATGTGAGGTGAAAGAGGGAAGGAGGCGGAAGCTTTCTCTCAGAGTGTAGGAAAACGAGCAAGGCTGCCGAGGGAAAAAGATATCAAACGCGAAGAGCACATTAAGAGCTGCAGCCACTAATTAAAATAGCCCCACTCGACGCTCTCGTACATCTCTACTTTTTTCTCATTACTATAAACACACACACACACACACACAGACTAAAAATCTAAAATATATTATACCCATTTTTAGTTAGTGAAAATACAATGTGAATATTTCTCTTGAATTATCGTGAATTTGGTAAAGTAAACGGAAAATATCGCGTGTAATACTAAATAATATTTAAGGCGATGTGTTACATCCGTAAATCGAAGCTTAGAAAAATTCTCCGGCAAAATCTATAAATCGGATCGATTTGAAATTTGTTGTGGGTATTTAGTGATATAGCCCGGAGGGACTGACGATTTTAGAATTTCGAAATTTTGAAAATTATTTCACTCTGCAAAAAATGTTTTCTGAAAAATTTCGAAATTGCGAGATCGTCATTCCCTCCGTATTGCGTCACTAAATACTCACAAAAAATTTCAAATCGATTCGATTTATAGATTTTGCCTGAGAATCTTTCTAAATTTCGATGGGGGAGGGGGTATCCCGGAAAGCTCGGAAAACTGGCAGGATATTCGAAATGTATTGGGCGTCAAATATTAAATCCGCCACATTATATTACATTATATTTCATTGTACCACCATTCGTTTAGTATTTTTGTAGTTTATATTAGGTAAAAACTGGATGCTGATAAATCAATGCCATACATTATTCATAAAATTCCGAGACATACAAGTAGATAAATATAATTGGTTCTGTTTTTGATTAATATAATTCGACCCTCGAAATTTCTTTTCGATCGTTATGGCGGACTATTTTTGTCGATGTTTCGTGAGTTTCACCAGGGAAAGATATGAAAAAGAAATCGAGCGAAGATTGAATGGAAATGAATTTTAATGACAACTGACGAACATTCGTAGATTTCTTTTTTGCTCCAACGACGCTGAATTTCAACATCGTAAAATCTTGTGACTTTTTTTTCGATATGAAATTGTCGGTTAAGGTGTACGCGTCATGGCAGAAACCTCGTTGGGGCGAAATATCTCGTACGTGAAATTGGACAAGTCTCTGATATTCATAATACACTCCATTAAGGCGTACGCAAGGGGAAAAGGGTAAGCTCGCGTTGGTAATCCCACCGACCACTTCGGTACCGCATTTTTGTCCCTCGCACCAGCTTTTCCTGCTTTTACACACACATTCGTTATATTATCGGACGTAACAGATTTTCGCATCATATTACTCACATCCCTTATATGCTTTCAGGCAGATTATGTTATTAATTTCATGTTTCTCTACCGAAAAACCGTACCCATAATCCCGAACATCTGCGTCGCTCTCCAACAGAGCGTTCGACCAATTAAATCGTTTCGCAAATGTTCTTTTTTTTATCATTCTACCATCGACGAACATCCAATCGTAATGCAAACTTTGAAGCTCAATAAGGTCGACGCCGATGACCGATCGATTTTAATTACGAATAAACGTTCATCGATGAAGCCTTTAATCCTCGATCTTCGTAAAGGATAAACAAAAAACTGTCACTCTAAACGCGAACCAAATACGCTGGACAATTTTTCCTCCTCATTTCTATCGATCGCGGTTCTTTTGTCATCAAATTTTTTCACCCCCAATTTATTTTTCGTATCTTTGAAAATTTCACATTAATTCCAAGTAAAATCCTCCGAATTCCACTGTTGTAGGTGCGATTAACCGTCAAGATTATCTAACGAATTACATCTCCCCCGTGTGAATAAAAAAAAAAATTAATCGCGTGCGATAAAATTAACGATAATTTCCATTCAGAATACGCGAGGTTATACTTTTTTGCGCACGGTCGGATGGAAAAGAGGAGCTTACACGTCCTGCTTTATCATGGCTGGTATAATGCTACCGCGAAATTATAATCATTTTTTTATATGTAGGTTTGTATGCATGGATATATGTGTATATATATATATATACATAAAATTAAAGGCTTACACCTGTACGGGATCGGAACATTTACCGCAAAAAGCTGTTTTCTCTCTCTACACAATGTAAATTACAACGAAAGCGAAAGGCAGGCGGAGACGAGTGATGAGAAAGCCGCAACCCTTCTGTTGGCAATTCTTGCCTCGATACATGGCGGCGGCTCGTACAGAGACGAGCTTCCGAGCATTTCGCACGGAAATTTTCATTCCAACGATCGTTCCCACGTTGTAATTCCGGCCGACGTGTCGTTCCGTTGTACGGCAATTTATCCGTGAATTATAACGCAGAACCGCGAAAATTTATATTACCACGAGCGCGAGAAACTCCCGGATAAGTTTCCCGTCCGTTCAAACCACTTACCGACGTTTTTCCAAGGCACGGACGAAAACAAAAAAAAACTACGTTAATCAACGAAAAACACGAGTGTCTTGTTGAAAAGATGAAAAAAATACTCCGAACTGCGAAATTATGCAAAATATCCGAGCAATCATTGTACCTGAAAACTAGCGTTTCGACATTGGCGATTTTGAAAATTTCGCTCGATTGAAAAACAGCACTTCTCCGCATATTTAATAAAAAAATAATCGAATTTTAATCATGGTATTGTCCTCTACGACACTTTTATAAATCAATACGTTTTGTCGATTTTCTTCTCGCTGTACTCGCGTACTGTACACATTTTTTGCCTGCGAATATTTCGCGTATCATTAGAACGAGAAATCAACGACTGGAATTAAAAAATTCCATTTACGCAGTAGTTTTCATTATGGTGTTTTTTAAAGCGATTTTAATTGGCAAATGAGCGCGAAGACTTCTCGTCGATTCCATCCCATTTTTTTTCTATAACCTTACTGATCGTTGGCTGAAGAGAAAATCCTTTGAGAAATGAACAACATGTATGGAAGCTGTGCTAAGCGAGACGCGGAAATATCATTATGGAAATATCATGCGGCTCGTAGAGCAATTGTTGTTTATGGAGGATGAAATAGAACCCGAGTGAAGTGGCCTAGCGCCATTTATCTGCTCCCATATACGCCTAGTTTTCAGGCAAGTCTTATGCCAACGGGAGTAAGGTCATACCATGGATCCACGATAATAGTACGTGTACTTAGCGAAGGCTTGTGGCTTACCCCGGTATTATCTACTCGAGAGTTCTGGAAGAGCCAGGCCCTCCCTCGTTTTACCCTTTCGTTGATGGTTTCTCTCGGCTATACCGGGATTACAGTGAAGTATTAACAGAGAGTGACTGAGAGGAGCAAGAAAAAGCAACCGGCAAACAGATCGTCGGACGGAAGCGAGGTGCCGAGGAGACTACGAAAAGACCGCGAAAAAAAGCTCGCCAACTCGAAAAATGCGTTTTACCCCCATTGGCGGATTAAAATTCTCGCAATTTGGAAAAATTTAGGCCAATTACAGATGTTTAGAAATTTTTTTTTGAAATGAGATCGTAAAATGTATTTAAAAAATACAGCTACAGACAACGATAGTGCCATCGTGATCAATGTCAAATTCGAAAAACGCTTTGTGAAATCGCGTCTTTTCCGAAACCGCCAGCTCCTGGTTTTTGGAATAAAATGAATACAAAAATTGGTCAGCGCTCGAATGGACGCTGTTGAGTGGAAAGCCTTGTTTGTGTGTTCATTTTGCATTAATCTACATTATACTTCTTTTAGTAAATTGATAAAGTTAAGATGAGGATTGGAGAGTTTGATTGTTATATACTTTGGGGAGCAGCTGAGACCGAATATGTCCGGTTCGTTTCGCTTCGGTCCGAAAATGTCCGCTCACTATCCCTCGCACGATGAAACCGTACGGCATTACCTACTTGCATCATATACAGGGTGACTCAGAATTGTATGCCGATAATTTGCAGTCGCATGGGGGATGAAATTTCGTGTCGAAATGTTTTTGAACATTTTTTCATCCGACTAAATCCCACTGAGTTACGAAACAATGTAGTTTGCGCAAATCGCAAGCGAGAGACCGCCCGGCACGCGGCGCGCGCCGGAGAGGGGGGAGAGCCAGCGTCCGATTGGCTCAAGCTTTGAAATTCAATAACTCATTAGGATGAGGTCTTAGCGAAAAATACTAAAATACTTTTTGCCTCGTAATTTCATCGCGAACCTAACCTCAAATTATGGAAATCGAGTTCCGGGACACCCTGTATAGTCGTAAATAGAGGGTGCAATCTACTGCATCATCTCTCGCACGCTTGGGCACACGCATCGGACAGGAAAATTGCGAAATATGACCAGCTCCACCTGCTGTAATGGCAGCAATTTATCCTAATACCGAGGAGTGCGTGTTCGAGGTATGGCAAATAATAAGTATGCGAGTAGAGAAGGAGAAGGGAGAAATGAAGATGGACACAACGAGCGAAGAGGAGACACGTAAAATACGATCCACATGTTCAGCACTATTTTCATCGTCAATTGCATAATTTTCGTTTTTTTTTATCATGCATTGTGTCATGAATTCCCATGAATCAATTCAAATTTTTTCATTACGCATTATACATCGCCAAAAATGATAAAATCTCACTGAAACACATCTTTTTTTTTACAGTTAAAATCTCACTTGTTGAAATCGTTATTTCTGAGAGGGAAAACATACAACAGTTTCCATCCGTCGTTCATATTTTTGATACTTCGAGCAAGTCGATGAAAAAATTATTCGCAAACTAAGCCTGAGATGACTGAAATTTAAAAATTGTAAAAAAAAAACAAAACCGTACAACGGAGAAAAATAAAATTTCGTACATCCTGTGTGTCTCGATTTATTTTTATTATCAAACGTCGTATCCTACGTCGTCGACCGAAGATTTTATATTAAATTTTTTGCTCGATCTTATCTGTTCAGAATTGAGAACACTAAATGGGAATATTACAAAAATATGCATACACAAATTCTCCCCATGCTTTAATCTCATTAACGTTCTTAATTGAGATAATCCTGTTTCAACGATAAGGGTGAAATAACGGCGTGGTTAACCAGACAAACAAAGCCATGCAGACAAATGAGAATCTGTGTGAAATATTCGGCATGAGTAGGAAAATTATTATTGTTATTATTGATTTATTATCAACATCAACAGTATCTTCCAGCACCTCTTCGTACTCTCATAATTCTTCCTCTATGATTTTCCAAACTCTGAATGCCCGAAAAGACTTTCAATTTGCTTGAATAAATCCGAGAAAGTTTCATTTCGCGAATGGTACGTTCACGGAGGGTCTTACAGCCTCAGATTCCCTTAGAGTCTTCTCCAATGAAAAAAAAGTGAATGAAAAAGTTGAAAAAAAAATCGATTTAATTCGATTCATTGGTTCATATAATACAAAGTTTATATCAGATTTTCTCAGCTATTGAAAAGAAAACCCTCCCATTCCAAAGATGCACAATGGCGATACGACGAGGTAGGGAGACATTTGCTAGAAAAAAATCAGCAAAATCACTGATATTTGCACGAGACTCTGGAAAATGGTGGCGATGTTTCGAGCAATTATTTCCATGAGGAATTTTCTCCATCACGAAAATTGGAATTTTTATATTTCTCATAGGACATTATCTCTTCTTTGCGCACGAAAGTGCATCTACACGTATGCAGCGTACTGGATATAGTTGGGGGAAAAAGACGACGAAAAGAAAGAGAAGAATAAGCGAGCGAGAAGGAAAGAATAAAAGTGTAGATTTCGTACCGAAGAAACAGGGAAAGTTCGCGAGTGGAAAGGATGCCTCGTAAGGGATGAAGGTTCCTATCGTGAAATGCAGGAAGGTTGAGTTCGGAGAGATAAGGGAATAGTACCACGTGTATATTTATACATGCATGCACGAGCACGTAGTCTGGATGTAGGCAACGAGGCCTTTTTCCCCTTTCCCTTCTCATGGCTTCCATCAGGCAGTGCAGAGAGCCCCTGCGAGCCAAAAGATCTGCATGGGAATTATCGGGTTAATGTGCAGCCGGAAAAGTGCCCCGAGGGCGGAGAATAAGGGCAAGAAGACCGTGGATGGAGAAGAGAAGAAGGCAGCGAACGGAGGAAGATCGAAGAAGGAAGAAAAAAGCAGATGAGAATGCGGGTACCGAAAAAAAAGAGCGGATAAGTGAAACGCCTTTAAACACAGATATGTTATATCTCCGAGATGTGAAAAAAATGTGTATTAAAAAAAAGAAGAGTAAACGAACACGAAGGAAAGTTCAGAAAGTTACCACCGCGAACTTTGTAACTAGTGATATTTTTCCCTGTTAATATACATATTTACTTTATAACGAGAGAATATTTATCAGTGCACATTCAGCGCTTATCGGAATTAACAACACCCCCGGAAATTTTACAATTTTCTAAATTTAACACTATGGATATATAGGCGGTTGAGGCAAAAATTAATAACGAGATTAATGAGCGTTACTTAGCGGTTTGATATAAGCGCAAAATCAGCTTTTTTTTACTCGCGATCGTTTTTCACGACGAAAAATATCGGACGATCTTTTTTCGTCTCTGTGCCTTATGAATAAAACTTTGCTCCAAACGTTCGTTGGAATTTCAACGCAGCTTTGTGCTGTCGCTTTGAAATGCTTTTTTTTCTCTTGAACTTTGTTTCGATCGGCAGTACCGCGTGTGTGTGTCAATGTACTTTACGATAAAGTCATATGATGTTGATTTTGTTTTTTAATTCAATTTTAATTTTTGAAATTTTGTTTGTATACTGAAGATTTGAGAGTCCTTTCGTTCGAAAGTAACGAGGCGTACGCGATCTACCGTAATTCAGACAATGGGATACAAACGTCGGAATCTCAAGTGACGTAAAAGCTCGAATATGTAAATTTATTGCATTAAAAGCCGTGGATATATGCAAATCGCCTTTTGACAGCTCTTTGCGATATCCGAGATGTCAGAATGTTATGAAATTTGGCTTTTAAATGAGGCTGCGAGTGACTTTGAAAAGTTTTGCGTCACGCTCTTTTCCGTCCGTCTTTGCGCGTGCAGAACGAGCGCGAAAAAAATTGCGATGCGCAAAGGATTTTACGTACTTTTACTCAATTATTGTACAGACGTTCAAGAGTACTCGCGAAATGTCAATACGAGTAACGATTCAGATTCAGACATTTTTTTTTTAAATATTTGTTATTTACATTGATTTATATGCGATTTATATATCGCTCGCAAGATTAACGCAAAAAAATGTTCAATTTTCCTTTGCTCTCTACAAGAATATCCCGTGTAAAATTGCGGTATATTCGATAGAAAAGTACTCGGGTATCTAAACGGAAATGGATCCTGTCAAAATTTTGCGGAGATTTTTTTTTTCCTAAATTTGGATATCATCCGAACGACGTTCTTCTAAATGCCTTTAATACGCTGGACTTTTAAGTGACTAACGTACTTTTACTCAACAATTGTACAGACGTTCAAGAGTACTCGCGAAATGTCGAAATGCTTAACGATTTAGATTCAGACATGTCTTTGATCAAACTGCACTTGTATATGAATTTTTTAAATATTTATTATTTACATTTATTTATATGCGATTTATATATCGCTCGCAAGATCAACGCAAACAAGAGTTCGATTTTCCTTTGCTCTCTACAAGAATATCCCGTGTAAAATTGCAGTTTATTCGATTGAAAAGTACTCGGGTATCTAAACGGAAATGGATCCTGTCAAAATTTTGCGGAGATTTTTTTTTTCCTAAATTTGGATATCATCCGAACGACGTTCTTCTAAATGCCTTTAATACGCTGGACTTTTAAGTGACTAACGTACTTTTACTCAACAATTGTACAGACGTTCAAGAGTACTCGCGAAATGTCGAAATGCTTAACGATTTAGATTCAGACATGTCTTTGATCAAACTGCACTTGTATATGAATTTTTTAAATATTTATTATTTACATTTATTTATATGCGATTTATATATCGCTCGCAAGATCAACGCAAACAAGAGTTCGATTTTCCTTTGCTTTCTACAAGAATATCCCGTGTAAAATTGCAGTTTATTCGATTGAAAAGTACTCGGGTATCTAAACGGAAATGGATCCTGTCAAAATTTTGCGGAGATTTTTTTTTTCCTAAATTTGGATATCATCCGAACGACGTTCTTCTAAATGCCTTTAATACGCTGGACTTTTAAGTGACTAACGTACTTTTACTCAACAATTGTACAGACGTTCAAGAGTACTCGCGAAATGTCGAAATGCTTAACGATTTAGATTCAGACATGTCTTTGATCAAACTGCACTTGTATATGAATTTTTTAAATATTTATTATTTACATTTATTTATATGCGATTTATATATCGCTCGCAAGATCAACGCAAACAAGTGTTCAATTTTCCTTTGCTCTCTACAAGAATATCCCGTGTAAAATTGCAGTTTATTCGATTGAAAAGTACTCGGGTATCTAAACGGAAATGGATCCTGTCAAAATTTTGCGGAGATTTTTTTTTTCCTAAATTTGGATATCATCCGAACGACGTTCTTCTAAATGCCTTTAATACGCTGGACTTTTAAGTGACTAACGTACTTTTACTCAACAATTGTACAGACGTTCAAGAGTACTCGCGAAATGTCGAAATGCTTAACGATTTAGATTCAGACATGTCTTTGATCAAACTGCACTTGTATATGAATTTTTTAAATATTTATTATTTACATTTATTTATATGCGATTTATATATCGCTCGCAAGATCAACGCAAACAAGTGTTCAATTTTCCTTTGCTCTCTACAAGAATATCCCGTGTAAAATTGCAGTTTATTCGATTGAAAAGTACTCGGGTATCTAAACGGAAATGGATCCTGTCAAAATTTTGCGGAGATTTTTTTTTTCCTAAATTTGGATATCATCCGAACGACGTTCTTCTAAATGCCTTTAATACGCTGGACTTTTAAGTGACTAACGTACTTTTACTCAACAATTGTACAGACGTTCAAGAGTACTCGCGAAATGTCGAAATGCTTAACGATTTAGATTCAGACATGTCTTTGATCAAACTGCACTTGTATATGAATTTTTTAAATATTTATTATTTACATTTATTTATATGCGATTTATATATCGCTCGCAAGATCAACGCAAACAAGTGTTCAATTTTCCTTTGCTCTCTACAAGAATATCCCGTGTAAAATTGCGGTATATTCGATTGAAAAGTACTCGGGTATCTAAACGGAAGTGGATCCTGTTAAAATTTTGCGAGTGACCATGCGTTGGTGGTCGAACCTGCTGTCGAAATTTTCTACAATTTTTGAAACGAGAATTCCGGCGGGATAACCAGCTTTGAAGGAAAACGCAGGTTGATCCTAGCGTGGCGCAGCTGTCGCATGGAAAACTCGTCTACGCGGGGGTGGCTGCAACCCCTGCGCTCCTTTGCTACCCTTGGCAGGTTTTCTCATCGAGCAAGATTATTGCATGCTCATATTCTCTTTTTCATCCTTGCACCCCATCATCTCTCTGCATCCCTTCCGTTCTCATACCGTACGTACGACTGCTAATAAGGCTCGGCAAGTTTTAATGAAAATGTCATATTTCACACGGGCCATTGATAGTCGGGCGTCTGTCGCCCGGGTGGTAACGAGCAACCGTTGAATATCGGGCAGGAACAACTCTGCGGAAGCCGAGAACGAAATACCGAGCTCTAAAATTCCCGCCCCTTCGGGAATTTACCAGCAACGGACACCCTCGTGATTGATAATTCAATTCTATTTAATTTAACAAATTGTTGTTGCAATCAAAGACGCAAATTTTCATTATGGAAAAACGATCTATTCGACTATTTCTGTGAGTTTGCAAATACGAAAATGTTCAATAAAATGATTTTATGAAATTTCCTCCAATGCAAAAAAGACACTTTTCAAAGGGGCGAAAGTACGAACTAATTTTTCTTTAAAAAACAAACAACTCATCGAAGTACTTTCAAAGTCCACTTTGGTACCATCGGAAAATTTCGGGTATTAAAAAAGTGCTATTGACGTCGGAGGAATATTCAGAAATTGATCTCATTTTCGAGATAAGTAGAAATTGATAGTCCGTAAATGATTAAATTTTTGTATTAATTTTTTATATAATCTTTAATACCTTTCTAGTCGGTTAAAAGTCCAGCGTATTAAAGGCATTTAGAAGAACGTCGTTCGGACGATATCCAAATTTAGGAAAAAAAAAAAATTCTCCGTATTCTGTTTTTCATTCTCTCATTCTAAATTTTGCCGACGATTTACGAGTGAGGATAGCGAGTGGATTCGATAAACGATCTGATGATTTATGCTGATTTGCAATATGTACATTGTTTCGAGAAGAAGTGCGGTTCGTCTTTTTTTTTGCATTTTTATTCGAACAGCACTCGGGCTTTGTGCGAGTCGTTGCATGCAATTTTCCAGTAGCTCACAGCCTGTACAACGATTATTATATCGAATACGTACTTTCGAGCTTTTATGGCTTCCTTTACCGTTCAACAGTAGCAGGGCAATAATCCTGAGCAACACATAAATACACACGGTATACACTGGAGTTTGCGCCCATAAGTTGACGCCAATTAGTTGCTCGTAAACTTTCGTCTCATCGCGTTTCGCAACAATCCCTCTCGCACTCGCGCTACCGCATGCAATTCTGCATATCAAGATGAATTACGGAGATGAATCATAAGAAAATGCCTTCGTACATATTCACTTTCAGAAATTTTTTTTTTTTTGCAAATTTGAAAATTTGATATCAAATCAAATTGAAATTCAGCGAACTCAAGAACGACAGACTAGTTTCGATGAAATGCAGACGATATTTAAACTTTTATCCGCGATATTGCATCTGCCATTTCGAAATTCGAAAATCTGAGATCTGATTCGTCTTCAGTGGCCTTGAGAATTGTAATACTGGGATGCTGAGACAAATCCGCGAAATTTTTTTCCCAGCGGAAACATGGCTTGAGAATACAATTTTCGGTACGATCTTTAGGTGTTGAACTGTCTAAACTTTCATGAGATATGTTTTGCCATCCGGTGTAGCCACGCTTGAATTTTCTCGAGACAAGCTTGGTATACTTGAAGCAAAATAAATGTATTCTTTCGCTGGGTATAATCGTTAAACGATGCGTCTGATGCTGAGAATATTCAACGACTCTGCGTGCAAGCTTATCCATGTGTAATCGTACGAAACATTCGACGCATATTAATGGAAAAACGCGATGAAAACGATCAAGAGTGACGAGTAACGCGCGAAAAGAACGAATCAGAACTGTGTATGCACAGCGATTAATGCAAAAGAGATGGAATCCGCTGTGTAGGTAAGCCCTGGAGGAGAAAAGATCGCAGGCTCGAAGTCGGCTTTCGAAAGTTTGGTTAACGGAGATAAGTCTCGGTTCGCGTGGCATTGTTTGAAGAGACTAACGAAGGAGAGGAGAATCGGTATCGAACGTCGCGCAGATTGGACGTTTTTAGGTGTACGTATCCATACATATATATCCATTATTTCTATAGCACCTTTCCACATTTTAGCCGAAGGGTCTTTGGTCCTTTGCCAAGGCTCTTCAGAGTCGAGACTCGGCGACAGACAGGAAAATGAAAGACGAGAAGAAAAAGGAGATCAATGAGAGGGAAAGAGAGTGTAAACGAGACGAAAGACGAGACGGGGGTTGTGGGAATCGAGAAACGAGGGTGAAGTGGAGCGAGTGAAAACATAAGGATTATAAGAGTGAAAAAAGACAGAACCAGAGGGTGGTCCAAGATTTTCCGGTTTCAAATTACATCACGGAGCAATAACGAGGGTGCAATAATAGCGCGTAGTAAACGGGGTGGGGAAAAGGGGTTGGAAAGCGAAAGGGGTTGAAAGAGGGTACCAGAGACGTGGGTTTGAGAGAGAGAGAGGGAGAATGGGCGAGAAGAAGATCACTGATGCTCAAGCTCCGGCTTCAAAGCTGGGGCAAACATCCGAACCTCGGAGTTTCACGGAGATATCTTAAAGTGCAATAACCGAGAAGTCATACTGCAGCATCTCGGCAGTGTCCCTCTCTCTCTTGCTCTGAAATTCTCCATCTCGAAGCACCCGACCCCATCCACGGATCTCTCGAGCTCCTTCCTCGAGAGGGAAACGTGAAAAGCGCTTTGAAATCCCTTAATAAAGCACCCTCTCGCGTTTGATGTGCGCGTCAAGCCGAAAACTACGGGCGCGTTTCCATGAACGCTCGAAGCTATTGCTCTATTTTTCGCGTTTTCATGCACGAAGGGCGGCTTTTTTTTTGCCGCGCCATCAAAAATGCACATTCATAATTATCTCGGCAGGATCTTTGGACTTTTCTCCAACATTTTTAATCAGGTTTTCAGTAGCTTTTTTTCATGAATGCTCGTTTCGCTGCGAGCAGCCTTTATTCGTGGCGTTTTTTTGTTTTCGATACTCGCAGTTATTTTTTTTGTTCTCTGCGTTGCGTTCTCATTGGGAATCTCGTAAATACTTTGCGAAGTATTGATTATTATCGCGGAGGCAAAAAATGCAAAAGAAAAACCGATCGCGATCATTTTTGGCAGCGTCGAAGGCGTGTTTGGAAAAAAAAACGATAAATTCAACGCGTCAACGTGATTCGAATGATTTCTCCGCCTCGTTCGAGCATTATTTCTTTGTGCATCTCTGATATGAACTATGCTCCGTTCGACCGTAGATCTCGGTCATACCTGCCCGAGAGTTACGAAGATTTCTCGGAGGGCTTTTTACTCTGTTATTAGTCGCAACGCGGCGTTCGCCGTTACGGTCGTACGTACGCGCTCTCGCGTTATATTTACGCTCTTTTCTCTTCGATGCTGCGTTCGAGAAAATTGCTGGAACGACGACGATTATGTATACGACCGTACGTATGCGATATCATTTTATTACGCTCTGATCTCCATCCACATTGTCGCGATCATCTCATTATATTTCCGAGTGAGTGTGCGTGCATGAGAATTTTGTCCAAAGGATTGCTCTCAGCGGATTCGCCTCGTTCTTTTTCTCCTTCCCTTCGTACATTTTTTCGTTACATCTTTACGGTGTTCTCCTTCCTAACCTCTTTGATTCATTTTGTTAAAGAGCGGTTAAATTCGGTAAGGAAGATCGAAGAGAAAGAGGGTTTATGAGGGACTTTTATCGCAAATCGATTTTTTCTTATTTTTTTTCGTGATCACAGAAGGGAAAAATTTGGGAAAAAAGCTGGCACGAAAATAATTCGTGACAGATGCTGGCTAGTATTTTTCGAATATATCTGGTAGTAAATGAAAAAAAAGGAAAATTTTTCAAAAAAATATTGTACATTTGTCAAATTTGCATATTGAATTCATATTGTCAATATCGTATACTGATAAATGTTGAAAATTCATGTGCTTTGAAAAAAAAAATTTTTATATCCGAGTATCGTGGACGGAAAATGCGGCATCCCACCTGCCAGTGACGGGATCTCGAAAATGGGAAAGTCAGTGTGATAAAGAGAGATTTCCTTGCGAAAATGCCCTCGAGGGACACTGAGGAGAATTTATACATCGCTAATCTGAATTGTGCAATCACAGCGTGTGTTCCCTCCTCTCGTATAATCGGTCGCTTCGCCGCGACTCTGTACACATTGTAGAAACGCGCCTGCAATTTTTCAGACGAACATGTGCAGCAGAAAATATGCAGATGCATATCTTAAGGCACATATACGTGGGAATTTATATAATAATACATTCTTATCGACCATCCGTATATTTGCTCTTCGCTTTACCTTTATTCGCGGCTCTAGAAAACGCACGAATAACGACGAAGAAAGCGAAAAAAGGAATACAAATATGAAAGAACGAAATTTAAAGTATAAATTGCGAAAAATTATATTATTTTCGTTTAAGGAAGCTCAGCGAATCTGACGCGAACCGAAAAACCCAACTTTGTAAGGTGAAATTTGACCCACCGTCAAAGAAAAAATTCTCATTTTTGAAATGCTCATACACGCGACTTTATATGGCGGAAACACTCTCGCGGCGACCTTTCGTATTGGGTAATTACAATACGTATAATTTTAGTAATAAAAATAACTGAATATCGACTGTTTTCGACGATCGAAGGAACAGAAAATTCACTTGTTCCATCGAGGCACGATTAACGCGTGAACCTCCTTAAAAAAAACGAAAATTTTATTTGAAATTCCGAAGGAGTTTTTCTCTAGAACGAGAAGAGAATTTCGGATTATAGTGCCGGATGAATTTTCATATCGAGCCGAGGGCGCACAGTTTATCGACGATATTCGTTTGAATCCATTTTCCGCTTCGTATTTATATCATCTTCCTCCTTTATACGCAAGATCGGAATACGAGAGGTACGGTGGCGATAATGCGCTTATTGCTTATAGACGCATTACGTGCTTAACGTTAAGGAGTACGGAGCCAAGTTATACTCGTAATAAGAGAAAATCTACGTAGCGTGGTGGATAGAACGTTAAGATGTACGACTGTACAGGGTGTCCACTGAACAGGATGCTCATGATTTAATGTTGACTCGAGGATGAAATTTCAAGTCGAAAAGTCTCTAAGCACTTTTCGATCCGACGTATCCTTACTGAGTTATTAATCAATGAAGCAAGACCAACGGGACGCGCGCGCGTCCGCGCGGGAGACGCGAGGACGCGAGGACGCGCGTCCGTTTGGCTCAAACTTTGCCCCTCGATAACTCATCAAGTTTTGGTCGTACAAAAAAATACTAAAATACATTTCGACTTGGAATTTCATCCTGAATCTAATTTCAACCCTCAACGTTGAGTTTCGGGACACCCTGTACTTGTTATATGTTGGTCTTTGGGATATAGAGACATTATGCTCGCATTTTAGATAAGGCTAGAGAGCATGGACTCGTTCAGCTCGACAGGGTATAGAATGCAACCCCTGCTCTCGTTGCAGCGCTTGCACGTCGAAGCTTCGAGTAAAGAGGAGAGAGCAGCAAAATGCGAGTGAGAGAAAGATAGAGAGAGAGAGTGAGAAAAGCTTGCTCTCGGGATATCTTGTTCGCTTGTCGGAACTAAATCACGAATAACGGAGCTGCGAGGGGCTGAAAACGACCGGTCGAGCTTTCTCCTTCCTTTTCCCCATCTAATCCGCGATCACGCATATCCGATACACGGTGCCAATCGGAATTGGTGATAAAGCTAAGGGTTGAAAATGTTCACACTGGTTAAAATAAATATTCGTACCCCTCTGACTCTGCAACCTGTATAATATATGCTGCATAAAAGCTTTCGTCATTTGCCACATTAATATCATTTTTTTCATCCCTCTTGACACCCCTGCATCCACAAATGGCTGATGCATGTTTTCTTCTTTCACTAAGTTTCATTACATTCAATTTTTAAAAGCCTTTCGCGTGCTTTGCGCACCAGAATAATTATTCCCATATTTAAAATACTCGTGAGATATGCGATCGGTTCGTATAGTACGGCATTCGAAGAAAAATACTAATAATTAATTGCATCAACATTTTCCAAATGTCGTAAAGTATCCACTCTCGAGTACTCCTCTACAGCTTCGATTGAATTTTTATTTCTTCACCAGTGAACACGTTGGGTTATGTAATCGGGCACACATATATGTATACATAGTTCACACATATGTTATCCACGGACTTTTATCTACCCGAATAATCCTTCGCAGCTGTTTCCTCGGACCTCCGAGCTTCGTTATTTCACCCTTTTTTTTCGTCTTATTTTCGTAGCTTCTCTTGGACGGAAGAGTGCAAACTGTCGGACCCACATAACCGCATTATCGATAGTATCTGTGGTAGCGTGACGGCGATCTCTGGGCCCTCCATGGTGCGTGAGATCGCACAATCTTTGGTCGGCGGTTTTTTTTTTTCACTTTTTTCTTTTATTATTCTACATATCTGTCTTCTTGCCTCCCTCCCAGTTTTTTCAACGTGTATCGTTCTACTGTATCTTATACGCGAAATTTATAATACATCTTTATCCGCTGTGTGCAGTACACGCGGTATATATTTGCGAGCGTTTGCGGGATCGACGGGGCATTATTAAGAATTCACCGCGGTCTCGGTGCCGTTGCCACGGTATCACCCCTCCTGCCCCTCTCGTGGAATAATGAATATCGTGCCGGAACGTACCCACGGCTCAAAGACAAAGGGATGAGAGTAAAAATACAAGCTGGAGGATTCTTGAATTTACTAAAAAAAAAATATTGCTCAGTTGTACCAAGTCGTATACGCACGAGTGAATTTATCGTCGGTTTTTTTTTAACTCGTTGTCAGTTTATTTCTCCCTCAATTAGTCATATCGACTCGCAAATATCTGCCTCCAATTGCACGTAATTCACATTAGGAGAGTTGCCACGTGGGAGTATCGTGAATTAAGTTTTTTCAAAATGAAAAAAAGTTCCATTTGAAATCGTTTATGATATCGATCATGTTTTATGTTTTTTGGCTACCAGAACGCGACTTTTTTGCGAAATTTTGACCTCAAATTCGCAACCAGGTTCGTTTTATTGAAAATGGAATGCTTTTTTTTCGAGATAAGGGTGGAAACAGCATATTTTCGTCACCCCTCAAGGGTTTAATATGTTTTTATTATATTTCATTGTATATTTAGACGCCATTCTCTCTCGTTATCTTTGCGCCACGTTTACTCGCAGACTCGCCTTTGACGGTCTAGCTTTGTTTCGACCCTTTACCTAGCACCCCCGCCATTCAAAGTAACACAGCGATAAACCCTCGCGCCGAACTACATCAAGAACTCTGTTATCCAATCCGGGGGTGCAGCGAATGCGAAGCTCGTGCGAGAAAAGTACCATTACGGAAATGAAGAAAAAACTCTCCCTCATCTCTACATTAGGATGACCCATTTCAAGCGAACGTTCTTTTTTTTCAAACAAAATTTCTAGGCTAGCTTTTGTATCGAGTGTGAAAACAAACGTCGCTACAGGAGAAGAAGAATTCGAAGACCCGAAAAATTCGAAAAATTCCTGGAGAGGTCATCAAGTACAAAAAAATTAATATATTTTCGTACGAGGCTCGAGAAAAATATAGACATACGTATGTACATAGTCATTTTTTCCAAAAATATTTATATGCCTTTTAAAATATTCATTTTTCATGGGAAAAGGAAAATTCTCGTCAAATGGTTTTTTGAACTTTTATCTGGCACGTTGCGAGGATCTGAAAGAAAAAAAACAATCATCGATCCTACCGGATAAATTTGTCGAACCAAGTGCGCAATCTGGGTTATTTATTTATTATTCAGGCGCAGACAAACAGAGGCAATGAACGAATTGTCGGCAAACGCTCGCTCTAACGAAGATGTAACGCAACGTTTTTGGGATTCGTTTAACTTTTCGTTCGTTTATTCAACCCGTTTGGTTGGAAAAATAAGTTTTTCTCGGTTTGCCGCAGCTTCGACTTTCGCAATCAACATCCAGCCGGTCCTCACTGGAGGGAATATCCCGTATATTTCGTTCAGCGATCTCCGTGAGAGTTTGTGCGAAACACCTACATTGCGAGAAACTCGTTTCGTTTTGAGAGTATACAAGAACTGAAACACGCGGGGATGAACAAGAAAACTACCCTTGGACATACCTACACAAAGTTTATACATATATATAAGGGCTCAATACACATATCTAGTGCAAAGATCGTGCACTGAGAAAATTTCCATTGAAAATAAACAATAACGTTTATCGTCGTTGTAAAAAACGAAGAACCTATGACCCCCCCAAATTTTTCCAAAAGTTTCAGTCATAAAAAATTCTGATCAACGATAAATCAATTCTCCATGCTTCGAGACGAATCTACCGCGTGTACACCACAATTACGATGTATTTTCGACTGTACCACGAACTTTTTATGATTGATTGATTTTTTTGAATGATTTGTCGCATTTGCAAAAACTTTTGCAAAATGCTTCAAATAGAAACATTACTTTATTTGAATCATTATTGCGCGAACTAGCTCCGGCAATTCTCCACGATGATTCCACGTTCATTGATTGCTTCGAAAAAGTGAAAAGAAAGGTCGGTAAAGAGATATAACGAAAAACAAAAAAAAATGAAAAACGCGCTGGGATAAGGAGACGGAGAAGCGGAGGAGTTTTGGTCTGGCTTACCTCGCGCCTATGAGAGAGGCTGATACGCGAAGTTAACCACTTGGAAATCCGCTTTAATGCCGCTGGCACTGTTCTCCAACTTTGGATAAACCGGAGGCTGGCGAAGGTGAATGGGGGAGTGTGTCGAGGGAGGAAGAGTGGTCCAGAGGCAAGGATTCGAGTTTCGTCGGTTCGAAGGTGTGCACCGATTGGGTACTTATGTTTTGCCCTATATTATATATATACACACATGTACGTATATATATGCTATATGCAAAATCATCACACTTCTCTCGTTGAAGTCTCGTTACTCGGCATCTCTCGCCCCTTCGAGTTTCCGCAAAATTCTCATCCCGGTTCGCATCTCATCGCGACGAAACTCGCCAACCGAGTTGTACAAGCCACACACACGTATCTCGACACACACAAACTCATGTACATAGTTGAGTAAACAGCAATGGCAAGTTTGACCGGCAGGGCATTGATTTACATAACGATTAACCGAATTAACGCTGGGACTCTGTCGTGTAAGGGTAAACAGATGTTACTCCATACCGTCCACGGTATATGCACTCGTACGCGAGAGTGAGTCTCATTGAAAAAAAGAAAACTTTTTTTTTAACGTTCAACGATCAACGCTTCCCTTCGAACTGATGTACTTGCTTTTCTTCTACATCACTATGCTTATTTCTTCGAAAAATCGGAACGGAGATCGTAAAAAAATAAATTTCAAGTGTAATTGGCGCGACGACGAAGCTGCAGTACCCGAAAAACAGGGGAGGAAACGCTGTTTCGATCGAAATTCTTTGGGAATACATATTTACACTTTATTATATGAAATTTTGGTGTACATCGGTTACGTACTTTTTGGCGCAACGGTGAAATGGTTTTCATAGCTTTTTTTCGTTTTTTAATAACGATTTTCTCGTATGGAAATTTATTCAACCCGAAACGATCTTGACACACATATTTTCGGCTAATTTCTCGTTTTTTCGCATTATAAAAAATGGCAATAATGGAGGACGCGTACGAGGCGTTAAAAAATAGCTTCATACACGCGATTTGTGCGGATCGTCTTGTGTGTAATGTACGTTAACCTCGAAAGATCGATGCTCCTGCGATGGAAGACATCGATCACTGGAAGAGGGAGAGCTTTTTCCCTTGCACTCCAACATTTTATTCACTCCGTTTCCGTTTTAGATAGAGTGCATCCATGTTGGTACACCTTTGGCAATTCGCGTATATATATGTTTAGGTTCTACCTGCGCGAATATAGACGTATACCCACGTGTATACACTCCTGTGTGTGCACATACACAGAAAACAGTGAATCTCTCCTTATACCAGGTATATATTCGCTTTATCTTCCGCGGTACTCGAGAAACACGCTTATCCATTCTCTCTAGCCATTAACCCGGTGAACCGCGATCCTCCGGAGCGTCAGGTTGTTCGTCTTAACCAATGCTAGCCCGAAATGGACGTTCCAGCACCCCTTTTCGTTCGACAGGAAGAATTAAATGCCAAGACCGAATAACGAAATGATCATCTCGTTATTTACACCTACGTGCATATAAATTCGTTGCTGATATTTTTTTGTACATCGACGATCAGTCCCGTCCGCCGGTACTCGAAGGTTTCTCTCGTCCGACTTCCAGATTTTTTCGATCATGACGATGATAATTTTATTCTCTATTTCCTTATTCTCAAACATCCCTCTTGTCAATAATTTTACCCTCATTTAAGATACCTGCATTCGAAAAAATCCCAAGTGCGTCATGTCTCTCCGAGGGATCGTTTCGATTTTTAAAGTTCACGAAACGCGCAATAGCTCAGTTTTAAAATTCTGCTACGTCGGAATGTCTTCCCTTTTCCGTTCGGTTTTTAAGAGGAAAGCATCCATGGATAATTCCGAGGGTAGTTGTGTGACATCTTTTTTTATAACAGCGTAACGTACCGAGCCAAAACGTTGGAATTTCCGGTCTCCATTAGGTCCACGTGAATCTCATTGAATTTATTGAATAATAATAATAATAATAATAATTCGTCCGATAACGATAAAAACAGGAGAATCTGCGTGTAATTGTCATTCCGCAATGCAATTCGGGAGGTAATTGTATGAAATATTTGCTTTTATAGCAGTGCAAAATACCGAGCCACAACTTTGGAATTTCCGGTTACCATCAGGTTCGCGTGAACCTCCTTAAATGTGACAAGCGACAAGAATGATTCGCCCGATAATGATAAAAACATATACCTGCGTCAACGTAAACTGGACAGCAACAAAATGAAACGAATTCCGTCACGAGCATGCAACGATAAATTTTCTTCAAACTCAATCAATTCTCGATCTCGTTATAAAATACATACGTGAGAGTGAAAATTGCAACTTCAAACGTACATGCAAGCAAGTATCCCTCTTCGCGCCATGCCATTAAGGACGATTTTTCGTTTTTCTATTTTTACAATTTCTCCGATGGCCCTTCGCTCGAGAGCGCTCGCTCATTTTCTTTTCAAACGATTTCACAACGATTTTGTTGCCTGTTCACGGTTTTCTACCCCAGAATTATGCAGCAGTAAAGTCGAGTAATACCGGAGAGACGTTATTTCATTTTTCATATTCGAGGATCGCGAAAAACGCACACAGACGCGAGGACAGATGGCGCTGGGGGCAAGGTATATAACGAAAAAGGAGAAAAAAGATCGCGGAAGGGTTTCAGCGTGAAAAAAAGTCGTCGGTACGTGCGTGTGAACGTCGAGGAGAGCTGACGAGCTATTTCTATGCGTATTGAACATACATACATATATGTACGTACATTATTTTTATTTTTACATACGTACATGAGCAGATACTCAAGTAACTATATATATATATATATATACTTGGGAAAGAGACTTATCTATGGTGTGCCGAGTCGAGACACGAAGCGTGGGCGTTGCACATCGGTTACTCCGATTTGCTCTCTCTCCCTCTCAATTTTCGATTTTTTCTTTTTTAGCGAAAATGCAAACAGACTTTCGTTTCATGGATTTACGAGTCGCGTGTGCACACATGTACGTCCAAAAACGGTCCTATCTCGAGGACGCAAGCAAACTCTCGTCTTACACACACACACACACACACACACACACACATATATATATAGAAAAATGTACCAACACAAGTGGAACGATGGGAAAAGAGAAGGCGACTGAGGTTCAGTATGTGTACGTACTAAAATCCTTATGTACATACAACTATCTATATACACAGATATTTTGTGCATATGTGCGTGTACATTCGTGTACTAAATTCGTATACAGTGCGAGCGAGTGGCCACCAACTTTCTACGATGCAAACGAAAAGTGTATGCGCCAATCGTAGATTTCGAACACCCTCCTAACTCTCTCAAAGGATAACTGAACGAAATAGAAAATGAAGATGTGATATATTCATTTTCATATAGTGTGTGTGTGTGTGTGTGTGTTTGTTTGAAATTGCTTTTCGACATCTCCAGCATCACAAATACTCGCACGTGTGTTCAAAACGTTACACTCTCCTTTCTATTTTTGCTGGTAAAATGAAAAATTTAGCCGATTTTACAAAAACCAAAAAAGTACTTTCCACAGGAAATTTCGTACGATGTCGAAGTTTCCATCGTTGGAACGCAACGAACGTACGACAAATGTTTCTTTCCTTTTTTTTTCCATCGTCTAAACACTGTGCGATGCGGTGTAGGAAATATTCTCGCAATTTTATGAGCAACGACGTCTATGAAATGTAAAGATAAAAAATGTCACGAAAATCGAGGAAAATTTGTGTTTTCACGTAAAGTTTCCACGCGTGCGAGTTTTAACGTCATGGTTTTGCGATTTTATCCCAAATGAATCATTGAATCATGAGCAGTTTTGAGACACTCTGGACCAGTTTGTCAAAATTTTGGGCATACAATAAATTTCAACAATTTATATTTTTTGACGTCGGATTCAGTTACGTGCGCGCGACCATTTTGAATTGCGAAAAACAAGGCGAAAAGTGTGAATACAAAAATGTCAAGATATCCGATTTATACTCGCATCGAGAATTTTCCAATTTTTTTTCGCGTCAAAAAACTCGAAAATCGGTCGATGAATTTTTGTTTTTGAATGTGTACGGAACCCCTGATGTAAGGAAGGGGTTGCTCGCGAGGCAGGGTGAAAAACGTGCTGAGGTCGAATCGTAAATTCGAGTCGTCTTGTAGTTGGCAGTCGCTTCGAGAAATTTTTGGAATTTTGAATGAAGATAAACTCGGTAAAGTTGGTAGATTTCCCAACTTGTCGTGGTAAATATTCAGACACGCCTGGCATCTCGCGCAACGACGAAATTAATCGATACATTGTACGAACGTCAAATAAATGAAAAAAGTTTACTCACGATGTCGAAGTCGAGATTTTCGGCGATCCAATCGCGTCCCTGCTTGAATTCCTCATGAAGACCCATTATGTAAAGTGTATCGAGACCGTCGATGATCGTCGCCCCCATTGGAGTTCCAAATATGCTTGGATTATGCGGTTTTTTCGATATCGGTTTCAGTTCGTTGTTACCCCAAGCGTACAGAATGTAATTTTTCCAGCCATGTTTCATCATCTATTGGTAACGGAAAAAAAATGACAGAAAAAAAATTACACCTCAAATTTTTGCCAGTAATTCGAATGGAACATTATGTATATTTCGCACTAACGCGTCTGCTCTTGAAAACAAGCGATTGTTACAGATAAAAGCAGGTAAAAAACACTCGTGGTTCTCGAACAAAGCGATAAAACACTTTTTCACTCGTACATTAATTGCGAGGGGAAAGATATCTCTGGATATATGCTTCGAAAATTCTCTTGTTCTCTCGCTTTTCCTATCTCGATTTCTCCGTCTCTCTGTGCTTGTCGCTAATTGCTTCCTTCCTCGCCCCGCTTTCTCCTTTTCCTCTGGCACTCATTCTTCTCCCTTCTCGTCCATACGAAATCCTCATTAGCCACCTAATTGCGGCTAATTTGTCCAAAGGACACGAGTAGTCGGTAGAAGCTGGGCAACCACCTGTCATGTGCGCCAAGAGAGAGAGAGAGAGGGAGAGAGAGAAGGGTGGAAAAGGGTGAGAAATATAGAGGGACAGGAAGAAGCTTTTGCCCCGTTAATCTGGTTAACGCGGTATGTTGGAATTAAAGCAATTAGCCTTTGAATCCTGTGTGGAAAAGTTTGCGAGTGCCTGTCTCGTTGCTACAGAGGAAAAGGAACTATCATACATTATTGAGTGTAAAATAAATGACGCGTGAAATGTCCTCAAAGATGAAATAAAATTTTTCGTCTGACCTCGTTAAATTAATCAACGGATTGCGGTGTACGAATTTATAGTGTCATTAAAGTTCGACAATTCAATTGAATCGAGGGACAGACATTGACGCGTGGGACATGTAGTTCAATAAATTTTATCGATTTTAGGGTCGATACCTCTCTGAATGTCTAAAAATTACGTTTTTTTTTTAAATTTCTTTTTTGGATAGAGGAAAACATGATGGAATCATAATATTCGAGGAAATAATTGATCCAAGTATCAAACAAAAAATTAACACCGATTATTATTAAGAAATGAGGATTTAAAATTTTTTCGTCGTATAAATTACATAAAAATTGTACGCGGCATATAATTTCTAAGTTTCGTTTCGACATACCGAGCGATCAACAAGCAATTTTGTAAAAATCCCGAATAAATTTCCGCAGGAAATATCGTTGGGCGAATTTTCACAACTGCGTCTTTTTTCAATCTTCTCTGCGTGACTTTTTTTTCTACACAACCTGGTACGAGGAAAGAAAGAGGAAAACTGACGATTGAATCTCGTTATGTCCGAACGGACGAGCGGACAGTTCCGGCCTGCGGAGATTCTACTGAAAGAAAAAGCGTAAGGGATGTTGATTTTGTGAACATTTTTTCATCTCCTTGATTTTCCTTTTTTTTTATTCGTCCATTCGCTCGAGATTCGTAAGAAGAAAAATGGCACTCGCGTCAGCAGACGAGGTTTTTTTTTCGGCTCGCGCATGATGCTGGTTTTTACCTACTCGTGAGTAGATACGGAATAATCAGACGGACATGCGCGATCGGAAATTTGACCGAAAGATGTTCAACGTCATTGACTATCAGCGAAAGCGTCAAATTCCCCAATTTTGTGTCATTAAAATAAAACGAATTCGACGTCAGGCGAGTAGCGAGCATTTCTTTCGATCCAATGACGCGTCAGATAGCGCCAGATAGCTCCAGATGCATAGCGTTCGCCGAAAGGCGGATAACAGCGACGTTTCGTCGTCGAGACGAAAAAGCAAAATGAAAAATCTTGCGCACCTCGACGCACTAAAATTAACAATTCCCATTGCGCAAACTTCTAATTCATATCGTTATGCGTGTATATAGCAACGCAGAAAACGAAAAATGAATAATTAATCAACACACGTCGTTTATATACGTTCTGCTCGTTGAAGCCTCGCGTATCATTCTTATGCATATACCCGTCAGGCTTTTGTGCCCACGGAGCGTCTTTTTTCGCAGCATAATTGCCCCTTTGTTGGTCATTATGGGAGAGATGTGACCGGTCATTGTGTGCCCTAGGAGGGATTAGTACGCCGAGGGAGATGAGAGCGAGAGCGAGAGAGAGAGAGAGAGAGAGCGAAAAGGTCCAGAGAAGTGAAGAACGGTTCGGGCTAATAGAATGAATTAATCTTGGCCCAACGACACTCTCGCTGGCATTCACCATGTGGATCAGAATGATGAAAGGGTTAGGGTGAATCTAGGGTCGATCTGATTCCGGCCTAACTTATTCGACGATGAAAGAGAGCACAAGATCGACGAAGAGGAGGCTGCAGCCACCTTACTCTCACACCCTTTTTGCGATCCTCCTTTTCGCATTCGTTCCGAGATAAACGCTCCCTTTCGCCATACAAATCTCATCTCACTCGCGACGTCGTCGTCAGCAACGCCACCGTTTCCTCGACGATGAAACGAGAGACGTTGGTACCTCGAAATCGGCTCACCTGGATTATATCCGTGTAATCACACGTGCGCCAGTGTGCGAGGAAACGGCAGGAGTAAAAGCGATGGCGGTAGTAATCGTAGGATCGGTACGGTGCGGAGGATAAGTGCGCCGTTTTCGCCGTCATTCTTCACTCTTCGCTAGGGCGCGTCTCATTAAAAGGGGAACCGTTTCTATTGTCTTCGGGGTCTGGAGGCAGGGTTTTCTCTATGCGAGAAAGCTAATACGAGAAGCGGCGTTTAGCCAGACAGGCTAGAGAGAAAGGGCAGAGCGACGGGTATTATGAGAAACGAAGGAAAAATGAGAGAACGAATGGCGGAATGACGATGGACAATGAGACATTGTCGAGATCCGTCGAGACACAGAAGAGGGTGGCTGGTGTCTGATGGCTCCGGCGAGAGCTCGAAAAGATGGAAGTACGGGAACAGGCGGTACGTTTAAACGCGTATAATGGAGGCATTGAGAAAATACACCGGAAGAGCCCTTTTGCCACGGATTCCAGGGACCAAGAGTTATACAGAGGATAGAGAGCTGCTAGCACGGTAATCCGAGTGGAAACAAATGAGACCCCGGTGTCGAGGAGAAAAAGGAGAGGATCAGCAAGGACGCGAGATGAAAACCCGAGAGGATGACGATGGTGGCAGTAATTGATAACATTGCACAGTGACGCTGCGAGATTCCGAGCATTATGAGGTGCTTCAATTGTCGAACAGCGTATATAAATTTCAAAACACTTGCCACTCAGCTGACGGCGCGATGTTGCACAGGGCATCTCAAGGCCGGATGCTGAGGATTCAATCGGTCCACATTGAGGATAAAATTGCAAGACGAAAAATCTTTAAACACTCTTTGATCGGACGAAAACGAATCCGACGCTTATGCTCGTTTGACTCAAACTTTGAAAAGTAGCAACCCTTTTGGTTTCCGTCGCTTGGAAAAATACGAAAATGCAAGTCGACCGGGAATTTCATTCGGAATCCAGCTGGAAATTATCGACTTCGGGGGAGCTTTTAAAGTGGTATTATGAGAGTTAATTGAGGCTTCGTGAGATGACGTCGAGAGGCTTTGAGGGAGTTGCAATCTTTACTAAATTTGTGTTACTTGCGATCGGATGTGAAATTCGATTTTGCGGGATTAATAAATGTATGCAATTTTTACGCAATCTCGACTGAATACCGATTTCACGTCTGATTTTTCAGGAGAGCATACCAGATGAGACAGAAATAATTCTCTTTATAGACCAATGAGAAAGAAGAAAACGATCGTTGCTAAAAGCGTACACCGAAGTTTCGCTTTAGAGATTAATTATTTCAGGGTACGGTGCACGTAATATTCAATGAATTTCCATTGCAGTGGGCAACTGCACAGTGGTCTCTTTCACAGTGCGGACTGGGAATATCAAGTATTTATCGAACAAGACACATTATTGGAATAGAAATACAAACTTCAGGCATGTTGGTTCGCGAAATTATAACGATGGTGAAGACATCTAGTGAAAAACTGGCGCTGGCAAAAAAATCATCCCCGATAATTGCCACGAATACAAAATAAATGTCTCGGTTAAAGAAATTTATCGACACGATCGATGAACGTTTTTTCAAAATCGAAAATTATCTCTTCAGCTATGTTCAATGTTGCCTTGTCTTTTAAAGTAACATTTACTGGGATTGAAAATCGAGCGGAATATTACAAAATCACTTTGATCGAGATCCGATAAGGCAAGATTTTGAAAAATCCAGAGTTCATCAACTAAAACAAGGTTATGCACGTTGGAAAACATAAATCGTCGACTTCAGCCAGATAAATCGATCGGTATTCACATTTAAACAGTTATATAGACATTTTTGTATAATCTAAAAAATGACAATTATCTTACCGCTTACCTTGCGTCATTCATCGCGAGCGATACGACGATGAGATGTCCAAGACCAATATTCACACAAGTGCCGAGAATTAACAAAAAAAAGGAACGTAAAAGTTTCTCCTCTTACCTCGATTAAACGTTGTACCAACATGGCCCGATGAAACGATACTCTTTTGACTAGGTTTCTTATCGTGTAATGCTATTACAAAATGAAAAAAAACCTGAAAAACAAACCTCCTTGACTTTCTCACGACGCTGATTAGTCACGTCGTCGAGAGGTGGATCAGGCGCGCGAATGAGGTAAGCGGGTATCGGATGCTGTTCCGGTTCCGGCTCGAGGGGTGGTTCGACAGCCGACGATTCCGTTGGTTTCTGTTTAACGTTGATAACTGGACGTTTCACGTCGTTATTTCGATCGGAATCGGGGTCCGATGGCACAAGATTGTCCTGCACCCATGCTGGATTCGATTGTTCCGAGCGGTCTTCGGATCCAACCCCGCGATCAACGACGCTCGTTAAATCTCGTCTCGTCATGAATGTACCAATGAGCAATACTATCAGCATGACTGACAGCAGTCCGCTGATCGCTATCCTCTGAAGCAATCTCATCTTGTCAAGTTGTCTGGACAGCCACCACCGGTTATCCGGAATTACCGACGTCCCGCTCGTATTGAAGCCTCTGAGCCAGACAAATGACGAAGAGTTCGTAGACTAAAATGTTCAACCCGCAACGACGTTTGTTTAAACATCGATGAAAATGTGTGTCTCCATGAGTGACGATCGTTCGAAGAAACAAACAGCTGGGACATTACACCTGACTTTTTTATCTTCACAACAGGGACTTTGGTCGCGGAATCAATTTTGGAAAACCGTCGGATATTTCGTCATTAAAATGGGACTTTCGTGCCACTTTTGGGTTGAAAAAAAACCTAGGAAATTCGCCGTACAATCCCGAAAAGTATATGGTTCCGGGAGCCACTGAATTCGAATCTGAGACTTTTGAATTTCAAAATGGCGGATCTAATATGGCGCAAGCAAATTCGAAAGGGACTTTGACATCGTTGGGAATATTTAAATCCAATGACCCTGAAAACCTTCGTTAACAAAACAACCGTCAAATCGGTGTAATACTATAAAAACTAGTTGGATTGGGATGAAAAAAATAATTGAAACGATGGCCCAAATTTGATAAAAATCGTTACTAAAGGACTTTGATTTCTGACAAAGTTTCATCGTGGAAATAAGCCGAATGTATCGGGATTGTTCAGCTATGGAAAATTCAGCGAATTTCGAGGATCGATGCACGAGTTGAGCCAGTAATGTTGTCCCGTTTCAACCAGACGTATTTCCGTGAGAACGGGTATAGCGGGGCGAAATCTCGTATTCACGATGAGTTAAAATCACGTGTGTCACGAAACTCCGTAAAGTCTCGAGTCTATACACACATAGGGCTGTATGACTTAAAGAGGGGTAGAGAAATGTGTGCGCCTCTCGTCCTACTTACTTTGTCAACCACCTGTTGTCGTACGCGCAAGCTCCGCTATTTCCCGGACTATACGGATGGATGTCGAACGATTTCTCGTTTCTCGTGTGTCACTCGCACAACTTCCAATTTTCGAATTTTCAAGCGATATTATAACCGACGAATCGCATTGCTCTTTGCATTAGCTTCTCGCTTTTCACGAAGAGAATCGCAGTCTCGTAGATTCGACGAAGTATCCTACGGAAGATGGAATCGGAGACGTTGACGTCAGTGTTGATGATGCAAACTGCTGAGAGAAAGAAATTCCAAAGGAACAATTATCACGCTTTCCTCTACTAATTTTGGCGGTGAATTCCATAAACATCGATGGGAGACTCTTTTAAACTTCGAAGTGCCGATATTTGTTGGGTATAAATAAATATAAAAGAATAAAAAATATCACCACGTTGATAAAGTGTCATCAGATTTTTCATCGGGCGAGGGGTTCAATTTGGGGGTGCAGTTCAAAGTTTTTTTGGTCGGAAAGTTTACTGTATAGTACAGAGAACGCGGCACGTAATTTAAATAGACTCGAAAGTTTTTCTTCAAATTATTCGACGTCGAGACACTCTCGGACCTCTATAAATATATTTCGATAAAGGAATCAAGATATTATTGCAGATTTCAGTACGTTACATTGCACATTTCACTCCTTGCATTCTACATTATCACGGACTATATGTGCTTTCGTGCTGAGACGCATAATGAGAAACTGAAACGGTACAGGGTGTTCCAGAACTGAGAGTCAAGAATTCAAAAACAAATCAGTGATGAAATTCTGAGCCGAAAAGTGTTCAAGCACTTTTCGATACGACCAACTCCCGCCGAGTTATCGATCGATGTCCTTCGGCCAATCGGACGCGCGAGACTGCGTAGCGCACGCCCCCAAGCGCAAAACACACGGGTCCCATTGGGTCGAGCTTTCGGGATCGATAACTTCTCAGGTTTTCGTCGTATAAAAAAATGGTAAAGAACTTTTTGACTCGAAATTTCGCTCTGAAACCAAATTCACATTATGGACATGAGGTTTTGGGAACTCCTGTATTCGCGAGTACGGAAAATCGTAACCGTGAAAGAACACGGTCGATCACACGTTCGAACTTGGCGAAGATGCAATTGAGTAAAAAAGGTGATCAGATCGTTTGTGGCATGTATACATGGCCAAAGTGGTCATTACACTTGCGCAAAGTGCGACGGTTACTGGTTTCCACCTCGTTGTTTTTCTCACACGACGTCGACGATTCGTACACCGGCTCGAATTGGCCATGTAGTTTGACGACGCAGCGAGGCCGGTACGGTCAACCTCAAAGTACAGTCGAGTTTTTTTACAGTCCAGTTTTGCACAATGAGTACCACGTATTTATTATGTCACGTGGCAAACAATTTTTTTCGACGATTCTGTTCGAATCCGTAATTTTCGTCCAATCCCTGTTGGTTACGTGAATACTAGGTACATCATGAACATTTGGGAAAAAAAAATCCGAAAGGTGTCGAATGGAATTCAAGTAGCAGGGAGTACTGAGAGGCGATAAGAGTCTGCGCCGAAGCTGAGTAAGAATGCATACAAGAGAGAGAAAAGGACTTTGAGAGAACGTGGACCGTAAATGGATGATATATGCGAAGAGCTTATAAAATTTCTATCCCCCGTGCTTTTATACTTACATGAAGAGAGAGAGAGTACAGAGGGTATACAGTAATAGATGGAGGAGAGTCGCGGGCGTGTGAGATGAGTGTAGAAAAGGAGATGCTGGGAGATTGAGAGGGAGAAAGAAGAGCGAGAGATAAAAGGGTTGGGGAAAGTGAATGCCTTTTATCGTCGGTGCTCATCCTCACCGTTTGTGGCACCCCAACCAGGCCTCGTGGGATCACCGTATGCATTTTATCGCTCAGCTCGCTGCGGGCGTTACACCTGCAGTAGGAGAGCACAGCTCATATAGTTTGATGAGAGAATGAGAAAAAGAATGAGAATGAGAGAGGGAGAGGGAGAGGAAAAGATAAAAAGGGGTTAAAGAGAAAGAAAGTGAGACTGGGAACGAGGCTGCCGGCAAAAGCCTTGAAATTCTCCACAGGCAAACTCAGTCTCTCGGATATTTAATGCTCGAATATTCGTAAATTTTCGAGACTGCTTTGCTCGTATTTCTCTCTGTCTCAGTCTTTCATATTTTTGGTATCCAAATGTTCGTCGCAATCGGCGCTCCGAACCCTCTTTCGTTTCTTTCTTTTTTTTGTTCTCCTCGTCGTACATCCTCTCGTAGAATCTGGCGATGTTTAACACCACGTGCACACCAGATTCCTGTGAGTAATAAAGCGAACTTGGTTCCTACTGAATTTTTAATAGCGAATGAAAATTATCGCGAAATAAAATTTTCTTCCCTCTTATTTCTCTTTTACCTCCTGATGATCGCTTCTTTCATAAATAATAAATACGTTTTTTTTTCTCTATAAACGTCACGACTTTAACAGCTATGTCCACCAGCAGCAATCCTGTGATTGGCAATTATTCGTCGTTCCACATGCGAAGGAGGCTTATTTTTCCATCGCTGATGATATTTTCGACAAACGTCGCGAACGATAAAATTGATTTTTTTTTCGTTCTCGTTGGATCCTCTGAAAATTTGGCTATTTTGCACAAGAGAAAGCATATGCTGAATAATTTACGGACATTATTTTAGGATGTCCTTGAGGATCAACCGTATGCAGCAAATGTTACCATTGGCTTATCGATCCGAGTGACGAACTGAGGGACCGAAATGAGGTTTTTCCAAAAGAGAATGACATTTTAAATTAAGAAGACATTTTAATTTAAATCACTGATGTTGCAATTATGGAAAAGAATCGGATGGACTTTAGAGTAATTTTTTTTCTTAATTTGACGTAATTTATGGAAGCAGCATTGTGAGAGGAGCAAAGATATTTTGTACGAGTGCATGTGTGTGAATGGTAACTCTTTTTATAATGCAATTCTCTGCGATAATTCGAGCGTTTTTCGAATTTACGAAATTTTCGGCGTTTCCAAAAATACTTATCGCCATTCCCACGCGAAATAATTTTGGAGTATCAGCCTACACTTGGTACAGAATCGGTACAATCTCAACGATATATCGCGTGAAAACATCGAGATTCATTGAAGACTCGGGTACAGGAAAATTGGAATGATATTCTCTCTTTAAAGTGGGCAGACGTGGAGTATTTAAATGCATGACAGAATGTGAAATTAGAGGGAAAGATCTGTGTGTTCGCTGTGTCATAGACGGAAGTGAAACGTCTCGACGAATCGATCGTGGCAGAAGACGGTTGCCGCTTGGCCCTTCTTGTTTGGACGAAGGCTCACGAAAGTGTACGCATGCCCCATCGTACTTCAACATATGTATATTCGCAAAACGCCTGAATAAACCGGATTGAAATATTTCCATAAAGGATGGTCCAAAAAAGGATGCTGATCACTCGATGCTAAATTGGGAATGAAATTTCAAATCGAAAAGTGTCCAAGGACTTTGCGATACAACCAATTCCCGTTGGGTTATTCTAATTGGACCAACAAATGTCGAAATAATATTGCTGGTAATTAATTTTGGCAATTAATAACATTTTATAGGTTTTGGCTGCAAAAAAATGACGAAAATACACTTTGACGGGGAGTTTCATCCTGGATCCAACTCCGTACTGATGACATCGAGTTTTGGGGCAGCGTGTATGATAAAATGTATAGAAAAGAGTCCAAGGACTTTGCGATACAACCAATTCCCGTTGGGTTATCATAATCGGACCAACAAACGTAGAAATAATATTTCTGGATAATTAACTTTGACAATTAATAACAATTTATAGGTTTTGGCTGCAAAAAATTTACCAAAATACACTTTGACGGGGAGTTTCATCCTGGATCCAACTCCGTACTGATGACATCGAGTTTTGGGGCAGCGTGTATGATAAAATGTATAGAAAAGTGTCCAAGGACTTTGCGATACAACCAATTCCCGTTGGGTTATTCTAATTGGACCAACAAATGTCGAAATAATATTGCTGGTAATTAATTTTGGCAATTAATAACATTTTATAGGTTTTGGCTGCAAAAAAATGACGAAAATACACTTCGCCGGGGAGATTCATCCTGGAACCAACTTCGTACTGATGAAATCGAGTTTTGGGGCAGCGAGTATAATAAAATGTACAGAAAAGTGTCCAAGGACTTTGCGATACAACCAATTCCCGTTGGGTTATTCTAATTGGACCAACAACCGTAGAAATAATATTTTTGGATAATTAACTTTGGCAATTAATAACATTTTATAGGTTTTGGCTGCAAAAAAATGACGAAAATACACTTTGACGGGGAGTTTCATCCTGGATCCAACTCCGTACTGATGACATCGAGTTTTGGGGCAGCGTGTATGATAAAATGTATAGAAAAGTGTCCAAGGACTTTGCGATACAACCAATTCCCGTTGGGTTATTCTAATCGGACCAACAAATGTCGAAATAATATTGCTGGTAATTAATTTTGGCAATTAATAACATTTTATAGGTTTTGGCTGCAAAAAAAATGACGAAAATACACTTTGACGGGGAGTTTCATCCTGGATCCAACTCCGTACTGATGACATCGAGTTTTGGGGCAGCGTGTATAATAAAATGTATAGAATATGCTTTCATACACGAAGGATGTACATAAGCCTATGTGAAAATAAAATATTCTCGAGATGAAGCCTTCAAGATTCGTCGACTCCTTTCACATGTACTGGAATTGAAAGAAAATTTTTTACTCACTGCACTCTTCGCCGAGTCTGTCGCGAGCTTCGGGAAATTCGCGTGTGCAACGTGCCGTGAATAAAATTAATGCCGTCATCGGGGCTTCTCCGCTTTTCCGACGAAAATTGTTCAGTCGGATCACGAGATCGCGACGAAAAATGTTGGAGATGCGAAATAGAAAAATGATAGGGTGGTAGACGAGTTGGAGAAAAAAAAGAAGATCGATTGATCGATTGATCGAAAAAAGTCAATTATTGAGAAAAAAAAGGACGAACAAATGAAATAACGCATTGTTGAATTCATCAAGATGGTATATCGTCTGAAGCAAAGATCCAACGATAAATGGTGGGTTTAAGAAGCATCCTACGAGACAAAACCTTCCAAAACAAAGTTGGTACATTGCGCAGATTGACCGACGAAAACTCCGAGTCATTTTTACTTCCGGGCAATCGCATAAATCCCTTTGAAGCCTCTCGAAACGAGTCACTATACGCACGGACTCGTATACCGCACACATCTTTCAACCTTCATTTTTAATCCACTCTGTTCATTCTCAGCTCTCGTTCTTTTGGCAGGGATGATTATCACGAAGAGGGTCGCTGGTGTCGATCGTAAAGTTCTATCCGCGATTGAGGGCCGCAGCATCCAACTAATGGAGAGAGAAAAGAAGAGAACCAGCGGGAGAGGGTGGTGGGGAGTGGGACGAAGATGCAGCGGCTGAAGCGCTAAATGTGAAAAAGAAAAAAAAATGGAAAAACTCAAGTCGAAGGAACGCACGTTCTCCGGAGATTCGGGGTTTGCCGGAGAGATGATGAGTTGCTGCTGGCGGATGTTCGATGAGGAAGAGACACGCGAAAAAGAGAGCGAAAGCCAAAAAGGAAAAAGGAATTACGAGGACGAAGAAGGAAAAGAAGGAAAAAAGCGATGGCAGATCGAGGTCCGCCGCCGGGTGATATCGAATGGAACCCTTTTTTTCGTTGATCCCCGAGTCTCCGATGGTATTTATATAGGTATGGTATATATCATTACACGTAAGATATCGTAAGCTCATAACTATAGACGAGATTCGCGCATTAAGGTATACACCGAGAAGAAAAGGTGTGCAAGAGCAGCTAGCGCGGATTTTAACCTCGTGCTCACGAGGAGGAATAAGAAGACACGTACAGGGAATGGCGGAGAGGTGCGAGAGAACCGGGAGAGTCTTGCAAAAGTTTACGAGAGGACCGGTGCATAAACATGTCACGGCGAAGGCCTCCGGGCTCAGCGGGATGGTTCCGTGCTTCGCGGGCCAACAACCGGCGAAACCAAAAGAGAAAGAGACAACGTTCGAGTGGAAAGAAAAAGAGATGAAAAGAGAAGCGCAGAAATGAGAGAGAGAGAGAGAGAGAGAGAGTGCAGAGAGGAAGTGAGCATATGCAGGAAGATGGGCCTGTATGCCTGTGAAATCGTGAGCGAATCGAACCAACGAATGAGAAAGGTCGAAGAAGCAAAAAGCTTGGCGATAGATGGAGAGGGAGGGAGGGGGAGGAGTGGAGAGGAAGGAAAGAAAATTATCTGAAAACAGATGAAAAAGAAAGACTAAATTAAACGCGAAGAGATGTTTTAAAAGCGCAAGCCCGATCATGGCGTGTTGGGGAACGAGGAAGCAGCAGCCGATCCACGACGAAACGGCCATTACACCCTTCGTTTTCGAATAATACTTGAACGCCAAAGTATATATCGCGAATCTACAGTACATATTGTGTGTGCGGGGAAGACGGTTTCTTTTTTTTTCTCGATAGGTCAATATCATGGCAGGAAACGAGAGAAAGTCGAGGGTATGCACGGATCCTGCAAAAATTCATCATTGATAAGTTTTCCGAATACAATCTACGATTCCACGTATACATCGATACTCAGCGTTCGATGTATTTGTGCGGAAAAGCGCACGACGGAATTTTCAATCAACCCGATAGCTCTTTCCGCTCTATACGATGTATTACGTTCGAAGATTGTAATATTCATGCAATGGCACACGTAAAAGTTATCGATATTCCACGTATATACGTTGAGACATTTGAGATATTCACTTTCCATCATCTTCCTGGGCAAAGATTGAGTTCGCAGCCTCCGACCTCTGCTCCTGAGAGCGCGGAACTTGCTGACCGCGGAGCTTCAGGAAAATCTGTCTCGAAAAAGCGACGGCAGGATCGATCCCACGCGATACATAAATCCGTCTCGGAACTTCCTTTGTCGGTCTTTTTTCGTCGTCTTGCTTGATAGCAAGACGAAAATTTCGAGCAATGTAAAACGAAGTCGCCATATGTTTAGGATTTTTATCGAGAAAACTGTACTCGTGACATTGAGAACCGGAAAAAAGAGGAATTGACTTCACCGGGCCTGGAAAAGTTATCAGTCAGCCTTTTTTTCCACAGGCCGCTGTGGATGAAAGAGTCTTCGAAGGTTCAAAGAAAAAACACCACGTATGTGAGATTGGCACAGAGTTTATTCGGCACATAGGTCGACTAGGTAGGTATATAAAACCGAGCTGTCATCGGATATCAACGTTGGGCGGGTTATGCAAAGGTTCGAATTAGGTATAAGCAAAATGTGTGCACGTATGGCTTGCAACGAGAGAGGAAACTTGGCATTGCCCTGTCGGAGGTTCATGAAATCCGACACAGAGTAAACAGGATGGGGGAGAAACGCGCTGCCTCCGTAGAAGCTTGTATCATCAACCCCTTCGGTATCTTGGCTCTTTTTACCATATAGTCATAGACAACGACATCGTTAGACAGCTAGCATCCGCGGAGTTTCGCAACAGGATGACGAGTCTTATCTCATGTGTGCCTCGTGTAGAGAGGGCAAGAAGAGGAAGGGATAAAAGAGAGAGAGAGAGAGATTGGCAGAAACAGAGACATACTCGGGCAGACATTGAGCAAGTAACCGGAGGCTGCAAACAGCTCGTCTAAGCCCGTGATGTTAGGCACCCCAAACGATCTCTCGCCACCAGAGTCTGCGTCTCAAGAGCCAACTCTCCTACGATCAACGACGTAGCGCTACCACCCTAGCGGATTCCTTCCCTCAGCGAAGAAGGCACACACACCTTGTCTAGACCACCCATTTTGCCTCTGCCATTACTCCATACGATCAAAGTTTCCATGTACGTATATTTACCAAACTCATTGTAACGAAAGAGTATTAATATAGTTTATAGACTTGATCTTCACTCGTGGACACAAGTTGGCAGCTAGGATTCTGTCATTTAGCACTCAAGTCCAAAGTGGGGGATAGGTAGAGGGTATGCATCTAGGTAGAGAGATTTCTCCTTCCAAACACCGTGTAATACGGTTTGAGAGGTGTGAGGGTGAATTCTACGGTGACACCAACAGATGCTCGATCTATTCCACGACTGTTTAGAGTTAATTAAATGTTTAAAAGCAATTAAACGTGTTCATCGCTGGACTGGCAGGTTTTAAGCATCGCGTTGGTCTGTAATTATAAAAATGGGGTATACAAATCTAGATACGTCATGCATCGAAGTCTTTTCAGGATGTTTGGACCTGAGGCTCTAACGACCGTAAAGTTTCATTAGTTCTAATGGAATCTGAAAGTGTTCATCCCCTGGGGCAATTCGATTTAACTTTGATTTGAAATATGTCAATTTGTATACCAGGTACTGTGACATCGTTCACTAACGCGAGTGACAATTTCCCAGGATCGTACGGATCTTAAGTTTTTTTGACAGAACAAGAATCAAATCGTTAATCGAAAAAATTTAAAAAAAGTTTAAAAAAAAAATCCGAGAAGTCTCGAGTACATAAGACTTGCCGGTGCCTTGCCTGTTTGCTTCTTAGGCAGCTTTTAGGTTCACTGTACAGTCGTACAACAATACGACAACGAGATCAAGACCGCGGTAAGCTACCTTTGCGTTTCTGAACCGTATAAGGTTTCCGACGGAAGAACGGATCGATGACATCCGGTGATGACAACATCGACAACCGAGATCCACAGGAGACGGAGGGAGAAAGAGAATAAGAAAGAAAGAAGGGAGATCGAGTATTTCCGGTTGTATACCAACAAACCGGAACTCTCGTAGTTTCTCTCCAGAGGAAAGCGGGTCTCTCGTGGTTCACCGGAGCACCTGCGAACAAATAAACTCATGGCGGTCCGTTTTCTCACAGACTCCGAGTAAATTCAATGGCTCCAAGTGCCCTCAAGAGTCTTTTTGAGTCTGCGGTAAGGGAATTCCTGACGCTGCGAAGAAACATTCCACCTTTCCCAAGGCATGGCGATCGAAGCTTTTATAACGACCGGCTTGAAAAATTCTTGGGGTAATAACATCAGTCCGACGGTCAACGTCGAATAAAGCAAACTTTGGCATAATATCTAGGAAAGAAGAGAAATTTGATTCATCGCCACGATGAGTTCGGTCCAAGTAATATGCGATACAGAGTTTATTTGCATGTTTCTCCAGAAGACGTTGAGTAGGTTCATGAGCGACTTTAACGCCACAGACAGGTCAGCTGAATCCTCCGTAGTGTCGGGGGCATAATTGAAAGGGGAAATGCAGAGACGTTCGTAAAATCTCGAGTGAGCTGTTGAACGCGTGAAAATCCGCGATAAATACAGAAGCTCGACGAGGAAGAAGGCGAGGGTCGAATGTCTGCCGGAAAGTGGTGCTCTCCACCGGGGTGCGATAAAAGCCGAGATGGTAATAGAAGATGGAATAAATAGAGGAAGATAAATGCTGAAGAGGCTTTGGTAGAACGATGGAAACAAATGGGTGAGAAAGAGCGACGGAAAATGACAAAGCGTCGAAGAAAAAGACCTCGCTAACTGCGTTCAAGAGGGTATTTTCGATAGAGTACAGAACGAGAGGCTCTCACACGGCTCATTTGCCTCCCGGACGCAGCTTCGCCAGGAATCCCTTCGCTCGGCAGCGAGCTAACCCACCACTCAACCGTTAGAACCGGGTCGGGGTTGTTCGGGTGTAGTGTGTACTCAACTCTGTATTCTTCCCATCGACTCGCTCCATCTCAATTGAGAAGCGTTCACGACGAATTGCGGCGAACTTGTGTGGTTAAATGCTGATTCTCTCCCTCGCACTATCTTTGTCGCCCCTTCTCTCTTTCTCCCATCCTCCTCTACCAGCGTACTTGCAATGCACCATTCAATTCTCCAATTATTCGAGTCTATCTGGCTCAACGGGGAGAGAAGTGCCCTTCAAGCTCCGTACGCTAAATCCTATGATCCTCAAACCCAAATACCGTATTTAACCTTCCCGCTCCGCTTCGTTGGCGAAGTTTAAGTACATCGGAATCGATCTCATTGATTGGAGTGTGCTTTATTGCAATGAAAAAAAATCTACGATGAGATATTTAGGTGAAACGAGATGGGGAGGAACAGTCGCCATTATGAGGATTAAATCGCAGCGCGAATGAGTATGCTTCACTCGCGACCCTCTGCAGTGGAACTTGGAGTAAAGCAAGATTTATGACGAAAACGATCGCAGGTTGTAATCCCTGAAAGCCTTCACACAGAAATGACTCGGCATTTCTTTGTGTCATTCTAAGGACAATCAGAACTTTATCGTCATCTTTTTCCAAAAATATAAACGTATTTCTCAAAGCTCTTGCTGGCTAAAACGGGACACGATTTTAACGACAAAATTAGCTATGAATCCTAACGAACTTACTTCATTGGCGATAATTCGAGTCATTTTATTTTGTTTTTTTTTCAAATGGCACCACTGAAAAATGAACGCTCATTCGAGCTTTGAATTCTCAACAGGATTAAAAGATTTCATTTAGATACAATTTTTTGTTGGGAAGGTATATTCAAGTTTGTTTTTCCGATCCGAATAAATCGGGTGCAAACAATGAGTTTCCAATGTTTACGATAAAATCGTTTGGAACCTTGTAATGTTCTGTAATTGTTGGAACAATTGCGATGGTAATGAGAAAGTAGTCGCGAAATAAGGTAGAGCGAAATAAGGGAGCAACGGAAAGAGAGAGAGAGAGAGAGAGAAAATGAGAGATACAAGTGAATTGCGGTCTTCAGGCGACCAAGGAAGACATTTAGACTGGTCTTCCACGTATTCTTCGTCTCTCGATTCTCATCACGAACTCATCGTGAAGCAACTATGCTTCGAAGACAAACGAGAGCACGTGTCAAGGCGTTCGAATGTTCATTTCGCTTTCTCTTGCCTCCAAAGTTTCGTACGTCTCGTCTCTATCGTCAGTCATATCTTTATCGATCTCCATTAAGGAGACAGGGAGACAATAAGGGTGAAACATTTTTTGTACCAAAGGTCCAGGGCTTAGACGGCAATTGCTTGTTGCTGCTGCGGTAAGATGAAATCGGCAGCGGAAGTGATAGCCCGAGGATCATCCGTTTTCTCGAAACTCATTTTCCGGTCGCGCGATCTCGCGTCTTCAACGAGATCAACTTGGCCTCACGGTTTCTTTTCTTCCGCACGATTTTCTCGCACGCGCGGAACTTCCCACGTGTCCTAAACCCTCAAGATATCTTTCATCGTCGATACGAAAGTTTTTTCTACGTATTTATATTTTTTGAGAAATCATTTGTGCGTTTCTCGCACTTTGTTTCTTCGCAGGCTGAAGTTTCGCGATTGGCCCGACATTTGCAACTTGTTGAACGATTATTATAATTATATTATTATTATTATATTATATTATATCATATTATATCATATATTATATTATATTATATTATATTATATTATATTATATTATATTATATTATATTATATTATATTATATTATATTATATTATATTATATTATATTATATTATATTATATTATATTATATTATATTATATTATATTATTATATTATTATATTATTATTATCATATTATCTCAACATTCATACGTTGCAATGAAAATCTTCTCCCCCCCCCCTTGTTCTTCTTCACGACGAGCGTATATCGTTCGAATTCGATTTTGATTTATGCCACGATACTGAATAAACTTCGTATTTGCGTTGCAAGTAAAATTGAATAATTCAAAGTATCGAAGTGCCGTTACACGTACGTTCGATAATAAAATCGACGTTCGATTTTATTATACGTACGTCGTGTTTGATTTTACCCTGTACAAAAGCTTTCAAAAAGCTTTCTATCGGCGGATCGATAGTCATTCACGGCTCTTTCGATTATCTTATTTCATCGTCGAATTTTGATTTTATTTCGCCGATTTTATCGCACTAGTTTGTCGGAACAGTGCGAGTGTGTGGCAAAAGCATGGTCCTTCTCAAACGAGAGGGCAAATTGCCGAAAATACAGGACATTTCTGGCCTTGTTTTTTTTTCGTTTGTAAATTTGGAAAATTCCGGATGAGAATAATCGTGCGCGTGAGGAAAAGGAGTGAACTGCAAGGGCGAAATATTTTTGCAACAAAATTTCGAGAAATCGATATGGAAAAAAAGGGAAATTGAACGCGTTTGAACGAAACGTTGATGAGTTTCGGAATTGATCATAGACGTAAAAGGATGATTTGTCTTAATTACGGAGTATCTAGGAAATGTTTATAATAATTACGCGCCAAAAACGAGCTCTTCTCCGCACGACGTATAGCAGCAAATCGTTTATAAATTATTTCATCCAATTTTTTGCTTCAGGTATTAAACTTCCACGTTTATAACTCGAGATGTACGGATTTTCAGGCTTTTCCCCAGTCGTGTTCTCGCAGACTTTGTTCACTCTCGTCACGACCTTTCTACTTATTCGTATCAAAGCTATTGCGCATTAGGGTGTCCGTTAATTATCACTCGACTTTTTCTACTCGGGTATGCTCCGAGTAATTATTTTATAGCCTCAAAATAATGTTGAAAAAAAGTAATTTATCAACAGGCATTTCCTCTGATTACTTATCACAAATGACGATGCTTTTCCGATTTAATTAACATGCTATTTTCACGCCGGTGACATACTTTTTTTCAACATTATTATTTCACAATTATAACTTAAAAATTTCGTCACCAATACAGGATAAATTGATCGTTTCAAAAATTTTGAAAAAAGCTGCCACGGCAGTTTTTTTGATGATTTAATGATTTTACGAATATAATAATGGAGAAAAAAATTAAAATCTATAAAAAGTGCAGAAATTCTTCTTCTTAATTGAGTTGGAAAAGTATCGTCATTCAGGCGGGTATTAATTTGGCATTAAAATTGGGTTTTCCGATATTGATTCTAGACTAATGTAAACTAATGTTTCGGAGCAAATCCGACTGAAACAAGTCAACTTTGGGAGTAACTTGACACCCTAATGCACATGCACTTTCTACACTGTGTTGGAATTTCACTGAGAGACAGAGAGAGGCAGGGGAGAGAGAGAAAGAGAGTATGAAAGTAAGACAGCAAAATATACTTTATGCAAGAGAGACGAGAGAACGGTTTAGAGCGTCACGAGCGCTATATAATTTATTGTAACCCGTGAATCAAAATTATAGCCAAAGAACAAGGCTCTGCGCCAAGTAGGCCGTTATTCGCTGAAAACGAACTGCTCGAAAACGACTTTGCTCTCTCCTTCCTTCCCCTCTCTCTTGCCCTTTTAAAGAATAGTTCGTGGACCACGAAGTTTCCGTTTAAAAAAGTCCATTGAAAATAATCTTATCGTCAAATAATTATACATGAATTGTACGAACATTCGTAGTTTCGACGATGCCCGATAATCCTTCATTATTCGATAAAATTCATTGAATTTTTTTCCCCCAACGATTCCGCTTATGATTAATCGAAAGATCGTTTTGTTTGTCGCGTTTGCCTCTCTCTCTTTGTGCATTAAGTATCGAATTTTTTTTTTAAACATACCAATCGTCTCTTTTTCAGTTTCATTCAGAGTCACGTCGTTCGCCAATCGGACGACAAATTTTCTCGCTAATGGTTTCGCTTTTTCTGGAAAAATTCTCAAAATACAACGTCCAAATTTTCTCAAATAACGTACCATCGAAGTTCTCGAGACGTGTACTCTTGGCGAATGAAATGAAAATGAAATAAAAATTAATACACGAGTTGAATGTATTAATTAATGAACGCACATGCAGCACTCGCGATCCAAAAAGCCCTCTGCAGCAGACGGAGAAAAACCTTTCTGTCTTATTGTTTTTTCTTTGGCAAATGAGGCTGAAGGAACGGGGCCACCCACGAGGCTGGACCGCAACGCCCTGGGAGGTGAATTCTCGCATCGTCGCGTCCTGGAGGGCCGAGTACATCAATTGTTTCCAAGTGACATAATGACATTCAGCAGCATACGTGTATACATGGAGGATCACATGTTTCTCTCCATCATTCGTCTACTTTCAATTTTTAATTCTTATCGAACCGAAAGTATAGACAAAATGATAACTCTGGTTCTCGTTTTGTAAAAAAATAATCAAAATAGTCCTTCGAACATTCTCAATTGGATTCAAGTATCAAAACAGGGTCTCCAATCATGCATATCGTTCTTGATCGATCATTTTTCATTTGGTCCATTTTTCCTTTTGTCCCAAGATTTCAATCGTATTTTCAAAGAATTATGAAAAAATTCGCGTTTTTTAACCCTTCAAAGTGCATACAACAATAATATCGAGACCTGTTCAAGTTCCCTGAACTTTGGTCTCGAAACACCATCGAGCGCAGACAAAAGTGGCGTTTTGCAGTATTTGTCGATATAAAAGCAAAAGACAGAGCCATGGAAAGACAAAGAGAGAAAAAACGAGAGAATGCAGATGAATCGCGAAAATTTTACGATCTCAGGGTTGTCCAACACGCTGCGTCCACATTTAGTATAAATGGACGTAGAATTTGAATCAAATGTCCGCAGAAAAATGCTATAAGGGCTCTTCGGACAAAAAGAAGAAGAGTTCATGATTTTTTAACGGTGAGTCAAAATAAGTTATATGAGAGAAAAATACCCAAGATCTTTGACGTTTTTTTTTTCGATACGTGCGAAAAAATGACGCATCCGATCGCCATTGAACGCTCCGCGACTATTTGATACTCCTTTCTCATTTCTCGAGGCTCGTAGAGACAAAAAACGATGAATATATTCATGCTCGTTAAAGATGGTGAACGAGGGAGGGAAAAAAAGTGAAACGGAGAAAAGTACGCGCCTTGAGGCAGGTCGGTGTCCCTTGCGATCGTCGAGACGCACCGATATACTTCTTGGCTCGCGCGCCATGTATTCCGCCACGGGTGAATCCACGGATAAGAATAGATTTACGAGAGCAGAGCTCTCTCGCAGAGTCGTAAATTTGAGGGCCTCCCTCAAACGTACAGGCACATTTTCTTATACTTTTACTTTCGCGACTTGACGCGTCTCGAGAGGAAAAAGATATTTAGTCGTTTTGCAACCGACGTACAGGCTCTTTTCTCACGATTGTATACCATTCGCGACGATCTTTTGTCGATTTTAATGGCCAAATTGGCGAACAAACATCTCTGCAAGTTTCTCTGTCAAGTTTGTGCTGCATTCCGATTCTGCGAAGGAACTTTCGAACAACATTGAAAGCCGAAGATTCTTTAGACACGGTTGAAAAAATAATGACCGCAAATCGCATTGTTTCTCGGGTTTACCGGAGCCCACGATGTGGCACCGTTTCTGAGACGTGGACAATCAAGTACATCGCGATTCTGAAATCGTCATCGTAGAGTGGTTATTGAGTTATCGAGACTCAAATAAAGCTGAAAGTCTTTTTTTAATCGTGAAATGGAATCTTTCTCTCGTGAGAAATACATCCAGACTCGATGTTAAATACTTTCTTCGAGATCAGCGTTCGCTCTCGTAAATTTCGCAAATCGTCTAGGTGGTTACACAAAAGTTCATCGAACTCGCTTTGACGTTCGCTTTAAAATTAAATCGATTCGCGTTTGAGTGTCTATTTTAGATTCATTTTATTCTCACAAGTCTTGATTGCTTCTCCAGCTCGATGATTTCTCATTCCGACTTAAGTAGGCGGACACTGCGATTCTATGGGTCGATTAGCTCTCGTCCATTGGGAAAAAAACAACACTCGTTCTCATTTCCGTTCGATGCGTAGCTGAAGAAGTAAAACGATTGATAGGCATCGGGCTAATTCGATTATAGACAAGATCTCCGAATGACGTTCATAAACATGCGGATAGAATCGTTTGATAAGTAATCATAAACAGTGAATCCTGCAATTCCGAATCCATCAAATCTTACCACCGATGGATGCTCGCTGGAATGCTTTGAATTTATTGGATCGACTATCATTGATTCGAAAAAAGTGGCAAAAAGCGAGGGTGTCTCCTAGGTAACGAGAATTCGCAGCTCTAGAATTTTGAATCAATTATTTTCGTTAACGTACTTTGATATGGTGATAAATTATCCAAAAAATTACAACAAGACCGCCTGTATACCGTCCTAGCAATGGATTCTCGAAGAATCATCATTATTCAGGAATTGCGCGCGAAAGTTTCCCCCTTAAGTATCGATTTGCATGATTTATTGATTCGGAAGATTGTTTCGAGTGTTCGCGAGCAACAACCTCCATAAGAAATTTTAATTCCCGTGTATAACAGACGTGAAGCATGATTATTCCGATTTATCGATTGGCTCTGCCAATGTCAATGACTCTGCCCAAAAAGCCGATTACCATACGTCGATGTCCCTTTAGCAGAACGGCCTACTGTTTGAAAAAGCCTTCTCCGTGTCTCTCGGTCTTCCGCCGCAATGTTCGACAAAAAAAAAATATATATATACATATATATCGATGAATAATTTTGGTGCTTTAATGAGATCGAAAGAAATCGAGTGACGTTACGTTTCGAGGACTGTCACTGATCTGTATCGTACCGTAAGCCTTGATATATTTACATAAGCAGACACATGGAGATGTGTAGATATAGATATACGCACAGGTCGCGATTCGGCGAGCGGCGATGAATGTGTGAAGATAAAAAGTGAGAGAAAAAAATATACAAGGGAGAGTAGAATCGAGAGAGTCTCAAAGAAATTCCTGCTCCGGAGGGCCATCTCGATCTCATTGGCATTCAGCTTTGGAGACGCGAAGGAGAGAGAAAAAACGAGGAAGTTAATTATTCGCTTGGAAATCATCGAGCAGCACACTGTAGCACCGATATTCAATTGTTACGTGAGAATGAGGCTTGCACATCTCGTTTATATTCTACCCGCAGGAACAACTACGATCGCCACAAGCTTTTCGCGTCTCAAATTTTCCGTATACGTATTTTCCTGCATCTACACAACGATATTTTCCAGCAAATCATGCAATTTCGATATCTTCATGATCCCTTTGACGAAATGGAAGTGCACATGATATCGTCATTCAAAAAATGTATGCGCACATGGAGTTGCTTTCCCTGATGGAATCCTCCTTCGACTTTGTTGGAAATTCCGCTGCTTCTCGTCATCGCATTTCGAGAACGAAGTTGCTGCCAGCTGATGCTATGTTTTCAAGCCCATCCGGACAATAATTCTCAACGATCGTACGGTTTTGAAGCAAAATTAGGCGAACCGTTTGGAGATTGAAAGCAAAACAGTAATCCTCAAGGCGAAGTGCGACGAGCCGGAATTCGCCGCGAGTGCGAAGAGACAAAACCGTCGAAAGCGAAATGTATTTTCCCTAAAACCGTGATGATCTCTAGCTAGCCGGAAGCTGAGCCACTTTTCGCCACAATTGCGCGTAAGCTAAATGCATTTTGAACGTGATCACTCGTGCCTTTTCGGAAAAAGTATATTTGGAAATTTCCAAGCGGTCGAAGCGTGCGTCGCCACAAAATTCTTTGAACCGTCGTGACCAACATCTCTCGTCCGAGACGGTCAATCTTCTCGAAATCTCAGGCGCCGTTGGATATTACCGTCCTGCACGTAGCAGGTGGTAAGAATTTTGAAAAATTCTGTTGAAAATACCATTTGCGTGGCAACCACCTTAAGGCACCTGCCGCAGTGTGTGAGGAGGTTCGGTGGACAAGGGGGAGGAAAGTTGGCGAATGGTACTGCGAGCGCGGCATGTTCGAAGCCTTTAATTAAAGTTCCGACGTTTGCGGATGTTGCCTTCAAGTTTGAATCTGTGAAAAGCTCACGAGCGAGCTTTTCACTATCGAAAAACCGGAAATGCAGGGTTCGCGTCGGTTTCTCTGCCGATCGTTTCATTCCATTATGAGCACGATACAAAATGTCCGCAAATTATGTCGGCGGACACACCCTCTTGCGGACAGACTTTGTATTCGCGTTAAACCTTCGCGGCGACCCCCGTTTTGTTTGCCGAAAGTCGTCATGAGGGTGGTCCATGAGGGTGGCCGCGGTTCTGCGCGGCACATTCAACTGACCGTTTGGTGTACGAAAACTTTAGTGCGGGCCATTATACAACAGCGATGCTCTTATCTGTGTGTGTATGAATTACAGAGTTCCCAACAACCCTTGTCTTGCGCTGGATGTTTCGTGTTTTCTTCCTTTTTCCCTCAAACGTATTACTTTGTTCAGAAATGCGAACGAACGAAAGCCAGATCGCGTAAAACCCCGGATCCGAGGCTCAGGTGTTTCTTGATAATAGGGATGAATAATGCGCCCTCTGCTTTGTTGCAAGCTACGTGTTATTGGGTTGTAAAATACCGAAAAGCTCATCTTTTGCTCGCCGAATCTTCCGTTGGTCGTAATATCCGCAGGTTAACAATGTAAATCGCGTGCAAGGTCGTTCTTTGCGCGATCAAATATGGCGTAATGGCCGGGTGAAGAGCCTCGTGGTAATTTCGGGCTGATGAATGCGAATAAACAAACATGGATAAAATCCGATATTGGCTCTCTTCGTGATATAAATAAATAAAAACAGAGCCTTTCGTTGAGAGGAACGGTATTTACATGTATGTATAGTCATCGTGGTAATTCGGTTGTATTCCTGTTAATTTATAGCGCCAAAATATAGACGCGTAAAACATGCATGAAATTGCCTCTTCGTTATCATGACTACGATCTATTTCACCGGATTAACGATGCTGCGAAGAAAAAGGACGGCACAAAAAACATATCCCTCGCACAGAAGTTGTTTTACATACGTAAATACACGATAGGAAGATTCTCTGAAGCGATAAACCGAACGGTTAATAGATTACTTGACGATTTCGCCTTTCGAGGTTGCGGCAAACACATTTGCTTTTTATTCCGTTGCTGAAGCTGTGCACGGCTATTTTTGTCAGTGAAAGACCGGTATTCCGCTCCATGCGGCACGTGTGGTGAACGGGACCTTAGGCACACATCGGTGAGCAACCGGAAGCAAAAAGAGAAGGAAAAGGATCATGAACTTGCCTTCAAAGTGGAATACGCGAGTGTGGATGCCAAGATCATTTTTGCCTTTGACGGAATCTCGTGGAATTTTGAATCTTTCCTTGACGCTTTGGATTTGCATCCCGAAAAGGTATCGGACTCGCTGACGATGATGGCTCGCGTGTAACGAACGTTTTCGAGTCCACCACGAGTACTTGGTACAATTAGTCAATTATGAATGGACGTTCATACGTAAGTACGTATATACAAGTTGATGTTACACCAGCGACCGTGTGTTGATCTCATGCAGATTAAGATGAACGCAACTGGTGTACGGAAGGCGAGGAACGGCTCTCTGACTGTCAGGTCAGAGATTAATGCCAGTAGACTCTGCGTCGTTCGTATTTGTGCTAGACATTACTGGTCCGAATTACGTGATTAGGTAACAAATGGGCATGTTATTCCATACCGATTTAACCGTACATACGCGTATCTGCATTCATATGCGGAGCACGTAAGCCTGTTTAAGATATTCGATGATAAAAAGTCCGCAAAGTCGGCTAAAAGTCCGTTTGAACAAAAGTTCCATATTGTTTATCAATTGGCTAGAATGTGAAAACCCTATTGGCGAAAAGAAAACGGCTAGTAAGGATTTGAGGTCTAGTTTTGATTTATCATCGCAAGATCCGATATCGGATCTGCCATCTCGCGATGATACATTTTTAACGCCGGTTATTTGTGTGAAGCTTGCTGGTGGCAGCAAAGTTCCATTGACGGTAAGGAATATTTCGTGGTTGAAAGGCTCGTAAACCGAAATAACGAAGAGTACCGAGGAAACGAGGAACAGGAGAGACAGACAGACAGAGAGAGAGGGAGAGAGAGACGGGTGGAATAGAGGAAGCTGCTGCTAAATGGAGGCTGTTCGCTCTGACAATATATCGGTGACACCCGCATTCAACACAACCCTCTGCCTTTTAGCATTATCCGAAGAGAAGCAAGCCTCCTCGCTCGCCAGGGATATTGAAAAGTTTCCAGTCGGCTTGGATCGTCGTACCTTGGGTAAAGTCCAAGGACCGAATCGAGGGGGGCCTCGCACTTACCGATGATAAAGATCCGAGTCCATTGAAACTTCTAAATTGAAAGTTGTTTTCTTTTTGTAACCTGTATTACACGCGCACAGCTTCTTCGCCCAACTCTGTGTCTCTCTCCCTCTCTATGCTTACTACATTTTTGTTTTGAAATATTCGAAAAGCCGTACTTTTTACGACCTCCTCGGTCTTTTTTTGGAAAAAAAGCAACGAAACAAAAACTAATGGCTAACTAGGCCCAAGTTGTGCGACAGCTGTACTGTTATCGAACTGGCTCGGTGAACTAGGCTAACTTCAGAAGCCACATGCGTTATGAGACACTTGTGCTAATTACGCTGGTCAAGTGAATGTTGGTTGTTTTTCAAAAAAATAAAACGCGAATGGAACGAACGGAGAATCAGCCGGCGTTAGGATTGATGGATGAAAGAGATCGGTCAAGATTATCATCGTGCGTACTATCATGTTACTATTATGTTTACAGAATTTGATGTACATTTTTCGCAGCTAAATCGGTCTTGAAATTCTGAGTCGAAAAGTCTATAAGCTCTTCTTCATCTGGAGAAGGCCTTTAGAATTGTTAATTACCGTAGTCGGGCCAATCGGCGCAAAGTTTCATAATTAATAACGCGTCGAGATTTGGGTCCATCAAAAAAATACAGGAATACTTTTACAGAGTCGGAATTTCGTCGAAATTTCAACTCGATATTAGAGACATCCGGTTCTCGGGCACCCTGTATATTTGAAGTATACCTCCGTAAGTCTCAGGGACAAGGAGGAGTACCATGAAAAAAATGAAAAACTTCCGTCATGGCGAAGCGAAAAGACAAGGTTTCGTTAAAAATGCGAGTGAAAGGCAGAGTCTGCTCATTAATCAAAATCCATTTTCCGGGCAGGGATTCTACCCTGCCTCTCTCTCTTTCTTCGTGTCTCTCGTAAAGATGAATGACAGAATCGACAGGTTTCTCGTCAGTGCCAACGACAGCTTCCACCATCTTCAAAATTACCGTTACCTTCGTCCCATTTACGAAACTCTGTACAGAGACTTGCTGACGAGCATCCATCGAGTGCGATTCATCGACAATTATAACGAGCACACTGGAACGTCTCGCTACGTCTCTAAACGAATTTGTACCCATTTTGGGTACATCATTTTTGGGGTCCACGATGAGATGACACGAATGGAATACAAACATGAAATCGAAGGGTATCCGAAAGTTTTTTTCATGGCAGGTAGGATGAATTTAAAAACATGCTATTCATCGATCCGATATTCTGCTCGTACCGAGGGGTAAAAAAGAGAAAACGATAGTGACAGCGCCGTTCACTAATAAATTTTTTATAGATCCGCGTGTCGAGGGCGACCCCTGCGGTGTATATGCTTTCAGCCTGGCGCATTCGCTTTCTCTTCTACTTCGTATGCATCTCGTTCTTCGGTGAAGGGTCCTGGCGTGTGCCTCTCGAGCCTCTGTCTCTACGATCCTCGTTACCCATGAATATATCTACTTTGAGAGGTAAAACGCGTACGTATATAGATCAAAGAGGGGGGAAAAAGAAAGAAAAAGGACGTTGATCTGCGCCAGTCGATGGATATATGAATATCACATTTTGCCTGCAAGAACCACGAGGTCTCAAAAACTCCTGTTAGAATTCCAGTGGCGTATAAATCGATGGACATTGTGTATCAAGTTTCTACACAATCATCGCTCATTTTCGGAAGATCGGAGTCACCAACTGAACAGGACAGTCTCGTTGTTGAAAAATGTGGGCGGATCCGCTCCCAGTGCTTCATTCAATCATTGACCTTCTCAGAATGACCTGGTGTCCTTGCGCTGCGGTCCAACGGTATTGGGTACCTCATCCTCATCCCGCTTGTTCGCTCTGTCTTTCGAGTATCTCATTGCATATCCAACGAGGCAAAGGTTTCTTTTGTTCTCGCCAGTGATGATCAGGATGGAGTGGAAGAGAACACGCGAATTCGTTGTAAAATCGTGTAAGTAATGTAATCGGGTATGAAGAGTATCGATATCGTTGACTGATGGCCAACAGTGTAGAAGCTTGCTTTTCGAGGAGCTGATCGATCATCGTAACGATTTCCAGCTGCTTGTCTTCCAGGTTTAAATTCACGTGTTTTATGAATCTAGGCTCAATCAAGCTGATAGAGGATCGACTGTAAGACAGAACCGTAATAAACGAAAGTCTACTAGCATCAAGTTTCCTGCATGTTCCCTGTCCTTATCTCTTCCATCACACGTTCAGATTTTATGCAGGTCGATAAGATTGTACCCACTTTCCATCATACTTTTTTACATGGTGGAAAGATCGAAGGCACCAATATCTCGATAGACTCTCTACAAAATGGCATACGCCTACGCGGAAGTACCAACGTGGTCCGCGTTTGACGGACGCAGAGGGTTGAATGATTGATCGAGTTCCAAAGATTCATGATTGACCAGCTACCTTAGATTTTCGAAAGCAACCAATCTAAATGCTCCTTTCGTTCGAAAAAAGATACAACGTATTCCACGAAGCGAAGCGGGATTGAAAACCGATTCAGTACGTCGATAATGATCATGGTAAACGCGAACTTGAGGTTCAAGTAAATTCGGATAAGAATGAGCGCTGAAGTTCCCCGAGCCAGGAGGCAACGAGACACAGAGTGGATAAGGATCCCACGAATTCGGGATGCAAAATCCGAACGTGAGCAATGTTAAACGCGAAACCGTGTGTACGAGAGTCTGATGTTGAAGCGAAGGACGATCGAAACTTGCGGTGTTGCCGAGACGTCGCGCGACATTCCCGAGATTGGGAAGACGATACTTTGGCGGTGTGGCCCGTCTTTCTGGAGCTTCGGTGTCGCATTATGCTTTCGGATTGCTGGGGCCACCCGTCATCCACCAGCCAAGCGGTTCCAGCGGAGTCATCAGCAGAACCCGACATTGTTAGCGATATAGAGGGAGAAAGATGCTAAATTGTTCTGGTGAACGGCAGTGGATTCGCGAGAGAGGCGGACGAACAGTTGGAGAGGAAGAGAGCCTACCGAGTGTCCTCGGTATTTCAACAATTTACGGGCATTCCAGGTTGCCATCATCACTTGGCGATGTATTCATGCTCCATGGATATACCGTATTTGCCTTGTCTCGTACGCTCTTTCTCGTCGCCTTGCCTCCACCTTCGTCTCGTTACCTACTTTTCCGTCGGGTCCTACAGAAGTTTTTCTCGCGTGGTCGCACCACATGAGAACGACAGGGAAGCGACAAGAGGATCTCCGCGGCCCGGAATCTCCCGTCTGAGAACAGTGGAATGCTAAACCCGAAATTCCCTTTCCTCTTATCTCTCCGAGTATCTTCACCTTTCCTTCACTCACATTGGCGAAACTCGAGCGGCTTCACGCTGGTGAAAAAGATAAACTGTACTTTGATAATAGGTGGGAATGTCAACTCCATAATCCCCGAATATTTGACGGAACAGTCTGCGAAATACGTTTAGCGGGTATAAAAAACCTTCTTCATGTAAGCAGGACTGGCATTCTCCATGCCAGTTTAGGCAAGGGACGTACGAACCCTTTAATTTACACGTATGTTGAGCTACGAGTTAGTAGGTGCGAAAAAAGTGGGTGGAAAGATCGAAAAGAGCACGAGCAAACGTGCCCGAGAGGGTGTCTTATAAAAAACCCGAAAGATCCGGGCGAACGAGGAAGAAGAAACCGCCGTGAGGGCGATGGGTACCGGCAAACTCTTGGAACTAAGCTCTGAGACTCGTCAGGTGTATATACAAGTAATATACGTGTGCATGGGTATATATGTGCGTACCAGAGGGCGAACAAAACCTTTTGGACAAAGTACACCTGGAACTCTTGGAAGGTCGCTTTGTTCCCCTCTAGGGAATGTCGCGAAATATGAGAGTTTCCCTCGGAAGCCCTCACATACTCCGCAGACTCTGTTTCCCGGCAACCTTTACTTACCCCAGTCAGAACTTTTAACAAAGTTTGCATATTCACGAACCGCCTGACAATCAAGGGTCACATCCGTCTAGTCCCAGTAGGTCTACTTTGTTTTATAATAATCGCAGAAGACGCCAAACTTGCTCTCAGGAATTCAAACGTGTTTGACACTTGTTTCTTTTTGTTCAATTCTAGCGCAGACCAAAGAAGGATTCCTGGGCGCCAAGTGTGATTGGAATCGGCATTTGCACGAGAGTGATGAGCGGTTCTTAATCGGCAAGACTCTTGGAAAGTATAAAATGTATTTCGTGCTCATTGCGACAATTGGCAACTTTGTATAATTGCGATAGATGTAAGAGCATTTGATTGAGAGCAAACTAACGGAAACGTAATGTTGCACAGGGAACAGGTCTGTTACCGGTACAGAGGAGAGTAATTTTAGTCGGCGGTGAGATTAATCATTGGAAGTCCCCTTGGGTTCGTTGAGGCTGAGACTCTCTGGATCACGGTACAGACGAAGGGATGCTGAGAGGTGAGTGGCTGTGGGTGCTAGGCAAATATCGCTCGACGATTCAAACATTGAGGAATGAAAACGCGCGTTCATGCGGTTCCCGATTTGTTTTTTTTTTCCGATTAATTGAACCGATGGAACGAATATCCCAATTGTATCTATATCAGAATACCTTGAATTCTCTCATACGCTTCCTCGATTCCTATTTCTGTTCCAACATCCAATCTTCGGTTATTACGACAGTAGTTCGCCAGTTTCTACGATATCGAATGACATATCGGAAGTGAATCGGAAGCGGACGAATAATCCCTCTGACTGGAGGGAAAACGAAAAAGACATCGCGAACAGGATCGGGAAGAGATGAGATCCGTTTTGTAAATTTATGATTAATGTCAAAGCTCTACTTAAATGCTGAGGAAAAAATCTTGTCCAGAGTTTTCGTAAACGATTACCGCGCATTCAATGCATAAATCTTTTTTATCGTAGGAATTACAATTTTTACTCTAAAGATATATATATATTTCTTTTTTGGCACGACACTGATTTTTTTTATTGTTTCCTATGAAAAACGAGTCAAAATTCACCTACGGTGCTTGAAGCGACAGGAAGCCCCGCGAAAATGATACATGTCTTAGGACAGGAATAAAATTAGCGAGTCTAAGGTGGACGCCTGGCTAAATCGTGCAGAAACCGCGAACCCCGAGAAGTTTGGATCGTGCAGTAGGATCCAACGTAATAATTATAACGGTATGTAAATATGTATGCATGTAAATGATTTACATACTGGTTGTCTTACCCACTCGGTTCTCCGATGACTCGACTTACTGCGCCGCGTTTTGATACGCTATCGCATCGCGATTAGGACTAATTAACTATACCAACACGATGCACATTTTACCCAATACCTGTTAATTCTCGGGTAGCCACGGTAATTTCAATTTCGCTTTGGATCTCGAGATAAATGCATCTTCCTAATATAAGGCATATTACGTGGCGAAAAAAGATAAATTAATGTGAATAATTGACAACAAATTCCAGTATTTTGTTTGAATTTTCTTGCAATATCGTTGGTTCTAGACGAGATTCGTAAACTCCGATATCAAAAATCGTTCTCATCGACAATTTAATATCAGCAGTTGCTGGATATTCGGATCGAAAAATTATAATTTTTTATGTAGGGTGATTCGCGATCCACTCTTACTCGTCGAGCCTCCAATAATATGTGTAAAAAACAATGAAATAAAATATAATCTAAAGCACTGTATCGCATATCCTTTATCGAAAATTCTCCGAGAGAAAATTATCGCTGTTTTTCGCAGTTATGAATTATTCAGAACAATCGTTAGCCGGAATGGAATATATCCGCGGGAAACGAGCGTCACTGTGGACGCTCACGAGATGCATTCCAAATATATTCCAAGCGGTTTTGATAACGGCGTTTTCCTCGCGAGAACGATTCAGAAGCTTGATTCGAATAAAAGAAAATCCTCGGAAATAATTATGCTGAAATCGATGAATGGATTTTGCATTCATAGCTGACGTAAATATTTTATAAAATACGTGCACTATACCGAAATCGTCAGAGATGTGGTCCAGAGAAGGAATTATTTATTACCACGAGATAAAAATAAGATATCGTACGCCAAATACGTTTTCTTTTTTTTTTATTCTCGGAGAATACAGAGTGAATGTTTTCCCACGGTCGATAAATTAATCTCGTCCATTGAACCTTTCACATTATAAACATAATTGCATTATCGATAATTGATTTTCACCGACAAGAATAATCCGTACTCATATAATTCAAATCCTAAAGTCACGCCGCAATCCGTTTTATTACCACGGTTAAATCGCTAACCGGATATCGATGGGATTCTGCAGAGAGATAAATCGCATCTCAAAGAACCTACCTTATGGAAATTTTTTTTTTCATCTCCGTGTTTCGCGCTCGATTTGATCAAATTAATACCAGGTTTTAGAGCAAATCTTTATCCATCCATCGTTACGTTAGAAATATCTTTTGATATCTGTTTTCAAGGACGTTTGTCAGCGTTGATGCTTTCATGCAATAAGCATCGTCTTACGTGGATAAATAAAAACCTGGTCGTGCGAGAGAAAAAATATCCTTGCTTGTAATTTTCATGTAATTACAATCATGCAATGAAAAAAAAAATTCACACGATCGAAATAACGAGTTTTCTGCTCTGATTATTCCACGTTACGCTCGGTCGTTATTATTCCATCATTTTCTTGCGGTTTGACTAAATATCCGTATAATGATTCCATTTTCCATGCATACTCGAGATCGCGAGGGCGTTTACATGGTATACGCGATTTATCATTCAAGAATAACCGTCATATTTCGCTCGAGATCAAGAAAAGGCGAGCATGAATGTAAATGTTGAACAGTGGTGGGATGGCCCTCGTTTTTACCGCCTTAACGCGATAACGAAGTCGTTTTCCGCCGGCTGGAAGTCAAAACCGAGCTTGCACTTGCAGGATTTTTCATCGCTCGCCTTACGGCAACGTTATTTTTGCATCCAATGAAACACTTGACGAGAGCTGAAATTGTTTTTTTGTGTAGAATTCAAATTCCGAGTCTGAAGACTACAGGAAAAACGTTTTTGTTTTCACGAAAATGAGAATCGTTGTAAATTAAAAAAAAAGCTTGGAACGTCAAAAGCGTCGAAAGTTGTAGCTTCAGTACGTGATGCTTCATAAAAATCCGACGTACCAATTGTCACAGGGATCCCGGATTATGAGCAAAATAAAGGCTCATCAACGGTTCTCTCGATATTCCGCCACTGGTTCTGTTTATCTTCGACGATACTGTCATGTTAAAAAACAAACAAAAAAATTAACCCAAACCCTGCTACACGTTCGAGTGGTCGGAAAAAAATGTTCAAGTGCGTGGTATTTCGCGTTCCACATTTTTCGGTCGAAATGGCTGGAATAATTAAAAGCATTGTCAGCGATGAAAAAATTCTGATGCGATCGGGCAGGAACGATATTTTACAGTATCAATTGCAGTTGGCATTCATCGCTGACAAATTCGTACCCGTACAAAAAATGAAGGGAATTCCAGTCGAGTGTTGATATATTCTGTATAACCCTTGAAAAACTCGTTTTTCTTGAAATATTTGATAAAATAGCTCGCGCACATTGCAACAACGTGGCAATGCACTGATGACGATAAGCTCTATTTCTACGCTCTCTCGCAGAGTGTAGGAATACAGAATGGGTCTCTGAACAATATACACGAAGGATCGTTACGATTCATGAATCCGAGTTATGCATTTGTAAATTCATTTTTTTAGGGATCGAATGTTTCGAATTAAACACGGTTGCTGCATGGTGAAATTTTTTTCAAATTTTTTCAAGTTAGATGTTATACCTGACATTTTCGCAAAAAGAAAAAATAGTCCCTCGGTGTTTCTCCTTTGTTTGATGATAGATCGAAGCCTTCACACTTTGGTCACCTGGTTATTCACGACGATTCGAAACAAATATCGAAGTTATCTTAAAAAATGTCGGTTTTGAAAAATTGACTGTTCAGGCGATGAGATTTGCACAAAAGCTAGAAAGTATACAATAAACTTGCCGTTTCATCGACTTTTCGTTGACAATTCATCGATATGCGATGGTGCTAGATGCGGTTACTGCTATCGCTGATGCTCGGCTTTCTCGTTCGTTTACAGAGTTCGCATAAACGTTTGCTAAAGCCATGACCAGTATTCAGTACACGAACTCGATGGCTTTTTATCTCTCATCGTCTCTTCAGCGTTATTTTTCAACGTTCAAAAAGTTTGGCCACGAGACTGCAATTTTCACGTGGTATTTAAAACTGAGCTTGAGAACATACATCCATTCATCTCCCTTTGTGATACTCACCGGCATTTTTGAAACATTTTTCCTATAAAAAAGCCTGCATGCATATTCGATATATTTCGAGCAAACATGGATATTGGAAGAGAATGTCAGCTCTTCGCGCAGAACGAATTCATTCATTTACATAAAACAATATGACCAATTTTTTTCAAAAACGTTTGGCGCGATCCCAATTTCGAAAATTCCCGAATACCACAAAGACGCCACTATTCGTTTGCAAAAATTTTTCCGTAAAATGCTCGAAACTCGTAATGAAACTTGAAGAAAAGAGTGAGAAAACATTTTTGAGAAATTTCTCTCGATTCGAAAAAATCGTCGTACTCGGAGATCTTCAATTTTTAGAATTCTTTATCGACACGTTTGTCACTCCGCGGAAATGACAAAGTTGTCAACATTTTGTCAAGGTCCTGCCACAAATGTGACCTTGCAAAATCGGGAGATAAAAAAACCTCATAATGTTTGAGAGTTTCGCCGTCATATGTGCGAGGGAAATTTCCATGCACGGATGCCATTACGATAAAGTCGATGGCGTCATCAAAGCCTTTTGAGAGAACGCTGACTTTCGAGTGTGGCTGCAATCGTAAGTGTACGTATGCGGCGTTAGGGTAGTTGTCTCTGGACGGTTATTTAAAAAATTTACGCTCATGTCACCACGATAAGGTATGGACAGAATTATACGTGTCAATTTAATATTCCTGTCTTGTAAAAGACCCCCGTACGAAAGTCGTACATTCGATGGCTAGACTGAGTGCTACTTTGCCAAATGTTCCCATGCTCTGCCCGATGGAGGCCTCTAACTTTCGATTTTGTTAAAAATTCCCTCACATTATCATATTTTAAGCACGAAGCGATCAAATGTTTCTGTTTTTTTTTTTAAAAAACACATCCGTTCAATAATTCTCTCCCTAATCGTGTAACGTTTAAGCAAAATCGATGGAGCCGTTGACGGTTGTAATAAAAGACTTATCTCGAAAGACACTTGGTATAAAGAGCGCGTATAAGTTTGTACAACTTTTATGACCAATATTTTGATTTTGAGGCGGTCAATTTTCTTGAAATTTTGCGAGATGTCGGATATATTGCTGCGATTGGTGGGTTCTGGAAGTTTTGAAAAATTTCGTCAGATGGGGCGTGTGACAACTACCTTAAAGCCCACTTTGATATCCGCTGTTCAACTATACAGCTTCTCGCCCACCCGCGAGCAATGCTCTTTATGAGAAATTTTATTAACGCGTTGGCACAGTTACTGCACAATTAATGCGCGAAGAATGGCGTAGGAGCACAAAGTACATACATTATATACGCACGTATATGAATAAATTAATATGTATTTATTCGTTACAAAGAAACAAGGGAGAAGCCTTAAGGTCCCGCCGTGCATTCTGACGCACGTAGAGAACGACTAAAACGGCAACATAAAATTTTAGAAAAAATGATTTCCTGATTAAATTCAATTTTAGTAGATTGTCTTCGCGTGGCAGAGACACGCGAATTAATCATTTCGATGGTACGTTACTTCCGGAAGTATAATAATTACGTGACGATGGACACAGACACGTAAGGAACGCCGACGTAGGTCCTTAATGGCGCTCAAAACTTTTTGGTTCGTCAATGATCACAGCAATATTTCCGGCCATTATTACCGGAGAGGGAATATCCTGGAGTGTATCATAGATCCCAATAGTACTAGGTGAAACAAAAGATCGTCACTCGAAAGGAAAATCTTTTCCTGAGCCGTCCGACATATTGGATTTGTTTACAATTTTAGGATTTTTTTCTCATCAAATTACCTTTAAGAAATATAAGATGAAACAAGAATAGTAGTAGGAAAAGGGGAAATGACGGGTTGAGCTTGGTAAAACGGTCCTGTTGGCCTCTCGGTGCTGTGAAAAAAAGAATCATCGTTGCAACCAAAAGTGCTGTTGCTGCGGATGAAAAAAAGGAGAGAGGAAATCGTCGACGTGCATTTTAGCATCGCGTATACGCATGCGAAAAATGCAATGCATGCGAAGATAATAAAGCATCACACTCCGCTGCACCGTGATACAATTAATTAAGGACGTTGATGAGTGAGGAAAGGGCCGAAGTGAAGCAAGAAGGGGCCCAAACGAGTTCGCGTCATTACACAACGATAACACGATTACACTGTGCAAATTGGCAAGAAGAGAAAGAGGAAGAGAGAAAGAGCAAAAGATTCAAAGCTGCAGCAGCCGCGAGACCCAACCCCGTCATACGCTTGGAATACACAACGTTTTATGCAAATCACTCTCTGGCACTCTCCCGGAGAGGATTGCAGTACATCTGTATATGTACTGCCACATAAGTGAATTTAGTATGTACACAGAGAGCGAGGAAGGCATTTTGTTAAACTTGATGTTCGCGATCTCGTCGCTGGACCGTATTAATAAAAGAAAAAAAAAGAAGTAGCTCGAAAAAACTGAAATATGTATGTAAAAATGAAGCAAAAAGGTCGGTGGATCGTGGGTTTTTATAAAACCCACGATGAGTTAAACCGGTCGTGCCTGGAACTGTGACGTGAATTCCATCTACATATTTTCAAACCCCACGGCCCGATCGGGGTATTCGTTCAAACATCTACTTTTAGAAATAACATTTTCTTCGTGTCATCAGAATTAAAATTCATAACGTTTCGTTAAAAATGGGAACGCCATTTTTTGTGACATCTTCACAACGAAAACATTGGAAACTGCATACTCCACAGGGATTTCCGTACATGAATGCAGATTTTTGTACACTTTCTTTTTACTTTTGCCAATCGTCGGTTATTTAAACAAATTATCCGAATTCTTATCCTGATCGATGTGTGTGCAAAACGTCGCCACTGGAATGTTTCCCATCGACGCTATGTCTATCGTTTATCGATTACCATCTCGTTATAAAGTTACACGAAGGAGCTTTCGAGCAACGACAAGTAGTAGGATCGAACACTCGTGTTGACGATGATTTTAAACACGCTTATAGCGCTGCGGGTGAAACGAGGCTAAACGGTTAAAATCGCATCAGCGTAGAGCAAACTCCTCAAGTTTATCATCAACGGTTCGATTTTCACGGCATGTACAAGACCCTCGGAAATCTTTGACACCATGTTTGAGCGTGACTTGTATATAACAGGAAACCTCGACGTTGAGTTTGAGCCAAGAAGCACCGCACTGCTACCGTACTACAGAAACCTCGTATGGTCATGATGAAGAGAGTAAGGAGACGGATAAAGATGGATGAAAAGAGAAGAAACACCCACGATAAAACTTATGCCAGAAAGCTTCAACAGGTTGGAAGTTTCCGGATACCCCCGGCAGAGCTAGGAAAGAAGGCTTCTTAACTTCCTCGAACGTTAAAGATCTGCTCAAAATGCTACATGTTGAAAAATACATCAAAGGAAAAAAGAACTATGCACGCCATTGTCTAACGGTATCGTAGAAATGTATTTTCCGTCATCCATTTCCGGTTTCGACAAGTGCCCCTTGGGAACGTTGCTCGTCGATTTGACGCTTGATTGATATTGATAAATTGACAAAGATTGGAACGATGTACGTCCAATCCGAACCCTGCAAAGTTGCGACCTTGTCTTTGTCTTTGTCTTTGGCCAAGTGTTTGTTCCAAAAGCGTCATACTTTGTCGTTCAGCATGCCAAACCCGATATGGAAATTGACGGTGCTGTCAAGAAACAAAGGCTCGTCTGCTGCTTGAAATTCAGTTTTGAAGTGCAACTACGGATACGAACAAAACGAATTCGACGAATGTGACACGCGCGGAACGTATCTGGCAGGGTCATCTCGATGTAAATGTGTCCACCGACGGATGAAGAAGAAGGAACCCATACCCTCGTATCTAATGCAACTACACCGACTTTACTCTGACGGGACACATTAGGGGACCCGTGCGAACGATAAATTTGACATATACGTATCCCCGTTCCTTCTATCTGGCGCTCCTATACATGCTTTTTTCTTATCCTCTTTCCTTGTACTTATACCCTTGTCTCTTTCTTGCGCCCATCTTCCGTCAAGTATCCTGCAGTGGGAACTGCAGTTGGGAAACTGCAGGACGGCGAAAGACGAAGAAGGGTTAGAGAGAAGAAAGAGCACAAGACCCTTGGGACTAACAACCGGCGAGGCAAGAAGAATAATGATCGTTGGGATGCTGTGTAGAGAGATAGCAAGAGGGAAGGAGGGACAGGGTTTTGGGAGGGTAAGGATAATCTAGATGCGAGAGAATTCCGCGGAATCGAGTTGTCCGTTGGGGAACACCCCGCGGGATGAATATACATGGCGTTTAGACGCCTCTTTGGTATGACGGGCATGTTTATATCTTCTCTTCTAACCACTGATCTCAAACATCTACGTTGTCCAAACATCTAGTTCTCACGGGCTTCTGCGGGAAAAAGTTACAAGCGGCCCGATCTTGGTCGGGTACCGCAACAGCAGTGCTAAACATTTGACCGACTGTCCCAAGGTCATAACATCGATCGGAAGTTAGTTGCAAGTATTGGCCCACGGTTTATGGCTTATGGGACAATGACACACATTTAGGTCTACCAACAGTTGCCGGTTGACAGTCGGGTGTCTAGTATTGTACCATTTGTTGGCTTTATTCCGAGCAATGGCGATATCTTCTAGGGTTTCCGGCTTCGCGTCGATGTGTACCTGCTGGCTTCATCGTGTGTTGGAAACTATGATCTCAATACCTTCTTTCACTTCCACGCCTCATTTTCTTTCGTTCTTATTCATTTCGGTCTCTACTTTCCCACTCATTCGTCATTGCCATGCTTCCTAACGTGATTTTAGACGAAAACAACGTAACCAACTGTTTTATGAGGCTTTTGGACGTTAGTAGTCGACGGATCAATTAAATAGTTCCGTTGGTGGACTTTAGTTTTTTTTCATACACTATCCAAGAGACGGCTTTTCCGCACAACGTCCCACTAGTTTTGCCGACTGGTTGGATTTCGCTGTAAGCGAAAAACCTTAACCTCCGTAACTTGGAGAACTTTACGCAGTTTCGGGATGGTATCAACGCCTAAATAAGGACTCGCGTCAATTTTTCCGACTCAATCGCATTGAAGCATTTGTTGATGTTATTTGTTATGCAAGTATACATTGGCATCTAGTGCGCTTGGCTCGAATTGCTAATTGCCTTACCGACGTTTGATGAAGCAACGCTTATTTCTTCAAAGGAAAATGGAACCAAAGAAAAACGAAAGGAAAGCAATCTATGTCGCGAGCATTACGTCGATATAATAAGCTAATTATCCAAAGTACATGTTTCTGTGACTTTTGCATTTGCGTGATGAAAATAATGAGAGAAACCGGTCGACGGATATTACGGTAATATTTCTCGTACTCCGAGAGAATGGGCAAGTTGGGGTTAGGGGTCACGCGTGAAGAGGCGAGACGAACAAGGAATTACACCTACGGAATCGAGACAAGCTTGTCTAGCCGTTGATACATAAATATCAGGCTGAATGAAATTGTTTTTAGAAAACTTGCTAATGATGCTAATTAACCAATCGTATATATATAGTTCGCCTAATGAGCCGAATTATACGAATAAACAGACGACTATCATTGCGTCGTTTTCTAGCATCATCATAGGCATGTGTATATTTTACACGTTTGAACTGATGATCGTTGCGCAGGGTTTTGTCATTGTCATTACGCGCAATCTACAATCGTATGATTTCTTCAGCGTTAGTTTTTTTTTACATAGGATCATTGTACGTTCCGTTATTTCTTTTTCTTCGATGACTTTCATCGAACATCGATCATCATTCAAACGAAAAACATTTTGAGATGAAAATACCTTCTCAAATCTGTAAATGTAGATGACATCTTCGATTTTCAAAGCTTTTCGTGGCTTTTCATGGCGAATATGATTTATATGATTAATAAAAAATGTTGAAAAAATGTGAAGGTAGTTTTCAGTCGATAGTCATTGAAAAGAATGTGTAATTGAATTAAAATTTACAAAAACCCATGAACGCCTAGGCATTGATTTAATATTCCTGTGTATCACAAGACACGCGTTCGAAGGTCTTACATTCGGTGCCTCGTTGAGTGCAACTTTGCGTTGGTATTGCTGATGCACTCATGTATCAGAGGTTTTCTTTCGAACGCAAACGTATATTATAACGATTAGAAAGGACAAACTACGCCATTTGATAAATACAATTGTGAGAATAGCCTTGCTTATTTCTTTCACTCTGTTATTCGACATCAATAGGTGAACAAAATTGTGAGAAAACGCGAGAAGGCGAATATTTTTTGGCTTCACGTTGCGAGAAAGCGTTCAACGAAGTTTTTCGCCTCAAAGGTAACGCCGGTACAAGTAGAAATGGTTGAAGGCGTTTTATGTTTCTTTTTTTTTTCGTTTTATTTATTTTACTCTACTCGACTTGAGCGCTTTTTCCCTCAAGCTCGCTCTTTCTTTCCCCGTACACTCTTGGAATCTCCGTAGTGTGCAATTCTAGCTCTGTGAAGTTATTGGAATTTTGCACAAGCGGAGAAAACTTTTCATCCCCCTCTCGGCTCCTCAAGTTTTGTTTTTCTTTCTTTTAAAAAAACGCAGAGGAAGAGAAAGAGAAACAGAGAGAGAGAGAGAGAGAGGAGAGGGTATATGCTGGTCCTACAGCCATGAGGAAAGAAAACCGCGAAACATTTTCCGCCATTCGTGTATATATATCGAGAGGCCTTCGTTTCATTTCTTCAATTGGCTTATAAAGATTGCTCTGTGCAACCATGTCAAAGGTTACCAAACTTTTCGTCGAACAGCTAATAGATTTGCGTAGCAAGGAAGGGAATTGGGGTTCATATAGCGTGGGTACCATGCACGCCGTCCTTTGATCATACAGTCACTTGATGGCGTCTGGTAAGGCTGAATCGTTTCAGAATTTTCTGAACTTGAAATTAATATCTCGAGCCGTATGAATATTTTCCCTAGAGACGTTTCAACTGCGCGTAACTCATCATCATCCTGCCTTCGTCCCATATGTTCTCGTATCAACGATGGATAACGCGAATCTCATATACGCACTTGAATAACTACCTTAAGGTAGTAAAATCCCAATTTTCGGTAGTTTCTCGTAAGAGCGCGTGTTAAAAGTTGCATTTTCATCAATAAATATCTTGGCTTCTACGTGCAGAAGACTTCTAAAACTTTGCATACATTTTTATGCAACATCAAAGAAGCTTTCTTCAGTTTTTCAAAAAAATCTTAAGAAAGAAATTTTCGCAATTTTTGTAATTATACAGCAAGCACATTTTACCTTGGATGACCTTGAATTTGGAGTCTGCTGTTCTTTAGTCGATTTGTAACAACTTTTCTTATTTAACTCGAGCCCGCAAGCTATTTTGTATGTGAGAAAAGCTGAAAAACAATTTTTCGATTTGAATGAAACGATAGAACTACGTTGATATTGAGTTTCGATGATTGTGCAATTCAGTTTCACCAGAGTTGCGAACGAGAGAGAAATATGAGACAGACTTGGCAATCGATCCTTGCATACTTACATACTTAATTAATATTACAAATGCGAAAATAATTCTTTTTACTCGTTTTACGATTTCGAGATCCAAGCTGCTATTGATGACATTTGACAGTGGGGTAGCCGGCGTATCAAGAATGAGTATATCTTCGCCATCTTCTATCCCGCGATTTGTAGTTTTTCTGGCGAACCCACTTGTGTGCTTTTTGCGTCTTGTCCCTTTCCTTGAACGCTTAGGCTCCTTCATGAATATTCCGATTATCCAGTGCAACTTTATTGATCAAAATAGCTCATTGGAGCTTTGTTGGGTCGCAAGGTATCGAAATTCATTTCCGATCAGAAATTTTTCCCCAAAATCTACGTCCTTAACGTTCATTGGTGCCTAGTTCCAAGACATCCCGTATGTGTTTGAAATTCATGAATATCCATCACGTAGCACACATGTTTAGATACCTTTGATACACAATTTCTCGAGCGCTACCACAGGCAATTTACCTCCATGGCGTACGAGAAGATCCGGAGATTGAACAAGATACCCCTCAACGCGTTTAGCTCTGGGGCATACGATGTTTCAGAGTGAGTATGTAGCTCGGAAGCTAAGACGAAGGACCCATCTTTTGACGGTATTCAACTTTCGACTCAAAAAGTATTGGACCTGTATAAACAATCCGTTTTTCGACTGTGATGCTTTCGCTTTGACAATGATGGACACCAGATACGCTCGAAAGTACTCGCAATTTTATTCTCAATGTAGCATTGAATCATCAGCATCTAGTTTTGCTTCCAGTTTTGTTGCTATCTTACGAGCGTTCGTCACGTGTACATTAGCGTCCGAGCGAAGAATCCAGCGATCTCGGTCCAACATTTTGAAAGCACATAAGATTTCTTTGAATCTTTTGTGCTGTTAATTCGCCATCTGAATTAATGCAATTTACAGAGATCGTGTTTATTTATGCGAAATACGTCGATTACGTGGCGAAATGATATACATGTACAAAATTGTATATATGTTCCTTGAATATCTACATCCACCTACGAAGTAGATTTGCCGTTAGTGGTGCGTGTAATACCAAGCTGATAAGTCACCATGACGAGGCGAGCAAAAGTTAATCACACGCGAGACTCAAGGAGCAAAGACGAGAGCGCTGCTTATTCGTTCTCCCGCGCGCACTTACCATCTTTTACTCCGTCGCTCCTTTCGTGAAATTTGCTTTCCTGGGTAACCTGCGGTGGAATATTTTGCCGTTCATCTCGCGGGTTGCCGCGTCTTTTCCCAAAGCACCGTGACGTGCAGCGTGACGTCCACCGTAACCTCTGATATTTTCTTCTCTCTCTCAGGCTCTCCCTTTCTTACATATGTGCCACATTTAAATGATCGATCGATAACGACTATATTCAAATTTAAACAGGATCGATGATAATCTTGGACACCACACGCGGTATTATAAATCGCATATTACAACACACATTGCGGAATAAGCGACGAACGTAACGACCAACTCGGAATGATCGATAACTCATCTCGCGATTCGTCCCATGGTCGATTTATGATTAATTCGCTTCGTCCTTGCAAAAGGGTTAATATCGAAAAACGGTTCGCGACACTCCAACGGGCAGTTTAAACTCGGGCGAGAAAAGAAAACTTCTCATTTTCTGCCTAACGGGTTCGAAAACCGAGAGCTCCGAAAAAATTATCCTGTTCGGTAGAATAATGGAAATCCTCGAAGGATTCTAGCCTCCTCCGACAGACTTTTCATTTTTATAAAAGAATTTTATAAAGGATAATGTAAAAAGCAGCAATTTTTCGAGAATAATGCCACATTGATTATGCAAGATGCTGAATGACGAAGAAAAGATCTCCGCAACTGTGATGTAACGAAAAAACGGCGGTTTTAACAGTGAACTCAAATGCAAAAGTCTGCGAATTAGAAATCCTCATCGGAGAACAATGCTTTGACAAAGTTCGTCTGTCAGAACGATCTGCAGAATACCTCGACAGAGAGAGAGGGAGAGAGCAATTTCTCGATGAGTAAAAGATGATCATTTTCTTCCGATGTAAGTTCAATCCAACTGTACGTCTCACGGGTCGTGAAAAAAGCGTTGAGGCAAGAGCATCAGTAGGCAAAAGACCGTCGTTCGTTTGCCGCAACTCGTCGATAGTTTAAAATATTATTGACATACTAATGCGAACACGTATATAATATGAGAAGGAACTCTGCAGGAAATGAAGACGGAATAGTCGTACGGAGAGTCAGTGAACAAGTCGACGCGAAGAAAAGCGGAAATGCGACGGTAGGATGAGGAGAGCGGGCATGAAGGGTTCACCCGGAAAGCCTGGGAAAGTTCGGAAAAGAAGGCAAAGAAGAGAGAGGAGAGACAGAGAGGTACAGATTTCTTTTGGGAACTTTCATTACGCGGTACGATTCGCGTACGTTTCCCATCCTCGTGTACTCGCCCGCGACTATCAACGTTAAAGAGAGCGAGAACCGCGGAAACGAAAGGAAAGGGCTCAAGTATATACGACAGAATGGAGGAAAGCCCAGAAAGGAAGCCTGCACGAGGGCAAAGAAAAGAGGGCAGACTGACTCTCTCCTCAACGTTCTCGTGGTATGATTGGAAAAGTTTGACCCTTGTATATAAGGAAAAGCATTGCATGTACGTGTGTGAATGCACGCGCGTGTATGTGGGAACTTCCGGTGGCATATTGAGACTTTTTGTCGATGTAATTCATCGAGAGTAATTCAAACAAAAGCTAATTGTTGACGTTATTTTCGAGAAAACTCGCCATTCTTGATGTCCAATTGAACGAATACGAAAACTACGATGGCTCTTGGTATTTTCTACAATGGAAATTGCGTTTATCAAGTTGTATTTTACGATTTTTGAAGGAACTCATCGAGTTCGAGGTCTTACGCGTGTATGGAAGAAAAAAAGTGGATGACGATGTTGTGGTAATTACGTATTTTGTTTTTATGAAAATTTCTGATAATTTTGAGCAACAAACACGCGTTGATTGCATTTTTGGTGAGTACAACATTGATATCCATGTATGCAATAGGTATTTTTGTATAAATTGTAGAAAATAATTGTATTTTAGCGCAATATTTATTATTCAAATAGCGTTACTTTTCACAACGCGATTTCAAATAAACGGCAGACAAAAAAGACTCAATACTGTTGATTTTATATTCTCATATTTTTATACATAAAAAGCTATCCATGAGTGGTATAATCCATTTTACGATTATTCGCGTGTGTTTCTATCATGACAAAGAACTTGGCATTCAAACGAAGTACTCCAATTGTTTAAGCACCGTTTTTCTGACGTCTAATGTTTGAATTAAAAAAATGTATTTCCGTATCACCGTAAAGTCCGGAAAAGTTCGGTTATTTTGAAAAAATTGATACTGGCTGCAATGCACAAACAACATTTTTCATTCCTTCGACATTCATCCGCCGTATCGATTATAAACCTAAAAGAAGAAATAAAGTACCTACTTCACCTTTGAATGGAAAAAAATCAAATAAACTTGTATAACATTGTGCATGAGGTTGGAGCTGTCTGTTCGTTAATTAGCATCGTTTTGAAGGCTGGCGGAACAAATGTACGACGAGTAACACACACACACATTGCAGGACCTGCGTACGATGTTCCCAGAATCGATTTTACATTTTTCTCCAACTTTCATTTTTTTTTTCTCCAACTTTAATTTTCTTTTTTTTCCACCCGTATTAACTCTTCGTGGAATATAATCGCTCTTGACTTTTGCAGCCAGTGCACTGCGTGACGTCCGCAGCAGGTAAAGGCGCGATAAATATATTTCTCGCACTCTCATTATCAGCCGGCAAGGCCCTGCTGCGAAAACGATTCGTCAGAAAATATTCGCGATACGTACATACCCATGTACGGTATATACAGTGTACAGTAACGGTACTGTTGTATATGCGAGCGTACTTAAGCAGAAAGAGATAAAATTTCGTGCTACCGCAAAAGTAGTTACGTCTCCGGAAATTCCAATGAGAGAACCCCCGGTAAAACAACCCCAGCAGCGCATGGATATGAGCGAAGAAAATTCAACGCAGTTCACGGCAAGTTTTCGTGGTTACAGCGACGAACAAAGAGCGAAACGTCGCGCTCGATTGATTTTCCTCGATCTATGACGAATTCATCGCGAGTTTCACAGCGATGAAGTCGTCTCGACGAGGGAAGATCAATATTCATCGAACGTAAATGATATCTCCTCGAACGGCGGAAACCAGCCTGACGCCGCCTGAAATCAAACGCAATCATCCTGCCTCCGAAGATCGTTGCATCAATGAAGGTCAAAAGTACTCCAAATCCTGGGTGATTTACTCCAAAAAAAGGAAATCTATTTTTTTCTGATCGATTACGATCATGAATCAAAAATCGATCTATGAAGATTCATTCGATTTTTCGGTCGCTGCAGAGGCTTTGAAAAGTTCTAATTCGAATGCGAGTTTTACCGTACGAGAAAATTCACAAATGCTCGTATATATTCAAGCGTTAGAGGCGTGTGAATTGAGACTCGTGTCACACGTCCCTAGGAGCGAACTTTCGTGGAGAAAAAAGCGTAGGAGTTTTTAGAAGAGTATTTCGCCTTTTATCGAGATATTTTGTACATGCCGAAATAAAACTGACCGAAAAGTGTGCTAGACGCTCGTCCGCGGTCCGGGCCGTCCCATTTTACTGCTCACATTTAACATTTTCCTTCTCGACCTTACGAATACTTTCGAGGCACCGTCGAACGAAAGGTCCTGACCCGCTCAACTTTGCCCATTGAATGACGCAAGTTGTGCCTTTTTACGAGCAATGAGCGCGAGAGCGCTTCGGTATCCGAGGAAAGTTGACTGGGCTTGAGCAGGAAGGGCAGAGCCAAGAGGTTAAGTTAGGGGAGACACGGAAAGAACGTCTTCTTCGCGTACATATATTGGCCACACGGAAAGTGAACAGAGAGCAAATTCGCCCAGCGACAAAGTGGCTTTTAGGCAGGCGCTTTTGTGTTACTGGAGCTGCGACGAGTACCTTAAGACAGGTGTGCATCAGGCAGCAGGAAAATGCGGAAAATGCCTGCGGGTCGTATGAAACTCACGTCCATAAATTCAGGTGCAATTTGAACGAAAAATGTTCAAATATTCATCAATGTTTAACTTTAAAAAAAAAAAAATATACATAGACGACAAAGATCGAAAGATGCTGATCATCAAAACGGTCACCGATGATTAATCTCCACTCCGAAGAGTCTCTATTTGCGATTACGTATTCGCAGCCTCGATGAATCATCGTCCATTACAATTACATAAGGAAGCTATTTTCGTACCTACTACGAGATCGCATACGAGCAACGTACGTGAATGCTTCGTTATTCTCTGTCGGTCCGCTGTTCTTCCAAGTTTTGTGCACTTTACAGAATACGATTTTAGATATTCCTACCTACATAAGCATATATCTGACATATTTTATATAAGGAATATATCTTGGTAATATTTTTAAAAATTCATACAGACAGAGAATATATTTTTTTTGAAAAATCCAGAACATTGAGGAGTGAAAATGTCATCAGACGTTCTGGCCGAAAATACTAAAAAGCGCCTCAGCGTCTGTTGCAGAGCTTCAAACTTTCGAGTTTCTTTCTATAAATCGATGGCTTTCCGTTACGTCCGGTAGACATTCGATTTTAGCCAAGCGATTGTATGGACCACTTTCATCAGAGATTTCCTAGAGATAAAAACGCATTACGGATCTTCAATCGTCGTAATACACGTTTTACTCGCACACGTCTCATTCGATACTTTTCGCAGCTTTCGGAGAGCGCGTTTGCCGTCGCAAAATTTTCATTGGGCAACGACAAGAGGCGAGATAAAAGGACCAAAGAAAAGCACGTGATATCCGTATATATACTATGTATATAAATATATTTATATACCTACTTTTGCACAGACATATGTGCGGATATGTGACAAACGAGAGGGTATATACATATATATGTATATATATATATATACACGTTCAGGGTCGTTCGATTTGTTCGTCTATTCTAGTTGCCCCTTTAACCTGGGATATATTTCTCCAACATGGTACGGACGTGCGAAAATCTCGTCGATCGGCCGATCGTTTTCGCGTCGAACTCTCCACCCGCCGTTCCAACACATAACTTTTTATCTACCGCCGCGCACACATACAAAAACACCGGTAGGGATCGAAAAGAGCGATTTCTACAATGTACGCCCTCTCGCAACCTTATTTTTCCCATCGTGCTCGCGAAGTACCCATCTTATACACATTTACGCAAACACAATACCTAATTCAAAGGATATATAGTATATATTCCATATACTCGATTGAATTATCTCGATAAGGATTAATTTATGTTTATTCGCAAATAAAAAAAAAAAAGTTGTCATTTTGCAAAGTAAAAAACTCGTTTCGTTCTACATCGGGGGCGTTTAATCTTTTTGCATATACACAGGGTAGTATGTAGGGTTGGTAAGAGAGTGGAGGTTATCGCCTTGAATTTAGGACTAATTATAATGTTTGCTCTGTAATTGAGGTAAAAAGTGTTCGTTGAATTTTGGTTCACTCTGGTTGTATCACACGAGTGTATACTTGAGGCAAGCATCCCCTGTGCAGAAAAGCACGTATATCGTGTGTGTGTGGATTTGTACATCGTGTATGAAACCTTTACCGGAAGGACGTACGACAGGAGGGAGATAGAATGCGTGTAACGAGACGTGTCTTGCTCGATTACGCCATCTGCGCGAAGATATTTCGTCGAGAACACCGTACACACGTTGTACAGACGAGACAAACCGAGAGGAGAATTAGAAAAGACTCAATTTCGCGCTGGTTTCGCACTGGCGTTTATACAGTAGCTGCATCGATTTATGGGCTTCGAGTATCGAATTGTATTTCGTACTCCTCGATTGTCCCTAATCGAATTATCGTACAGACACATCTTACAAGATAGCGCTTGACGGTATCAGCGATTTTATACCGGAAGTTGCATTTTAGTAGACGAAAATTCGTCAATGAAGTTCGAGCTCGTCTCCAAACGACTCTACGTGTACGATTCCTTACCACCTCGGAAGATAATTCAATAAAACACGAAGGATATTTTACAGCAACGCTTCTCGTTGTTCCGCCAACTGGGAAAATTCATTTTTCCGATGCTTACACCCCGGGAATTGGCTTTCTATCTTTTTTGACTTTCGTTATGCTGTGTATTTTCGAAATTTTATTCATAGAGAGTGAAGATCATTTTTTGCTGAACGAAACGAAAAGAAACGTTGGGGTTTCAATTTCGAGGCATAAACGCATGAGCATTTCGGAGTTTTAGGATTACTATTATTTGTTGATTACGTTTGTATTTCATACGCGACGTTTTCATGCAGGATATTATTGAAAACGTGAGGAGAAGCGGAGAGATTAGCGTAAAAATGAATTTTCCAATACGTCAGTGATGGAGATTTTTTTTCGCGGAATGTCATCTACGCGTCAAGTTGAGACTGCGCTTTAAAATAATTAGACGATATTTCGAGTGAATGAAAAAACAAAGATACTTTGAATTCCATATTGTCTTTGCATCTGATCTATTTTTTTTATCATTTAAATCACCGAGGAATCGAATAATATTGTATCCCACGTGTACGAGACGTACACGTCTGACAAAAAATACATGCTGATGTGAAATCGTTTCCCTAGTCTTGCTCGAACAGCACCATTTTTTTCAATGTTTCTTAGCGGAGTTATGGCATCGCTATACAGGCATGCATAATGCATATCGTAGGTTGCACGTGGCTACAAGATATTGCGTACATATTAAATATACAGGGTGTCCCGGAACTCGATATCGCTAATTGAAGATTTGATTCGTGACGAAATTCCGAAGCAAAAAGAACGCTGTTATTTTTTCGGTAATTCTTTTACATTAGGCGACTTTTCCGAAAAATGCCGATTAATTTTTTTTAATGTCTCTATCACCTACTAGGTATGCCCAATAACGAAAATCAATCGGGGGAGCTTGAAATTTTTTATTAGACATTTTTTTATCAACAAAAACAATTGTTCAATTTTTTACAGTTACATCTCCGCTGTTCCGGCTTCATTTTCCGAATCGATATCTTCAATATCTTCAGTTTTCCAGTATCTCAATTTTTTCCAGCTTTTTGTTTGTAAAAAATGCAAAAAAAAATCAGGATCGATTTTTCGGAAAAGTCGCTAAAGTAAAGAATTACCAATCGGAGTTTTGTCGATTTTTCATCGTTTCACGAGTGCCGTATTTCTGATGAAATTGATCTAAAATATTTGGCAGATCGCGGAGTATCGTCAATGAAAAAGTTCCAACTTGAAAATCATCGAAAACTTTGCGACTTGGAATTTCATCGCCTATTTCGATCTAATTGTTTTTTATCTTCCTCTTATCTTCACTTCCTGTCTGTGTCGTATCCCCTTTTCTTTTCTCTTTTTTTTTAGTAACATCCAGTATGTATGCTCAAGAGAGCTGTCACGAAACTTTTTCAATGTATAAGAACCCTACCCCATTTTCCTGACGCCCAGCATTCAGGTTTTCACGAGCTGCATAATGCAGCCGACTCGCTTGCGCGTCTCGGGCGACGTTGGAGCGCAGAAATGCATACCTTGGGGGATGAAAAGGAACCTCACACAGGAGAGCCAACTTCCTTTTACTTTTCTAAGCTTTTCCCGCAGAAGCACACGACGCACGGCGGCGACGTACTCGCCGGCGTTGTATCTCGTACGATGAATTTGTACGTGTACGAAAATGCGAGAGGGCGTTGTCGTCGGGTTATTGTCGTCGTCGTGAGTTTACGAGTAATCCGTTTAACGGCAGCAGCCTCTTCCTACTCTCGGACAACGCGGCTCTCGCACATCAGCAAATTTTACGATCCTTGGGTTTTCTCTCTCTCCCTCTCTCTTTGTTTCTCGTTTTTTTTTCCTCTTTCGTTCCAGCTTCAACCCCCGCGATTCTTACAGCTACAAAAGGACTGTTTTATTTTCTCTCAGCCTCGCTTCCCACATGTAAGAATCGCCCACTCTCACACAGACTTACACTCGGCTACGGGCATCAAAAGTTGTCATAATTTTTCTCCGCTTCACCGATGTTCCAAAAATCGTCAAAACGAAACATTGCGTTCCGAGAGAAAAGCGGACTCGCACGTACGTATGATCCCACAGGGATGAAAAGAAAAACGAGATGTGGCGAGGGAAGAAAGTTTTGAGGAACTTTGACAATTTTTCTTTGTAAAACGCTTAAACGTAACGTCCTTAAATGCGGTTTTTTTTTAGTGTAGATAAATCAAAAAAGCTGCAAGTTCCTGAGGGATACGAAGTATACCGACGAAGAAGGGTATGTCTGCGAAAAAATATATTCAACTTGTACGAACTGCCAGGCTGCAATTGACGATGAATGGAAAAGTACCGGAAAATCTACGTTACTCGAACCTCACATCGATGAGAGTCGATAAAAGCTTTCGAAAGCACTGTGATCTTTTTTGTAATCCACCGGAAATGACTTTGAAAATCTTTCGAGTCAAGTTTTTCGAACGAAGAAAGCGAAATATGGAGATAAGTGGGACAAGATTTTCCCACTCTTTTTCATACATCCCTCGAAGAGCTTCGAGAAGATGGAGTTTTTTACAGACAAGCGATAAAAAATAATATGCGTTTGTTCTTCTTTTTCTCGTATATTCAAATATATTCATTCGCAAATTCCGAAGCTTTACGATGTAAACCACAAATCTTTCCCCACTGCTGGTAAATTATGCTCCGAAGTGGAGACGGAAGAAAAACAAATTGCCAATACTTTTGCGGAAAAGGAAGTACATGGCTCAGCTCGGTGAATGATAAATACGTTCAAATTAGCGAAAACATTATACAGCACGACTTTGCATGCAAGCAGCATGCAAAGTCTTGGGATTTCCGTGAAGAAAGAGCCCGCTAAAGATTTTTTTGCCTCAACGATAAAAAAAGAAAATGACACCACTTTGAGCGGACTCTTCCGGAGGAGTAATATGTACACGCTTCAGTTTCTTCTTCGACGCGTGAGATGTAATGGAAAAAAAAAGAAAAAAACGTTCATGATTTATCCGCTGCTCCACCAGCGATATTCAATCTGCGCCATCTGCGAGCCTCGAATTTACTCTCCACACTTGGCAATGTATGTTTTTTTCCCCACCGCCGCAACAATATTGCCCATCAGGTTCTTCTCTGCCAGTAGATACAAAGATGGTCGTTAAAATCTTCCGGAAGTCGTCTTTGGGTAATGAGAAAAAAAAACATGCGAATAGTCGGAAAATCTAGCTCTAAAAACTTTTTCATTCTCAAAATACTCAAATTTGATATGTACGTTTTAATGATTCCAACCTAGTCTTTACGACCGGATATCGCAGAGTTATCATGGCTAAGACATCCTCGACTAAGCTCTAAACTCTGTTTGTCGGTGTAAGGCAAGAATTGTGTCGAATCTGATGAGGATCGTCGATGTATCTCTAGGGTCAGATGAGACTTTTGCGAACGTCCGTAACGAATTTTACAACCCAATAATAAGACACCCTTCGTGATAATTACGCTCTTGGAACGGTCTTATCTGGAGCATATTTATCGTCGACCAATTCGAAGAGTAGTTATTTCGAAAGAGAGTCATAATCGTGTCGGACACGGCGGCAGAAATCTCATTCCGGTACAGTTGATTTTTATTAAGCTTAACTTTATCGACGGTGTAATTGGATGCTCAAGTTTCGGATTAAGGGTATGTAAGCGCATCGTGAGGAGCGGAAAAATCGAGTTTTTGTTCGGAATATAGATTAAAGAAAATGGCAAAGCCTCTGGCTATTATAACGGCTGATTATTCTTCAACTCCCCAGAGTTTACGTAGATTTTTCGAGACGATATTACTAAACGTGTCTACTCTGGCGATTGATTATTCCAAAATGACGATAAGCGTAATTTCAAGAGCCTGGATAAATGTAGCGATATTTATATTTTTTTCTCAATTCACGATGAATTATATCGAACTTTGCGTCCTTCAAAACACGACAAAACACCATTTTTGAGGTTGTATGCAATTTTCAAACCATGTCTTTCGTACATTTTTGCGAGCATTTTTGCTGTTACGAATTCACAATGTTCGAAATTTTCATCGTTTTGTCGATTTGCGATTTTTCTCGTTTTTTTTTTCATTGCCAACTGGTTTTTTGTTAAATATACATTTCTATAAAATAATCGATAATAGATATTGAAATAGAACCGAGCGATTCGCCTTCACCCTACATATATACGACTAATGCTAACATTTATCGCATGTATCCTTGTACGAGCACGCTTCTGGCAGGTCCGATGTTTGACGAAATTTTCAATATACGATATGAATGTGCTCGGAGCGAATACATCGTGGAACTTTCGATAAATAATGATGAGTAACGATATGATTGTGGGCAGACACCAATAGATAAAATATGTCCGTTACAATAGAGCCTCGAAAGTGTAGAAACGGTGTGTGTGTGTGTGCGTGCGTGCGTTTGCACAGGAAAGAGAAAGGGAGAAAGAGAGAGAGCGAAAAAGCACGTCAGCAAAGTTCCAATATCCATGTATTGGAAAATATGGTACAATATCGATAATATCGATAATCAAGAACGTGCAAGTGGTTTTCTGAACAAGAAATTAAACATTGAAGATCGAACAAAAAAAAAACAATTATCGACATCATCATTACCCATTGAAGCGTACAACCCAAGTTGAAATTGTGTAATTATCATCATCATCAGTAGAATGAAATCGACGTTCCTCGAGGGCCCGCACGTGGGACATCGTGACTAAAATTTTGCATTTCCGTTGCAAATTCCAGCGCGATAAGGATTCAATGAGTCGTAATCAATGTGTACGTTGGATGATAAACTGTACGTCATCTATTCTGTTGATAAATAATCGTATCTTCGGTAATTTTGCAACCGAATTTTGAAACATTGATTTTCTGACAGAATAACGAGAAACTAGCTGCGGAACTCCTGTCTTTATAATGAAATGTAATTTAAAAAATAATCAAATATAAAAATAGAACGCAAATGAATGAATATTCGCAATTTTTTTATTCAATTTTTTCAAAACTTTTCAATATTTTGTACCATTTTTTTTCTATCGATGACATTATCTCTAAAATCGCATCAATATCTCCTGCAACATCGAGCGGAGAATTCTCCGACTGTTAAAAAAAAATTTCATCGTCGCTCTTTGCGTTCCAACGATGTAAACTTGTTCATTGATTTTCCTAACGTATTTATCGGCTAATTATGCCAGAATTTTCGTATGAAAATAATGGTTTTCGAATAAAGAATAATATTGCGCGTATGCAGATTGCAAAAAAGTAATATTCGGCTAATGAAAATTCGTACTTCCGTTGAGTTTTATCGATGGCTTCAGATACTTCATTATATACAGCCTTGCTCGAAGGCTTTTGAAAACAAGAGAACATTTATATGTAAACTTGCCGAAAAAGTCTGACAAGGAAGACATTTTTTACAACATTTCGGTTGATATCTTTCTCTCGCAGGAGGTTATCGGTGAATCAACCACGAGAGCATGATCTCTGGCCTCTCGTCCTTCTCTGTGATCCCCATTAAATACAAATATACACGAAATTAGCCCTCGAAGAATTTTGAGATGTCGAACATTTGGTTTTCCAAGACAGATGCGTAAAAGTGAAGTTTTATTGGCACAGTTTCGGCAGAGATTTTCTCACAGCTTCAACAGAGTTCAAAAAAGTACAGTACCAATATGAAAAATTCTGCAGGGTACATTCTGTATGTGAATCCATGTCGATAACATTTTTACGCGAATGTCGTTATAATTCGACCATAGAAAAACTTCGAATCGGACAAATGTAGCACAAAGCCCGCGAATTGATAAGAAATTTTATGAAATTGCGATAAAAGACTTCCGGATGATAGCCGCACTTGTGATAATGAGAAAAAAAGCAACACGACTATCGTTTTTGTATGAACCTTGATAACTCTCATTTCGTTTCTTGAAAGATTCGTCCGCGGATTCGGTAAGAGCTTCATTTGTGCCTCGTTAATTCATCAAGACTTCCATTTTGTTCTCAACACAATTTCCACTCGAGTTAGTATCGTTTTCCCCCCTTTTTCCAAGTGTCCCAATTTGCAAAATTGCTGAACACTAGACCTACCGGCATTTTGTATATAACACCTGTTTTTAACGATGACGGTCAAATGACCGCTTTTTGAATAAACGTTATATTTTTTCCAATTGATTATAAATAATACAGAATTCAGCAGGGGCGATGAAACACAAGATAATCGTCATGTATTAATTAGAAAACATTTATTTTAAAGTTTCAAAGGCAGCCATTCGACTGCTCTGGTAGGTTTGGTGTTAAAAATAGCTGGCGCTACGCAGAGTGCCGACAATGAGAGAGAAATCGATCGTACGTTCGCTGGATTCTGACAGAAAAAATCACTCCGCGTTGATTAAAATTATGTTTATTTATCAAACTGTATAGGAGAATCCGCGATATCCACAAGATATGAACAAAAAAAGATGAACGAAGTGAATTTAAAACAAAAACGATAATTCAATATTCAGTTGAAAAAAAATGCGTATTACCGTTTTCATGAAAAGTATCACTATCGATGTTTTTCGTATTTATCTTAGACGTGACACGGATAATATTTCTATACACTTCTCCATGAAGCACAGACCCGAAACAGCTGTGCGGTGTGCTATTGCGTAGCACAGTATCTTTGACCCATTTTTTCTATGACAGTATTTCGAAATACACGAGTGAAATGCTTATAAACGTTCGATAAAATGGGAACTCGGATGATTTCTAAAAAAAAATTCCAGAACAAAGAAAGAATAAACGGTACCTGCGTTTTAATCATTTTTCACGTAACAGCGATTAGTTTGTTATAAAAGGAAAGAGTAATTTGTTGGCGACATTTTTTTGGCACTTTCGTATAAAAGGGTCTCCCATGTGTGTCGCCTGAGTCACGTAGCCTGGTGTCTTTTCAGTGTTCTCGAAATAATTATAGCGTTTATCACACAGACATCCTTAGTTTCTTTTATACCAAGGCTATAATGACATGCTGAATAAAAACAAGGATCCTGCTGGCTTTTTCAAGTAACATATCATACCCTTAATTAGTGATTTTGTTACCTAAACTTTTCTGCAGTAAATCTGTAGTTTTAAAAAAAGATCTAGCCCTTCCACCATAGCCCTCTGCGGCATAGTGGCATTCCACAATGTCGCCTTCTTTAAAACACGTTTTTGCGATTTTAAAGTAGTTTTTATTCGACGTAACCGGTTTTTTTTGAAATTTCATGATCTCAATGTATCAGAGGATCGAAGTTTATCTTCGAATCATTTTCATGTTTTTGTAATTTGTTTGTACAATTGAAAACATTCTGAAAACTGTCACTGATTACGAATATATCATTGGATTTCCAAAATTGAAAATGCCTGAACCAGTATGGCGTACGAGAATTCGAAAAATTGTTGAATTTCTCTGAAAAACTGGTATACAGGTACCCCGTGTTGGATCCGCCATTTTGAATTTTCGTAATCTGATGATAGAATCGTAATCGGCGACCTCAAAAACCCCTGATCCCTACGGAGTTTCATGAAAATTCGTTGACTACAAAAATGTGTGCCGCAAAGGGTTATGGGGACATTATAACTTCCGGTTCCGTTCTGTCGATGAATCGTATCAAAGTTCAAGCATCCTCGCTTCTTTTTTCCGTTCCCACCTCCGAAACCAGACTACGTGATATCGTACGACGTAACGTAATACAATTACAAGCGAAAATTCACGAAGAATCTTCAACTCACCTTACAGTACTTCCTCGTACGAAGATAATGGAGATTGTGAAATTCCCCGGAGTAATAAAGCGGGTTTCACAGGGAGGAAAAAAGCAGCGAATATGCCAAAATTTTGATGACAATTCACGATATCACAGGCTTTATCACAGCACGTTAAAAATTGGACAGCACGGAGGGCATGGGGAAGAAACGAGAGTACAAGACGAGAGTCGATGGGAGAATGGGTGATTTTACGCCAAACTCCCAGCCTGCATTGCAACGCACGTGGACACTTTTACGCTACTTGTTTTGCACTGGCCTTCTTTGTATCTTTTATAGATACGCGTGCAGCATATACGAGCCTAGGTATATATTTATGTACGACCGTTGAGGCTCTTTGTTTGTTTATTCGTTTTGTTTACCAAAACACGATAATGTGTTATGTTGACTGTAGGGCCTGTGACACTTTGGAGATGTTCGCCCGAGCTTTTCGCTCCCTTTGTTATAATCTTCTCTCCCACAGTTTCGCAGAGGACAAGAGGACACTCTTGGCGTATTTTGCTCACGGGAGGGTGGTGTTACTACGGTGGAATGAGAAAGACGCGCGGAATGAAACGTCGGTGAGCGGCTTCACGAGCGCAACGAGGCACAAACGACAGACTCTGTGAGAATGCCTCGGTCTTTCTCCTCTTTATTTGGTTCTTTTTTTTCCCGTAACAGTTTGCGGAGCAAAGATCGCCCTGCCTGTTAGCGCAACGTGACTATACGTCTTCGTAACTGGCTACTTCTCGCCCTTTTATATTTCTCGTTGTCTCTTAACGTTTCTTTGTATTATTCTTTACTGTTTCATGTACACGGTATGTGTATATGTTTATATATACATATGCCTATGTGTATATTTATAGATATGAATGCAAGTTTCCGTTTCGTTTTTGTCTTTTCTTTTTCTTCAGTTTTGCGAATTTCTTTTCATTCCAACGTTCTATCTTATTCTCAAAATAAACGGGGAATTTCGTTCCTTGTTGCGGATGCGACCTTTTTATTCCATCCTTTCTCTCGACCGGCACGAATAAGTCATAACGAATCGTTCGCCTCGATGTCACCTATCATCCAGCTCGACTTGAATTCCTCGCTCTCCTAAAGTCGAGTTTTCAAGCAAACGTCAATCCTACCGGATATCAAATTTATACGCTTCGCTCTGCTGCTTTCTTCGTTCATATCAAAGAAACGAGAAGAATCTCTCTCGTAATTGACTCATTGCCGGCTCACTCGGTTATTCGACGTTTCAGGAAGAACAAAACAAACATTCGACCACAGCACGAGGTGATGATTTTTTCTCGTCGATTACACGCGGTCTTTAGCGCACTCACATGGACACAATATCTCGTATTGGATGTACGAATAATGTTTTACCGGTTCTATTGCTATTGCACGATATTTGTCATTATTATTCAGGCTATTAGATGATTGTGCATTCCATCATGTTTTCATCCAAGCTCGAAGAGTCACAGACTTTTTTTTGTATATATGTATGTATATATATGTGTGTATGTGTAATGTAGAAACAATATCGAAAGACGAAGCGGAGGAAAAGGTCCCCAGCGATCATAAAGAGCGACAAAACGAGTGTCCTCTTACTCTCGCGTACATTCGAGCACTGACCAAGTCGTACGAGTGACGGCATCACACGGGCTACTTCCCCCACCTCTTTCGCGCCAGTCTGCTCCCCCCCTCTCTCTTTCGCGAGATCCCCACTCTTTCCGGCTGTTCTCTCTCTCTTCGCGCGCGCTTCTTCGCTTGCATCTCGTACACGCAACCGGAGTGCCGAGTCGGTGACTCGAGCCGAGAGGTGGCCTGTTGGTGCGGCTATTCGCGCGATCGTGGTGTGCCGCTACCGTGTACAAAAGTATCGTGCAGCAGCTCGTACATGCACAGCACACACCGGCAGAAATATGAACGCTTAAGCGGAGGAGCACGGGATTAGAAGGGTGTCGAGTGTTTTCGGTATTCCGTCACGAACAATTCGGCCGTTGCCTCATGAGCGAGGAACAAACGCGTGTCACGAATTTAGGAGATTCGCGCTCAAGACTCAACGGAACAACTGAATTTTTACGCTCCTTTCACCGTCAAAAAACGAATGAAGAATTCATTATTTTTCTTGTTAAAGCTTCGAAATTTCGTTTGCAGTTTTCTTGAATCGATTTTTTTACAGAGAATTTTGTATTCACGAGATAATTTTGACGACTGATTTAGATAGATTCCACCAATGTTTCCAGAAGAGTCGGTCCATTTACGACGCGCCGAGAAGTAACGATACAATGACACGTGCATTTTCGAAATTTTCGAATTTTGACCTACGAAAAAACGACGGCATTTAAAAAATGTCTCAATTATTATTTTTTTCGACTCGTCTATGAGCGGGTGTATTATATTTTCAAGTGGGTACAACGAATGGCGAACCGAAGTGACTTTGCCAAGCTTCGTTCACTCTGTAAGAAGATTATTATTTCAATTTTCGGATCGGACGTAGAAATTTTCATTGAGTATTTGCATGCGAGCTGGCGAGTCAATTTGAATGAACGATACTGCTCCTCCGTTCTGTACAAAAGATGATATCGTGAAACACGATAGATATGACCACTTCATGGCCTCTAACAATGTAGCTTTAATAGCAAAATATAAAAAAAAACATTTATTTGGATTCAATGATTGCTTATTAAGATATAGTGTAACTTTTCGAAATTACTATGACGGAAATATGAACTTTGAATTCAATTTTCATTCGGGTTTGTCGTCGTCAAATTGTCGTCAAATATGAACTGTATAATGTATCTATACATTCTTAATATTCCGCATTATGAGCTTGAATCGAACGAAACATTAAAACTCTCACAGTTATCGGCTCTCCGGAGTATCAAATTCCTCTCAAACTCCAACAAAACTGGAATCTGAACGAGTGATACCAATCCTCGTTTCCATTTATCGCTTTGTGCGATTCTTTGCAAAAACCGTGATGACTTTTCTACAGGCGAAATACTTCGGAGAGCAAAATGTCCGGTTCGAGAATCGATTGAAAAATGGCTGATATATATAAGGAAGAAAAACCCTCCCAGATATCTCTCATTACTCTTGGCGATCGCGTGAATTTTTCTCTCTCTCTCTCTCTCTCTCTCTCTCTCTCGCGGTCTTTTTTTGCTACGAGCACTCGAATGTTCAGCTTTTAGTACCAATGGTGAATCGTCCGAACGACAGGTTTCCACGTCAGCTCTTGGCTGGGACTCACCGTCGCCATGCTTCTAGACCGGAATCGATGGGGTCTGTATCTCCTACTCCACACTGTACCTACATTCTCACACTATACGTGCATGAAACGCCATCCACTTTGGAAGGACGACTCAAGGCCTACCTCTTTTGTCAGCTGATTTTGCCGGTGGCATATACACCAGCCGGGGTCTTTGACTCTTCGCAAGAGAAAGAGGAAAGCAAAAGATGACGTCGTACCGATCGGGTCGATGTTTTCAAAGAACCCCCGACTTTTTTTCTTTCAAACACTTCTAATAAACAAAAATAACCATTAATAGATCGGAGTGAAAAAATTGAGTAGAAGGTGAAAATCGGGAAAAAAAACTCACAAAATTCGTTTTTTGTCCGGTATTTCGTTAAAAATATTAGGCAATAATGATTTTTTGAAAAATATCATGATAATGACAATTTCCGTTGTTGTTAGTGTTATTATAAAAGGTAGATATAAAGGCGAAGATTTCCTTGGTCGTACTGCTGATCTAGTTAGCTATATACGCTCACAGGAAAGGACCGAACTTTGATCTAATAACGATTTGCACGCGATCGCGATTATATCTTCATCGCGGTGTGGATATAATCGGAGTTTCGCGCACGACTCGTCTCGTATTTGCTTCAACCGATTCCTGGCGAACCCTCGATGTATCCCCCTTAATACTCTCTCCCTTTTTCACTCTCTTTCTCGGCCGATTGAAACACCTCATCGTTCTTTTTTGCGGCGCGATGACGTTTACCGGTGACGTTGGCTGCGAAGAGTTCTGAAACCATGCTCGTTCAGAGTATCAGCGCTCGTGAGAACTCTTTGACAAGAGGCTCGGGCAAAGAAAGAGAGAGATAGAGAGAGAGAGAGAGAGAGTATAATCAAACTACAAAGTTTTGGGTGGTTCGTCGAGGGTGAACGGTTATTAGCCACGCTCACGAAGCTCGCGCGGTGCGTCTCACGCGAAGACTTCATATAGATTGATAGTTATGCAATCTGACAGCATGAGATCGGTACTAGTATAATTTCCTTTATCCGCGCGGTGGAAAAGTTAGACAACAGGATTGGTAACATTCTTTATACTCCGATAGCATAAACTCTTCACGTTTGTGACCAATTTAACCACGCGCCAATTTACGAAATAATGTAGATTTTTATGATATAAAATATACGAAATTTTGCACATAAATAACCGTGGATTCACGTTCCAGCGCGATACAACAGTATTTGTGGATTTTTTTTTGATTTTTTGAATATCGACAGAGTTTCGAAATTTTTTTGACAGTTACACCCAATGTGAAATGTAATTTGTCGATGATCCTCGGTTTAGAGTAAATTCGGATGTCGGAAGTAAGAATAATCGAGTTGCTGAAGATTTTTGTCGAAAAAATGTTGTACAATATGTGATCTGAAAAATCTAATCCCAGAATTTGTCTTCATCTCCCATTGATTATGACGATAATTTTACGAACGAAAAAATTGTTGCAATTCGCAAACAACTATTGTCGCGACAAATGTTGCGAGGCAAATTTTGATTGCTTTGCGTATTATCGGTAACGGAAAGTTTCAAAAATACTTAAAATTTAAGATCAAAACGAGTTTGAACGAATATTATAGAGATCTAAGGATTAGTCACTAATTAGAATGAGAATTTTATTATCCAAGGTTATAAACTTCCCGAAATATTTTTTCAGACTTGTGCCATCAAATCCAAATCGCGTATATTTGAGAAATCTCGCTTACAACATGACGTCCGGTATAGGTTCATGAAACATAAAAAAATTCGATGAGTAATGCTTTGCAATACTCGTAAATAAATATACGAATGAATGCAAATGGATTCGAAAAAAAGGACGGTAGATAAATTTATACGTGATGATGCTTTTTTTTATTTCTCGATATACGACGAATCGAAAAAAATTTGCTTGACTCGTTGACGTTAAAAATAATAACGGAATAAAATTTGGATATTAACATTGGAGTTTATTACGACCGACTTTGTTCATTCGAGGTTACAGCACAGTGGGTTACGATCGAACCTGAAAGAATAATATTGCTATAATATCACGCGTGGGAAATTACAAATTGCCGAAGAAGAATTGGCGAAGTAAGTACGAAGAAGGGGGAATCGATTACTGAGGACATCGAAATCGTCAAAAATCTGAGGATCAAACTAAGCATTTTGCGATTGTGGTGTCTGCCGAGTCTGTATTTCATCTACTTCGAATGCCGCCGCTTTATTTTCCTCGTCAGTGCGCACGGAAGAGAGCCATTGAAATGTACAACTTGGAGTACACGTATAGATGGGACAAACGGGCGTTGGAGAAAGATAGAGAAGGAAAAAAAGGAAATACCCAAGAGAGGGAGAAACGCAGAGGAGCCAAAAAGAGGGAATATATTTTGCCCGGAAGTTCCAGCTTCACGGTCCATTTTCTGCTTCGACGTAGGTACAGCGTCCTATACTGAACAGCCTCCTTATTCTCTTCCGAATTGGATGTATCTTGTTTTTCATAACAGAAAAATTCTGCTCTTAGCATAATGTTCACGAGCCCGCGAGTCTTTCATCCTTATTTATCTCTCATTTTCCTCTCGTCGGATGTACCTCATTCAAAGAGCGCTATACAGTCAGGTATATCAATCTGTAAGGAGGTAGTACCAGATCTTTTTTTCAAAAACACTGCGTTTTCTGGAGCTTAGGGCCCCCCTATATATCGTTGTACATGTAATACTGGATAATTTCCTCGTTTGCCAATACTCGTTTGCTAGAGTATCCTGTATGCATAACTGTTTATAGGGAATCTCAAAACTGGATGTTGACGATTTAACCCTCCATCGGGGTTAAAATTTCGAGTCGAAAAGTCCTTTAGCCCTTTTCGATCCGATGAACGCCCGTTGCGTTATTAATTAATGAAGTTGGGCTACTAGGGCGCGTGCGCTCGCGCAGCCTCCGCGGGAGAAGGGGATGCGCGCGCACGTATCGTTCAAACTTTGTCAGTTAATAACTCCCTAGGTATCGGTCCTATCAAAAAATACTGAAATACATTTTGACTTGAAATTTATTCCTGAATCTAGCTAAAAATTATTAACGTCGAGTTTTGTGACACCCTGTGTTCATATAGCTCTGAATCGTGATCGAATCCAAACAAGACTAAAGATTTCGCACAGCTGTGTATCTCAGAGGATGGAAGAATATTAAATCCCTGCGAGACGCACACGCGACATCGAATCACTATACCGCCATATCCATTTGTATCATCCACTTTCTCAGTCTTCTTACGCAGTATATACGCGCGTTATATGCTTGTGCATTTTTTTTTATCGGCATAACTGTATTCAGATCGCAACTGTGCGAAATCCAGAGTACATCTCGTTTTATTTCTGAGCTCTTTTCTTTACTCTCTCTCTCTCTCTCTCTTTTTTTACAGAGCTTTTTCAGCTCCTCTCAGAAATCTCGAATTCTCCTGGCTTTATTCGTCTTTCCATTCTCAAAAAATAATACACATTGCAGGTTCATACGAAATGTAATATTTGAAATGAGAGAAAATATTTCCTTTGTTCGAATCTGGAGTGCACGTAGGGCAAACAGAATTCCACGAGCGTGTGTGCAGGGAAAGGGAACACGATTGGTCCGAGACGAGAGCTGCATCTCGCGTTACTGCTTCTAGGAGGGACAAAAGGACTTCTCTCTCTCTCTCTCTCTCTCTCTTTCTCTCTTTCTCGCAGGAATTTTCTAACGATTTTCATAAATTTTCCAACCTTTGAGATTACAGTACAATTCGACGCTTGTGAATACTGATTTTACAATTAATTATCATTACGGTATGTTACAGTCGGAAAAAAGGTAAGTTTTACGAAATCGTAAATCATTTTACGACGACGAATGCACTTGATACTCTCGAGACTCGTGTTTTATTAAAGTTGCGAAAAATTGCGAGGATGCCATAAACACCCTCCGACTTTCAGCTTCTTCTACATTACGCAACTCTCTCGGTACGAATATACGTAATCGGAAATTTTCGGAGAAGATAACTATATTTTTATCTTCCTCAATGCTTTTCTACGTTATTTGCAATTTTTTATGCTTTTTACGAAGCAAAGTCTGACATCATAACGCCGTGCAAATATTATCCTTTAATTTTCTCATCTTTCGGAACAATTATTCAAGAATATTGTATTCTTAATTTCTCACATCGAACATTTTCCCATTTTATATATCATGGATTAAAAATTGCATTCCATCTGTTTTAAATTTTCATTTTTTTGTCTGCCTTCAAATGATGCACATATATACGCGAATGATGATTCGTTGGAGATCCAACGTATCAAAGAGCATTTAATTGACAAGTCACGTGGCATTTTTTTCTACTTTGGCGATAATCGACATTTAATCTGCGCAAATATGACGAATAGGCACTGATCGAGATGAATGAAGAATAAAAAATGTCGCATGCAACAAAAGGAATTACGAATGATGTGAAAATTGGAAAATTCGATGGAATTCATCTTTCTGCTATATTGACATATGCACATGCAAAGGCTGAGCTTAAAAAATCCGATTGTGGCATTACCGCGATCAACCAAGGGATTTTATATTTCCAGTGATGTACCAGCCAATTAGTAATAATAAAAGCACAAAATTACCATGATTTTTTAACGTGACTGTTCTCGAGCGAAAATTCCCCGTATACATTTTTACGACGAAAATTTCATAAAGACGAAATTTTAATATTTTCGCGCAATAAATTCAATATTTTCTTGTCAAATCATCAATTTGGATTACTAATTGATTGGTGATTCGCTCTCAATTGTATTTTTGCGCGTTTAAGGAATTGCTGAAAAAAAAAGAATTTGCAGAAGAAATGTGAAATTCTTTTCCCACTCGGTTCTCGAGTTGAAAATTCGATAACAGTAAATTTTTTTGGGAATGTAATTTCATTCATTCGCTTCAGCTTTCATCGCGTTCCGAGAGCTTTTGCTATTCACAGACACGTCGTTCGATTAGAAAAAGAGGAGCGCGTTCAATGAATTTGTAAGTTTAATTCCCAAGCTCGTAGCAGAATGGAGAGAAAACGATGGTGGAAAAAAGATCTCCGTCGCCCGCTCGACTGAGCCGTGGAACGTCGAGCCAATTTGATTGCTTTCTCTTGTTCGGGAAAGACGAAAAGCTGATATAAATTACAATTCTGCCTTGCTCGGCTTGTACGTCTCTTTTTTTCCGTATTATGTATGTTCTTTCACTCCGTTTATCTTTGACAATAACTTCAAAGAGTGCAAATATCATTGAGAGCATTGAGATTGTATGGAAATCGATGAAAAACAATTTTATTTCTCATTAAAATCAACCGGTTTACAAACAAAAAATAATAAACTTACAAAACGTCCATTTCCGACAATTCCACCGCAAATTTGGCTGCAAGCATTTTATTTTTGAATAATCAATAATCCTGCAGTGTTTATTGGATAGAAAATCTCCCGCTGATCACGAATCTCATGGTTTTTTTCCCGAAAACTAATTATTTCAAGGAGAAAACAGTGATTTTCGATAAAATTCGTTTTTTGCGTTTTCCGGCCGAAATATTGAGTTTACGCGAAAAATACGCTGATTTTGGAATCAATTCTTATTTTTGAATAATCAATAATCCTGCAGTGTTTATTGGATAGAAAATCTCGCGCTGATCACGTATCTCATGGTTTTTTTTCCCGAAAACTAATTATTTCAAGGAGAAAACAATGATTTTCGATAAAATTCGTTTTTTGCGTTTTCCGGCCGAAATATTGAGTTTACGCGGAAAATACGCTGATTTTGGAATCAATTCTTATTTTTGAATAATCAATAATCCTGCAGTGTTTATTGGATAGAAAATCTCCCGCTGATCACGAATCTCATGGTTTTTTTCCCGAAAACTAATTATTTCAAGGAGAAAACAATGATTTTCGATAAAATTCGTTTTTTGCGTTTTCCGGCCGAAATATTGAGTTTACGCGGAAAATACGCTGATTTTGGGATCAGTTTTTTTTAAGATCCTTCCATTAAAAAGTTTATGAGGAGATATAGATCGAAATTATCGCAATATCGAAATACGACGTTGTAAAGAAATATGAAAATACTTAAACACAACGTAATCCGTGATATATTTTCGCAATCTAAAAATTGCTTGCTTTTCACCATTTGCTACTTATGTCTCTTATCCCTAGTGTTTATGTATTTTATAATTTGTTTGCATCTAAACGACGAATCATATAAAAATGTTGCTCACCAAAATTGACACAATTGTCACGAAATTTTATGCGATTCCCAAGAAAACACTTTTGGCAAGTCAACCACCTTGAGGATTATCACGAGGACAAGGCGAAGAATATTCGTATATCAAAAACTTTCTAACCCTCGTCATATAGGCTATACCGGTACACAGCACAGGCTAGCATTATTATCGGTTTATGGACCACCCGAGTTTACCCAACTTCGCATTCCATACACTCATATATATTTATCTTTGGAGTATATAAAAGGTAAATGTATACAATGCACAGGGTACACTGCGACTCTGCCTCTTTTCTCTGCACTGCATTAAATTTCCATTTTCCACAGACGACGTAATAATAACGCCATGAAGGGATAAAGTTGAGTCGCTCTCGCGGGCTCTTTTGTAATGCGCCACCCAGCGAGAGGTCTATCGAAGCAGTCAGAAGCTTCGCTTCTTTCTGCCATCTTTTTCCAACCGACGGTCCTGCGAAGTCGAGTCTCGGCACAATAAGAACTTGCGAGGGAATTCAATGGGTTTTATCTCGGAAGAATTTTTGGGGGGAAAAAAAAGAAGATTATATTTTCGCATCAGCCACCTGAGAAGCGGATCAAGAGTGCGAGAGCAATTTTCTTGCGTCATTCTACTCAAGCACAATTTAGACCGTTGCCAGACTCGAATTATTCAAATTTTTTCAAAAATTTTGTACATCTAGCCTGGCACGGAATATATCGGCTGAAAAATTCTCCAGGTCAACCGAAACGGCTTTGAATATCTCGTAAATACGAAACAAATCGGCTTTTCCGTCGTTCTCTACACCTGTATTCTACGCCATTTTTCCGTAAACTTTCCCCTACGAGTTAACGTATTCGCCAAAATGTATTTCGCTACAATTTACTCGAAGTGCACCATTCTTTATCGGATGGAACGTCATAGGATGAAAGAAATGAAAAATAAACTAGAATAACTCCTTGAAAATACGTGATCGAATGTAATTCGAAACGTAATTGGGTCTCGCGCAGGAAACTCGGCAAGCTAAACGCTGGAGATTACTCCAGAATGGCGAATCCAGCAAGATCTCGTTAACCGTGTATCAGTATTTTAAGATACGTAGCGAACGATGAATATACGAAAAATGATGAAATTAAAAAATTAATATACATGCGAAAGAGTTGCAGCAATAACGCAAATGAAATAAGTGCGTTTCATCCGCTCAAATTAGTGCCACAAATCGTACAATCGGATCAACGAGTACCTCGCTATATGAAATTTACTCAAGCCCGAACGAACGTAAATGTAAAGATCCGATCTGTTCGAAATATCAGCTTTATTTGAGGACCAATTGCAGCCTCGTATGGTGGATTTTCAGCTCAAGTTTCGCTGTAACGAGATTCCATATGCCGAGTAAATTGATTATCGTATAGTTGGAATAATTCCGAGAGAGGTACAGGAATATGAGCGAATATATATTCGGCTGTATATTTTTCATGGATCATAATCGTCGTTTTTGCAATCATAAGCATATACATAGGGTGTCCCAAAAATCGACGTTAATAATTTAATTCCTTATAGATTCAGTACGAAATTAAGAGTCAAAGTGTATTTTCGTACATTTTATACGATGGAAATGCAATAAATTATCAATTCTCAAAGTTGAAGCCAATTCGCTCCCACCCCTCTCCTGCGAGACTGCTCGAGCGCTTGCGTCCTATTGGTCCAACTACATCAATCGATAATCCAACAGAGATTCGTCGAATGAAAAATTGCTTGAAGACTTTTCGACTTGGAGTTTAATCCACAATGTAGCATCAAATTATCAGCATCCACTTCTTCGGACACCCCGCATACGGTAAACACGTATATTTTGCCGGAGGACGTGATGCCTAAATCATCTGGCTCTCATTCCGCACATTCGAGAAGAGGAACCGCAAATCCTTCGAAGGTAATCGGCGATTTCCGTCCCTAGATTGTCCGATTCTGCGGGTTAGCTCTGGTAGCCTTTCCTCCGCCTGCCGAGTCTCTTTTTCTCTGTATACTATAGCCGTGTTTCGGTACCAACCACTGTTGCCGCTGGTATACGGGGTGTTCGCGAACCAAACGTCGATGGCTTGAATTAAAGATGAAAATTTCGGGTGAAACGTATTGGCGTTCGATCCGACAAAGAACCTGATGGAATGTCAATTATGAATTGCGAATTAACAAATTTGAGCTAATGGGATAGGTAAGCTTCCGCTTTGCTACCCTGCGCCTGGTACCAGCCCAGCATCCGATTGATCTAAAATTAATTAATCCTAACAGAGCGGCAGGGCTTCGTCGTACCACGAGCCAGCGAGATTATGTTGAACTGAGAATTTCCTCCTTTGTCCATCATTGCGATGTTATCGTTGAATTTTCGGAACACCCGGTGTATAATCGCCTATTTTTCTGCAAACCCATATTGAATCTACGGTAGCGGAGATTCGACGCTGCTCATGATGGTCTTTTATCGAGTTTTACTACATATTCCGCACACCCTGGACCTTCGATCGTTCAGAAAATAATTTGGTCCATTATCCGGTGGCGGTCCTTTTACCTACAGACGTTGATAAATCTATCTATGAATACCTTTTGTGTATTCGGCTACCGAAAACTAAAATCATGCCGAAATACAACATCACTGTAGATGTATTTTACCGTCAGAGGATTTTACGCATTGGCGGGACGCAATTTAAAGTATATTGATCGAAGATGATGGGGCACGATTGAAGCAAAAGATAACTTTAACATCGAGTGAGATGCTTGACGAACGGAGAGAAATCGTGGAAAAGAAAATCTCGTAATTTATGGTACTCTTTTTTTACTCCGAGGCGCAACGTGTATGCTGAAAAAAATCTGAAACGTTCGAAATTTCGAGGCGACTACCTTAAAAATTCTTCCTCTCTCAGCGAAATGTCTCTCGTATTTTTAACTCCATCACTTTCATCGTCGTTTCTTCTGCCAACTCGGTGACAAATTATTTATGCGCCTCTCTGTGAAACGCTGCAACACCAGCAGGACATATCCCGCCTCTCAAAGTGACTTCTCAGTCGTGCATTGTAAGACACGTCGATGCAATTCGGACTGTTACCCTAGATTTCAAAAATCTTAAGCAATGTTTGCTGAATTCGATGGAAAAAAAAGTATGTCCAACATGAGCCAGCGGCAGTTCGTCCTCCAACGAGAATTTTCGCAACTCCCTCTCGTCTCGTCCTGTCACGAAGAATTTACCTTTCATTCCGAGAATACTTTCCCTCGGGAAATTCTCATTTTTCTCTCTGACGTACAACATATGGGCTCGCTCTTGCCAAATCGTACCGCCTATCGATTTCACTCTTTATTCCTCCCCCCTCTCACCCCCAATGCACGTTATAATATCTGTACGCGATAAAAATAAGCACCACAATTTACCAACATTTTCCCAACGAGAACAACCCCCCGGGTTCTTTTCTTTTTCCTCATTTTCAGTAGCTTATTCCACCCGGTTCGTTTTCTAGATCGTGCCTTTCGGATAAGACAAAATTTCGCTCGTTGCGATATTCTCTCATTTTTATTTGCCACAAATGTTCGCGTATTACAAAAAAATATACTATTTTCTTGTGGTCCTCGTGGTATGCTATATGTTTAATGGAATAATTTTTCTTGAATTCCCGCCAAGTTTAGCGAACGTTTCTCGTTAATTTGAAAATGTTGTCGACTTTGGAAAATTTGTCAGGGTTGTTTCGCGAATGATCAAAGTGTTATTTAACCGATGAGATCCTTTACTGCGGAAGGAAAAATGGAGTTGGGGTGCATTACTCGATGCTGTCGTTGAACGCCTCGTACATCCCGGTTGTATTTGAAATCGTCTCGTTATAAAAGTTCCTGTCGCTTGTGTACGTATTCCTGTAACAAGTTTCTTTCATTTTCCTCGCTGCTATAATATTTTACCCTGGGAAAACCATCGAGCCGATCACGGTGCTCAGTATTCATAAGCAAGCTTCTTTCTTTTTTTATCCACATCGAAACAATCGTTGGCTCGGTATGAGCCTCTGAATGTCGCAGTTACGCGATATTATAACAGCAGTTGCAATCGGAATTGAACAAACAATCATTAGGGAATCGAGATTGTTCCCATTGGGCGGTACGAAGCCCGCTTCGTTCAACGTCCTCTCCCTCCTCAAGCTCCCCGAGAGATCTGCATAAAGATCCTTTGGAGTGGCATCTATTCCTTATCTGCCTGTTTTTTCTTCCCGCTTTCCATAACAAAAGTATCCCCTTTGCTCGCGAAAGACGTTTTTTCTCCTCATTAAGATTAGCGCGTAATGAGAAACGAGATTGTACGAAGGTTCGTTTTACCAATCTGCCTCCCTTTAGCTGCGAAACCCAGTAATGAGAATGCACTTGCGCGCGAGTACATGGAAAAATATGTCGCTAATGAAATTTCTGCGAGAGTACAAAGAAAACGTTATACATTGGTAAAATGTCATTAGATTTTCGATTACTCGACGGACTTTTTTGTCGGAGCTATTCTGAAGTTGGCACGAACAGGCATGGAGGCAAGAAAAATCGAAAAATTTAGTCAGGAGGACGGGAATACAGGAAATGTGGGAAATATGAGGAAAATGCACAACAAAAATATGGGAAAAGTTATATTCTTATGCACTTTTAGTGGCAAAATAAAGGTTTTTTTTCCGTTTTGTCTGAAACGAGCCCGTACATACAAAATTTAACCGCGTAGAAAAGTCGTTGGACCTAAAACGGCTTGGTCGCCACCTTCATTCGTAGTAAATTGTACATTCTTCTTTGCTCAATGCGCCGCACCACCCAGACTATCCACCCCTAAAGAGCACCACTCTGAATATGGCAACGTTAAGCAGTGGACTTTTGAAGCACCGCGCGAAATGGGTCGCCAAGGGATGCACTTCGTCAGCCCCTGGATACTCACATTCTCGTCTCTATCGTCGTTCGCCAATCTGCCACAGAGTCTATCGCTGTGTGCCAATGTGCGTTTATATACACCGTGTATACGTATATAACGTATACGGGGTATATACGACTTGCGAAAAATTTGGGTCAACGTTTTTTCGTCACAGAATATCGGTTCCAGCTGAATGAATCCAGCTCACGTTATTCGCGGAAGGCTGATTAAAAATCTTCATTTGAGCCACAACAAACGAGTATACAAAGGGTACGTAATAACCTCAAAAAATAGGGAAATCACGGTTTAATTATACCGTCAATTTGATCAATTGATGCACGCCAGAAATCCTGAAGGATTGCCCTTAAAATCTTCATGCTTATTTTTAGAATTATCGTGTTTTAAAATATTGCCTTTTTCTTTCGAGTCTTTGAGGCATCGTTTTCATTTTTACTTTTTCCCGCATTCGTTCTCTTTCCTAATTCTGCCCTCCTCCCCTCTCTTATCGTGCTTCTGCCGTCGCGGCACGGGGAAACTGCGGAAAACCCGCATACCCGTACAGTCGACCATTTCGAAAGAGTTTGGTTGTTCCCGTAGGAAACCAGACTCCGCAATGATGACCTGCCGGTTACCGACTCTATGAACCAGCCGACGCACCATTAAGCGGTCACCCATCCCAGTATTGTTCGCGTCTAATACGACTCGAGTCGGGTGTACCAACCGCGATACCCATATCGGTTTTCGGATTATTTTTATTCACAGGCATATTATGCGCTGCGGTATTTTGGAGGCCACCAACCGGAACCGGAAATAATTCATTGATCGCGTACAACGATTCCGCAAGATTTAATCTAAAGTTGTTCGTCCGAGTGTTTGAAGTAATTCCGAATGAAAACTGGCGGTTTTTAACGAACGAATTTTTTAACGAACAATCCGCAAAGAATTGGAGTGAATTAAAGCACACATACAAGTGAATAAACTCCACGAAAAACGCAAGTGCGGTTTGAAAATTGAATTGTACGAAATTTTCACCAGCTTTTCCATTGTTATTGTCCAGCACGTATACACAATCAACAACAGTTAATTCCATCTACCGTAATTTGTTCATCGTATTGCTGTGACAGAAGTAATCAATGAGTTTTACCGCACCGCTTTGAAACGTAATTGAATAATACACGCATACACGCATCTTTTTTAATATTTCATTTCCATACCGTATGCATTAAAATTATTGGTACCGAAGGAAATCGAATCAAAAACCGAAGCACGGAATACCTCATTAACGAACGTGAAAATTACAGCAGGTGATTAATTACTCGGTATTGATTATCGATAAAACAAAAAAAATCTGGTAGGCATGCATATACGCGAGACAAGAATATGGTTTATCGTTTTTAATTACCAGCAAGCTTGACTCATGGCCGATTCGAGGCCGGCAAAAGTTATCGTTTGATCCGAAGGAAACAATCTCCATAATTTGTGCGTAAGACACGATGCTGAAAAATGGAGAAATATCGATTTTTACAGAGAGGGAGAGAGCGAGAGAGAGAGGGGATGAAGTTACACGCTAGATCGATAAAAAAAGCGGAATAACTTGACACAATATCATTACAAAAAGCAAGGCAAAAGTGTAATTAAACTGTAACGAATAAAACGTTCATTCACTTGCGATAATCCGCATCATACGGCGTTTTAACGCGGATCTGATCGAAAAAAAAGCATGGAAATCGAGATGAAGATGGAGAGAGGGAGATGAAATACGCGTCAAAGGATGCAGTACGCTCTTGTTACTCTTGTGCTCTCGCGATTTGCAAATTGCGCTTACCGCTTATTCACGATCTCGAAACCGCGCTCTCCCGCTCGCGAACGCGCCCTCCTCGCGAATCAGAGGAGGAAATCCGCGTGATTCACGTTCCTCGGATACATTGGGAGCTTTTCCCCGATACGAAATCCATGAATGACTGCTATTCAGTGAGAGAGAAAACCAGAGCGAGAGAGAGAAAGAAAAGAGAGAGATTGGTTGATATTGGAGTAGCAAACAGGTCGAGGATTATCGAAATGAGGCGTATAGAGTTTTTGGCTCGAATGCAATTTCGTTATAAGCTTGCATTTCTTTTTAAACATGTTTTTTTTTCAGCTCGTTCATTCTACTATCTGCGTTTGTCGCTTTTAAACGAGCCAGCAATAAAAAAATGCGTAAATATTATTTCATTATCATATTTCTCGACATTCGTCCATCATTCGAGGTTATCTCGTTCGAAGAGATGACCGCATCGTCGATGGAATATTTGATGAGTATTCAAGCAGACTGACGATGGTACTTTTTTCACTCACGCATGCAACGTTACTCCTCACCGGGGATAAATTTATTCAACGTTTTTCCATTTCTTTTTGCTAAAAGACAAATGAACAACGTCAAACGATAATTACGATATAAGTTGTGCAATAATCAGTTATTATTTTTGAAATATTTTCAGAATAAAGTGTCGTGGGTTCAATGATAATTTCGGATCGTTTTTACATCGCGTTTCTTCGTTCAAGGAGGTTTTTTGCTTTCCTCGTCATAAACAAGCAGATAATTTATTACTTATATTATTAAAAGCACGCGCATGACACTTGTGTAAATTACTCGACTTTACAAACGTCCAGTTAAAAATGTATCATCGTCTACGTCACCGTTATACCGGATAATCTAAAAAAAACGAATTTTTGAAACTTTTATAAATTTTTTTCCTCATCAACCAGACGATGGATCCACAAATAACTCCGAGGGCAGTTTTATGATATATTTTTCCAAAGTGGTACGAATTTCCAAGCAAAAAAGTTCACTGGAGCCTCTTTAAAAAATAAATTCGACTTTTTTTTCGTGTATTCTTCAACTCGAAAGTTTCAAATTCCCCTTAAATTCCCATTTCTAGCTGAATAATTGAATGAAAAATGAAAAAAAAGAGACAAACTTATATGGGATCTTGGAACCTCCCCGAGCCGGAAGGATATTCGAGACGGAATGTGCAGAGGGAGAGAGAGAGAGAGAGAGGGAGCTTCGTGAGTGGATTTAATGAGATTCTCCGTTTACGGGATTGCGCCAGACTCAGGACAAACAGACTGTGGTAAAAAGATGAAGAAAGAGCGAGAGAGAAGCAGAAAGGCAGAGAACAAACGGTTGTGTATATAGAAAAGCTAGACAAGCGCGGAAAAGCAAGCTGATATCACGTACGTGGCTCTCTTACGAGCTAAGTACACTAGATATCTATTATATATGTTGAATTCAGATTATATATATGTATAAATATATACATAATATCTGTGTCACTCTGTTATATACTTTATAGGTATATACACATATGTATGTGCATATATACATGTACGGAAAGCTTTTATACTTCAGCAAATATACGCGAGGGTAGCAGCTGCCTTTGTATAATTCAATTTGTCGTATCACCATTGCAGCCTCGCTTGTACGAGCAATTTTCCAGGATATATAACACAATGCAGGTTTATCATAGTAACAGACGAAAGACTCGAACGTTTCCCATTGGAGCTTTATTTTCCTCTCAATACCTTAACGATCCACTTTGCATTCATCATTGAAAAAATAAAAATTCACGACGAAACAGTAGAGTTTTTATTTCCGGCTCACATTGGCGGAAAGCGATCGAAGAAATAAACTGTGTATTCAATTCATAATGTGGCATTTTGCCACGAAATTCTCGGCAAGATAGAAATACTGTTTTTAAACACGATAAAACTGAAGCTGAGAGAACGCAACGACTGCCCAATTTCAACGTGCATCGCTGATACAAATTGTTTCAATAATTAATAATGCTTTTTCGGAATGAATGCAGCCGGAGCGTACGACGAGGGGTTTCTTTCATTTTTATCGTCAGAATTTCGTGCGAAAATGACGTTTCGTAAAATGTGAGGAAAAAAAATGAATGTGACGAGGATGCGGACGAATTGAGTGAAAAAAATGGAAAAACGTGTGTTTACGTTGGGCTCCAAAGATTTAATATTCTCTCCGATAAAACTTGCACTTTGGAATAAATAGCATTTACATTATCCTGTATATCGAAAATCTTGAAAACCACGATTTATTCCCACACACGATGACTACGATTCTGAACCTTTCGTCGTTGGAAAACCAACAAAGTGTCATCGTTTGTTGACGTAAAATTGATAACCCGTCAATCACCAACGAATAATAATGAAACAAGCGTGTAAATGACGATACGAAAAAGAACAAAATGGCGGAATATTGTGTCATCGTTGTGTGCTGCAACCTTTAGAACCATTTGTGACTGAAGATTTTTTCGTATCAGTTTTCGTCTGAAGAAAAAATGATAGTCTATCAATGCGATGCGATGGACCCTTTTGTACGTTCCGAAAGATGCAGTTGACGTTGTCGCTAAATGAATCGTCGAGGCAAACGTTTTCTAATGAATTCCGCTTTCCTCGTTGGCTAATTAGCAAATACGATTGAATTTGAAGAAAATCAACATTGGCATCATGACGTTCAGGGCTGTACGACTCTTGCTTAGTTAAATACGAAAGTGCTCTTCGCAGCTTCCGGATTGTTATCTCAACGTACTTTATGAACTCCCGAAAGGACCGTGAGAGGATGCTGACTGGTTTTACCCGAAGTATTCGCACTTGCATAAATCGCCGGGACATCGAGCTCTTTGAACACCTTGAGACCAACGTCTTTTCCACCCTCGTATTATACGCTCGGAATGTCGTCGTTGGGTACCACAAACGTTCTGCGTATTTTCATTTTGCCTTATCCCATCGAATGATCACAGTTCATGGACGTTACGAAACTGCAAACTGTCCATGGGGATACACGCATGCAGGAATATCCGCTGATGGTCGATGCCACGGAAAAAGGTCCAGAGAGACAGAGAGACACGCGGGGATAGACGAGAAAGAGAGGTATTTTATCGCTGAAGAGATTGGTCGTGGTGGAGGAGAGAAAAAAGGTAAACGAAAGAAAAAAGAGACGGGATATACGAACGAATTAAATTGAAAGAATAAAAATAAAATGGAAGACGAAAATGTCTCTTTCATCGGTCGTGCGGTAATGAGGAAATTCTCCGTGAAACCTGCTCGTTCTAATGAGGCTCCTGTGTAATGCGGCTCGAAGACTTAATACAACCCTTAATTGATCCTTTATTGACATAACCCCGGCGCCTTCGGTGAATGGACATTTTTTTTCGCAGTGTTTTTGTTCCCCGGATTATTGAAATGAATTGAATGGAAATCGCGACATCGGAGAATATTTTTTTCCTCCGCTCATTTTATAATTTACTTGTCTATATTATAACGAATTAAGACAAATCCATCGACGGAGGTTCTGACGCGGTTCTCGGTGATTTTCTTTTCATGAAATTGGCGATCGCCAATGAAAGGCATGTGGTAAATATCATTTCGAATGCAAAAAACCACGTTTTTAATTTGACGCGAATTTTCGCGTGGTTATCTTTCGTGCGAGAGCGAAATCTTCTCGCTGTGGGATTATCGTATTGCGGATATCATTGCTGAAATTGTTGAATTTTTTTACACGAGTCTGTGTGATAATCCTCGTTCGTCGAATAGGAAAAAGCGTTTTCTAAAAGCGTTTTTCGTCTTCTCTTCATTCTGTTTTGCTCGTAATAATCGTCAAATGGTGGAATATGCAATCTGAAAAATGAAAATCAACTTTTTCAGAGTCCGAAAATACTTGGAACGAATTTTCGAAAGACTGTCCCGATAGTACTGCGTTCAACTATATATGTATGCTACTCTCCGTCGTACAGCAACACGAAGACCATAGTCGCGCATCGTCGAGGCTCTCTCGGGCTTCTATGGTGCGTTGGGATTTGGCTCTAGTGCTCACTTCCGGTCGTGCAAGGTTCAGAGGTCCTGCACCTGCTTCCCGGGTCTGTCAGGCCGGGCATTAGTCGGTAGGACGTAGGGAAACAGTGCTGCTCTACCGTGCCGATGTGGTGAGCGGCCACTTGTTGCTACCCTTCGATCCACTCACTATGCATTTCTCTCCTTCTGTCTTTCTCTTTTGCAAACATATATGTATACATATAGGCAAGCTTTTAGCATCTCTGTTTTCATCTATTTTCTTCTTCTCTCTCTCTCTCTCTCTCTCTCTCTCACGGTCTTTTATTTCATAGGGTGGGGGGGGGGGGGGGGGGAAACTCTGGCCTTTTCCCAGAAACTCTCTCGAGCTTATATATTCTTTGTGTATCGTCACCATTTCACCCTCTTTCGTGCTTTCATCCACTCCCGGGGTTCGCACTTGCACGTTCATCACTTTTCCCCTCTATTCAACTTTGTCCCCGAGAGCTCGCATTAAATCTATTCATCCGCCATTTTGCTCAGTCTCAAATTTCGCGTTATGTCTTTCCTTTCTTTCAATTCATTATTTTTGTACGCGGAAAGCTCCGGGAGTCGCAAAAGCTCGCCACGAGCGATGTGTTGTGGGAATTGAGTAGTATTCGCGCCTGTCAGCCATTTTCATTCAGAAATCGCAATTTTTCTGCGCTTACAGCATCTTTTTTGCTCCCGTATCGTCGATCTGTATGCCAATATGTTTGTGAATCATTTTCACAGGACGTATACGGATTTTGTCATCAAATTGATTTTGTATTAGATATGCGAGGGTTTTTTCTACTTTCTACTGAAAAATGTACAATTTTTCAGAGCTCTTTGGACAATCGTGAGAATGTCTGCGTTAATGGTAGGAGAGAATATCAAACTTTTTTAATAAACAACGAAAACACGAAATGAAATTTTTTTTATATTTTCTATATTGTCCATGATTCAGCTTCCAGGTGTCGGAAACTGGTACAATGCGAGGAGTAGGTTGTACACGTGTATGTATATAAAGAAGCGCAAACACGTGTATGAGTTCGTCAAAGATGCTATAAAAAACAAGCGGTCCAGAATTTATGATTTCGTTAAATTTCCACTCGCTCTTTTCCGCGTTGAATTTATATACGTGTGCCTACGCAATACCGACTCGTAGAAGAATACGCAAATATTTTTATTCGCAATATAAACTTCACGAACAAAAACAGCGTTAAAAGTAACTGCGTAGTGAGCAAATTTGCATTGAAAAAATAACTTTCGCAGTTTCGGCTTCCTCGTAGATCGAGCTTTACATTGGACACGGAAAAACTTTTGCGGAACAACAATAACTCGCGGCCCACCAACGTCCGTGCCGTTGAGGCTTTGCGAAGCAAGTTTGTTTCAAAATATTTTTCAAAATAGCCTACAAACATCCGTATTCATCCCTGCCTTGCCGCGTATTTAATAATCGAACTATCGAATTCCGTCGCGCGAATAAAATTCGACATTTGCAGACCTGAAAGATTCACAAAATTTACAAGAGTCCCTCCGTCCAGTTCGGGTACCTGAAAAAATCTTTCATTTCGATAAAAAATTCAAAAAAAAAATTCACCGTCTGTCTTTTTTCTTTATGAAAAACACGAATCGTTTTCGAATTCGAATCGAATTTTTGAAAGTGCCGAAAAAGCATAGTTCTTCCGGCGGATGGAGAGCCCAGTTGGTGTACCGGTAGGTCAAGCGGACTTGACGAAATTCGAGATTGAAAAGAGCCGTATTTATATACAGTGGCAAAATTTTCTTGATGGGCAATCAAAACTGCATTAAACCAATCGATAGTCGCGACATGAACGAATTGTATAGGTGGAATTAACGCGGAATGCTCCACGTGTACACACGTGTAACGAAAATATATATGCATCGCTGTCCCGTGCTGGTCCGCACCTCTCGACTGTCCTACGTGCTTTTCGTGCAGGGCCGCTAAACCCAAAGCGAGTGAGAGCCTTCGTATCCAACGGGGCAGCCGACCGAAATTGATGGTAAAGCAATTTACCGGCCGCTTACGCGACGTATTAATGCAATTTGCATGGCTGCAGCCCGTCACACGTACTACCAGCATGGACGCAAATACCGCGGATTCTGTACGAGCACATCCTGCACATGCATCTTTCTGTGGATTCTCCAGCGCAGTATGATTCTCAGAGCGCTCTTCGCTCTCAGTCCGCGACCATCATTGTCAAGGCACAGGCATTTCAGGATTGCCCGAGACTGTCAAACAACCTTAATGGCATGATGACAGCAAAACGCCATTTTTCTTTTGATATATATTAATTATGACGTCTTCTTGTGTAAAATAAAAAAAACTGCATCGGTTTTAAGGCTCCGGAACTTGGCGTTTTTGACCGCTGTATTCCCCGAAAACGTCAACGTTTTGGGGGATTGAAAAAATTATATTGATATTTATTCATTATGGCGTTTTTCTGTGTAAAGTAACAGCGATTAAAATCGGTCGATTTACGCCGGGAGGTCCACGAGAATCAGAGTGTTCCACTTTGAGTGCCGGGCATGATATTGTATTTTTAACGGTTGAATGTGATTTCTGGTGATGCGCCGACTTGACGTGATTTTAAAAAACTTGGAGAGATTTCGTTCTGACACTATGCGATTTCAACGACATTTTCCTGACATTTCGTCGATTTCGGAAGATTTTCTGCGATTTCTTGAGATTTCGATTCTGATTTTGCATCCTTGCCCATCTGACGTTTTACCAACGCGCTGACCCTATGAGCCTCCTCGCAAATGTTCGTACATTCATAACGAAAGTACACAGAGTTTCATTTTTTTTCTCGAGACTACGGAGACCCGCAGATCTTTTTTTTCCTCCATTTTCAACAAGGGAAGAGAGAGCGAAGGACAGCCAGGGAGTCTGCAAACTCTTTGCGTTACTTACGATTTTTGCGGAATATAAACTGTCCGTACGGTCAACGAAAACCTTGACAGTTTGCGTATTTCTATCCCTCTCACAGTCTTGTAAGAAGAATCGAGATGAAAAAAAAAACTAGTATGTACACTTGTACAAGGCGAGGCAAATAGCGCGCAATTTGCCGATCATCATTTTTATTCCTTTCGATGCGAGAGTAAACGAAGGATAATTATTCTCGGCGTGAATCCCCTTAATGTATATACAGCTCGAGGGTCGATCGATTGAGAAAGGAACGAAAAAAAAGAAACTTGAAAAACCGACTACTTTCCGATTCGCTTTTCCAGCACGATTATTATTCGAAGATTAAAGGGAAAATTTCATTATTGCGAGGGATCGCCGGTTTAAGAAGGGAGTGAAAATTATGGAAATTTTCTATTATGCCCAATTATCGGTTATTCGAGGAGAGTATAATTTAATTGGGGAAGGGAGGCGAGCTTTCGCTTCTCGAACTGCTCTTTTTCGCGGCTCAGATTATATATATATATAAATATATATATTTATGCACATTGTGTATATACACAACATATATATATATATTTATGTATCGCAGAATGTTCGTAGCCACGATCGAAGAAGCCGGAATCATGCAAAATGGTTCGACCCATGAGTTACCCTCGATCCAAGGAATCCCCTGCTGGTTGCTTCAGCAACGGAGAATACCGGGGCATTATCAAAGTTTCATCCGTTTAATTATTGGAGTTCCGACTGCTCATCGCTAATTACTATTTCTTTTTAATTTCATAATCGCTCAATATGGGAAAATAAAATAAAACGGTGCGGTCGATGTTTAAGGGTGTACATGGCACTTTTACACTCTCGACAAAGCTGAAATGGAACGAAAGTTTCGCGTTCCTATGAGTACGATGAAAATCTGAAAAAAAATGTAATCGCGTTCAAGATTTTTAATAACAAGGGAATTTTTAATAACAAGATTTCTACAAAGTGATTAACAAAATTCTGGAAACGTTCAAAAAGCTCTTTTTCTGCTCGTGCAAAATCAATTTTTGTCATTTTCCTCGGGTGCACTTGAATTTTTCCAAAATTGAATTCATCTCTCGTTGATGACGAAGAAAAAACAAGAATCTTCGCCTTTTTCGTCCGAATATTGATCAAGTTATCGTGGGCGAATCATCAACAGCTTCGATTCCTGCCAAAAGATGGCTGAAAGTTCGTAGATCGAGGTACAAAGATGCAAGAGAGTGGATGGAAACTTTTAATTCCGATTACATGCAAGTTTATATTTTCTACGTTGCTTCGTTTTGTTCTCCTTCCCTGTTTCATTTCCTACAATGAAAAGTCCATTATTTTCCTTCTTTCCCAGCTGTTATTTTTCAACGAACTTCGGATTCTCTGCGGCTATGAATGCTATACGAAATGCTCTGTCCCTAAATCCGAAATTGGCGCACGGTTGAAATGAGAAAAGAGAGACGGAGCGACTTGTTGTTCGACAATTCGTAGTGGAGAAACCAGCGATGAGATTCGCTGTCATACCACGGGGAAATAACCAGCCGTATTCCACATACAGCGAGATGATTCTCCGTCTCTTTTTCCCTCGGTACGCGAAACGCGTGTCCAACTGTCTCGAATTAATTGCCTATAAAGCAGTACCGCCATTTTTATGGGCGCAGGAACGTCCAATTACCGCTGTTCGTTTTTCCCAATTTTGCGTTCCCATTTTTCTCTCTCTCTCTCTTCATCCGCGTATTTCCTCTCTTTCGGTACACTTTTGTCTCTCTCGCAGCCTCTTGCTTTGTCTATACATGCCTGTATTCTGCTTTTCATTGCGCCGCTCACTGCATCTACATGAATTAATAGCCCTAACGGTGTTGTCCTACACGTTAATGGAAATCCAAACGATCACGGTTTGGAAAGCATCCACACATGCAGAATCGAAATGCATTTATGTATTTTTCTCGTGCAATTAGTACGTTTTCCCACGTCATCGAAAAAAGGGTCAACATTTATGCAACGAAAATAAAAACAATTATTTATCATACGATATATATTTCGCGGGGAAATTTTACGAAATTTTTCTTTCTTTCCTTTTTTTTTCGTTTTACGTGTACGTGTTTTCGGTCTATTTTTTTATGGACACAGGAAACGGTTGTTTGAAAATTCATTAAACTCTGTACATTCATATTTAATTTGACTCAATAATCGATTTATTATATCATACCGAAAGAAGTTTTCATTAAAGAAGACGTTTTCGTAATAATCAACGTGAAATCACAAATTTTTATAAAAACGAAAAACACGAGATCGATCATTTTTTCTGCAATCCTCCTCCCGGTTTTTTTCGCATCGTGAATTACATGGAAAAATAGTGTTTTTCTTTCGTCCTGTTGCGTAAAAAAATAATATCCTTCGTCCTATAGGATCCGAGACTACTCAATATACCAAGTAGAATATATTCGATGAAAATCTTTTTTCTTCTTTTCGAATTTCGTATACGTTTACGTTTTTTCGGTCCATTTTTGTTATGGACACAGGAAACGGTTGTTTAAAAATTCATTACACTCTGTACATTCATATTTAATTTGACTCAATAATCGATTTATTGTATCATACCGAAAGAAGTTTTCATTAAAGAAGACGTTTTCGTAATAATCAACGTGAAATCACAAATTTTTATAAAAACGAAAAACACGAGATCGATCATTTTTTCTGCAATCCTCCTCCCGGTTTTTTTCGCATCGTGAATTACATGGAAAAATAGTGTTTTTCTTTCGTCCTGTTGCGTAAAAAAATAATATCCTTCGTCCTATAGGATACGAGACTACTGAATATACCAAGTAGAATATATTCGATGAAAATCTTTTTTCTTCTTTTCGAATTTCGTATACGTTTACGTTTTTTCGGTCCATTTTTGTTATGGACACAGGAAACGGTTGTTTAAAAATTCATTACACTCTGTACATTCATATTTAATTTGACTCAATAATCGATTTATTATATCATACCGAAAGAAGTTTTCATTAAAGAAGACGTTTTCGTAATAATCAACGTGAAATCACAAATTTTTATAAAAACGAAAAACACGAGATCGATCATTTTTGTGTTTTTCTTTCGTCCTGTTGCGTAAAAAAATCATATCCTTCGTCTTATAGGATACGAGACTACCGAATATACCAAGTAGAATATATTCGATGACAATCTTTTTTCTTCTTTTCGAATTTCGAGTCTCGATTATTTCTAATTGTGCCATGTTTCAGCGATTATCGATGTATCAGGGTACGTATTGAGAAATTCAATGTCGCTTAACAAGAGAACCCGTAAAGGATTCTCGTTTCCTTCAAAGCCCCTGTGCGAGTTCTTGGCAAGGGATTCGCGATTTGAGTTTCCTGCGTATCAAGTTTTCGTTTCGCATTTCCGTAACGTATACATATGCAGAAATATTGTATCACGTGCGTTCAGGTTCAGGTTCAGGTCAAAGGGCGGCCCCGAGCGTTTATGTCCTAGGACTAAAAAATAGATCGCTCTCGCGCTCTTTGTTATCGATATCGAGGGCTATAAATCGTTTTGTTTCGCTAGTCGCGTCCAGTAGACCACGTGATGATGCTCTCCTCTCTATACAAGCCTTATACATCCACCTCGTTACCATTTTTATGGCTTTTTTCACACACATCACCACCAGCACCAAGCTTTTGATCCAAACTCAAATTTCAACCGTGGTTTTACCAGGCTGCGCGTAAACCAGACTGTACGAACGAGAGTCAAAAGAGGACATTTTTTTCAAAAAGTAACGTATCGCAAAAAGAGCAAAAGAGAGATTTCATTTATGCCACGATAATAAAATGTGCGCCAGATTTATTCGCGATGAAATTTCAGGAGCCGGAGATTGGCAAAGACTGTATTAATAGAGTGAATTGAAATCGCCAGCTCGATTTTAAGCAAGCGGAAAAACAGAAATTATAAAATTGTGCTGGAAATTTTAATCTTTTTTAGAATATTTTTTTTTTAAAGAAAATTTTGATGTTTCTCAAAGTCCTGCTCGGCAAGCAGACGACCAGGCGTTATTGAATGAATATTTATTCACATTTTTGTACAATCTCACCGCTTTCAAACTGCTGAGTATCGTTAAAATCGACTTATTAAAAAAAAAAGATAATCATCATCATTGAGAAGTAATTTATGATGATCCTTCTCAATGTAACATGTCTTAAAAAAAATGTCCTCCTGGGTTCGTGTTTCTATATTTTATTCGACTGCGAAAGAGCGAAAACGAGCACGACCCTTTCATTCTTACCGAACGATATTGCTCGGCCATAACTTTTTCGTTTCTCCAAAAAATTCCATCGACACTCCCCGAATCGTTTGCTTCACGTAACATCGTGTTTGCACAGTGTAATACGTTGTCAACGGTGTACGTTGGACCGAAATGAGAAAAGAAAAAAAAAAGGAAAACGCCAACAGGGGTATTTGTTTCGTTAAATTGAAATGCAAAATGGAGCATGGATTTGTGTTTTCCTTTTTATCCGTTCGTTTCATCGAATCGATAACGTATTAGGAATTCGCTCTGATTGATAGTCGTATATACGAGTGCGATAGTGTATTTCACACCGAAGAACGGCGTTTCAACGTAATTTTCTTCGCGGTCGAGTCACACGTACGCATGATCAATAATGGGAATGTACGTATGAAAATACGTGCCCGATCTCTCGTACACATTCTTTGCCGAGGAGCAACATCGTGATTGTAAGAGCGAGAGTCGAATAAAAATAGAAGGAGAAAAAAAAGACGAAGAAGAGAATGCTTTTTCCACCTCTGGGCACAAAGCACACGAGGGCGCGCGAGTAAGCGCACGATTCAGCGCGATCTCCGTCAAAAAATGAGATATCGACGACATGGTTCGGCACGATGGGGCGAGCTTGTTCCCGAATGCGGGGCTATTTGTAGCTCGGGCACCCTGCACGGGTCGACCCGAGTTGCCCGAGGGCCCTCTGGCCTTTTCCTCGTCAACCCTCCACTCGCTCCTATCTTTCATTCTTTTTCTCCCTCTTTTATTTTACTCTCGCTCCTTCCGATACAAAAACACACACACACACACACGCCCTCACACACATATATAAATATACATATGAGATATGTAGTACGAGCCGGAGAGGACCGCATTCTCACCTCGCGACAAGGTAATTATGCGTGGGGCTCGGAGGTTTCTCTGGCGATAATCGCGACAATAAATAAGAGCCGACAGGAAACATTTTCGTGGCCCTCCCTGGTCGAGGAGAGCCACAGCTTTACGGAGGAAGATAAAGAGAGAGGGAGGAAAAAGGGAGCGAATATAATAAGAAGAAGGCTCATCTCCGGTAAGATCAAATTTTCTGATAAACCTCGACGCGAACCACGCGAAATTGTTGCAAACGAGCCGGCTCCGCTAGATTTTTTAACGACGGGTTTGCACCGAGCGTGTTCGATTTCGTTCGGCCACCGGAAAAGATGCTCGTCGATGAGGAGAAATTGATTGACGCCATTTTGCAAAATGAAAAAAAAAAAATCCGTGTTCAGGTCCGCGTGTGTTTGTTTGACGTTTCTCGCCCGAAAATAAACCGATTTCAACGGCTGGAATTGAAATTCCCTGGATTTTCGTACATATCTGACTCATAGACGGATAGGACGCGGTGCGAGCCAACGAGAGGATAAAGCGAAACGGTTTGGAGCACGCGCTTACACGCGCCCGCTTGTCTGTGAAGTTTAATGGGATGAAGCGGTTCGAGGATTCCAGACATGATGCGTATGTACACTGGAAGTGCATGCATACAGCTGGAGGCTCGCCGGTGTTGGCAGACAAGTCGGGCTCAATTTGCCACGATAATTTTTCCATTTCCATTAGCGCGTTGGTGGTATAGATTATAGCGCAGGAACAAACGGCTTTGGCCCAGCTTTTCGTACGACTAGACTGCGAGCGAGCTTTCGACTCAAAATGGAATGATCGATCATCGCGGCAGCACACACCGGCGAACGTGCAGGAATAGCGTATTGGCGAGCATGGAAGAACGGTTATAAATATAGATCACAAAAAATTGACGCACGTAAAGCCGAAATTGCCATTCACCTCTCCGAAGACTTCTCGACCATCGTTTCCCGGTTGATACCCGCTCTCCTCCATTTTTCCACCCGCAACTAGGTGGATTCGATTGATCGAGAATGGAAAAAAGGGGCCGAGTGTAGAGGCACGTCAAAACTAAACGTTTGCACCCTGGAATTGTCCGCGATCGCAAGATTTTTTGGTCGACATCTTCGCAGCCTTGGATTGCTACTCGACTCGTCGTTAGCCAGGGTCGTTTGAGCCAATGACGCCAACACCGACGGTGGATCATGCTTGATTCGTTTACGATCATTCGTCGCCCAGCTTCCGTTACTTTCCGCGATCTGATGATTTGTTAAAGTCGTGATTAAGGTATGCCAAGTGTCGGACAAAAGGAATTGAGCGTTCACCAGGCACTCGTGAACTTTCCAGCAGCGGGATTCGTACGGTACCGCTGATGACGGTTGACAAAGAGGTATCAGTTTCGTCGCTGTCGATCAACCGGCGCGATTGCCAGTTTTAGACGAGATTCCATGCGAAAATGACGAAGACGTTGAGATCACCGTCACTGTGTCTTTATAAACCGTGTCAGAGCTTTTCATCGACAGGCTCCATCTCGAGTGGGGTTTGAAAGCCAACTTCCATACCCAGCTCGAGAATCACTCACGGCTACTGTGTTTGGAGGATTCCAAGAGTACTCCTTGGTGTATTCATGCAAGATAAGCGAGATCAAGCGTCAAAGCCTGTTCGATGGTAGCACATTGTCTCGGCACGTCCGTACACTCACCGAGGCTTCTTGCTCTCATTCGATCGTCTGGTCACGTGGTACACGGGTGTCTGTGCGCGATGCTTTTGTCCGATTGGGACTAAGGATTCCTTCGTTACACGAATGTGCAGCAGTCAATGTTTAGGCGTCAAGTTGTATTGAAAAAAAACTTATTCCGATAACGTGGAATTTAAAGGCGACGTTTGATGCCGTTAGTGATGGAAACAAACTCAAAGACCTTTGACTTTTTATTTGAAATCGTCTTTCTTGCCGCGCTTTACGAGTACCGACGACAAACGACGACTTCGGCGGATTTGGAATGAAATAAAACGCGCTGGTGCAACCGGAGTAGGCAGAAAATGAAATAAAAATTGCCTGTTGCAGCAAGAATTGTTGAACTCAATCTCAACGATTTCCATCTCCATTCGGAGGAGCGGAATACCACGCTAGATTAACCCGCCTCTGGGAATTATTACCGCAGTTCGCGGAGTGGATCTCGAAGCGTTTTATCGCTAGTTGGCAATCGTTCAAGTTCAAGTAAAATCTGTCGGTGATGTACTTATTCTTTAATCTTGCTAGATTATCCAGATTATCTACATAATTGACTTCTTTCGGATCGATAGACTCAAAGATTAAAGGAGACCTGTCTTTTGATCCAACATGATGCTCCATTTCGAAGGTTGCAGACGTTATTTGTGAGCTTGAAGAAAATACCGCGAGCTGGAATATCGTGGGCGACGCTTTTCTCCCCATAAAAGTGCCTCCAGATCGTTTGAATATTATCTTGATACCCGAGTTTTGTAATTCTGCAAACAAACGTGGGAAAATTTCCTCGCTTCACGTTAATCACTTGGATCTTAATTCTTTCCGAATGACCCATCGCTGATCTTATTTCGTCTCGTGATTGGACGAGAGCAACTCAAATTGCAAAGTACAATTGAAGAAGTACGTAAATTGCTGTATCCTGTGAATTCACTGATGAGGAGGGGAAGAGAGGAGGAAGAAAACAGTGGGAGGAAACGCGTGGATCCTGGTTAATCCAGCAGGACTTTAAGGGGGTTCGCGCGAACCTAACAGCGACCGGAAATTCCAACTTCGTATCACTTGAAATTTTACGCCGTTATAGAAAAGTATTTAATGCAACTAGACTCAGCATTTTTTAGGGAAGCATCGTCTCGTTGTTGAGAAAAAGTGTCCAGTAATGTTTGCGTGCTCAAACATTTTTAACTGTGGTTTAATAATTGCAAAATATTACGAAATTACGCGACGAAAAGAGCCAGAAATTAATTTGTTTTATCAAGTCTTGACTCGTGAACGTCCTCGAATAAAAAATATAACGAATGATCATTGAAATACGTATTTTATAGCGTAAAAACTAACCTCTCACGCTCTCTAACCCGAACGGCCATTCGGAACCGGAAAAAGCGAGACCGAAAAGGAGAATGAGCTGTGAATTTAATGCTCTCTCTGCAGTTCATGGTCTCTGCTTCAGCGTACTCTCATTATTGTTTCATTATGGAAGTTGTGTTTTGTCATAAACAGCTATATATAATACGCGTAATGAAAGTGTATTTTTCTTACCGTGTGGCGTTTCCAAGACGCGAAAAATGAGATTTCCTTGCGCAAATGTGCGAATAGATTACTGTATACAGAAATGTAAAAGTTTGTAAAAATACTTACACGTTGTCTGCATCGAGTTTCCGAGGATTTTCTTTTTTAATTCAACAATACGATTCGTTCTTACCTGAAACAGAATAAAAGGAGCAATCAAAAAGTGCGGAGCGTGGAATGATTTTTTTTATGATCTTCACTCTGTCATTTTATTATGACACTTGATTTACGATGAGAGATAATAATCGTGATATCGCGTGAAGCGATGATTGAAGGCAGAGCGATAAAAATATATTCATCGCGTTCCAACACGACTATATACCCATTACTGATGGTTTGCGCTCTCACAACACCGATATAACAAAAATCTCATTCATATTATTTTTCCGGGTCGGGAAAATCCGACGGCAGAACGGAACAAACGGAGGAAAATAATTAAAAAACTGGAATTCTTCATGGATAACGAATCGTACAGCTCGTCACATCGATAAAAACTTGGACGCTGGTACGAGAAAATGGATAAACGTTTTATTGAGCCGTTAATTATTTTGCAGCATTTCTCATGAATTATTTCGTCGACTTTCGTGACGATTTTATCTTGTAATTGTAACAGAATTGTTCCACATTTGTAGAAGTGTCCGTCCTCACGTTTTTATTACTTCAAGTGTATAAAAGAATAACAGTATAATAACGAACATTTTTAGCGAAATTTTTCGTCGTTCCATCGACGAATTTTCGTGACCACTACAGTCTAGGCGTATTTACGTTAGAATAATGTTGATTTTTACCTGCAGGATGAAAATCATTCCAGGCACTCGAAATAAACTATAAATGAATTGTTGAAAAAAGCTTTTTGAATTTTTACATTGTCTCTGCGAGTCAAGCAACGAACGGACGTGTACGGTCGGAATCGATTTCTATTCCAGCATGAAATAATTCCATTAAATCGACTAACGGAGAAACAGCAGCCGGTGTCACAAACGTTCGATGTAAAACAAACGATCGTACGTATTTGTCAAACAGTTAAAATCCGATATTTTTTTTTTCAACTCCGGCATAAAAACAATGATTCACCATTGCCATTGCTTTTACGGACATTGAAAAAGAGGCCATTTGTTTTACGCGATTTACGAACGATCTTGTGCTGTAAAAATGAAAAATTGCCAATGGTGAGAAATGCTTTCATGGAGTAGCTTTTCAAATGTATAGAGAGTTTCGTATGCCGTGTTGAAAATATGCTTTTAACGATATTCATTAGTAACGATTAAAACGATCGGAAAAATTGGAACAGCGCGTCCTAAAACAGGACAATTTAATTCTTTACGCTTCGGTCGTATAGAAAAAATACTAAAATACGAATGTACTTGGAATTTCATTCCAAAATGGGTATTCAACTTTTAGAAGCCGAGTTTTACAGTCTCCAACCGCTTTTTGATCGGCCGAATCCTAGATAGGTCTGCAATCGATTTAGTTGGACCGGTAAGCCGCGTGAGGTCGCGCGGCGCCAGCAGGAGAGGGGAGAGTGGACGTCTGATTGGCTCCAACTTTGCCAATTAATAACTCGTCGAGTTTTGCTCGTATGAAAAAAAACTAAAAAGCATTTCGACTCGGAAAATCTTCCTGAATCCATCTTGACATGTTTAACATTAAGTTCTGAAACACTTTGTATTCAAATTTCGACAACTAACGACTCAATAGGTTTTGGTGGTATGAAAAAAATACTAAAATACATTTCTTCTCGAAATTGCATTCAGAATTCAGCATTTAATCCTTAAAGTCGGGTTTTCCAATGTTGCAATGACAGTCATGAAAAAGGCAACCTCAGATTGACCGAGCTGGAAGTCCAAATGGGCAGGTGATGCATTCTCCATAATTGATTATCGGTCCATGCTATATTCAATGTCACGAGAGCGATATGGTGGGGGAGGAAGGAAGAAAAAAGTACGATACGGAGACCGAGTGTGTAGAGAAGGAAAAGATCATACAGCGGAGCGACAGCGAGAGCATTATTAATTGCTAATTGCCTAGTGATCGTAGTCCCGTTGAGCTAAAAGATACAATCGAGCACGGAAGTTTGTACGAGATGGAATATCGAGAAGAAAAGAGACGGAGAAAGCGAGAAAAACATCTCCAACACCCGCCTCTCATTCTTTCGCGGCACGTTTAATTAGTCGTCACCTCCTCTCCCTCTCTGTCTCTTTCTTTCGCTCTCTCCTTCCCTCCGCTGGTTTTATCGCGGTCGTGACGAGGAGATCATTAAGAATTTATTTGCAGCTTCACACAATGGACAAGCGATCTACGGTTCGATACCATCCATTCCAGAGTTTTTATTCACGAGTCCCTTGGTGACCTTTCTCACACCCTCTTTTCACCCTAATTTTCATCATTCCATTTCCGTTCCACGGGTCAGCCCTTATTCAGAGTCAGCAGCGACCTTTCATCCACGAGGGGAATCGCTTCCATACATTTCCATCTCATTTTTCCCTTCATTAATCGGACATTTGGAAAAAAAGCTTCACCCTTTCTTTTTTACCTTACGGTTGGATACAAACATATTTTTATATGTCACCCATACTCCGCAAACGGAGAACACTCATCAGGTTTCAAATGTGCACGATTTAACCCGAAAACTGGACACAAAACTATGACCCCCACAGAGATCCAGAGATTTGGAAGATCCTAGATTTTTTTTACATCGATTTTCCTCTCGAGCTGTTGAGGACTTTGAAGTGTTTTTTTTTTTTTTTCAAATTGTAACCTGACTATCCAAAGAGCATGCTTGAATTTTCACACCGTGGATAGCAAAAGCTAGCGATCCTATTCTCGATAAAAAAAAAGGGAAATAGTGAATTTGAGCAGAACAATTTTTTTTTTTAACTCCTCCCAGTTCGCTACACCGACGTATACCTTCCTCATATGAAGGCACTATTTGTGGCTCTGCTTATAAATATCCAAAAATATTATAAAAAACACTCATCTGTAGGTCTACTATCTGTTACCGAAACTTTGTTCGCGTGGAATTATATTTTTTTTAGAACATGTGACGAAAAAACGATGCTAAAAATAATGACAATAATAATAATGACTTATCGTTATTAATACTGTAATTATGGAATTACGGGGTATTAGTCTTACGGCGTTATTAAGTATTATCCATACGAGGACTCTGCTGTACCGTTTGTGGTGAAGATTAAAGGTCTCTATCATTGGGTAATTATCATTTTTGTCACTGTCATTGAATAGCCGAGCTTAGAGATATAGAAGCACCCTCGATATGACTGCGATGTCGTCCTCTCGATAATTACATTTAACCTGTCATTGGATGAAGCTTAAGCTCGCTCGATCCCGACAACTGCCCGTATTTCTGGCTCATCTGTCTCTCTCTCTCTCTCTCTCTCTTACTATCTGTCGGTACCCAAAGCTCGCTACGAGTTTCACATGTATATTTGGCAACAATCAGCTGACAGCAGTCTATGTAATCGAGTTGGCTATCACGCGTGGAGAAATTGGAGAAATTTACGTAATGGTCTCGGCTTAACCGTCAATCAACGACTATCGTAAATCGCGATAAAGGACACGAGATATATGTGGAGAGAGAGAGAGAGAGAGAGAGAGAGAGAGAGAGAGAGAGGAGAATGGAAGGTACTGTTATCCTCGATTTTATTACCAAATTATGGATTAGCCATCCGGCCTGTCAATCCAAACGGAGACGTGAGCCCTATCCGATGTAAATCAACATATTTCTCATCCATTATTATTGCGATAATATTGATTTAGATCTGCCAATATATCTGCTGCGATACTAATCACGCGCCATACGAACTTCAATATTTTATGATTGTTTCAATATTTACGCTTCCGGCAGACGGCAGCAGTGATGAAATGGGCATTGTTCAATAAAATAACAATTTATTCGATCTTTCTCGTAATTAGGTATTTTTCCGAAAAAAATTTTGATGAAAATTCATCGAGGGAAACAGCAGTGTTGCGAGAGAACGAGGTCTGACATAACGCGAGAGGCAATCGCTGAAGAAATAAATCGATTTTCAAGACAGCCAGACCGAAATAAGCTTCATGGAGACTCTCGTCTCGCACCGCGGTCATCTTCAAATAATCGACGTCGTTTAAAATCGAAAGCGTGATTTTTACGCGTTTAACGATCATAATCGAGATGATTGCTCGTTAATTAATATTGATTAATCGAGTTGGACCGTTTCACAAAAAATACTCAATCACAATGAGTCTTCGATAACAAATTGACGATCGTTACAGATATTTCGATAAAACATTTCGTCTACTTTATTTCCTGGGCAAAAGAGTGACACTTTGACGGCGTTGACGAGAGATGAACGGATGAGAGTGACTGCATTGTGAATTTTGTAAATCGTAATGGACGCTAATACTGATTTTGGAGCGCGGTTATGCACACACAGCCACGTGCTACAGTCGGGTTCGAAGACCGGAAATAAGTGGAGAATATTTCCGTTCCATCCAACTGTCGATGTGTATACATTAATATGACGTATACGTGCAGATGTATTCACGTGTCCACCAGCGGACCTGTGCCTTTCCTGCTGTTTAATAAATCAACGAGCGTGACGGATTGAGAGCGCTCGGAACGGCCAGCATCACAGCAAAGCGATAGGAGCACGTCGAACTCTAGAGCTCATCCTGTTGTAAATATATACGGGATTCCGATCGATGTTGGAGAACAGGGAAAATCGATGAAGCGCGTCATTCACAAATCCCACCTCTGAGCTTCCCTAAATATACTTTTTCCTAAATATACTTTTTCCTCCGTCAGCTGATGACAGTTATTACAAGCAATGAATTTTTCCACATCAACATATTCCCGAGTAAAAACTAATGAGGGAAGGTCGAATATTTTTTCAAAGAAATACTATAAAATGGCTGGTTGTAAATCGTTGTGGCAATAACGCGAATCGTTTTAGAAATTAGTAACGTCGATGACGCGAAGTCAGATCCAGAGCGGAATTCCGAGTCGAAAAACATGAGCTTTGATTCGACGGATTTCTGGCGAGGTATGTTGACTCATAGAGTCGAATAATTTATATACCTGCAATGATTCGTCAATTAGAATCGTCTGTAGACTATAAACAATATATAAATGACATAAAAAAGGAAGGAAAGGAAGGAAATCCATCCACCCACAGCCTACATAGTTCATATACTGTTTCACTTTCGAAAATAAAATAATACGAGAAAATCGGTGCATGCATCGGGTAAAAAAACGCCAAATCCGTTGATAAGTTTTTCATATAAAGTCGTGAACCACTCGCTGTAACAGCATATGATTCAAAGCCTTCCAAACGTATCGTACACGTACGCCTGAACTAACTAAATTAATTAAAAAGTGGCAGCTCTTCAGGAAATGCGTTTAAAAGTTTGAAACAAGAGGATGTCCATCGCGGCGCAGTTTCCAACGAATAAACTGCCGTCTCCGGCGAGTTTTACAAATTCAGATGCCACTGCAACGGCTGAAACGGACGAAGGGATCCCTACTTTCGTTCGAATAATTCAAAAACCAACGATTCTTCAGCTTCCGCGATGTATTCTCGACGTACATGCTCGAATCCGAAATAAACGACTGTTCGTTTCGTACGCGATATTAACGTCGCGGCTAAACTCGAAATAACTTTGTAACAAACAACACAAAAACGGAAACGACAGCGTAAAACTTTTTTTAGACTGTCGCGAAAATAAAAAAGGCACGCCCTGGGAAATGACCGAATTGTATCGAGCCAAAGTTTGAATAAAAACATTGCCGATCTGCGCGTTTCAACGGTGAAATCTAAGAATATTCAAGACGACGACACGAAAACTTCGGAAGGTGGCAAACTAAAATAGGAACAAATTGAAGAAAAACGTGATCGCGTCAGGAAAAAAATAGCAACGTTGATGCACTCGAACTCGGACGTTCCACGTTTGCTTACTTTGGCGTCGAGACTCTCGACGTTATCGATATCATATTCGATATTTATAAAACTAAGAAGAACGTGTGGGAATACGTTCGGACACTAAAGTTTCTGACGGATCGACAAAAACCGGTCAAAAGTTCATATCCACTGAGCGTATGGGTCGAAAAAAACCATGACCTCCGGACGTTTCGGGTATTACGTCCTCGTGCACAGTCTGCGGGTTGGCTGAGGACGATACCCGTAATGCTACGCAAACACATATACCCGGAGACATCAGCTTGTATATATATACGTGTATATATATATATATACATATGTATCATGGGTAAAGGACGAGGCACGTCGAGAGAAAACGTTTTCTTTGGTCTCTCTTGAAAAATGGCCGTCATAACTCATGAGATAACAGCATATCCGTCTCTCGAATACATTATTTACCCCTGCGGGAACCGCGGAGGATATAGAAATGGCAAAGGGGCCGTCGGGAGCCACCCTTTGCCACGGGTATTGCCCATCACAAACACGTGTGATATCTCGTTAGAGTATAACTCGAAAGTATCAAATGAAAAAAAAAAAGAATGAATAAGGTACATTTCCACATTATAAAATGTTGCAAACGTTCTTATTTGGAGAGAGGCACGAGTGCCATGTGGGGGCAAAAAAAATAAGAAACGTAATCGTCCCGAATATATATGATAAATGGTTCTCCATTTTGTATCATGTAGGACGGTGTAGACTGTAATAAATCGTAGTTGGAAGAGGTTCAAGTGCAACAGATAAGTGAAATGGTACGCGAAGTGAGCAATGGGCACAAATCGTACGGAAAAGTTCACTCCAACGATGTTTATAGTGGCATAACACTGGAATTGCGGAATTCAACTATGCGGATCTTTGCGAAAAGTAATGAATAATGATTCGAATACTTTCGACGAGTTCGCTCGGATGTAAGGAAACCAAATATTCGGAAATGATCGAAACTCGGAAAAAATAATTTTTTTGAGATACACAGGTTCGCTAATTAGTGTTCGGAAGTAACAGGCTGGTATCAAGGCTGTTTTTTGCGATTGAAACGCATCTTGGGAGCTTCATTGCGACTCTCCCGTGCTATTGGAAAAAGGAAATGAATTCGAGATTGAGCTCACGTCGACGCCACGTCACTTGATGCGATACATCGTAAGATCGAAGCGGATGTATGTATATAATACTTCCGAAAAGATGTCGCGGAGAGCAACTCATCATATATGAGATACTCGCAGCATCCTTCTCCGACGAGATGCTCGAGAAGCAATACCACGAGGTCTCTTTCGCGAGCAGCGATCAGTCTCCATTTCATTCCATTTCCCTTCCTTCGGCACCAAAAGATGGCGAAAGAAGCTTTCGCGTTATTTACCCTTTATCCGAAATCGATGCCGTCGAAGACCAAGTTGTTCATCCCCCAACCTGCAAACTAACGGCGGTATCTTACTGCGAAAGGAAAAACCAAGCTTGTCTGTTTTGTCCATTTTGCCAGCACTGTCTACTTTGATCTTTCCACTGTTTGAAATTGGAACAGGAACAATGCTCCTGATGTGCGTTCTTGCATGTTTTCCTGATGAAAACAATAACGGGTCCTTCTCAGAGTCAGACGATACTCTGGCCACTCTGTCGGAAGTTCAAACCCTCGACCGAAGATGAAGCAATGAGATTTTCCTCCATTTTCACATTTGCAGGAAAGGCACTGTTCGTCATCGTGTGTAATATCTCTGCGTACTTTTTCGTCATTTTACAAAGTTTTTCGACGAATCAAGATGAAGACTTTCGGTCAATATAAATCATGGGCATTAATCGGCATTATCGAATATAGAGATGCATTTGAAAAAAGACCATCGATGGACGTACATGGCTGGAACATGTGGCTGACGAAATAATATGCCAGGGAATTCGCAGTGCTCTTGTCGTCTGTGCAAAAACAAAAGTATATCGTACTGTATATTTGTCCATGTTTATATATGTCCATATACAATCACAGGGCAGGATGAGTCATTCACCCGCATCTTGAGGCGGAGGGAGAGAAAAAATTCGAAAAGAGAGAAAAAGAACAAAATGTAGCAAAGGATATACTTAAGAATGGCTGACTCCACGTGAGTTCTTCGACTGCTGTGATCCATTATAATGCATCTTTGTATATAGCGTACGACTTAATGACCGAGAAGAAGAGATGATGTGGTCCATGTGTGCGCGAGAGACAGAGCGAGAGAGACGAAAAACGATCGGTTTTTCCTGTAAAGGACCAAGTCGAATCGCGACGATAAAAGGAGACGGAGAGATAAGCAGAGGAAGAGATGAAGGAGCGAAAGAGAGACAGGTGAATATCCTACATTTCGTACGAGTTTCGCGTCAAAAGACCGTGTTCCACATCCTGCCGCGGGTTGAGCTCCTCCGACTGGCGCCCTTATGATCTTCAGCGGAGATTCCGTAGACATCGTGATCCTGTGGATGTTTTTACCGCGTCCTAACACCGCACACACGCGTCAGCGAGGGAAAAACGATATAGCTCGTCCTTCGATCTCGATCAACGCGAGAGCATCAGGTTTTACGTGACGCCAAAGAACGTGATCTCGCTTTGGCGTCTCTCGGTTAGGCAACTCAGCAAGGTAAGACACTCGCGTCAAACTTGTCTTACCCCTTTTTCTCATCTTTGCCTCTCTCTCTCTCTCTCTTTATCTTTCCCAAACACACACGTGCACATGGAATGGGAGATGTACAGGTGAGATGAACGGATGCTGGATAGAGATGAAGGAAGAGAACCAGGGTGTGTGCACGACGTTTTCTTGCATACCCAGCTAATGGCTCGCACCTACGACGAGCGACCGTGCATAAAATTATATAATAGGTGCATGTCCCATCTATATACGCACTCTCCTCGCCGCAGACACAGCCATTACGAGATCGTTCGAAGATCGTGCTCTTGCTGATGCACGCGTTTCTTCCTTCACCCTCGCTCATTTTCTTTTTCATTGCATGCAGCAGATACGTAACCTCCGAGCACCTGCACGGGGCAGAGTGTGCGGATAGAAGAGATGCGAGGAATCGATAATTTTCGGGTGCATTGCCCCGACACCGATATGTCACACACGCGTCATACCCTTATCTCTACAATCGTCACTTTAGATCCATCGAGAAAAAGTCCGTAGGAAATTGTATCATCGATTTAACAGAAATGGTAATCCGATGATAAACTCAATTTCCTCGGTATACGCTCTTCGTTTCGTTGCCGAAAACTCGATCGTTCGGTTACGTCAGTGTGTAAAAAATGCAAGCCCTTTCGCGCAGAGGCGTCCGAGGAAATTGTAAATTCAACAAATTATTCCTGCGGGTGTGCATTCATCCGTCAATTACCTCGATTCTCTCAAAATTGACTTTAGAATCAACGGGGTGAGTATTGATTTTCAAAAATCAAACGTTCATGACTTCAATGATGCGATATTGACATTGCCAAAGTGCGAATACTCTTTTTGAATGAAATCGATGATTCGAGAGACTCGAGTGACGCCATGATGTAGCATCACAGTAGGGCCGATCAACGCGCACGGAAGAGGAGAGAGTAATCACGGAAATCGAGCTGTGTACAGCCGCATTACATTAGGAAAGGCTCGTGTTTATCGCAAACGTGCGCAATATGCAAATGAGCAAAGGGTGTGATCGCGAGAGGGCGCGCGGCCACGTGTTCGAGCCTTAAAACGGCTGGCCAAATTGTGACAGTCGTGATTCTCCGTTCTCTGGATGTTTGTCGGGGCCGTGAGAGATCGCGTGTCAAGAGTATGGTACGAGCGAAAAATTATACCGTCCGGGGCGCTTCCAGAGTCGAGTCTCCGTGACGTTAACGTCCGTTGAACCGAACACCCTCGTGATTACATATGTATAAGGGGTGTCCAAGAACTCGATGTCGAAGATTCAAAGCTTTTTTTCGAGAGGAAATTCCGAGGCGAAAAGCATTTGCATCGTTTTTTCGTAAGGCCGTATCCCGATGAGCTGTCGATCGGCAAAGTTTCAGCCAATCGGATTCGCCGTCTCCCCTCTCCGGTGCGTTCTATTGGACGATGCCACGTCGAGCGGAAGCTCAACAGGGGCTCGTCGGACGAAAAAGTGCTTATAGACTTTTCGACTCGGAATTTCATCCCTCGTTTTTGTGCAAATCATCGACTCTACATTCTAGGACACCCTGTGGATGTGTTCACACCCGGCAGCCTCAAGGAGACGAGAGCGAGTGGCTATGCGCCTCTGTCAAGTCGGCCACGGAGCTTTACAGCTGCACTTTTCCTTTAGTATGCTGGCATATAAAGCGTTGCCGTAAGAATGCTTCGTTAAAATTGACGTTACCGAAAGAGCGAGGAGAAGAGAGAACGGGCGGAAGAGAGGAGCGAAAAGCCGAGTTCGTACACGTAAATTTCGTAGCGAATTGAGCGAATAAGTTTTTAGGCTGTTTCAACGTTTCATGCGGTTCGTGTAACGAACACCCGGGTATTATTCTCGCTCAATTTATTTGCCGTACCGCCATTGAAAATGTTTGAGGCGTTTTCACGAAACGCGCGTTTCAAAACGCCCGCAGGCCGGACGGAACCACGTTACCGTGCACTAAACATTCGTTTGACCGACAATTGTCGTAGGGATCCCTGTCGTTCGGAAGATTGGTCCTTTGTTCATTTTAAAAATGATTTTCCATCAAATTAATTGACGTGTCAGTTAATATAGCAGTAATAATTATACATCTGTGGAATAAAATATAGTATAAAATTCCACGACACGTTGTATATTGCGTTAATAAAAAATAACGAATTTGCAGTAATATAATAAACAATCGTGACAAAAATATTCAATGTATTCCATCACTCGCGATGTATGCCAATAGCACTCTTATGTTTACTCGTAAAAGCTTTTTTTTGGTTTGCCATCAATCAGTTTGATTCAAAGCCACGAAAAGTTGAGCTTTACTCCAATTTCACTTTAAAAATGATTTTCCATCAAATCAATTGACGTATCAATTAATATAGCAGTAATAATTATACGTCTGTGGAATAAAATATAGTATAAAATTCCACGACACGTTGTATATTGCGTTAATAAAAAATGACGAATTTGCAGTAATATAATAAACAATCGTGACAAAAATATTCAATGTATTCCATCCTCGCGATGTATGCCAATAGCACTCTTATGTTTACTCGTAAAAGCTTTTTTTTGGTTTGCCTTCAATCAGTTTGATTCAAAGCCACGAAAAGTTGAGCTTTACTCCAATTTCACTTTAAAAATGATTTTCCATCAAATTAATTGACGTGTCAGTTAATATAGCAGTAATAATGATACGTCTGTGGAATAAAATATAGTATAAAATTCCACGACACGTTGTATATTGCGTTAATAACAAATGATGAATTTGCAGTAATATAATAAACAATCGTGACAAAAATATTCAATGTATTCCATCCTCGCGATGTATGCCAATAGCACTCTTATGTTTACTCGTAAAAGCTTTTTTTTGGTTTGCCTTCAATCAGTTTGATTCAAAGCCACGAAAAGTTGAGCTTTACTCCAATTTCACTTTAAAAATGATTTTCCATCAAATTAATTGACGTATCAATTAATATAACAGTAATAATTATACGTCTGTGGAGTAAAATATGGTGCTGTAATTTTACGACACGTTGTATATCGCGTTAATAAAAAATGACGAATTTTCAGTAATATAATAAACAATCATGACACAAATATTCAATGTATTCCATCACTCGCGATATATGCCAATAGCACTCTTATGTTTACTCGTAAAAGCTTTTTTTTGGTTTGCCTTCAATCAGTTTGATTCAAAGCCACGAAAAGTTGAGCTTTACTCCAATTTCACTTTACAAATGATTTTCCATCAAATTAATTGACGTATCAATTAATATAGCAGTAATAATTATACGTCTGTGGAATAAAATATAGTATAAATATCCACGACACGTTGTATATTGCGTTAATAAAAAATGACGAATTTGCAGTAATATAATAAACAAGTTAATGGACGTTAATCAAATGATCATCGCGGAGCTGATTACGTACAAGAGGGTTCGAGAACGCACACTTGTACGTCTTTTCCCCAGTATCATACGGATCTCTGGTAAAATACCATTCTGTAATTTTCAATTGACTCGAATGGCTCGTGAAAAAAATGTTGAACTTGACGTATAATACGAGTAAAGGGGCAAAACAAGACAGAAGCAGTGACAAGCGCTGATGCTGTACGCTCAACGGTCTCTCGGTATTTCCGTCAGTCACCGGCGCAAGATCTCGAGTGTCGTACGTGCGGAGGCCAAGTCCTGTATCGAGCTCACTGACCCTCGCGACTAATGACCGGCGATTACCAACGTTTTTCATTCCTTTTCGTTTTTTTTTCTTCATTATTTTCCTGTTTTTTTTTATTTCAGCCCCGCCTCTGTCCCTTCCCGAGAGAGTGAACGAGGATTTTCACCGTGTCGTGAGTGGGTTCGCGGCTCTCGTCTCGTCCTTGGCCCTTACGAGGAAAGAGCCGCAACGAGCGCGGATAATAGCAGCATCCAAGCGCGCACAGTTTTTTTCTCGCAAATTTTTACGGAGAAATCGCCACTGGGCTAAACGTGAGAGCTCTTCCCTGCTCGGGCGAAAGGAGATGAAAGAGGGAGTGGCGCGGAGCGCGGGTTGGGGATGAAAAAAAGAAAAAAAAACCGAGCTGGCAAAATGAGAGAAGACGGAAGAATGCCAAAAAAGCTTCCTTCATCTTCTAACCATATATACAATGGACCCATGCGTCTCTCTTTATCTCACAAATCCGTCGAGCCGTCACGCGAAAAAGAAAAATTCTCGTGACAAAAAATAAGAGACGAGCTCAACCGCGAGGAAAACACGGAATATAAGAGAGGAAAAGGACAGCAAAAAGGAGCTCGGCGTGTTACCTGCTCGTTTGACGAAAGAAATTTCGAATTATTGTTTAGAAATATCAATTTATTGCAGGGGAGGCTTGGCATATTAATTAAAGCGGTTGATTAATCTCCGTAGCTTTAAAACACCGGGAAAATATTTTTTTATCTATTTCGAACGTATTCGTGATTATTGCTAAAAAATTCCATCTAAACAATCTCAAAAATTATTGCACTTTCATCATCTGTTTTCATTGATCGCATATCTGTGGTACCTCGACGTTTACTAGTTGAATTGAGAAATGTATTATCATGAAATATTGTTTTTTTTAATTTTCTATACCCACTTTTATTTGTTGAACAAATTTGAAAAAGAGCATCAAGCTACAGTTTCCTCAATGTCACTACACACGTGATAATATGCATATTAAAAAGACACATTTTTATGTGATTCGTCGTACGAACCTCACGTACGTCCGTGCGTATGTAACTCGCGTGCTTATCCACGTTCGTTTGACACTGTTGGACCCACGAACATGACTTTTCCTTTTTCGATCAAGGAGTACTGGAAGGACTGGACAATCCAGCTATTTTCGTTCGATTTTCTCGCCATCATCCTATCCACGCAATGTATACACCCACGAAACCTTCTCCATCCCACCCTGCCCTTTCGCACATTTTTCTTACCCCTGTCCAGCCTCCTACGACTGGCCAGGGCATCCTTCTATCCGTAGGAATTTCCACCTTTTGTGTTCGACCGGCCGTGAAGGACTCATTTTCCACATGGAGCGTGAAAACGCTCAAGTCTGGTCCATAAGGGTTATAGGATGATGTGAAAAAGATAAACTCTGCGGTTGTAGCGCGTAGCTCTTGTGGATAGTTGCACCATTACGGTAGAAATCCGATAATCGGTAAATATGAAGGTATGGTGACCTGGTGAGAGACGGAATACACTTTGCGGCAAATTGTGGGAGGTTTTTTGATTTTTCGGAAAAAGGACACAGCCTGGGAATTTCTCGTGTTTTTGACAATTGGAAATAAAGAAAATTGTGTTGCAGGAAAATTTGAGTAACAAAATACTCGTAGAAAACAGGCTTCCTTCAGATTGCGGTAAACCCAAATGTTTCGCAAACGAACGACACATCGACGGAAATGAAAGCGTAAAAAATGAATTTTTTATTACTCCCGTTCTTGTACGAATTCCACAGCAAAGGATGTATTATATTATATTCAAACTATCTACCTAGAGATGAAACAAAATTTCCAAGATCATTCCCCTACTTTTTTGACTCCAAGAAACGCCCTTGACCATCAGCGTTTCATTTTATCATCGATGTGCGAAAAGTACAAATTTGAAAATTATTTCGATCCTCCCAGGGTCCAGAATTTCCCTACGAAATTCATCCTTCTTTTACCGACCGACTTTTTTTTTCGATCAAGGATCAACTTTCGGACCCCATGAATTTTTCATTAGCAGGATCATCATCATTTGTAATTAATTTTCATGATATCGCGAGATGCTTGCTTTGACCCCGATAATAAAAAGTACTCTATCGGAGTAAATCAATATTTTAGTTTCACCGCAGAATCAAAAAAAAAAACAGGGAATATTCTTCACTGGAATTGCCCGAGGCAGAGCAACAAATTTTCGTACCCTCGATATTATATGGTAGCCAAATACTAAAAGCCTTCAGATAAGCCTCGAGCGTGTGTTGGAATTATATCAGAGATGAAAAAGAAAAGGGGAGTCGTGGAAGCAAAATCGCGAGAATGGGAGAAGGAAAGCGAGAGGATAAGGAGTTCAAAGAGACACCCAGGATCAGCCTGGATTATTTCGTAAATCGATCTTTCCCGAGCCGAGAACGTGTTTTTACGCGCGGACCTCCAGATACCGCCGAAGGAATTTTTTTTATGTACCACCGTCTCAATACGATAGGACGGTAGAAGAATTTAAGGTTTATGAGACCATTCAGACCTTATCGCGAAAGTAGTATTGTCGTTAAGGTGAGATTGCATATGGGAGATACGGTTTACACCCATTTTTCCATTACACAAGCGAATCTCCGTAACTGTAAGATTTTTCACGCCACGCGACGTTCCTTTTTCCTCACTTTTTTTGTCCCCTGAATTTGTTTTTCCCTCCTAACTGTCCGAAGCCTCGATAAGGCCTCTACGGAATATTCTCGTGAAGCGAAAAACTGCACTGCACGAAAAAAAATGCTGCATGCACGCTGCATCATACCCAAAAGGGAATAAAATAGCAGCTCGATATTTTCTTCCAACGGCTTTGACATACGAACGGTTAAAATTGCCACTCACATCGTTTATAGCAAGACCACTTTTGGATGACCATTTTTGTCATTTTCTGCGATTGAAAGTGAATTAGAGTATCTCGAGATTGCAACATTCGCGAAGAAGCTGGGTTCGATTTTCCTAAAAACAAATGAGGACGAAAGACACGAGGCACTGATGGGCAATATCTCAAACATGTATAGGAGTGACATCCGCCATGTATAAAGTATTGTGACGTTATGTGAAATGAAGTGTACATTAGCCATGTACATTATATATATATAAATCCATGAGGAGAAAGGGGAAGCTGCAGTACCAATTCAGAACGAGACGAGGTATGCCTATACAGGATTGCGCAGTTCATTCCGCGGCCACAAACTAATCTCGAGAGCTACGCTCGCGAATGTCAGTGCTGGTTCGAATGTCGTTACACACATTCACACACACGTATATATATGTCGATATATAGATCGAAAAACGATGTTGGAGTGCGGGCCAGGAGTCCTAGTGGAGAAAACCGAAGCCCTGAGAGGTTTGGATAACGTATCGATATTGGAAGGAAAAAGATTAATACCTCGGAGCCAGGGGAGGAATGCGATCGAGAGAGTGAAACAGATAGAGTCTTCCGACATCTCTCGCACGTTTTCGTGCTATATATACACTTTTATCCCTCGATCGCTCTCACTCTTTTTCGAGGTGGGTTTTCACTGTGTATTGTATACATATACCATACTCTTTGGCCACAAAACCCCGACTATTTTCGGCCCGTGAATCAAGGCGTATAGATATATACAAAGACAGACAATATACGCAGAGATCGCTAGCAGGTGAGCCACGAAAACCGCAAATCCGATTTTATATCACCGTATGAGCCTCTATACCGCCCGCCAAATGTAACAAAAACGGATTTCCCCATATAAACACGTTGTACAGGGCGTTTCAGTTTAGGTAGCGAACTTGACTCGACGGATTCTGGGCGATCTTCAGACACCACTTTGTCGTCTTTTTCTTCATTCCTAAATACTGTGTGAGCAGGAAACGCAGCTCTGACACTCACCGACACTGACATCAACTCTGACTCAGCTGACTCAAAAAATACGACAAAATTGCAGAGACAGAATTTCGCTTCGCGAAGCTTTGCAACAAGTCACTGGGACCTTTCGTTACAGCTCATACTTCATTGACTTCATACATGAATTGTGCAAAAATCTATATTTCCGAACGTTCGAATAAAAATATTTTTCGAATGAAAGAACTTGGCCACTTTTTCAAATTTTCAAAGTTTCGATGATCCGACTTCGAGACGTCTTGGAACACGTGTAAAGGAGCGATTCTGCTGTGCGGAGAACTCTAAAATTCTATTCATATTCAAAAACTAATTGTGGGAAATTAAGCAAAAATGGCTGTCCAAAATGTGCAGTTTCAAAGTTGTCGTTATATAACTGTACTGAATCGCCCTGTATGTATAACGGCATATACATGAATATAGACATACGAGTATTGTAAACATTCATCGATACTGTTTGATACCGAGGCAGCAGCCAGATGTAAAAACAGATTTTTTTTCCAACTTCCTCTTGGATATTACGGAAATCAACGCGGGTGATGTGGATGTTCATTTTGCTTTTAAAATACGGTGAAAAATGGATTATTTCGCAGCGTTTTCGGCACACTGATGGGGCAATGGGAAAGGGTGAATGGACATCGATATTGTTCGCATATACAGGGATTCGTTTCGCGCAACGTCGTTCACAGCGACATGCACGAAATAGCGTTAAATACTACACTCTGCAGCAATCAACATGTATAATATAGATATGCCTATATTTTATGGTAACGAATTAAATGTCGTATGGAATAAACAGGACCGAAAAGTCGATGTTTTTTTTTCAGAATTCCATTAAAGAACCCAAAAAAAAGTTCACACACCAATTTTCAGAAAAATCCATCAAACATGATGGTCCCATTTGAAAAAATAGAGCTGACCTTGAAATCTTCAAAGCGCCTCCACACGGATAAAGCTCGTAGCCGCCATTCGATGACCCGCTGCGAACTATATTTTATGGTAACGAATTAGATGTCGTATGGAATAAACAGGACGGAAAAGTCGATGTTTTTTCTTCAGAATTCCATTAAAGAACCCAAAAAAAAGTTCACACATCAATTTTCGGAAAAATCCATCAAACATGATGGTCCCATTTGAACAAATATAGCTGACCTTGAAATCTTCAAAGCGCCTCCACACGGATAAAGCTCTTAGCCATCATTCGATGACCCGCTGCGAACTATATTTTATGGTAACGAATTAGATGTCGTATGGAATAAACAGGACGGAAAAGTCGATGTTTTTTCTTCAGAATTCCATTAAAGAACCCAAAAAAAAGTTCACACACCAATTTTCGGAAAAATCCATCAAACATGATGGTCCCATTTGAAAAAATATAGCTGACCTTGAAATCTTCAAAGCGCCTCCACATGGATAAAGCTCTTAGCCATCATTCGATGACCCGCTGCGAACTATATTTTATGGTAACGAATTAGATGTCGTATGGAATAAACAGGACGGAAAAGTCGATGTTTTTTTTCAGAATTCCATTAAAGAACCCAAAAAAAAGTTCACACACCAATTTTCGGAAAAATCCATCAAACATGATGGTCCCATTTGAAAAAATAGAGCTGACCTTGAAATCTTCAAAGCGCCTCCACACGGATAAAGCTCGTAGCCGCCATTCGATGACCCGCTGCGAACTATGCAACTTTTGTTTCAAAAGTTTTTTTCGAAGACCGATATATTTGAGGAAATATTTCTACTGATGAAAGTCGTTGCCTCACTCTGTATAATGAAACTTTTAGATATATAACATCAAAAGGAAGGATCCATAAAGCATAAATATAAATACAGCATATCTGAGAAATTTTGTAAAATATTTGGTGAATAACTCCGCAGAATGGAGCTTAATTTTTCCATAATTTCTCCGTCTGTTATTCGCGTCAATTATAAAACGACAAACTTGCTCCTTGCTTCAAACTCGAGGCTTCTAGCTTTCCGCTGGGTCGATGTTTCGAATTTAATTTCAACTTTGAGCCGCCGAAAATGTTTTCCCATTATTTCCGAATGTAAACTGCGCTTTAATTAATTATTCCCTATGCATCTGACAGAAATGGGATAATAAGACGCAGGTGTTGTGTTAATTCTCCGAGTACGTTTCGTTATAAACTCAAACTCGAAATTCACCGCGTGATGCAAGATAAAAATAAGCCATTCGGGAAAGTTAAACAAGTCGCGTAAAATTGAGAGAGGAATAATACATTCCCGTTTTCGAGGCTCGTTGAGGACGTATCGGAGCTCGGAGAAATAACGAGGGCTGGGAGTCTGAAAAACATTTTTAACGTCGTCGTTAACAATTGACAACCACCGTACTCTGTGAATGTCCGACTTTTCGGCAAAAACGTTGGCATTTATTGTCAGAATGAGTCGTAAGTGTACGTCTGAATGGCCGAGTTGCAACGCGAGGCGCATGTACCCTCGCTCTTTGTGCCTTTTCCTCTCTGGCACACTTTCAGCGAGTGCCAATCTTGGGGACCAGCAAGCTGGTAAAACAGGAGACGACGCTCGATATCCGAGTATTTAACCCAAATTCCAAGTGAGCAAAAGCTCCAAGCTAGCTCCAGCAGGCTACGACTCTGAAGCAAGGTAACGTATACGACCGACGATAATCTATACGTTGGCAGGGGCTCTCCGGTTGTCGCCAGCATCCCAAAAGGACGTGGCACCCTTCCATCGAAATTTACTTTATCTTATATTCTGGTAAAACCACCGTTGAAGTTTCCACTTGCCACGGAAACTCGAGGTTTCGTTTGGTTAGGAAGGGAAAAAAGAGGGCGAAGAGGCGAAGAGCAAAGCCAAAAAATCCGAGCTTCGGCGCTGTACGCTCGCGCTTGACGAACAAACTTTGCACGTGCGAGTGCACACCTGCTACCGGACGTAAACGTGATTTATCCCATTTTGCTTACCAATTTCCAGTCTTTTTTCGACGCCGATACACGTACATACACACGCGAACGGACGCCAAATTCAGCTATCATTCTACGAATCGTCGGTCGTTATTTATTTAAACCGATATTTTGCCTTGGTTTCCATCGCGAGTCTCTGGTTGTTTTCATCCACTCCTAAGTGAACAGACGGTGAATTATGGTGTTCCGAGGGATAAGAAAATATTGCGAATCTGCAGTAGCTTTGCCGGGTGCTTCAGCCTGCTGTCAAAACTCCCAGCCTGTCAATTATACCCGCGAAACGTGACAATTCAAGAGGCAAACTGAGAAGACAGTTTTTGTCAATACAACTGCGTGTATTGACAAAATATCGAAGATCTAAGATCGAATTTTGCGATGGAAATTACAGACAACTGCCGTTCTGCCGTTTAGAACTGGAAGTTCTTGGCAAACGGAAGTTCATAATTAGGACCGAAACTGTCGATGAAAAGGTTCAACTTTTTTTTCGAAAAAAGACTGAGTTTCGGACGGCGGACGACCCTCGCCATTTTTTCGACGAGCCTTTCCAGCCCGGATGACGGCATTTCATTCCGTTCTCTCCCCTGGAGAGCATCCAAAAGATGCTGTGCTGATAAAGGCGATCTAGATAAATATATGAAGGTATACAAATCTGGAATATAGGCGACGAGCGCATTCGGGCGAAAATCGGAATAACGATGACGATTTTTCGTTTATTGCACGAGCTGAACTGGCAGGAGGGGTTTCATTGCTCCTCTCTTCTCTAGAAACAATGAAATATGTGTTAAAACTTCGAATTACATTTTCACAAATTCGTACCGCATAAAAGTATGTACAACATTGGTAACGAAAAGTGTATCGAAAACTACGACAGTGAATGAGTCTCTTATGAGTTGGACGTTATCAAAAATGGTCGAAAATCAAATTTTTAAATTGTCATGCTCCAGCATGAGACAGAAAAGATCATAGAGTCCAAATTTCACTGAATAAAATGAAATTGATCCATAACTTTCATAAAAAATATATAAACGACATGCGAGTAACGAATTATTTTAGGGATAGATAAATTGTCAGCAGTCACGCAGGCTGAATTTGAATCTGCCGAGAAGAACAAAGCCGTCTTTCACCCACGCTCGTTTCCATCTTTCCTACACACGTATTTTTCATTTTTCCCAATTGAAAATTCCCAAAGTAAATGTTTTAGAGGGAAATAATCGTCCTCGCGGTTTAAGGAACGCGCGGATTCAGCTGAGCTTTTTTTATTAATACAACGTCAGGTGTTAGAATTGAGAGAAAAGTACGGTCGGCTTCGAGGCTGGCAGCAGCAAAGCGTTAATCCGACGAAAAGCTATAAAGAGAAGATACCCGAGAGATAGGCGAGGAATGCTCGGGTGGAATAAGATAGAACAAGATAGAGAGGAGACGACAGCAGGCGAGAAAGCCTCAGGGTGTAATGAGTGATGCGACGGATAATGGATGATCGTATCTTATAGCGAGCTTCTGAGCTACCAACACACTCTGTGTTTCAAAACGGTTGAATCGGATTTCTCACCTCTCGAGTGGGCAATGTAGGCGATGTAAAGCTCTCTCTCTCTCTCTCTCTCTCTCTCTCTCTCTCTTTTTCCCTCTTTTTCTCTCCTTCTTGCGTGCCACTATTGAAAGAGCCACGTACGCGATGACTGCGACCACTTTCAGATTATAGTGTATGTACTTGCCGCATCTGACTCTTGAGCAGTAATTTTATGCACGACATTCAACCCTGCAGATCTAAACAGCAACGTACAGCTGAAACATTCACGTGACGACACCTTCACATTTTTTTTTATCCCTCCTTTTGCTTATTGATTCACTTTAAAAGGAACTTGAGAAAGAGAGAAAGAGGACCTTGACATTCGACACTTTGAGAATCTTTGTGATAAAATAGTGTCTTAAACAATTTGCAAATTTATCACGCGGGTATAACGACCGACGTTTCGTCGCGGAATTTCCCTGTTTGCGACTTTGATTTTGAGGGTAGTGGAATTTGCCGTTTCGATCCACGAAAATGGACCCGAAAAACTGTCATCTTGGAGCGTTACGGAATTGTGAAAAATGGAAGAAAAAGTGGTAACAATGAGATTCAACGATCGGAGAAATCTTCGCACAATAAATCCGTCCTTCTGAATTGGAGTGTACGGATTGTGTAATATATTATACACGCTTTCACCCATATACGTGCATACGTGTGTATGAATACAACGTTCCGAAGGAATTCACGAAATGTACTCTATATGCAGGTAGGTTTGGAGTGAGAAAACGGGAAATCCGTATGTCAGTCATGCAACGTATGCGAAAGTCTCGAGATGCATTTTACTGGTGTATGAATTTCCAACATACCATGTGAAATCATGTATGTGCGTTAGGGTGGCTAAAAAACGACGATATGACGAAAAATTCATGACTTGCCACCTCAAGAAGCACAAAGTACTCGCCAAAGTACCTTCCAAGTACTCTATTTTTATTGCTAATCGATCCAAAATTTCTATCACCGATATGCATTGATTTGTTAGGAATACTCCACTGAACAATAATATTGTTCAGCACAGGAATCTGAAACATAAGCTTCCGCAGCGGATATCTGTCGAACGGTCACTTTTATCGATTAGACACAAGACACCTTTATTGTAGAGCATCGAATTTCCCATAAAAATACATTTTTATAGAATATTTCCCAAGCCCAAAATGCCCAAGTTCAACGACGCATTTTCCCACGTTGTTCAAATGTCATGGCCAATGTAACATTGGAATTGGTGCTTTTTGAAGTGTCAAGCAATCGAATTTTCGGTAAACCAAGAAGGAAAGGGAAAACAGTCGATTATTCCGATCCACCCTAATGTGCGTGCTATATACTGGGCGCTTGAGGATAGGGTGGAAGATGCAAATGTACATATAACCGTATAACCGGAACGGACGTTGAGAGAGCGAGAGAAAAGGAGAACTTGATAGAAAATGAGCGAGAGGAAAAGGGATGGAAAGTACCATTGAGAGGAACGAGCGTTTGCCTCCCAACTCTTTCTCTGTGTACCCCCGAGCGTCTTTCGATGCATCCAGCAAGAGCTGCTGATATATACATGTGTATACATATGTACAACACATGTGCATACCTTCCTGGCAGAGGGGCACTTTCCGCGATATATCTAGAGATAAGGCCGAGGCAGCAGCTCTAGCTCGTGCGCACCGCACACTCGCCTCTGCTGGCGACTACTCCCATGTTCGTAGTGTGTGCGACACACACGAAATAAGCTACATACAATCTTCAACAAAAGAAGGAGTTACGGAAAAGTGGTTAAAGCTACAGGGTTAACGCTGCACACAGAGAGTACGGTCAGCCTCGACCTCTTCTTTCCACTGGCATTGTAGCTTGTCAGTAGAGCCAGTAGTAAAGGCAGAATTGTTCAGACATGCTTCCGCGATCCTTTTTTTCACGTCTGTCCCTCACATCCCTCATCTCTCTCCGTCTCGTGTTCCATCTGATCATCAATGCCACAGTTTATGTAAAAAAAAAAAAATATGACACACTGAGGAAGAGTCGCTCGGAAAAGTCGCGAAATCCTCGCTCGTCGAACGAGTCGAATGTAATTGAAAAAAGTTCCCAGTCAAAAGAGTCGGGATATAAAACAATAAATAAAAAGGGAATAATAAAATGTGTGAGCTTGGAAAAGCGACGAACGGAGAAAACCGTCGTAACTCGTTTTTATAAGGGTGAACGTGGAAATTGATTCGAAAACATCGAGTCTCCGGTCTCGAGGGTCCGGAGAAACCAAAGTTTTCTCGTTTTGCTTTCTTCGAGCTTCGCGGGAGTGTGATGGGCCCAGGGGTCACGCACAATATTTTCCGGAAAGTCTGAGGTTCGAGGGAAGGCACATTGGGGAACACATTGGGGATGGAAAGGGAGAAGGAGGGAAGGAAAATGAATGATCTTCAGGCACGAACTGAACAAAGTGGGAAAACCGAAGATCGTGAAAGCTCGCACTTGACGGATGCTTGAATCGTGTGTCATATATAGATTTTGGTTAATGCTTTTTTCTTCTCCTACTTCGCAAATTTGGTCGTTTGTTTCGAATGAGAAATGGGAATCTGAAGAAATCGTTCCAACGAAATGCGATACATTTAATGAGCGATTTAGTCATAAATTCCGATTACAAATTGAAATATCTTTCGTTGGCAAACGTAATGAGATTGCTTCCCATTTTATTTGAGCTGCATCTTATACGTCCTCTTCTTTCTAAGCCTCCCAGTCGCGAATTCACTCCAGTTATTAATTTCAGACTCTGTACTCGTAGTTCATCAATGTGCTCTTTGAGTCGCAGATTTTTGCTCGCCAAATACTTCAAGATCTAAAGTTATATATATTTTTTCTTTTTTTTAGTGTATACCACTACTAGGCGTTCCACTCCTTGGGCTTTTTCAAGTATAAACACATTTTCAGTAAAAGAGAACGCAGAGGCGGCGAAAAAGAAACTGCTTACGAAGCGAAATAAAAATCACGATGCATCGTTCAAGATGCTCGCACACTTTTCCACCTCTCTCCTCTCGCTCTCGCCAAACGATAACGTTTCTTTTTCCCTCCTCCGTTCCTTCTTGTTTTTCCTCGTTCCTCGTACTTTCCTTTGCTCTCCGCCTCATATCGTTTCGCCATTCGCTGGCTGAAGGAAAAACATACATTGCTTCTAGAGAACTCATTTTCAACACTCGAAGGTCTCCTTTTGTGTCCTTTGTTCCGCGTGCTTTCCTACATGGAAGCTCCGTGGAATCTGCAAGCTCTCGACTCTCCTGGCACGCCCAAAGGACTCTTCGATTCTTTTCAATCATCTTTCAACCCTATTACATTCAGCTCACTCGTCTATTTCAAGCAGCTCACTAGATCGGAAATATTTCGAGAGATTCGCCAAAGACCGGAAACGCGTATGCAATAAAAATGTTGTTCATTCAATCATATTCTGATTCGAAAAAGAGGCTACACACCCGTATCTCAAAGAGGTATACTTTTTGCACATTTTGTCGTCAAAATTATTCAGGATCGCTCGAAATCAATATCGTTCGTGCGTGTAATCGTTTATTCCCGCAGAATTTTCTCGTCTCCCAAGAAAATCCCAAAAACTTGATGACCCGCCTGTCGCTCAGAGCACGATACTTTCGTCATTCCTTGGGTTAAAGTTTCGCGACCGAGGCGAAGGTTTAGTGTCTTCCCTAAAAAGGATAAGTCGATCTTTGCGCCTTTTACCTCATCCACCGTAATCGTCCACCTCTTCGCAAGCGCGAATTCCACTTTTCTGTGCAACGATTGCTGCAGAATCATTCAACGCGACGAAAAAATAAAAATTGAGTAAAAAAAGAACCCGCGCGAGAGGAGGATAAGAAAATAAAAAGGAGGACCGAGAGAACCGACAGCAGAGGGTTCGAATCTCAGGGTTTTGGCCAGGGTGAAGTGGTACCTGACCCAACGCGACAGTCGAATACAACGTTGGAATTGTTTTATCCACCGTATTCCAGGCTCTCCTTATTCCTTCTTCTCTCTTTTCATCTCCCTCGTCCACTTTTCTATATTCTCACTCGTGCCCACTTTTACCTTGCTCGTTTTCCAGAAGAACGCGATTTCGTTTTCCACCCTCGTTTTTTCCCGTCCACTTTGCCAAGCAGTGTTTCTCCTCTCCGCACGTTCCATCTTTCCGGGTCCTGGAGCGAGGAAGATCGAAGATCCCGAGGATGAGAGGACAGGTTGCACAGATCCCAGAGAATCGCGATAGACGCGGGTCTATCTCTCCTGTGTGTCAAGGGGATTCCACAGGATATGGCGCTCTCTCTTCGAAGGCAAACCATCGTACCATCGAATTTTGCCTATTCATATTTATTTACCGGAGCAAAGACATTCCGGAGATCGTAATGAATTAACCATCGAATACGAAAAACTTTTCCAGCTTTTCCGACCGCACATTTCCCCCATTAAAGTCCGTCCTCGGTCTTTCACATGGAAAAGCACCATTTTTCAACCGCATTTAACCCTTTATTCCACAATTCTTCAAAAGATCCTAATCGTAGAGTCGGCCATTGGTCGCCTCGGAACGTCAACGATAAATCCATCAAAGAATTATTATGCTCAGAAAAATGCACGATATTTCGATGTATGAGAGTTTTGCGCAGGTACAAAAAAATTTAACATGCCTGGTCGAAACATTACTCTACTGCAGAAGATGATTATTCCGACTGCGAAAGGTGACATAAACGATGACGTTTGGAGAACTCGACGATATCGCAAACGACCTGTCTTGTACAGTCTTTCTCGTCTCTCTCTCTCTCTGCCTCGCATTGTCAGTCGAGTTCTCGGCTGAGTAACGTACACGTGTGAGTACAAATTTGCTTTATTATGCCGTCTTGTTTGGACATTCGTTGTCCATTCTCTTGTAGATTCTCCGCAGCCTGATCGGACCTGCACGAATCGTCGTGCATCATCTCCTTTCCCGCCATCGCGACAAGAGATCTATCTCTCGGCGGTAAAGTCCTTAACCGTTTGCTTCGTCTATTCGCTACGTTGAAACCGCGCATCGCTTATCGTTATGTATATATACCCTGCAGATACTACGAGCATGATACAAATAGAGTACGTTATATAGTGTACTGTACACGCTACGTCAGAAGGCCCGAGGGTTACTAAACGTCAGTGCTGCGCATATATTCACCAACTTTGGTAGGTATAGTATACATGGATATCAAAATATAACTAGATCCAGTGAGAGAGAAGGTACGAGATATTTCTGTACAATATACGAAGCATCATCGGGGTGTTCCATTCGTAGGCAACATTTTCCCACTTTTATCCAAGTTGAAAAACGCGTCGGCGGCGTATTAAAAGAGCACAGATCAAGAGCAATTACGAAAATTCGAGATAAATCGATGACCAGGCTCATCGGAATATTCCACTGCAAAGCCATGGGTGAAAAAATATTTTGCAGCCAAGATCGTTTTTTCCTGTCCACAAAATCGTTTTACTCGAATAGTCTCATCGACAATTCGAGACTCGCAGCCTCAAAGATGATCGAATAATCGATGAAAAAAAAGCAATTCAACAAAATCGTCAGTTTTGAGGGAGGTGGAAGTGAAGGGATGATTGAGAGAGGGTTAAAATCGTTTTATTTGTATGGGAATAATTGTTGACACTAGATTGAAGATGTAAAAGTGTTGTGAAGAATGTTGAGATTGGAAAAAATCGATTGAACGTGATTCAGCTTTGAGCTGCTGCATCCACGTCCATGTGGATGATTCGTCGCCTCAAGTTTGTCCACGAGCGAATAATATACGAAAGCAACAGATGTGAAATGTGGAGGATGAAAATCGAGTCAATTGGGCACAAAATACCCCGTGCATAGTGCTATGTACAGGTCACGACAGATGTCGAGGTGAAGTATCGAGTTCCGCTAGCAGTTCGTGCGATAACGATGTATATATACCAGCACGTCGAGACCCAAGAGAGACTCTTCTACGTAGTTTACTACGTACGTTGTACGTTCCTTAGGGTGTTTCATTTTTAGGCAATATTATATATCTTTCGTTTCGTCCGGGTTGAAAAAATGATGACGTACATTGCGAGGAAAATTTCTACGCAATTCAATAGATCCTGCCTCAATTACAGACTCATTGGAATATTCAGTTTCCCATAAAAATAAAGCGAGAAAAAAATTCGCATTCAGCTTCATTTTTCCCTGCCTGGACCATTTTTAAGATGAAAAAGGATGACAATTCGCGTCTTGGGGCTGCGTGAAATTTTCTACCAAATGTTTTCTAGAGCAAAAGATGTTACCATCAATATTATTTCGACAGCTACTGTGTGAGCGAACTACTCTCGTAGAAATTATCCTAGGGTCCTTTTTTGGAACACCGTCAGATCAGCTGATACTACAGCGCTTATTGTTACTCGTAAGAAACCGGAACGCTCCGGAAATCTCTGCTCCAATTGGTTGCAAGAGCTTCTCGGCAGCTGCTGTCGCAAATTCTCGGTCGCGAGCTGGCCATTTCCGGCGTTTAGCGAAACAAACCCGTTCGGATCAGGACCCCGGATCGAGACTTTGGCGGACTGCCCGAGGATCAGCTGTGACAATGAATTTGCAAAAAACTGGGACAAAAACGTAAAAAAAAAAAAGATTTCCGTAATGTTCCCGATCTATAACGAAAAAGAATCGGTGATCCTGAGGATTTCATCTCGTCCCTCTATAAATTTCCACGCTGGATGACATCCACGTTTGACGCGATTGTACCCTCTTTGCGTTAATCAAAAGTGCTCTGCAGCTCTCCCACACGGCAGAGCAATGTGTATCGTATTGCCCAGATATCGTTGTCCTGTTTTTCGCTCTCGTACCGTCCTCCTCGCCCTTCTTTTGTCCTCTTTTCCACCGTGAGTTCAGCGAGATGCAGCATGGATGCTGCATGACTCTGCGATGGTGGCTTTTCGTGAACAGATCTTCCGCGCTGGACGGCGAGGTCGAAGTGATGGGCAAAACGTCGCAGAGAACAAGAGTGACCCGGCAGTTCCGGGATCATGGGCTTTTATATACATATATACATCCCTATATACACATTTATACACGCTTCGCTCTCCTCTGCGAGACCGCGAGAGATCGGAACTTCAGAGACACAAACGGTCCAGCGTATTGTCCGCATGAATGTCTACCTCTTGTATATACGATATAAAAGACGTTTATTACGCGAATCCCACACGTTCATATTATATACACGTATATACGTTTATGTATATATATATATGTCGGCTGCTGCAAGACACGCTTTACGATTTGTCACACAGAACTGTCGTACACACCGAGAAAAGACTGCGACATTAGTGTGGCATCGGTTAATACACTCGCGTGATATGCCAACTCTTATTTTTTTTCTCTCTCTCTTCTGTGTTCTTATTCTTGTTCTCTCAACTGCTTCATCTCCCGAGGCACGCTCCGTTTGAGATATTGTAATGGTGTTTAACGTCAGCGAGGGGTCGACATGAGAATATTCGCTGCACCATTTTGTCCGAGCAGATTTTTCATCCCGAACGTGATTCCGGTTTTTTCCTCTCGTTCGAATTCATCTTCTAGTTTTTTTCCTCCTCCAACAGCATCACGAGCATCACGCTGTGTCATTTCGTGCTTCACGGGCGTACTTGTGATTTTGGTGAATATCGTTTTCCATTCGAATATTTTCATTCTCGTTGTTATTTTTTCGTATTTTTTCCTTTTTTTGTTTTTCCTACTCTTTTTTTTTGCAATACCCCGCCTTCTAATGTGCGTCTGCAAAAGTCCCACGCTAAGGTGGTTCTTTTGTAGAACTCGACAGTCTCGGCAGTCACCGATCCGAATACCGGAATTGCCGAATTTCGGATAACATTCATGGCAGCCATTCGATCGTCCTTTTTCAAAATTTCAATAATGTTTCCTTTTTTTTTAGGTTGGACGCAAACACACCGTTATATCGTACGGAACATATGAGTTTTCCAAATGGACTGAAATAGAAGTAGAATCGTAAAAAAGTCAAAATTTCTTCAGTTTTTTGTCGAAATGGGAGAGGAGAACTCGTCATCAATCTCGCACTCGTCGTGTAATTTGACGAAAAGGACTATATTTCCTCCCCTCTGTCGTAGAATATTCACGTATGGACCCATTGCTGGACCAGTGTTGGATTTTTGCTCTCAATTGTCTGCTCGGATTGATCGACTTGCTTTCGTTTCATTGAGAAAATGAAATGTTGATATTTCAAGGTAAATATTTTCTCCTACGATTGGATATCGATAAGCATCGGAAAAAGGGAGCAGGGAAACCCGATACTTAATCAATGACATATATATTTCGTAATTTTCCGCATTGTAATACCTACGAAAAGGTCGGCATACAACGATCATCGTTCAAACGTTCGCATTAAGGGAGTAAATGTGCCTTACATTTATGTAATTAATTACACACATTGCGTTAATATTGAACGAAAGAAAACATGAGATAAAAAAAATCGTTCGAAACATATTTTACTACGAACAGTGCAGAGAAAAATATTGTTCGCTCAGAGCGGAATAACGCTCACAATAAAAGCCTCTTGAGAAGAAAAAAAAACAAAATGATCGGTACTTTTAAACGATTTTTTCAAACACGCAAATGAGAGTCGACAAAAAAGGTCTATTAATTCGTAATATCGAGAATCGAGTCTGATGGAGGGCGTGAAAAATCTGACTATAAGTAATATTAGGTGCAAAGCATCAGGAATCAATTAAGTATGGCCGAAATTCTACGGTCACGCGAAGCTTCCCTTTGACAAATATCCAGCTGCGAAATTTCCCTAAAACGAACACGCCGTCCTGATCGAATAAAATCGAGGCTTTCTTTTTCTTCCGAGTCACTTCTGGGCCACAAAAAAACAACGTCGATATCGCGGGTGTTGTCGTACCAAACGCGTGCTTTCGGAGCGAGAATTTTCGTAATCTTGGCAATCTTGGCTAGATTTGTTCGGGCATTAATAACCGTGACGTGACACGTCGGGTAGTCGTTGAAAGATTAAGCGCTTTCCGATGAGCTTGTTCTTGAGGATTTAAGGGGGTTCACGCGTAACTCGCGACTCGATGAAACGACTGAATCTTTCGGTGTGAGTATTTCCTCCGCGGAATAAAGTTGAGATTTTTCTGTAACGTACATCGGCCTGCGGTCGCGTGTAGCAGTCGCCGACTCGATCGACTTTGCGTTTCTAGGATCACGGAGAACAAATAAACTCTGACGAAATCCAATCGTCCTCGAGGAAGAGGAAAAGAGGGAAAAAAATGGAACGAACAATGAAAAAACAGATGGGCGACGAGGAAGAAGACGACAAGGAAGAAAAAGAAGAAGAAGCAAACGAGACAAACGTGCTTCCACAAAGACGTGGGAGTGCCCATCGGCAACGGGAGTTACGACCGTCTTAGACCTCATCCGTCGTTGCTCTTGTGGTCCAGACGTTGTCCGTTTCCATCTCTCTCTCTCTCTCTCCTTTCTTCTTCTCGCTTTTTCCATCGCTCACTCGATCTCGGTCCGTCGCGACTCAACTTTTTCTTTTTCCTTTCTTTTTTTCTTGGTCGCTCGCCTTCCTTCTGTCCGTCTGTCTGTCGACCTTCTGCCCCGGTCGACCACTCATCCGACCTCCACGAAGGACCATGCGCTCACACTTCCGACGATTGCATACACGCAAAACCGGATGTTACCGCGGATGCGCCTGCGCCCTCTTCTGGACCGACAACTCGGGCATCTTTACTGTCCACAGTGTCACCCCTGTGTCGCTCTCGCTGGTTCCGGTTAGGCTGAGATTTCGCATTTTGCAGCAGTAGCTGTTGGACGTTACGAGAGTACGAACAAACGGTGTCTGCCCGCCCACGTCAACTCGGACTGACTCACGGATTGGTTGAAACAAAACAAAAATTCTCACCTCTTCCGATCTTTCCAACGAGAGGACTGGAAGAAAAGGATTCAATCGATCGATTTATGGCATGCATTCAATTGGCGGTCGATGTGATAGGGTTTTACGTTACAAGGAAATGGCGTGAAATATCCGTTTCTTTCTTAATTATGTATTTTTACCGACGCCAAAATGTCGACTGACTTTTCGTTCGATGACAAAAGCGCATCGTTGAAAAAAAATTTTTCTCCATAATTTATCTCGTTTTCGACGAATCTGTTATTAGTAATCGATCAAATACGACCGAAATACGGCAATTTTGATTCGTTTTCACACGATGATCTCAATGAAGACTGGGAATGACTATTACTCATAATGATACCAAAAAAAAAACGAGAAAATAAATGAATAAATATTTATGAACTCTGAACAGGGGCTGAAGGATATCGAGATAGCCGGTTTAAACGAAACGGAAAAAAAGGAGCAAGTCATCATCTTTCTGCAATTATTTCAAAACCGGTTGTCCACGATCGCAATAAAACCGCGCCCGTAACGAGTACGAGTTCAACGAATTTCTTACATTAGGCACGCTATTACACGAGATTGTAAAAGTCGAACGATATATGTTTACTTGGTTTTTAATGAGACGCTTTCGTGCGGGGCCGGAAAGAGAGCAATTATATTCAGATGAACCAAATGTGCCTTTACGATCTGTAAAATGGGATTTAACTTGGTGAAAATATTTTTCTGCCGCCCTCAAAGTGTGGTTAATATCACCACTTACTTTTGGAATCTATGTATTATGCGGCGATCAATGCCGATTTTTTTTGTGTCCAGAAAGGCGGCAACAATTACCATATTCCAATGTGAAATTGGCCATATTTATTTCTTCGCGAAATGGAATTTTTTTAATCCCCCAAAACGTGCGTCGCATAAACTGAACGTCTTTCAACGAATAACCATTTTCCGAAACTTCAAATGACCATCAAATTTGTCCCTACAAAAAAAAATAGACGAGTCTTTATGAAGCAACCAATCGCAAAACGAATAAATGATATCGAAGGTCCGATATAGCTCGCACGCATTTTTTAAGAAAGGAAATACAAACCTTCGTACGATGAAAAATAGCGGATTTGTTTTTAGAACGATTAGAAAATAGGAAAAACAAATGAATCTTTTTTTTCCGTTATGCGGAATTTAAGGTTATACTGGATACATATAAAATCTTTTTTTAAGAAAAATCCAACCTGTCGTCCTTGAATAATTATTTATCGAAGATCGATTTGTGTTCATTAAAAATCAATTCATCGAAAATCGAAAACATCCAAATTGAAGCTTTTAATTTACACGTTAACATTTTTCATTCCAGCAGTAAAAAAGAAATCCAGACTTCTCTGAGAGTTACGTTCGTATTACCCCAAGTTCACCGAGTATCTCTCATCTCTCGTATTTACCGGTCGACCGAGCAGCGATAGAAGCCAGGTTTCAGCTCGAATATCTCTCTCGAAATAGATCATGAACATGAGACAGCGACATGCGTGGGTGTTTGTCTGTGCACGTCTTTAATTCAGCGAGCACTTGGTATCAACAATCTCATCAGGATGAGCTTTGCAGCTCGGGACGCCGGAAAGCTGATTAAAACGTGGCACTTTCGCAAACTACCGTTGTCAATCTGGCGATGAGTGCATACTGATACAAGTGAAAATGATCGTTTTGCAAACACGGTAATTTCGCTACCGATGGGGATGAAATAAATGATCCTTTTAAATATTTCAATAATCAGCTTCGACTCTCCGCAGGTTCATCACGTAATACCTTACTTGGATTATCTTGCAATTAAAATCGGTTTATCGATATTTCGTTTCGCTTGAATTAAACTCGGCGAGTGCCTCGCTTCAACGTAAACCTATGAAATTCATGTGGTATTTGTATCTCCGATAAATTTGCGTTTCGATCCATTGTTCTTGACGTTGGCTTCACCCACGCTCGGGCGATTATAACTGAACGAAGCCCATGCGTCTTTATAAAGCGAACACAAAGTTCTTCCAGGCAATTCAAGAGAGCCGAATGGATAAAGTGTTTGTCTGGTAGCCAGACGCATTTGTCATTCTTCTTTAGGATCCGCAGTGGAAACGGATAGAACAGAGGGATTAGGATTCGTCCGGGTACAAACGTTTATTGGTATACAAGAAAAGTGCCTGGCTCTGACATGGTTTTGTGTAGGTTGTATAAAAGTCTTACTCCCCCCCCGTGGACCATTGATCTTCATCTCCGCGTTATACTCATCTTTGGATCATAATAAACAAATCGCTTGAAATTATTAGAAGATTCAATGCGGACAAAAATTGTCTGTGGAGCGCATGAAATACGATCACGTCAAAAGTGCTGATGAACCGCCATTGTTGCCACATTTTTTCGAGGCTAGCAAAATAAACACGAGTGTCGTCTTTTGCTACGACTAATTACGGGATGATTGATCTTGCGATCGAATCCTTTTCAAATTGCAAGATTCAGTTTCAGTTTCAAAGCTTTCAGATTGAGATAGTTTATCAAAACGGTTTTCCCTGATCCATTTTCTTATCACTTTCTTTCTGTTAGATGTGTTGAGACAATAGAGCTAAGATATGTACGTAATGCGATACAGATTCATTGATACGAAACAATCAGCATCCCTAGGCAGATATCTGGATGGCAAGGAATAGGGCCCATTAGAGAGAACACGTGCATTATACGTCCAAAATGTACATACATGCAAGCTAAGCAGCGTTGAGGATCGTCAGAGCCCAATAGAACGGGCTCATCGTCTTAAGCCGATGAGCGTGAGGAAACGTCATGATCTAACAGGAGGATTAGCGCACACACGTCCTCTGCTCCTGCGTTATAATCCGCTGATGCATTCATCTGCCCGAGGCGAGGCAGCTGTCTCGATTTTTGCAGAACGATTTCAATCGTCTACGTACAACCAGAATGCATTCAGTCCCACCACAAGCTTACACCTTGTTGATTCCGTGTCGATCAAGATAGTATCGGCGGTTTTTGACTACCCAAAGCACATACAACTTCATATTCTTCATTATAATCCAACCAACCGATCCGAATGTTTGAACACTCGACGGTACCGATGTCATACAGCTACGATCGATAATCAGTGCTCGAAAGTCCAATTGCGGCAATTTCGTATCGTAAAGATAGGACGTCACGTGACTGATACTCAATAAAATATTTGCAGAGATATTTATCGCTGGTTGCAACAAATTGCCGCAACAAATCGTTCGCTATTGTGGCTGGGGACTTTTATGTGCATTTGTTGTCGCGTCATTGAAGTCAGTACCAGAAACGTATCAGAACCAATAAATCTTACGAAACATACACCGGGAGAAAAGAAATAGGGGAGAAAAGGCTGATGGTGACACCGGCTCGATCCACCCTTCCAATTGCAACTGAAGTTGTCCTTGATATTTTTCACACTCGGCTGGAGTCTTTCCGTTGTTTAATCCTCTCACCACTTTCCCTCTCTCTCTCTCTCTCTTTTTTGATGTCAGAGGATAAAACTGTACCGCTACCCATTGGAAGACGGTCCAATTCTTTGTGTGTGCAGGGTACACCCTGCGAGCCAATGCAGTGTGTAAAGATTGCTTCTTTATCGAAAAGAAAAAGGGTGTATAATATATACTTTTTCTTCAGCACACAATACGGGAAGCCAACGGCAACGAACATCCGATCATTTTTTATCACGTTACAATGCCCAATCAATATCCGCTGGGCACGATTCCCGGCCGAGCGTTCTATTATCAATTGACAATGTCCATGCCTGGATCATGGATCATCTGTATGGAAATCGGATTATGCTTTATCGATTAGATCCTTTGTTGTACCGCGAGACCGACAAAAGTCACTGAAGACAGATCGCCGGGTGTTCGGACCGACTGGTTCCTTGGAATTTGCATGTGATCATCTCAACCCGGATCGTCGGAATGTTGACCACGGCTCGAGATATTTCGCATGGCTCTCCAAGCTTGGTGAGACGCTCCCAGATGAGCCAGCTATACGGAACATCGCCGTTTTCCATACGCGCAACAGGAGGATGCATCCTGGACCAACTTGCAGCGCAAGGACGTGAAATGACAAGATTAAGGTCACGTCGTCGTGATTAATGGGCTCAAACTTGAGAAAAAAGCCACGGGTACGCTTCCGTCGGTGCAAGTTTACCGCGTTGCACATGATCGCCGACACTCTAGTCACTTTTGCATCTTATGATGTAACGAAGGGTGAAAATATCCATACCGTTTCCGAAATGTCGCGATAAGACTGCTTCTCATCGTTATTGAAGTTAATGGATACCAAACAAAACCTGGAATCGTAGGTATAATGGACGATGTACGAGGAACAGTTCACCTCCATTCATTTGCCATTTACCATTTTTACAAACAAATTGAAATTCAATCGGATGAAATGGAGTAATATATGCATTTTAAACCGTATTAGAAATACCGTGTACCTTAATGCGGCTGGAAGTGTGGTCCTTGTGGCGAGCTGTCGCAAAAGCCATAAACGAATCAGGACGAAATAAAAATATGCCTGTCGCGTGACTTCCAAACATATCAGCTTCAATTCTATCCCACTTCTCACGATCTTTTCTTCCCGATCTGTTAAATCAATCAATCAAATACCACTGTCAAGTTGATTGAGCGTTCTCCACTTGTAATAGTCCAGTAGGATCCTGATAAGACGAATGAACATTGCGAAAGGGATATTAAGGGCGAAAAAAAAGAAGGCGTATCGATTTTTCTGAAGCGGGTTCCGGACAGTGATGTTTTGTTACCACGAGAATGTACTCTCCATTAAAGTATCACCATGACAATACGAGAAGTCATACGACATGCATTTTGGGAACCTTGCCCAAGACATTATTATCATTGCAAATGGTCCATTCAAAACTCGTTCTCTTTTTGGGGCGCAGCCCTGTACGTCTTGTGGCTTGGCAAAGTATAATTCGGAAATTATAATTTGGTGATATGGGTTCAGAAATAGATGGCAATCCCTTCACCGAGAAACTGTGGAAATCAATGCGTCGCAGATTGAATTATTTTTCCGAAATCTAAATCCATCTTCGCTCCACAGCATCTCTACTTATAAATCACATTGCCATAGTCCTCCGAACGTCGTTCACGACATACTCGACGCTGACGACATCACCAGTTCTTTCGACTTCCCCGAAGAGTACATCGAGGCCTCTTCCTCTTTTTACGCTGACTTACGCGGCAACTAATTCTCCCACTTCAACTCGAACAGACTTTTTTTTGTTGCTATATCGTATTTCGGAGTTCTAACGAAGAGCAGGGATGATCTTTTTTTCGTAGGACTTTTGCCTTGATGAAAAGATCTCGCGCACTACAGTGTGGAATTCATCATCTCATTTTCCCATTGCCTCTCTGCACGGTGCTTTCTAATTCCTTCGTAAGGTTTTTACCTCCTCATATGTCACTCCATATCTTACTGCTCTAGTTACTCTCCCGCTAAACCTGAGAGATTTCTCTGCCTCGTGCAACTTGCAGCCGGAAGAGTTTCATCTTGCTTTTTATTCAATTTCATATATTCTTTTTCTCCCTACCTACGATATATTTTTTACATAAGGATTATGTACGTACATATTATATGTAGACTATGTATATTATATATGTAGAATATTATAAGTATATAAGCATGTATACAGTTTTTCTACCGGCACCCATAGCAGCGGACTCTTCAAGGCGTGCGCGGCGGCTTCTTCAAATTCTCGTTAAAAAGTTTAAGTGGATTCCCCGCGGAGAGTCCCACGAGTGGTGTGGTTCCCCGCACACTCCCGTCTTTGCCTCTTTTTTCAAATCTTTCTTCCGCCTTACTTTTCTATGCCTGGCTATTTCTACTCCCAGGGACGATGCGCAAAAGGTCCCGAATGCCATTCCATTCGGTCCTTCAGTACCCCAACGATGTTTGTAGATGCTTTTGCCACAAGCACGTGGTACATGTTTTGGAACAATCGTGTCGCCGAGTCTACGTAAGAGACCCATGAACAGGTGCTTCAAACACCTTGCGTGATTTTTTTTGCCTACGAAGTGCACGCGATTGTCCTTGTCTGTTCTTATGGATCTTGCGTGCATTTCAATGTCACGTGTTCAATGATAAAACATATCCAATCATCCTTCACACATGGTTCGACAGCCTTCTTTTCGACAGCCAAAGTACCTATGCAATCTTGGCTGGAACTTGCCTTCTTCTTTCACTCTCAACTTTCGTAAAGTGGACCTAACATTTCGCGTGAATCCCTTTCACTCTTTCCTACTGCTCACAGTATTTCTATGGTCCACGGCGCGGTGGATCGCGCTGGGCAAAACTGAGGAACGCAGAGACCACATGGAGAGAGTCGCGAAGCAGCCTCAGGGAGGAACAAGTAGAGAAACGCACATGGAAAAAGATTTCAAACGTTGATTAACGTATTTATTAAATGCAAGTCAGCGCGAAAATTACTTTCTGGGTCTCCAAGTGCCGGCCATGTTCGGACATGCTTCCTGCACACGCCTAGCAATATACGTATGCGAATACACAAATATTGTGATCCGGTAAAGGATGGAATTGAGAAACCAGGGTTGATTCAAGAGGGTATAAATTCGGCGTGTTTAAGGAACGCCGCACAGACTGCAAAGTCGTGTCGGACTTTCGTTCGAAGTGCTGATGGCATTTCTTTTGTTCCGTCACATTTCGAGATACCGTTTGGAAAAATGATGAATAATCGACACAGTTAATTGCCGAGAAACATTGACATAAAAATAAGGTGGTTTTCAAGGTGATTTGTATCAAGGTCAAATGTGACGAACCTAGCGCCATGTTTGCCACACATGATGCGAATAGATTCATGCCTGACCAACATGATTTTGAGCCAAAAATATACGCATATTTTTTAACCTTGTTCGAAAAAATCGCACAATCGCGTATTGAACGTTTTTTTGACGATGTGAATTGTGCAAAATTGTGATGGATCTGTTTAAGGATAAGCTTTAGGCAAATTTGTTGACGACCTCGAGTCTATATGCGATTGAAATAAGCGTAGAACAAAATGATCCAACTGTCATTATAGTGACGGTGTAAATCGTGTAGTGGAAAGAACGATTTATCGCATTACAGGATAGTATTTTATCGGGTTTCGTAAATATACGTTGACGTTGACACAATTTAAGTGCAAGGACTATTGAACGCTCCTCTCGTCTATCCAGTTGTTGAAGAAGTTGGAGCAAAGTTTTCAGAGTTCGCGCGCTCTATTATTCGGCCTTTGCGGCGATAGAATGACGACACATGTCTTTTTCTCCTTCTTCCTGTTGTGTATGTTCGCCGGTTTCTCCGGTAGGCTGCTTCTCATCTTGTCTGGACCAAACCGACTACTTTCAGGCACTTTTCTCCACTTCTGAACGTCCTTTTTTTTCTACCTCCGATCGGAGAGCTCTTGGTCCTTTCGCTGGAAGAATTCGCTTCCTGAGCTGCACTCGCTCGGTGGACATTCGTTGGTGTAGCGTCGAACTCTGCTGTTGCTACTTACTTAGGCCCCAACCCATGAGAAAACAATGATGTCGTACCTTGTCAAGACTCCGGGGGAGTCTCTTACTTAATTGAGTCGAATCTCGGACGATTCAGCCGACATTTTTTTGTGGAATGTGTGTAGAGATCGAGAGAGACAGAGAGAGAGAGAGAGAGAGAGAGAAGAGAGAGAGGGACGAAATGAACAAGCAAAGAGATGAAAAAAACCAAAACGGGATTCAGCGATACAATCGAGAAGGAGAGTCAAACGAATTCTCACGAATGAGAAAGAAGAACGAAGGACGGTGGAATACACTCAGCTGTAAGAGAACGACAGCAGCCTTCTCCCTTTGTCCCTCGTCTCGCATCTGTTCGTGACATAAAATGTTGCGTGAACACTGGTTCATCGTGGGCGATCGAATCGCAGACTCTTATTCGCCTTCGAATCAATCTTCTTCGGGGCTCGGAAGCTTTACGGATATCAATGATGAGCCTAATTGTATTATTGCTCATGTGAAAAAAACCGTCGTGAAATCGGTATTTCTTTTTCCGTTTTGTAATTGCTGCTTTTTTTACCTGCTTGTTCAGCAGATGTACAGCTTCATTAATAATAAACAATAATAAACACTTATCAATCAGTCGAGTTTGTTGATTAGGATTTTTAGTTTTCTATGCACAGATCTCTTTGCCTCAGCAAGACCTTTAAACGGGATGAATACCGAAAGCCTTCGTAAGCTCCGGTGCATGCATAATTCATTTGGAAAAGCTGATGTTGATGTTTAGTCGGCTCGCAAAATATTGCGCGACTAAAAGTTGGTGCTCACACTCGACCATGATATCACCGTTCTCCATCCCGTTTCTGTTTGCACGACTCTAGTTGAGAGGCGACTGCTGGTTGCTTGTACAATCTATCCCACCGGAAGTGATATTGATTTTTGATGCTTGGCAACATGCGATTCGGACAATGTTGTGAATTAGGAACGAGCTATACGCTTCACCGGATGATAGGGAATTCCAGGAGCGTCGAAATATAATCGACGTGAGCTTTGCCGCTGGAGAGGATGATTCCAAGCTGGACCAATCAAGGCCCATTACATGACGGAAATTTGGTACCGAAGGTGCAGGGAAGCTGTACGAGTTCTAACGTACTATATCTAGCCTCTGCCTAGCGCGAAGCCGGAATGAGAAATTATCTGAAACGGCGAACTTTATCTCCCTATTGGTCACGAAATACCACTCCCGATTCGGTGCGACAGAGTCTAGTGTCGAAGAGGGAAAAAGAGAACGTGAGAGTCACGTGCCTATAGCTAATCATACCATGATCGAGAAGCCCAGTTTCCAGGGCACGTTCTCCCAATGGTCCAATCCCACGCTTGATCGTTCAGTGAAGAATGAAAGTTCATCTTATTCACACATCTGTAGATTATTCTGATGTAAAACAAGACTAATCAAGTATTCTGGAAGCAAGATCATTCGAGACGATTATCTACTTCATTATCATTGAGAAAAGTAGGTTGAATTTTCGCAAGCTCCTTCGAATGAAAGCGGGGGATAATCATTTTTTGCAACTTGATTTAAAAAGTTCCGTTCTCACAGCGAACCAAAGACCTTCCTAGGCTTTCCTCGATGCCATTTAACGTGTTACCATCGAGAATTGGTCAGAAGCTATACTTGACCAGTTCTTGCTACGATTTTTTTATCCAATGCTTTCTCATGAAACGCCTAAGGATAACTTCTAGGTGGCCTTTGTTGTTCAGCCAACCTTCGTCGAATTGAACCACCAGCGGTTGACAGCGGATCGAGACAAGTACATGGTCGTACGCTGCGACATGTCTTGCGAGGCTCCAATCATAACAGCTCGTATTTTTTCTCAGTGATTATCGATTTGTATCGTATCTGTATATTAATATTCAACGTGGATAAGCTATTCCGCAGGTACCACACCGAATTCAATGGACCAAAACCAGTAGCGATCTCTTCTACCGAAACGTTTTTTTTCTTCGGGCTTCGTTATAAAAACAGAGCCTAAAACAATGTCGTATGCAGCGTAGAAAGACAGAAAAGATAACTCGTTCCTCGCTCCTTTTTGCTCCCTCTTTTAATTCCATGGAGAATGCAGCAGATGCCGGTACATTTGGCCATTGAACGTTTTTTGCTGTTTTACGTCGTTTATTTTCGCATACCACATCGTTACAATCGATGCATGTTGCAAAATAAAAACAAAAGGTGGATGTATCGAGAATCTGTGAAGATGACAAGCGGTCCTGCAACGCGATGTCCAATGCACGCGAGTTAAATGGAAACGCTGGTCCTTTGGAGCTGAAAAAATGTAATAGTTCTCATCCAAGGTAGAAGTAGAAGCGGCTTGTGAATGTCATCGAAAAACCGTGAAGCAAGGGAGAGAGAAGCGACTTTCTGGAGTAGCGAGCACGGAAGATCTTGAGAACCACCAAGGACAAAGAGACGTCGCGCGACTTCCCGTAGCTCCGCAAGCGTCCATCCGCTTTGCCATGGAGGATTTCTCCCGCGGTGCGGTGTTCAAAAGCGGGAAGAGGACAGACCGCGAGACAGGACTCGAAAGTTGCCTCTTAAACTCGGTGTTCACCGCCGCCGAAGATTTGTAGCCTTTGCGTGATATATCGAGGCATTTGCTATCTGGCAGGACCGCTCAGCTTCGCTTTTACCTCTTATACGCCGAGCGCTGCGCAACCTGCTGAGATACCGTGAACAGAGTCCCCCAAATTCGCGCATCGGACCGATGACCATCCTAACATGAGACCAAGATCTGGCGCGCAAGATGGATGCGCCCGGGGACGGTCCCAAAGCCAAAATGCTCGCAACCAGTTTCTGCTGCTTTCGGCCTTCGATAATCCGCCGATATGCGCGCGTTCTGGCTCTCCACCGCGTTCATTTTGTACAAGACAGATCCGGTTTACTCCTGCATCGCCTATCTATGAGCGGCTACTAGCTACTAGCATCGTCGGTCATGATTATCGCGCTGCGGCTGCTCATGAGAATATTTTCAAATCCCAACACCGTCCTTTCTCGACAGAGTGCGCCGCTGTTACCCGCATGTTTGTCACGCTTAGAGACGATAAAATCATGATTCGGATCAAGCTAATGACAACCGTTGATGAGATTTCAAGATGAGCAGAGATGCAGTCTTATCGGAGAAAAAGGGTTTTTCCTGCGATGCAATTAGAATCGCAATGCTACACGATGATCATTCCGTCGTCAGGTCGCTGACCCGCATTCACCGAGGACTTGACTTGGCGGCTCGTCCTGCCTCGGTGATATCAAATGGCGGGATGTTATTGCGATATAATCATAATAAATACGATGCGGAGAGATGAGAAAAATAATAGCAATTTCAACGGTGATCCACGGTTGGAGGGAGAAACGAAATGAACCGGTACTAACGATCTTTCGCGCGAAACCACGCGGTTATTTTTTTGCAGGTTTCTCTCATTTTCGTGTGGTTCAGCTTGGAGTGTGAGCAACGGAGAGTTCATATAGAACGACCAGCGATGCGGAACCAAGGCCTTCCCCTGCGATTGTGGTTTCCTATTCTTGTTCACCTGTTCCCCGGAACTTGCGCAATAAAGCCATAGCGTTTTATACCACAGACGCATGGACGCAGGGCTGTACATCGCACTGGCTTCCTTTGCCGAAAAATAAAACTGCCACTACACCTTTATCGATCCGAGGTTGCGGAACGGTATTATACTACTCGTTTTAGCGGACCTGATGGTTCGCCTCTTCCATTGTCATTAAATCCGCTCGAACATTGCCTCTTTCTCTCGCTCTTGGCGGTTCAACATCAAACCGCCGCTGTCTGCCGAACAATCAACCTCTCGCTCTTTCGTTATTTAACGAACTCATCGGGTTTCGACACACGTGAAATTATTTGGTCGTGCGCTATCCAATGCTACCCTCGTCGTTGATGGTCAGTGGCGCAAAAAGGAGGAAGAGTGGAAAATAAAAGAGAGCGAGTTACCTGACGAGTCGAGGCCACTTGTACCTTTCATATCGCGCCAAACAGGCTTTCAAGAGGGTGAGATTTTATTTAGCTCTGGCTTCAATATACGGGATATGCCATCATACGCGAAAACGCGAATGAATCGCTGCGTCCGTATGTCCCAAAAAAAAACGGGATTTGGTTGACTTTTTCGTTGGGTATTGAAGGTTCATGGCGAATTCGGAGGAAGGAATGTACTTGGAGATGGCAATGTACGGCGGGGTAACTATGGAAATATTCTGGAATTGAATCGAATTATGTAAGAAGGCTATTAAATAAGGCTCTACTAATTTTACTTGCGAACGAAAATATGCCAGCTGGGAGGTAAAACCGGATTACGAAGAAAAGAGAAATCTTGCTGAGAAATGCTGTCATTTTTCCAATTACATCTCTGGTAGGTAAAAATGGAAGCCATCAAGATATTTACGTCGAGATTCCCAACTTCCGGCGGTTCTTAACCGAGTCCTCAGCCGCACGAAGAGAACTTTGACCAATCAACCTTCGTTAGCCATGTTGTATAATAAAATAGAGCATTCGTAAAAATTGTATTTTCATTTCGATTCCCAATTTTTTATTTTTAACATATACCGCTGAGCGAGTGCAAAAAAGATCTTCATATTCCAGAGAAGGCAAAAGACGTTATGATAAATTATGATTATGATAAATTATTAAATTATATATTTATATATAATATATAATATATAAATTATATATATATAAATAAATAAATAAAATAAAATATAAATTATATAAATTATAAATTATATAAATTCTGATAAATCTCGTTGTTTCCCTTTCCTGGAGGTAGTCGAGAATAATAACTACCTTTTCGTTATACAGTGCTCGCCTTTTGAAGTGGGGCAACATGTATTTCGTTGATTTTGGTGAAAGTTTGATCGATTTTAAAAAACCAAAAAAGTACATTCTAGTAAATTTAATAACACATAAAATGAGACCAGTTTCAACTGGATCGGTCAAAAATTGGCCGATTGCGAACGAAGAAACGAAACATGCAAACCCCCTACCTTACGGAAAAAAGTGTTTTTCGGTGTATTATATCTGCAATGTGCTATTTCACACGGTTTGATCCACGATGAAAATGACACTCGACAAAGTTGAAGCAGAGAGAAATAAAAACACGCGCAAGTCACGTACGAGCGGAGAGCAAGAATTTAGTCAAGTCTCGAAAATTTATTTTTATCATTAACAACGAGGGCACGTCCGAGTACCGGGCTATTGTGTCTCGTATATTCATTTGAATATATCGTATGCGGTAATATTCCGCGGTTAGATGCCTGTATATTTATTTGCAACGGCGATCCGGTGGGCGGATGGAAATTAAAATGAAAACGGGCCAACCGGAAAGAAAAGCAGCGGGCGAAGGGGGTTTTGGCGAGAGTGAAAATTCAAACGAGCGGGTGTAACGGGACAGTAACACAGTAGCTTGGAAGCGCGAGTTTGGGTTGATTTAATGCCATATACAGTCCAGGCGGGCAGCTGAAGTCCAGGGGTGGATGTCCCGGTTGGTGGATCGTTTGAGAGCGCAGCTCTCATCGCACGGCTGTATTTGGAAATACCGAGGGTGCACATAACCTCGAACGAATACATATGTAGTATACATTCTATATAAAGGCAAGGGATACCTCGTGCGAGTCGAGCTATGACGCAATGATACAGATAGCCACCGGAAATGGCGGAAACTAAACAGTGGTAGCAGGAAATGATGCCAGCCACCGCTGCGTACTTCCGCTCGGACGACGCGCGTCGTCGTGCCACGAGAAATCAGAGGAAAAGCTCTCGAATTCCGTTGTGTCTCTGCGCTGTCAGGTACCGAGGGGAAATTCGATCGTCCTCGACAACTCGGCGAGTTCGATATAAAAAGCATCATAAACTCTGACATGTCGTAATAATTGCCGTTAAGCTTGATAAACCAGCGGACTCGGGTGTAACTACATTTGCATGGAAATAACAAAAAAAAAGTTGTAAATACGTCGTGAATGTTCGTGTGGTGTCGGAGAGAGGAGAGCAATGGATTTTGCTATACATCATCGGCGTTACAGGGAGTACACGCGTATGAATTCTCGATTTCCTCTCCCGCGATAGCTGCCCACGAGTTTTACCGTTATTTCGTATTACCTAGGACCCGTTGGGTCACGCGATTCGGGGCTGCTTCGATTTTTTGTTATTTATTGTTTTTTTTCCCACACTCCCTCTGACAACCGTGAGCTACAGCCATCGACGGTATTTTTTGGGTAGTAACGACCGAGATCGTCAAAGTTGGAAGGGAAGTGTCGAGGATGAGGCTTTGGCGGGCTGGAGGGTGAAGCGAAAGGGGGAGAACGTCGGGCAAAAACGACAGAGAAGATGGAGATGGAGGTAGCGAAAAAGAGCGCAGAGACAGGAGAGCTTCGAAATAAAATTCGATGGGGTAGAACAGGTGATGGTGGCAGAGTGCCAGGAATGGAAAAAAAGGAGAAAAATTACCGGTTAGTTGCAGGCTTGGGCACAGAGATGCGGATGGACAGAGTCGCTCGGGCTCCTCGCGTGTGCATACGATAAATCTCCATAAATATGTATGAACGTTCCAACGTTCTCACGGGACCTTTTCACCTATAGGGCCCTACGGTTCTTCCAATATAATCTCCTCTTTTGCGTCCACTGCTTCGTCACAGCGTTACTTCCGCCCTACATTTATCGCGGGAATTATTAAACTGATTACAGAAGCGATATTGATCGGACACCGTTTTCCTCCTTCAATGATATTCCATTCCGTTTTCAGCTGCCAAAAGGAAGTTTCAAAAGTTAATTGATATTTTTTATCTAGCAATTCAATCTTTGCCATGAAAATGCACAGTCGGCCCTGCCAGCACGTACAAGAGGTCTCATGCTTCGACGATCTCTTCTCCCGAACGAGATCTTTGTTTTCGCAGAGCCCGCAGATTGGTACGTTGCAAAAAGTCACCAACGAAAGACTCGTTCCCTTTTTGCAGCTTTGAGAATCGGCAAATTCTCTCGCCGAATCCAGCAGTTATACGCGGTTTACGGACCAAATTGTGCAACTTTTCGTCTTTTGCGATCGATTCAACACGACACAAACCCGGAAGAGTAAAATTTCAAGTCAATGCGAGATCATTTTGGTGTTGGAGGCATCATCCGCAACGATTCGGTCCAGCCCTTTCGAACGTCAGAGTCACGCGAGATTCTGACATTTCCGCGTGCAAACGGATGCAATTTGCGAACGTACAGAGTCTGGTAACGTGTTTATCCGAAGAAATACATGTGTACCTCGCTTTTCGGCGCTGCGCTCGGCACGGACACCCGAATGTTCATTAATGATATCTGCTGGTCCATGCGAATCCAAAGTGACGCACGGCCTGACAGAGCCGGGCAACGGAATATATAATACATCGTGCGCTGCATTCGCAGAAATTACCGGAAGTCATCGTTACATCCCACACGCACTCGAACAATAACCTCGCAAGAGCAAAATCGATATAATACAATTGGATCGCGTACGTGTATAAAAGCAAAAATGATCAAAGTCTGTTCGCAAATTACACGTGAAAAATAATAATTAACAATTTTTTTCAACTTCCGAATAGTCTATTCGGAAACTGCAGCTTTCAACGAAGCTTCCAACCTCTTCTCGCATAATCCCCGCAAGGCCCTCTTGAAATCCTAATGCTGTAACTATATTTTGCTGTAATTGGGCAATCCATGAATGTATCGGAATGTTCAACAGCTTAATCAATAAATTCAACAGGCCGCCGATTTGCATATCCAGCGAGAATTGAACGAACTTTAAGTTCGCAAGAGAGAAGCGCAGTGAGAAAGTGAAATTTGATCTCGCGATGTGCTTTTGACATTGACAAGTTCATTTATTTTCATCGATGTACATACACGGTTGCGTTGATACTCGAAACATCTTCTTCAATCAAGGCATCAGCTGGTTTTGTTTCACTCGACTTCCTCGGCTATTCGAGGGAACCTCGGGGGTCCACTCGATGCCGGTTACAGATTATAGTCAAACACGCAAAACGGCCAACCATGTCGTTCTCGATTTACAGCCATGCCGAAATATAGATTCGCTTCGCGAAGTGGATAAATTCGCATCGCTGAAGACACTGACGACTTCTCAATGCGGCAGATGTCGAGAGTTCCCCGAGCGAACCAGCGAGTCCATGACCCAGTTTAACGAGAGGAACCGTGTCTTATATCCCGAATGATGCTGCGCTAAAGATTTTCGGAAGCCAAGGATGAGAGAGCGATAAACGTCAGCGAGATAAGAACGTGCATGGAGGAACGGAGTTTCGATGCAGAGGAGGCGCGAAATTCGAAGAACGAGCTTGAAACTTTTTGAGATTATCAAGCGCAAAGCCATCGCGCTTGAAGTGTAATTGCACCATTTGTCCTCAAGTACGTCCAGTTTTATACAGGAGCCTTGGAAGAAACACTGAAAATCGGAATCCCAAATTCACCGCGTTTTCCCTGCGCCGGAATGATGGTTAAAAAATAGAAAAACGTATCGTCAATTTTTTTTCCATAATTGTTTTTTCGCGAAAAGAGGATTCCGTTTTGTCCGATGGCAGTGATTATTGCAGAAGAAACATGTGAAAAAAAATCAAATTGTTGTGGTTTTCGCGCTGTGATAATTGAAATAATTGTAATCAGTCGGTCTACCCGGCTCGCAATATTCGAGTGCCTGCGTATCCATCCGATACCAGCGTATGTTTGTTAGTATCAAAGGGTGTTATAGATAAATATAAATTTGCAAGGTCAATGAATGAAATGATCCTGATACGCGAATACAACCGGAGTTTCAAATGACTTTTTCGATAACTATATTACACGTGAAACCACATCGTCGATGTAGTTCCCTCCGAATCTACAAAATCGTTGTTCTGTACAGCAGAGTAGGTCATACTCAATAAGGATCATTAGCAACGATGTTGTACGTGATTGCACGTGAATTGCATGAACGTAAGCATGCAAATGTACACCCTCATCCGAAAGTTTCCAGCAGAACTGCATGTTACTGCAATAAGAACGTTTTTATTTTCTAGGATTTGTCCAAAGTGCACTTCTGACGTTTTTACACGTTCTTTGTTGGTTCAATACCCCCCTCCGCCATTGGCCTTTTCGAAAACCGAAGAATTGTTGTTATTCCGATAATCGCCGAAATACGCTGTCGCGAATTTTTGAGATTATAGCACCTTTGGATTTTTCCAGACCGTCTTTATTGACAGACCGTGTTTATTGGCAAGCGAAGAGTGGGATGGAATATTTATGGCGTTGAAAAAACCTGTTGGAAAAACGCCCGAGAGTTGATGCACTAAATGGCGGTTTGTTTTTGAAAAAATCGTTGAACGGAGGTAGTTTCGGGGAAAATTGTGAATGCTCGTTTGTGAAATAATTTATGCAAATTTTTAACTTCGATATTCGTGGCAGTTTTTTCGATTTCTGATTTATCACGCGCGCATCCTCGTCCGGCCAGTTTTGGACGTGACGATCACGCGAAAATACTCAGTGCACATCTCGTAGAAATCAAAAACTAAATAATCAAGTATTATTTAGTCTATTAGTTATTTAGTATTAGTTATTAGTATTATTTAGATGAATTAAAATCGATATGCAGCCATTTACGGGCTCACGATCGATAATGCTGTGCGTCTGATGATAATCATCATCGATTTTAATCATTGAATCATTGAGCGTCCACCCTGTCTCAATTGCGAAATTATCCAAATTCCTTTCCCTCGTTTTGTCGATATATGATACAAATGCATAGATCATAAATTTCAATCAATTTGCCCAATTATATTCATTCATTTTTAGAGCACAGAATCGCTAGAAAAGGACCAAAACTTCGTCTATATTTGGAGTGTTCAAGTTTAAAGCTTTAAGGGCGTGATTTATGGTATCCCACATCCGGTAAATAGGACATCCGGCATCCACAGATTCTGCTTGATATTTGAAGCAAAGCTACTTTGTTCCAAATTCGTTTTTTTTATCCTCAATAGATCCGGAATGAGAAGCAATGGAATACAGTTGCCGGATGCACGACCAATATCGACTCAACTTATACAACAGCCGATTCCGTAAATACAAATAATAAGTTGATTAAATTGATCAAAATTGATTGAGTTACATTGTCGAAAAGCTTGTGGATCTGCTATCATCTTGTTTATAAAGTTCTAACATTTTTGGCAAAGCCTGCTCGGGACAAATCTGGATAATATTTTTTAAGAAGCGACGTGGAAAAAGTGCTGACACAGCAGTGATATAGTGTCATTGGTGTAATATTAATTTCCTGGGACAATGGATTTTTCGATGTACGAATTACCAAATCGTGAATGGGTTCACTACTGCAAGCCAAATAATTTGGTGAAATTAATGATAGTTTCTCAACAATATAATTGTTGATAATTTGTACTTGTGGATCTGCTATCATCTTCTTTATAAAGTTCTAACATTTTTGGCAAAGCCTGCTCGGGACAAATCTGGATAATATTTTTTAAGAAGCGACGTGGAAAAAGTGCTGACACAGCAGTGATATAGTGTCATTGGTGTAATATTAATTTCCTGGGACAATGGATTTTTCGATGTACGAATTACCAAATCGTGCATGGGTTCACTACTGCAAGCCAAATAATTTGGTGAAATTAATGATAGTTTCTCAACAATATAATTGTTGATAATTTGTACAGGCTTTTGTTGAAACAAAAGTATGCACTAATTGTTAGTAACAAATAAGCGCATGGAGGAAGAATGCCTTAATCACTTGTCCACGACTGCTGCGTTGAATTTGTCGGTTGAGTAATGTACGTACAGGTAAAATAGCTGTGCATCGAGATTGTGGTACGAGAGAGAAATAAAGAGAGGGGGGCAGGAGAAGGAAAGTTGCAGGATTGTTAAATATAACGCACAGGGAGGTGGGAATATAAGTTTGCTAAATCGAGCAGATGAAAGTATAACGAATAGGAGCAGTCGTGGCCGAGTGGTTAAGGCGTCTGACTAGAAATCAGATTCCCTCTGGGAGCGTAGGTTCGAGTCCTACCGACTGCGTCGCAATTTCTTTTTTAATTGCAATAACAAGTAGGATCTATATTTTTAACGAGGTTTAACGCGAATCTTGTATTTTTGTGCACAAACCGCGCAAGGTGTTCCCCGCGTCGTAATTTATTAGAGTACTATATTATCAAACTATTTTTTATCTCATACTTTTCTTTCTTATCTTATATTTCGTATTTTATACTTTTTTTTTACAAAAGTCGCGCAGAGTATTTCGCGTCTTTAGCGATTTTCGAATTTATTGATTATTTTTTTTCGAATAACATGTATACCTGTCAAAAGATCACGCGGGGTGTGAAAAAGTGCGAGCGAACAATTATACCGAGGCAGCTTGAGAACCGAGCATTCAATTAGTAGAAAAGGTCGAGGAGCTTTTCCGTCGCTTTTCCGTCGCTTTTCCTCGATCCTTCATTTGCGTCCTCGTTCTCATCGCTGCGGTATGCCACACCAGCCGCGATAGTCCGAGATTTGAAAAATCATTTGCGCCTTGGCTGCTTTCGCCTCGCTTTGATTAATCGCACGGTGTGCTGCGGGTATACGCGAGGAGGAGAACGGGCAAAGGGGTAGAAGGTTCACGCGATGTTCTCGACGACGGCATGGCTCTTGCACCCTCGTCTGCGATTTATCGCTTGCAATTTGTCGTCCTAGCGAGAGCCGAGCACTTGGCGGTAACACGTTTGACGTAGGGGACGAATTAAGTAGAAAATAACGGCAAATTTCTGATGCGTTCGCTCTTAAATTCCTCTTCACCCCCGTGTCCTCTTTTAAAAAATTATCTACGAGCGATGAAATGAAAAATCGATTAATGTTACGTACTCGTCGCTGCACACACACATGAATTTTATCCTATTTTCCGATCTGACGTTTATTTCCTTCGTAATGCCAATATCATTTGTGCGCAGCTTGTATTCAGCTTTTCTCGATGTGCTCTGCGATAATAATCAGACGAGCGAAGAGGAGCAAGAAAATAGAGCGCAAAAACAAGATCCATGAGGGTAGCTGACAAACGATCAATTAATTAATCTTAGCTTTTATCAGATTAAAGGTAATCCTCTTCGCGAAATTACATCCATCGATACTGAAAAGTAGAAAATTACAATAAACGGATAATGGAAAGACAATTAGTTAAATTATTCGGTACGTTCAATCAAATATTAAGTTCCATCATCGTCGTGACTTTTGATTAAAAACAGCAGACCAAGAGAGATGACAACAACCGCTTTTACGATCGGCCATTTCTCAATCAACGGAAGTGGATAAGGGATGGCTAAAGGAGGGACGAAGGAGTGTGAATAATGTAATCCGTTGAGTGAAAATATTGGAAATGAAGCTTGGATTGTTCCAGAGGAATCGCAGCGCATTATTCAACTTTAAAATCGAGCAATAAAGCGGAATGGTACCGATAAAGCGACGTCCATTTTGTTGTCTCTGAGTTGTACACGATAATAGAAGACTATATACATTTTTAATGTTGGTCAATGAAATAAATCGTATATTTTGCGCCTTCAGGATATCCAAGGCTTTAAATACCATGAATCGATGTGCAATATAGTGTTTTTATTCGCTGTTCAGTCATTGTTCGAAGCTCGAAGCTCAACACTAAAACAGAGGAAATAAAGAATTGGAACGAAATTGCACGAATCCTCTTGGAAAGATAGGGGCCACGCGTGTCCGATTCACTTCCGATTTAGAGGACACTTTTCAGCTCGAGTGAAGCAAATTTTCCGAGACAGGAAACACGATTCATCGTTGCTCTCGTGTATCAAGAAGAGAAAAAGAAGAAAAAAAATCGTAATGTGCCGACTTTCTTCAGCTTTCTTTTCCTCGCATATTGTGGCACATCCATGATCTCCGCGAGACCCATGTAGCTGTTAATTTCGAGGCAGACAACACCCGTGGGAAATTACCACGAGTTATATCATTGACTATGAAAAAAAAGTAGAAGAGTGTTCGTAGAGGTAGAAAAAAAGATTAAAGCGAAAACGGCGGGTGAAGTGCATAGACTTGATGGGGTTAGTCTACCAAAAGATGACCCAATCTTGGGCAACTCGAAGCCAGGAAATTGCAAGCTCAAGACCGTGTAAAAGAGAGGTGAACGTCATTCTCTCGACGTAATTTGTCATTTTTTCTTTTGCAGCAATCAAATGTTGATTAAATGATATTGAGAAAGAAAAGAATTTTGTTGTGGTCGCAATAACACGTAGACATTAAAAGCACGTGGGAAATGCATGGGCTGTTGAAGCAGAGTGGAAAAAACAATGTTTTCCGTCGTGTTGGCTTTTCTCTATTTTCCTTCGATGTTCCTGCAGTATACAGCAAAGTCTATGAGTACTTGGAACAAACTGAGTTCCACATGACCCTCGGTACAACCGAGCCAATGTGAAAGCACTTCTTTGTCCTATTATCTAGCTTTATCAATCCCAGAAGCTCTCTCAGACTCTCTGATACTGGGAGACTCTCTCAATCGCGTCATCGAGTACCAGCGTTGAAGTAAGGAAAAAGAAGAAGTAAGTGGAGAAAAAAAGAGTGTACTCGAAAGAAGATGAGACAGAAAGACGACGGATCCAGTACGAGGAGACTCTTTTGGGAGGAGTGCGCGTCAGATTCATAGATTGTCATCCAACCACTCTCTCGAAAGACCAGGCGTCGATATACCCATTCTTTTTCTACCCTGCTTATCGTATAGAGTATTCTCTCGAGATTGCCGGATGAATATTCCGCAGCTGCCCAAAGATTCTGGATCGGGACTCTGTTGTCTGTGTCAGCGAAAATCATCGGTGACAATTGGTCCATCGGCTCCCAGTTCTCCGTTCAGGTATTTCGATGATGGTGAAGTAATTCCACCGACAAAGTAATGTTCCTTCGGTGTCGTTGACAAAGAAATTGGAAATGGAGTGCTTGCCGTTGGCGCAAAACGTTTTCTGCAAAGTCGCGGGAACCCAACGTCAATGATCTCTGCTAGGGGTAAGTCATCAACCCCGCTGTGTGGCAAATAATTCGTAGGTAGGACGTCGAAGTATTTCCCCGTGGGAAGAAGAATAGGGAAAGAACAAAGGATCGAAGAGAAGTGTAAAGAAGAGGGCGTTCCAAGTTGAGAGCAGACTATCTGTGCCAGGCGAGATACGTCGCGACGAGAGTGGCCGGCCATAACCACCTGAGAAGTTGAACCCACTAACTGAAGTATCGACAAGAAGCCCCAGGGTTTTGAGCGGACTATGGGAGTTGTTCGCTATTTATAAAGGGTTTATTAGCAGCCGCTGGCAACCCTTCTCCGTATCATCAATCGGCATTGCTTCCATCAACAAAGGAGATGTGAAAACCCCAAAGAGAGATAGGAGAGGCTTTCTTTCGCTCTTAGTGTTGATAGCAGATATACGTTACATCATGATGCCAACACTCCATCGACGGGCGACCTCTCGGGACTCCTCAAAGTCCGCATACTCGATGCTGTCTCTTCTATCACTTTTTCTCTTGCCTTTGCAACTCGATTCCACATTTATCGCGTCACCAATTGATTTCATAGGTTCTTCTGATTGTCGACGATCCGCCAGTCAATTTCCTTTGACAAAGTTCTTGAATGATCCAGGGCAATTTTCACGACGAGAGATTATGGAATTCTCGAGTGGAAGACAGATTTCGTTGTATGACAAGAACGCAGAAATTGGTCGAAGCTTCTTCTGATTGGACAAGGAAATCTAAGGAACTTGGAGCAAAAAGAGCGATGGAACTGGAGTCTCCAAAGTCACGAGAGTTCCCACATGGCAGTTTATAAAAGTACAAAAAGTTGTTTGTCCGATACACCCCTAGCGATAGAGTTATACACACCATTTTTCGTCTGGTATTAATGTGAAGACATCATGAGTTTCAAATTTCTAAAATTAAACAGTTCCGTTTACTTTTGATATCACGACCATCGGTTTTGAGTTTTAAAAGCATTTTCATGAAAAGTAACCAGCGTACTTTGAAGGAAACGGTCGAAAGTGTTGGATCTATACATCAGACAAATTAGCGAAAGGAAACAGTCCATATTGACAACGGGGGAAAAACATTCAAGATTAAATGATCATGCAGGGTAAATTTGATGTTCCTGGAAACATCAAAGAGGCTGCACGATATCGAGAGGGTTGGCCCTAAAAGGTTTGAGGATTAAACCAATCTAATATCTGTACTATATCGAGGGTGCTGTACTTGAAAAGCGAATTGGGTGTGGAATATTTGCACACGTGTGTGTACGTTGGCTTGATGTGTGAAGCCTGCGGTCGAATCGTTTTATCGTTTTATATCGCTCAACGCCAGGAGTACTGATGGCGGTTCCTTGTCGAGCGAATCTCGCATATGGACCTATCGTTTCGTTCGGTGGTCCGAAAAGAGAAGTGCTCTTTCCATGGAAAATGTTGGAGCGTATAATACTCATTCGGAGCCATTGGAAGTTATTCCCATCAAAGATTAATAAACCATCGACGTGAAAAAGAGCGAAGATGGTCGTAGTCGTGGATCGGTCTGGCAGAGGGACTCATCGACGTGACTAAGCTCGTGGGAAACATACCTATGTTTGAGGGCACGTTATAAAATGAAGAAAAAAGAAGCTCGAGAGGAGTGAATATGTGGGAAAAAGGATGGAAAAATACAGAAATGGCGACGGCAAGAAGAGACGACGGTTGAAGAGAGTGAAAAAGTGGCGAGAACGAGAGAAACGAAAGAGGGCATAGGAAAAAGAAAGTAGAAGTCGGAGTAGAAGAGGCAAGAGGTCGAACCATTTGGCTTTACGCCACACCTCTTGAATTATTTACCTTTTTCACCTTTCCTACTGGCTGTTCCGTATGGTATAAGACCGGAACTTGGAATCGCTTTCCCTCTCTCTGTCTTTGCCTCTAGCTCTTTCTCAGCAGCAACATTACTGGTATAGCGAAACCAGTAAGGGAACTGCATCGACCATCAGCAATGTACAACCACCCTTCCCCGGTGGAGAACAGCACACCAGAAGCATTTACGGTTTCGTTCGGGATTACTAAAGCTACAGCATACTTTCTCTCATTCCATACCCTGCAAAACAACGTTTGTATCCACACCGAAACCATGCTTGCACCCTAACTTCAAGCAGCACCTCACGCGAGCATAAAAGTTACCGATACGATGGGTGTGCTCCACCTCTAGACGACCAGGAAACGAAGAAAGATGCGGAACCTAAAGAACGAGACTGAGAAAGAGGTCTAGAATCGTAGTAGTTGGTCTGAGCTCGCGTTCCCGAACAGAGGCTGGTATTGCGGTAACGTGTTACAGCCAACTAAATTTGTTCAGAGTCTTAATTACAAGAAGGCGAGAGGGACGAAGCTAGGAGTTCTCGCGGTCGATGTAGCACCGATAATAAAGATGGGAAAAGACAAATTG